>CM073121.1:9179844-10383272 GCA_037039145.1 Fundulus diaphanus | reverse complement strand
CTTACTGAATGTAGAAATCACGTCAGTGCCAGTGTTCAAGTAAACTTGGTGCCTACAATCAGGTGTTTTTGGTTATTTCTTGATGGCAAAGAGCTCACAATGGACAAGATCCATCAGAAATGAACTTCGGTGTCTCCCTGAGCTTTAATTTGCATGTTTTAATTGATTCAGTGAAAATCCCTTCTTGGATTGCAACAGAAGACTTTGTCACATTCACATTGCCCCAACATGTAGCACTTTCTGAGTCTATTCAAGATTGTGCTCAAGTTAAGGTGATAGAGTTGACATTTTATTGTGTTTTAAAACCAAGGGATGATATTTGGCAAAATGAAATGAAGTGAAATACAACAAAACTACCCCAACAAATAGCACTTACTGCATCCAGAAATCAAGTCAGTGCTTGTGTTAAGGTAATCTTGGTGTTGAGTTTTGGAACCTCATGTCATAATAAACTCACAAACAGGACAACCCCAAAGAGAAGCACTTATGACATCAACAAACATTAGTGATTCCATTTGAGGTAACCTGCATGGGTTACACTCTTCAAGTGGGTGATTCAGTGAAAATCCCTTCTTTGATGGCGACAGCAGACTTTGTCACATTCACATTGCCCCAACATGTAGCACTTTCTGAGTCTATTCAAGATTGTGCTCAAGTTAAGGTAATAGAGCTGACATTTTATTGTGTTTTAAAACCAAGGGATGATATTTGGCAAAATGAAATGACATGAAATACAAGAAGACTACCCCAACAAATAGCACTTACTGCATCCAGAAATCAAGTCAGTGCTTGTGTTAAGGTAATCTTGGTGTTGAATTCTCGAGCCTCCTTTCATGATAAACTCACAAACAGGACAACCCCAAAGAGAAGCACTTATGACATCAACAAACATTAGTGATTCCATTTGAGGTAAACTGCATGGGTTACACTCTTCAAGTGGGTGATTCAGTGAAAATCCCTTCTTGAATTGCCACAGAAGACTTTGTCACATTCACATTGCCCCAATTTGTAGCACTTTCTGAGTCTATTCAAGATTGTGCTCAAGTTAAGGTAATAGAGCTGACATTTTATTGTGTTTTAAAACATAGGGATGATATTTGGCAAAATGAAATGACATGAAATACAAGAAGACTACCACAACAAATAGCACTTACTGCATCCAGAAATCAAGTCAGTGCTTGTGTTAAGGTAATCTTGGTGTTGAATTCTGGAGCCTCCTTTCATGATAAACTCACAAACAGGACAACCCCAAAGAGAAGCACTTATGACATCAACAAACATCAGTGATTCCATTTGAGGTAAACTGCATGGGTTACACTCTTCAAGTGGGTGATTCAGTGAAAATCCCTTCTTTGATGGCGACAGCAGACTTTGTCACATTCACATTGCCCCAACATGTAGCACTTTCTGAGTCTATTCAAGATTGTGCTCAAGTTAAGGTAATAGAGCTGACATTTTATTGTGTTTTAAAACCAAGGGATGACATTTGGCAAAATGAAATGACGTGAAATACAAGAAAACTACCCCAACAAATAGCACTTACTGCATCCAGAAATCGAGTCAGTGCTTTTGTTAAGGTAATCTTAGTGTTGAATTCTGGAGCATCATTTCATGATAAACTCACAAACAGGACAACCCCAAAGAGAAGCACTTATGACATCAACAAACATCAGTGATTCCATTTGAGGTAACCTGCATGGGTTACACTCTTCGTGTAAGTGCTCTTCTCACATAGAAGCACAACTTGATCCTGTAGAGAATAACAGTCCATAGTCAAGATCATTCATTCTTACAGCAGTCTCTCCATAGTCCAGATGAATCCTTCGTTTTCTGTTCTCTGTCCCCCTGTGAAAACCTTTTGCCACAGTTGGTGCATCTTATATCCTGAATGGACCCATTTCAAATAAACTCCACCTTCTTTTTTAAAAAGTTTCAATGGGTTAGAGGATTGTCATCTAACGACTGTTAAACGATCAAGTAGAAACCACCGTCATGTGATGAGAATGGGCCGTTAAGGACTGCTGAGTGGTCAATCAGCTTTAAACCTGTTTACTTGGCTGGAGGTTTTTTTCCACTGGCAAAAATGGCCTCTGCTACCATAAAACATTTAACAAAAAACTGAGTTTAAAGGTACTTTTTAAAAGAAGCTCATCAAGAAATCCCCATTTTGAGTTAAATGCGACACGATTACCCCAGCAAATAGCACTTACTGAACGTAGAAATCACGTCAGTGCCAGTGTTCAAGTAAACTTGGTGCCTACAATCAGGTGTTTTTGGTTATTTCTTGATGGCAAAGAGCTCACAATGGACAAGATCCATCAGAAATGAACTTCGGTGTCTCCCTGAGCTTTAATTTGCATGTTTTAATTGATTCAGTGAAAATCCCTTCTTTGATGGCGACAGCAGACTTTGTCACATTCACATTGCCCCAACATGTAGCACTTTCTGAGTCTATTCAAGATTGTGCTCAAGTTAAGGTAATAGAGCTGACATTTTATTGTGTTCTTCAAGATTGAAAACAAATGGATGATATTTGGAGTGAAATGCTACAAGACTACCCCAACAAATAGCACTTACTGCATCCAGAAATCGAGTCAGTGCTTGTGTTAAGGTAATCTTGGTGTTTAATTCTGGTGATTCCGTGAAAATCCCTTCTTGAATTGCCACAGAAGACTTTGTCACATTCACTTTGCCCCAATTTGTAGCACTTTCTGAGTCTATTCAAGATTGTGCTCAAGTTAAGGTAATAGAGCTGACATTTTATTGTGTTCTTCAAGTTTTAAAACCAAGGGATTATATTTGGCAAAATGAAATGACATGAAATACAACAAAACTACCCCAACAAATAGCACTTACTGCATCCAGAAATCAAGTCAGTGCTTGTGTTAAGGTAATCTTGGTGTTGAATTCTGGAGCCTCCTTTCATGATAAACTCACAAACAGGACAACCCCAAAGAGAAGCACTTATGACATCAACAAACATTAGTGATTCCATTTGAGGTAACCTGCATGGGTTACACTCTTCAAGTGGGTGATTCAGTGAAAATCCCTTCTTTGATGGCGACAGCAGACTTTGTCACATTCACATTGCCCCAACATGTAGCACTTTCTGAGTCTATTCAAGATTGTGCTCAAGTTAAGGTAATAGAGCTGACATTTTATTGTGTTCTTCCAGATTGAAAACAAACGGATGATATTTGGATTGAAATACTACAAGACTACCCCAACAAATAGCACTTACTGCATCCAGAAATCGAGTCAGTGCTTGTGTTAAGGTAATCTTGGTTTTTAATTCTGGAGCCTCATTTCATGATAAACTCACAAACAGGACAACCCCAAAGAGAAGCACTTATGACATCAACAAACATCAGTGATTCCATTTGAGGTAACCTGCATGGGTTACACTCTTCGTGTAAGTGCTCTTCTCACATAGAAGCACAACTTGATCCTGTAGAGAATAACAGTCCATAGTCAAGATCATTCATTCTTACAGCAGTCTCTCCATAGTCCAGAAGAATCCTTGGTTTTCTGTTCTCTGTCCCCCTTTAAAAACCTTTTGCCACAGTTGGTGCATCTTATATCCTGAATGGACCCATTTCAAATAAACTCCACCTTCTTTTTTAAAAAGTTTCAATGGGTTAGAGGATTGTCATCTAACGACTGTTAAACGATCAAGTAGAAACCACCGTCATGTGATGAGAATGGGCCGTTAAGGACTGCTGAGTGGTCAATCAGCTTTAAACCTGTTTACTTGGCTGGAGGTTTTTTTCCACTGGCAAAAATGGCCTCTGCTACCATAAAACATTTAACAAAAAACTGAGTTTAAAGCTACTTTTTAAAAAAAGCTCATCAGGAAATCCCCATTTTGAGTTAAATGCGACACGATTACCCCAGCAAATAGCACTTACTGAATGTAGAAATCACGTCAGTGCCAGTGTTCAAGTAAACTTGGTGCCTACAATCAGGTGTTTTTGGTTATTTCTTGATGGCAAAGAGCTCACAATGGACAAGATCCATCAGAAATGAACTTTGGTGTCTCCCTGAGCTTTAATTTGCATGTTTTAATTGATTCAGTGAAAATCCCTTCTTTGATGGCGACAGCAGACTTTGTCACATTCACATTGCCCCAACATGTAGCACTTTCTGAGTCTATTCAAGATTGTGCTCAAGTTAAGGTAATAGAGCTGACATTTTATTGTGTTCTTCAAGATTGAAAACAAATGGATGATATTTGGAGTGAAATGCTACAAGACTACCCCAACAAATAGCACTTACTGCATCCAGAAATCGAGTCAGTGCTTGTGTTAAGGTAATCTTGGTGTTTAATTCTGGTGATTCCGTGAAAATCCCTTCTTGAATTGCCACAGAAGACTTTGTCACATTCACTTTGCCCCAATTTGTAGCACTTTCTGAGTCTATTCAAGATTGTGCTCAAGTTAAGGTAATAGAGCTGACATTTTATTGTGTTCTTCAAGTTTTAAAACCAAGGGATTATATTTGGCAAAATGAAATGACATGAAATACAACAAAACTACCCCAACAAATAGCACTTACTGCATCCAGAAATCAAGTCAGTGCTTGTGTTAAGGTAATCTTGGTGTTGAATTCTGGAGCCTCCTTTCATGATAAACTCACAAACAGGACAACCCCAAAGAGAAGCACTTATGACATCAACAAACATTAGTGATTCCATTTGAGGTAACCTGCATGGGTTACACTCTTCAAGTGGGTGATTCAGTGAAAATCCCTTCTTTGATGGCGACAGCAGACTTTGTCACATTCACATTGCCCCAACATGTAGCACTTTCTGAGTCTATTCAAGATTGTGCTCAAGTTAAGGTAATAGAGCTGACATTTTATTATGTTCTTCAAGATTGAAAACAAACGGATGATATTTGGAGTGAAATACTACAAGACTACCCCAACAAATAGCACTTACTGCATCCAGAAATCGAGTCAGTTCTTGTGTTAAGGTAATCTTGGTGTTTAATTCTGGTGATTCCATGAAAATCCCTTCTTGAATTGCCACAGAAGACTTTGTCACATTCACATTGCCCCAATTTGTAGCACTTTCTGAGTCTATTCAAGATTGTGCTCAAGTTAAGGTAATAGAGCTGACATTTTATTGTGTTTTAAAACCAAGGGATGATATTTGGCAAAATGAAATGACATGAAATACAACAAAACTACCCCAACAAATAGCACTTACTGCATCCAGAAATCAAGTCAGTGCTTGTGTTAAGGTAATCTTGGTGTTGAATTCTGGAGCCTCCTTTCATGATAAACTCACAAACAGGACAACCCCAAAGAGAAGCACTTATGACATCAACAAACATTAGTGATTCCATTTGAGGTAACCTGCATGGGTTACACTCTTCAAGTGGGTGATTCAGTGAAAATCCCTTCTTTGATGGCGACAGCAGACTTTGTCACATTCACATTGCCCCAACATGTAGCACTTTCTGAGTCTATTCAAGATTGTGCTCAAGTTAAGGTAATAGAGCTGACATTTTATTGTGTTCTTCCAGATTGAAAACAAGTGGATGATATTTGGATTGAAATACTACAAGACTACCCCAACAAATAGCACTTACTGCATCCAGAAATCGAGTCAGTGCTTGTGTTAAGGTAATCTTGGTTTTTAATTCTGGAGCCTCATTTCATGATAAACTCACAAACAGGACAACCCCAAAGAGAAGCACTTATGACATCAACAAACATCAGTGATTCCATTTGAGGTAACCTGCATGGGTTACACTCTTCGTGTAAGTGCTCTTCTCACATAGAAGCACAACTTGATCCTGTAGAGAATAACAGTCCATAGTCAAGATCATTCATTCTTACAGCAGTCTCTCCATAGTCCAGAAGAATCCTTGGTTTTCTGTTCTCTGTCCCCCTTTAAAAACCTTTTGCCACAGTTGGTGCATCTTATATCCTGAATGGACCCATTTCAAATAAACTCCACCTTCTTTTTTAAAAAGTTTCAATGGGTTAGAGGATTGTCATCTAACGACTGTTAAACGATCAAGTAGAAACCACCGTCATGTGATGAGAATGGGCCGTTAAGGACTGCTGAGTGGTCAATCAGCTTTAAACCTGTTTACTTGGCTGGAGGTTTTTTTCCACTGGCAAAAATGGCCTCTGCTACCATAAAACATTTAACAAAAAACTGAGTTTAAAGCTACTTTTTAAAAAAAGCTCATCAGGAAATCCCCATTTTGAGTTAAATGCGACACGATTACCCCAGCAAATAGCACTTACTGAATGTAGAAATCACGTCAGTGCCAGTGTTCAAGTAAACTTGGTGCCTACAATCAGGTGTTTTTGGTTATTTCTTGATGGCAAAGAGCTCACAATGGACAAGATCCATCAGAAATGAACTTCGGTGTCTCCCTGAGCTTTAATTTGCATGTTTTAATTGATTCAGTGAAAATCCCTTCTTGGATTGCAACAGAAGACTTTGTCACATTCACATTGCCCCAACATGTAGCACTTTCTGAGTCTATTCAAGATTGTGCTCAAGTTAAGGTAATAGAGCTGACATTTTATTGTGTTTTAAAACCAAGGGATGATATTTGGCAAAATGAAATGACATGAAATACAAGAAAACTACCCCAACAAATAGCACTTACTGCATCCAGAAATCAAGTCAGTGCTTGTGTTAAGGTAATCTTGGTGTTGAGTTTTGGAACCTCATTTCATAATAAACTCACAAACAGGACAACCCCAAAGAGAAGCACTTATGACATCAACAAACATTAGTGATTCCATTTGAGGTAACCTGCATGGGTTACACTCTTGAAGTGGGTGATTCAGTGAAAATCCCTTCTTTGATGGCGACAGCAGACTTTGTCACATTCACATTGCCCCAACATGTAGCACTTTCTGAGTCTATTCAAGATTGTGCTCAAGTTAAGGTAATAGAGCTGACATTTTATTGTGTTTTAAAACCAAGGGATGACATTTGGCAAAATGAAATGACGTGAAATACAAGAAAACTACCCCAACAAATAGCACTTACTGCATCCAGAAATCGAGTCAGTGCTTGTGTTAAGGTAATCTTGGTGTTGAATTCTCGAGCCTCCTTTCATGATAAACTCACAAACAGGACAACCCCAAAGAGAAGCACTTATGACATCAACAAACATTAGTGATTCCATTTGAGGTAACCTGCATGGGTTACACTCTTCGTGTAAGTGCTCTTCTCACATAGAAGCACAACTTGATCCTGTAGAGAATAACAGTCCATAGTCAAGATCATTCATTCTTACAGCAGTCTCTCCATAGTCCAGAAGAATCCTTCGTTTTCTGTTCTCTGTCCCCCTGTGAAAACCTTTTGCCACAGTTGGTGCATCTTATATCCTGAATGGACCCATTTCAAATAAACTCCACCTTCTTTTTTAAAAAGTTTCAATGGGTTAGAGGATTGTCATCTAACGACTGTTAAACGATCAAGTAGAAACCACCGTCATGTGATGAGAATGGGCCGTTAAGGACTGCTGAGTGGTCAATCAGCTTTAAACCTGTTTACTTGGCTGGAGGTTTTTTTCCACTGGCAAAAATGGCCTCTGCTACCATAAAACATTTAACAAAAAACTGAGTTTAAAGCTACTTTTTAAAAGAAGCTCATCAAGAAATCCCCATTTTGAGTTAAATGCGACACGATTACCCCAGCAAATAGCACTTACTGAATGTAGAAATCACGTCAGTGCCAGTGTTCAAGTAAACTTGGTGCCTACAATCAGGTGTTTTTGGTTATTTCTTGATGGCAAAGAGCTCACAATGGACAAGATCCATCAGAAATGAACTTCAGTGTCTCCCTGAGCTTTAATTTGCATGTTTTAATTGATTCAGTGAAAATCCCTTCTTGGATTGCAACAGAAGACCTTGTGACATTCACATTGCCCCAACATGTAGCACTTTCTGAGTCTATTCAAGATTGTGCTCAAGTTAAGGTAATAGAGCTGACATTTTATTGTGTTTTAAAACCAAGGGATGATATTTGGCAAAATGAAATGACATGAAATACAAGAAGACTACCACAACAAATAGCACTTACTGCATCCAGAAATCAAGTCAGTGCTTGTGTTAAGGTAATCTTGGTGTTTAATTTTGGAGCCTCATTTCATGATAAACTCACAAACAGGACAACCCCAAAGAGAAGCACTTATGACATCAACAAACATTAGTGATTCCATTTGAGGTAACCTGCATGGGTTACACTCTTCGTGTAAGTGCTCTTCTCACATAGAAGCACAACTTGATCCTGTAGAGAATAACAGTCCATAGTCAAGATCATTCATTCTTACAGCAGTCTCTCCATAGTCCAGAAGAATCCTTCGTTTTCTGTTCTCTGTCCCCCTGTGAAAACCTTTTGCCACAGTTGGTGCATCTTATATCCTGAATGGACCCATTTCAAATAAACTCCACCTTCTTTTTTAAAAAGTTTCAATGGGTTAGAGGATTGTCATCTAACGACTGTTAAACGATCAAGTAGAAACCACCGTCATGTGATGAGAATGGGCCGTTAAGGACTGCTGAGTGGTCAATCAGCTTTAAACCTGTTTACTTGGCTGGAGGTTTTTTCTACTGGCAAAAATGGCCTCTGCTACCATAAAACATTTAACAAAAAACTGAGTTTAAAGCTACTTTTTAAAGAAGCTCATCAAGAAATCCCCATTTTGAGTTAAATGCGACACGATTACCCCAGCAAATAGCACTTACTGAATGTAGAAATCACGTCAGTGCCAGTGTTCAAGTAAACTTGGTGCCTACAATCAGATGTTTTTGGTTATTTCTTGATGGCAAAGAGCTCACAATGGACAAGATCCATCAGAAATGAACTTCGGTGTCTCCCTGAGCTTTAATTTGCATGTTTTAATTGATTCAGTGAAAATCCCTTCTTTGATTGCGACAGCAGACTTTGTCACATTCACATTGCCCCAACATGTAGCACTTTCTGAGTCTATTCAAGATTGTGCTCAAGTTAAGGTAATAGAGCTGACATTTTATTGTGTTCTTCCAGATTGAAAACAAACGGATGATATTTGGAGTGAAATACTACAAGACTACCCCAACAAATAGCACTTACTGCATCCAGAAATCGAGTCAGTGCTTGTGTTAAGGTAATCTTGGTGTTGAGTTTTGGAACCTCATGTCATAATAAACTCACAAACAGGACAACCCCAAAGAGAAGCACTTATGACATCAACAAACATTAGTGATTCCATTTGAGGTAACCTGCATGGGTTACACTCTTCAAGTGGGTGATTCAGTGAAAATCCCTTCTTTGATGGCGACAGCAGACTTTGTCACATTCACATTGCCCCAACATGTAGCACTTTCTGAGTCTATTCAAGATTGTGCTCAAGTTAAGGTAATAGAGCTGACATTTTATTGTGTTCTTCCAGATTGAAAACAAACGGATGATATTTGGAGTGAAATACTACAAGACTACCCCAACAAATAGCACTTACTGCATCCAGAAATCGAGTCAGTGCTTGTGTTAAGGTAATCATTGGTGTTTAATTCTGGTGATTCCGTGAAAATCCCTTCTTGAATTGCCACAGAAGACTTTGTCACATTCACATTGCCCCAACATGTAGCACTTTCCGAGTCTATTCAAGATTGTGCTCAAGTTAAGGTAATAGAGCTGATATTTTATTGTGTTTTGAAACCAAGGGATGATATTTGGCTAAATGAAATGAAGTGAAATACAACAAAACTACCCCAACAAATAGCACTTACTGCATCCAGAAATCAAGTCAGTGCTTGTGTTAAGGTAATCTTGGTGTTGAATTCTCGAGCCTCCTTTCATGATAAACTCACAAACAGGACAACCCCAAAGAGAAGCACTTATGACATCAACAAACATTAGTGATTCCATTTGAGTTAACCTGCATGGGTTACACTCTTCAAGTGGGTGATTCAGTGAAAATCCCTTCTTTGATGGCGACAGCAGACTTTGTCACATTCACATTGCCCCAACATGTAGCACTTTCTGAGTCTATTCAAGATTGTGCTCAAGTTAAGGTAATAGAGCTGACATTTTATTGTGTTTTAAAACCAAGGGATGACATTTGGCAAAATGAAATGACGTGAAATACAAGAAAACTACCCCAACAAATAGCACTTACTGCATCCAGAAATCGAGTCAGTGCTTGTGTTAAGGTAATCTTGGTGTTGAATTCTCGAGCCTCCTTTCATGATAAACTCACAAACAGGACAACCCCAAAGAGAAGCACTTATGACATCAACAAACATTAGTGATTCCATTTGAGGTAACCTGCATGGGTTACACTCTTCGTGTAAGTGCTCTTCTCACATAGAAGCACAACTTGATCCTGTAGAGAATAACAGTCCATAGTCAAGATCATTCATTCTTACAGCAGTCTCTCCATAGTCCAGAAGAATCCTTCGTTTTCTGTTCTCTGTCCCCCTGTGAAAACCTTTTGCCACAGTTGGTGCATCTTATATCCTGAATGGACCCATTTCAAATAAACTCCACCTTCTTTTTTAAAAAGTTTCAATGGGTTAGAGGATTGTCATCTAACGACTGTTAAACGATCAAGTAGAAACCACCGTCATGTGATGAGAATGGGCCGTTAAGGACTGCTGAGTGGTCAATCAGCTTTAAACCTGTTTACTTGGCTGGAGGTTTTTTTCCACTGGCAAAAATGGCCTCTGCTACCATAAAACATTTAACAAAAAACTGAGTTTAAAGCTACTTTTTAAAAGAAGCTCATCAAGAAATCCCCATTTTGAGTTAAATGCGACACGATTACCCCAGCAAATACCACTTACTGAATGTAGAAATCACGTCAGTGCCAGTGTTCAAGTAAACTTGGTGCCTACAATCAGGTGTTTTTGGTTATTTCTTGATGGCAAAGAGCTCACAATGGACAAGATCCATCAGAAATGGACTTCAGTGTCTCCCTGAGCTTTAATTTGCATGTTTTAATTGATTCAGTGAAAATCCCTTCTTGGATTGCAACAGAAGACCTTGTGACATTCACATTGCCCCAACATGTAGCACTTTCTGAGTCTATTCAAGATTGTGCTCAAGTTAAGGTAATAGAGCTGACATTTTATTGTGTTCTTCAAGTTTTAAAACCAAGGGATGATATTTGGCAAAATAAAATGATATGAAATACTACAAGACTACCCCAACAAATAGCACTTACTGCATCCAGAAATCGAGTCAGTGCTTGTGTTAAGGTAATCTTGGTGTTTAATTCTGGTGATTCCGTGAAAATCCCTTCTTTGATGGCGACAGCAGACTTTGTCACATTCACATTGCCCCAACATGTAGCACTTTCTGAGTCTATTCAAGATTGTGCTCAAGTTAAGGTAATAGAGCTGACATTTTATTGTGTTCTTCCAGATTGAAAACAAACGGATGATATTTGGATTGAAATACTACAAGACTACCCCAACAAATAGCACTTACTGCATCCAGAAATCGAGTCAGTGCTTGTGTTAAGGTAATCTTGGTTTTTAATTCTGGAGCCTCATTTCATGATAAACTCACAAACAGGACAACCCCAAAGAGAAGCACTTATGACATCAACAAACATCAGTGATTCCATTTGAGGTAACCTGCATGGGTTACACTCTTCGTGTAAGTGCTCTTCTCACATAGAAGCACAACTTGATCCTGTAGAGAATAACAGTCCATAGTCAAGATCATTCATTCTTACAGCAGTCTCTCCATAGTCCAGAAGAATCCTTGGTTTTCTGTTCTCTGTCCCCCTTTAAAAACCTTTTGCCACAGTTGGTGCATCTTATATCCTGAATGGACCCATTTCAAATAAACTCCACCTTCTTTTTTAAAAAGTTTCAATGGGTTAGAGGATTGTCATCTAACGACTGTTAAACGATCAAGTAGAAACCACCGTCATGTGATGAGAATGGGCCGTTAAGGACTGCTGAGTGGTCAATCAGCTTTAAACCTGTTTACTTGGCTGGAGGTTTTTTTCCACTGGCAAAAATGGCCTCTGCTACCATAAAACATTTAACAAAAAACTGAGTTTAAAGCTACTTTTTAAAAAAAGCTCATCAGGAAATCCCCATTTTGAGTTAAATGCGACACGATTACCCCAGCAAATAGCACTTACTGAATGTAGAAATCACGTCAGTGCCAGTGTTCAAGTAAACTTGGTGCCTACAATCAGGTGTTTTTGGTTATTTCTTGATGGCAAAGAGCTCACAATGGACAAGATCCATCAGAAATGAACTTCGGTGTCTCCCTGAGCTTTAATTTGCATGTTTTAATTGATTCAGTGAAAATCCCTTCTTGGATTGCAACAGAAGACTTTGTCACATTCACATTGCCCCAACATGTAGCACTTTCTGAGTCTATTCAAGATTGTGCTCAAGTTAAGGTAATAGAGCTGACATTTTATTGTGTTTTAAAACCAAGGGATGATATTTGGCAAAATGAAATGACATGAAATACAACAAAACTACCCCAACAAATAGCACTTACTGCATCCAGAAATCAAGTCAGTGCTTGTGTTAAGGTAATCTTAGTGTTGAATTCTGGAGCCTCATTTCATGATAAACTCACAAACAGGACAACCCCAAAAAGAAGCACTTATGACATCAACAAACATCAGTGATTCCATTTGAGGTAACCTGCATGGGTTACACTCTTCAAGTGGGTGATTCAGTGAAAATCCCTTCTTTGATGGCGACAGCAGACTTTGTCACATTCACATTGCCCCAACATGTAGCACTTTCTGAGTCTATTCAAGATTGTGCTCAAGTTAAGGTAATAGAACTGACAATTTATTGTGTTCTTCAAGATTGAAAACAAACGGATGATATTTGGAGTGAAATACTACAAGACTACCCCAACAAATAGCACTTACCGCATCCAGAAATCGAGTCAGTGCTTGTGTTAAGGTAATCTTGGTGTTTAATTCTGGTGATTCCGTGAAAATCCCTTCTTGAATTGCCACAGAAGACTTTGTCACATTCACATTGCCCCAATTTGTAGCACTTTCTGAGTCTATTCAAGATTGTGCTCAAGTTAAGGTAATAGAGCTGACATTTTATTGTGTTTTAAAACCAAGGGATATTTGGCAAAATGAAATGACATGAAATACAAGAAGACTACCCCAACAAATAGCACTTACTGCATCCAGAAATCAAGTCAGTGCTTGTGTTAAGGTAATCTTGGTGTTGAGTTTTGGAACCTCATTTCATAATAAACTCACAAACAGGACAACCCCAAAGAGAAGCACTTATGACATCAACAAACATTAGTGATTCCATTTGAGGTAACCTGCATGGGTTACACTCTTCAAGTGGGTGATTCAGTGAAAATCCCTTCTTTGATGGCGACAGCAGACTTTGTCACATTCACATTGCCCCAACATGTAGCACTTTCTGAGTCTATTCAAGATTGTGCTCAAGTTAAGGTAATAGAGCTGACATTTTATTGTGTTTTAAAACCAAGGGATGACATTTGGCAAAATGAAAAGAAGTGAAATACAACAAAACTACCACAACAAATAGCACTTACTGCATCCAGAAATCGAGTCAGTGCTTGTGTTAAGGTAATCTTGGTGTTGAATTCTCGAGCCTCATTTCATGATAAACTCACAAACAGGACAACCCCAAAGAGAAGCACTTATGACATCAACAAACATCAGTGATTCCATTTGAGGTAACCTGCATGGGTTACACTCTTCGTGTAAGTGCTCTTCTCACATAGAAGCACAACTTGATCCTGTAGAGAATAACAGTCCATAGTCAAGATCATTCATTCTTACAGCAGTCTCTCCATAGTCCAGATGAATCCTTCGTTTTCTGTTCTCTGTCCCCCTGTGAAAACCTTTTGCCACAGTTGGTGCATCTTATATCCTGAATGGACCCATTTCAAATAAACTCCACCTTCTTTTTTAAAAAGTTTCAATGGGTTAGAGGATTGTCATCTAACGACTGTTAAACGATCAAGTAGAAACCACCGTCATGTGATGAGAATGGGCCGTTAAGGACTGCTGAGTGGTCAATCAGCTTTAAACCTGTTTACTTGGCTGGAGGTTTTTTCTACTGGCAAAAATGGCCTCTGCTACCATAAAACATTTAACAAAAAACTGAGTTTAAAGCTACTTTTTAAAGAAGCTCATCAAGAAATCCCCATTTTGAGTTAAATGCGACACGATTACCCCAGCAAATAGCACTTACTGAATGTAGAAATCACGTCAGTGCCAGTGTTCAAGTAAACTTGGTGCCTACAATCAGGTGTTTTTGGTTATTTCTTGATGGCAAAGAGCTCACAATGGACAAGATCCATCAGAAATGAACTTTGGTGTCTCCCTGAGCTTTAATTTGCATGTTTTAATTGATTCAGTGAAAATCCCTTCTTTGATGGCGACAGCAGACTTTGTCACATTCACATTGCCCCAACATGTAGCACTTTCTGAGTCTATTCAAGATTGTGCTCAAGTTAAGGTAATAGAGCTGACATTTTATTGTGTTCTTCCAGATTGAAAACAAACGGATGATATTTGGATTGAAATACTACAAGACTACCCCAACAAATAGCACTTACTGCATCCAGAAATCGAGTCAGTGCTTGTGTTAAGGTAATCTTGGTTTTTAATACTGGAGCCTCATTTCATGATAAACTCACAAACAGGACAACCCCAAAGAGAAGCACTTATGACATCAACAAACATCAGTGATTCCATTTGAGGTAACCTGCATGGGTTACACTCTTCAAGTGGGTGATTCAGTGAAAATCCCTTCTTTGATGGCGACAGCAGACTTTGTCACATTCACATTGCCCCAACATGTAGCACTTTCTGAGTCTATTCAAGATTGTGCTCAAGTTAAGGTAATAGAACTGACAATTTATTGTGTTCTTCAAGATTGAAAACAAACGGATGATATTTGGAGTGAAATACTACAAGACTACCCCAACAAATAGCACTTACCGCATCCAGAAATCGAGTCAGTGCTTGTGTTAAGGTAATCTTGGTGTTTAATTCTGGTGATTCCGTGAAAATCCCTTCTTTGATGGCGACAGCAGACTTTGTCACATTCACATTGCCCCAACATGTAGCACTTTCTGAGTCTATTCAAGATTGTGCTCAAGTTAAGGTAATAGAGCTGACATTTTATTGTGTTTTAAAACCAAGGGATGATATTTGGCAAAATGAAATGACATGAAATACAAGAAGACTACCCCAACAAATAGCACTTACTGCATCCAGAAATCAAGTCAGTGCTTGTGTTAAGGTAATCTTGGTGTTGAATTCTCGAGCCTCCTTTCATGATAAACTCACAAACAGGACAACCCCAAAGAGAAGCACTTATGACATCAACAAACATCAGTGATTCCATTTGAGGTAACCTGCATGGGTTACACTCTTCGTGTAAGTGCTCTTCTCACATAGAAGCACAACTTGATCCTGTAGAGAATAACAGTCCATAGTCAAGATCATTCATTCTTACAGCAGTCTCTCCATAGTCCAGATGAATCCTTCGTTTTCTGTTCTCTGTCCCCCTGTGAAAACCTTTTGCCACAGTTGGTGCATCTTATATCCTGAATGGACCCATTTCAAATAAACTCCACCTTCTTTTTTAAAAAGTTTCAATGGGTTAGAGGATTGTCATCTAACAACTGTTAAACGATCAAGTAGAAACCACCGTCATGTGATGAGAATGGGCCGTTAAGGACTGCTGAGTGGTCAATCAGCTTTAAACCTGTTTACTTGGCTGGAGGTTTTTTTTCCACTGGCAAAAATGGCCTCTGCTACCATAAAACATTTAACAAAAAACTGAGTTTAAAGCTACTTTTTAAAAGAAGCTCATCAAGAAATCCCCATTTTGAGTTAAATGCGACACGATTACCCCAGCAAATAGCACTTACTGAATGTAGAAATCACGTCAGTGCCAGTGTTCAAGTAAACTTGGTGCCTACAATCAGGTGTTTTTGGTTATTTCTTGATGGCAAAGAGCTCACAATGGACAAGATCCATCAGAAATGAACTTCGGTGTCTCCCTGAGCTTTAATTTGCATGTTTTAATTGATTCAGTGAAAATCCCTTCTTGGATTGCAACAGAAGACTTTGTCACATTCACATTGCCCCAACATGTAGCACTTTCTGAGTCTATTCAAGATTGTGCTCAAGTTAAGGTAATAGAGCTGACATTTTATTGTGTTTTAAAACCAAGGGATGATATTTGGCAAAATGAAATGACATGAAATACAACAAAACTACCCCAACAAATAGCACTTACTGCATCCAGAAATCGAGTCAGTGCTTGTGTTAAGGTAATCTTGGTGTTGAATTCTCGAGCCTCCTTTCATGATAAACTCACAAACAGGACAACCCCAAAGAGAAGCACTTATGACATCAACAAACATTAGTGATTCCATTTGAGGTAACCTGCATGGGTTACACTCTTCAAGTGGGTGATTCAGTGAAAATCCCTTCTTTGATGGCGACAGCAGACTTTGTCACATTCACATTGCCCCAACATGTAGCACTTTCTGAGTCTATTCAAGATTGTGCTCAAGTTAAGGTAATAGAGCTGACATTTTATTATGTTCTTCAAGATTGAAAACAAACGGATGATATTTGGAGTGAAATACTACAAGACTACCCCAACAAATAGCACTTACTGCATCCAGAAATCGAGTCAGTTCTTGTGTTAAGGTAATCTTGGTGTTTAATTCTGGTGATTCCATGAAAATCCCTTGTTGAATTGCCACAGAAGACTTTGTCACATTCACATTGCCCCAATTTGTAGCACTTTCTGAGTCTATTCAAGATTGTGCTCAAGTTAAGGTAATAGAGCTGACATTTTATTGTGTTTTAAAACCAAGGGATGATATTTGGCAAAATGAAATGACATGAAATACAACAAAACTACCCCAACAAATAGCACTTACTGCATCCAGAAATCAAGTCAGTGCTTGTGTTAAGGTAATCTTGGTGTTGAATTCTGGAGCCTCCTTTCATGATAAACTCACAAACAGGACAACCCCAAAGAGAAGCACTTATGACATCAACAAACATTAGTGATTCCATTTGAGGTAACCTGCATGGGTTACACTCTTCAAGTGGGTGATTCAGTGAAAATCCCTTCTTTGATGGCGACAGCAGACTTTGTCACATTCACATTGCCCCAACATGTAGCACTTTCTGAGTCTATTCAAGATTGTGCTCAAGTTAAGGTAATAGAGCTGACATTTTATTGTGTTTTAAAACATAGGGATGATATTTGGCAAAATGAAATGACATGAAATACAAGAAGACTACCACAACAAATAGCACTTACTGCATCCAGAAATCAAGTCAGTGCTTGTGTTAAGGTAATCTTGGTGTTGAATTCTCGAGCCTCCTTTCATGATAAACTCACAAACAGGACAACCCCAAAGAGAAGCACTTATGACATCAACAAACATTAGTGATTCCATTTGAGGTAACCTGCATGGGTTACACTCTTCAAGTGGGTGATTCAGTGAAAATCCCTTCTTTGATGGCCACAGCAGACTTTGTCACATTCACATTGCCCCAACATGTAGCACTTTCTGAGTCTATTCAAGATTGTGCTCAAGTTAAGGTAATAGAGCTGACATTTTATTGTGTTCTTTCAGATTGAAAACAAACGGATGATATTTGGAGTGAAATACTACAAGACTACCCCAACAAATAGCACTTACTGCATCCAGAAATCAAGTCAGTGCTTGTGTTAAGGTAATCTTGGTGTTTAATTCTGGTGATTCCGTGAAAATCCCTTCTTGAATTGCCACAGAAGACTTTGTCACATTCACATTGCCCCAATATGTAGCACTTTCTGAGTCTATTCAAGATTGTGCTCAAGTTAAGGTAATAGAGCTGACATTTTATTGTGTTTTAAAACCAAGGGATGATATTTGGCAAAATGAAATGACATGAAATACAAGAAGACTACCACAACAAATAGCACTTACTGCATCCAGAAATCAAGTGGGTGATTCAGTGAAAATCCCTTCTTTGATGGCGACAGCAGACTTTGTCACATTCACATTGCCCCAACATGTAGCACTTTCTGAGTCTATTCAAGATTGTGCTCAAGTTAAGCTAATAGAGCTGACATTTTATTGTGTTTTAAAACCAAGGGATGATATTTGGAGAAATGAAATGACATGAAATACAAGAAAACTACCCCAACAAATAGCACTTACTGCATCCAGAAATCAAGTCAGTGCTTGTGTTAAGGTAATCTTGGTGTTGAATTCTCGAGCCTCCTTTCATGATAAACTCACAAACAGGACAACCCCAAAGAGAAGCACTTATGACATCAACAAACATTAGTGATTCCATTTGAGGTAACCTGCATGGGTTACACTCTTCAAGTGGGTGATTCAGTGAAAATCCCTTCTTTGATGGCGACAGCAGACTTTGTCACATTCACATTGCCCCAACATGTAGCACTTTCTGAGTCTATTCAAGATTGTGCTCAAGTTAAGGTAATAGAGCTGACATTTTATTGTGTTTTAAAACCAAGGGATGATATTTGGCAAAATGAAATGCCATGAAATACAACAAAACTACCCCAACAAATAGCACTTACTGCATCCAGAAATCAAGTCAGTGCTTGTGTTAAGGTAATCTTGGTGTTTAATTTTGGAGCCTCATTTCATGATAAACTCACAAACAGGACAACCCCAAAGAGAAGCACTTATGACATCAACAAACATTAGTGATTCCATTTGAGGTAACCTGCATGGGTTACACTCTTCGTGTAAGTGCTCTTCTCACATAGAAGCACAACTTGATCCTGTAGAGAATAACAGTCCATAGTCAAGATCATTCATTCTTACAGCAGTCTCTCCATAGTCCAGAAGAATCCTTCGTTTTCTGTTCTCTGTCCCCCTGTGAAAACCTTTTGCCACAGTTGGTGCATCTTATATCCTGAATGGACCCATTTCAAATAAACTCCACCTTCTTTTTTAAAAAGTTTCAATGGGTTAGAGGATTGTCATCTAACGACTGTTAAACGATCAAGTAGAAACCACCGTCATGTGATGAGAATGGGCCGTTAAGGACTGCTGAGTGGTCAATCAGCTTTAAACCTTTTTACTTGGCTGGAGGTTTTTTCTACTGGCAAAAATGGCCTCTGCTACCATAAAACATTTAACAAAAAACTGAGTTTAAAGCTACTTTTTAAAGAAGCTCATCAAGAAATCCCCATTTTGAGTTAAATGCGACACGATTACCCCAGCAAATAGCACTTACTGAATGTAGAAATCACGTCAGTGCCAGTGTTCAAGTAAACTTGGTGCCTACAATCAGGTGTTTTTGGTTATTTCTTGATGGCAAAGAGCTCACAATGGACAAGATCCATCAGAAATGAACTTCGGTGTCTCCCTGAGCTTTAATTTGCATGTTTTAATTGATTCAGTGAAAATCCCTTCTTTGATGGCGACAGCAGACTTTGTCACATTCACATTGCCCCAACATGTAGCACTTTCTGAGTCTATTCAAGATTGTGCTCAAGTTAAGGTAATAGAGCTGACATTTTATTGTGTTCTTCCAGATTGAAAACAAACGGATGATATTTGGAGTGAAATACTACAAGACTACCCCAACAAATAGCACTTACTGCATCCAGAAATCGAGTCAGTGCTTGTGTTAAGGTAATCTTGGTGTTTAATTCTGGTGATTCCGTGAAAATCCCTTCTTGAATTGCCACAGAAGACTTTGTCACATTCACATTGCCCCAATTTGTTGCACTTTCTGAGTCTATTCAAGATTGTGCTCAAGTTAAGGTAATAGAGCTGACATTTTATTGTGTTCTTCAAGTTTTAAAACCAAGGGATTATATTTGGCAAAATGAAATGAAGTGAAATACAACAAAACTACCCCAACAAATAGCACTTACTGCATCCAGAAATCAAGTCAGTGCTTGTGTTAAGGTAATCTTGGTGTTGAGTTTTGGAACCTCATGTCATAATAAACTCACAAACAGGACAACCCCAAAGAGAAGCACTTATGACATCAACAAACATTAGTGATTCCATTTGAGGTAACCTGCATGGGTTACACTCTTCAAGTGGGTGATTCAGTGAAAATCCCTTCTTGAATTGCCACAGAAGACTTTGTCACATTCACATTGCCCCAATTTGTAGCACTTTCTGAGTCTATTCAAGATTGTGCTCAAGTTAAGGTAATAGAGCTGACATTTTATTGTGTTTTAAAACCAAGGGATGATATTTGGCAAAATGAAATGACATGAAATACAAGAAGACTACCACAACAAATAGCACTTACTGCATCCAGAAATCAAGTCAGTGCTTGTGTTAAGGTAATCTTGGTGTTGAATTCTCGAGCCTCCTTTCATGATAAACTCACAAACAGGACAACCCCAAAGAGAAGCACTTATGACATCAACAAACATTAGTGATTCCATTTGAGGTAACCTGCATGGGTTACACTCTTCAAGTTGGTGATTCAGTGAAAATCCCTTCTTTGATGGCGACAGCAGACTTTGTCACATTCACTTTGCCCCAACATGTAGCACTTTCTGAGTCTATTCAAGATTGTGCTCAAGTTAAGGTAATAGAGCTGACATTTTATTGTGTTCTTCCAGATTGAAAACAAACAGATGATATTTGGATTGAAATACTACAAGACTACCCCAACAAATAGCACTTACTGCATCCAGAAATCGAGTCAGTGCTTGTGTTAAGGTAATCTTGGTGTTGAATTCTGGAGCCTCCTTTCATGATAAACTCACAAACAGGACAACCCCAAAGAGAAGCACTTATGACATCAACAAACATCAGTGATTCCATTTGAGGTAACCTGCATGGGTTACACTCTTCGTGTAAGTGCTCTTCTCACATAGAAGCACAACTTGATCCTGTAGAGAATAACAGTCCATAGTCAAGATCATTCATTCTTACAGCAGTCTCTCCATAGTCCAGAAGAATCCTTGGTTTTCTGTTCTCTGTCCCCCTTTAAAAACCTTTTGCCACAGTTGGTGCATCTTATATCCTGAATGGACCCATTTCAAATAAACTCCACCTTCTTTTTTAAAAAGTTTCAATGGGTTAGAGGATTGTCATCTAACGACTGTTAAACGATCAAGTAGAAACCACCGTCATGTGATGAGAATGGGCCGTTAAGGACTGCTGAGTGGTCAATCAGCTTTAAACCTGTTTACTTGGCTGGAGGTTTTTTTCCACTGGCAAAAATGGCCTCTGCTACCATAAAACATTTAACAAAAAACTGAGTTTAAAGGTACTTTTTAAAAGAAGCTCATCAAGAAATCCCCATTTTGAGTTAAATGCGACACGATTACCCCAGCAAATAGCACTTACTGAATGTAGAAATCACGTCAGTGCCAGTGTTCAAGTAAACTTGGTGCCTACAATCAGGTGTTTTTGGTTATTTCTTGATGGCAAAGAGCTCACAATGGACAAGATCCATCAGAAATGAACTTCAGTGTCTCCCTGAGCTTTAATTTGCATGTTTTAATTGATTCAGTGAAAATCCCTTCTTGGATTGCAACAGAAGACTTTGTCACATTCACATTGCCCCAACATGTAGCACTTTCTGAGTCTATTCAAGATTGTGCTCAAGTTAAGGTAATAGAGCTGACATTTTATTGTGTTCTTCAAGATTGAAAACAAACGGATGATATTTGGAGTGAAATACTACAAGACTACCCCAACAAATAGCACTTACTGCATCCAGAAATCGAGTCAGTGCTTGTGTTAAGGTAATCTTGGTGTTGAGTTTTGGAACCTCATTTCATAATAAACTCACAAACAGGACAACCCCAAAGAGAAGCACTTATGACATCAACAAACATTAGTGATTCCATTTGAGGTAACCTGCATGGGTTACACTCTTCAAGTGGGTGATTCAGTGAAAATCCCTTCTTTGATGGCAACAGCAGACTTTGTCACATTCACATTGCCCCAACATGTAGCACTTTCTGAGTCTATTCAAAAAAGTGCTCAAGTTAAGGTGATAGAGTTGACATTTTATTGTGTTTTAAAACCAAGGGATTATATTTGGCAAAATGAAAAGAAGTGAAATACAACAAAACTACCCCAACAAATAGCACTTACTGCATCCAGAAATCGAGTCAGTGCTTGTGTTAAGGTAATCTTGGTGTTGAATTCTGGTGATTCCGTGAAAATCCCTTCTTTGATGGCGACAGCAGACTTTGTCACATTCACATTGCCCCAACATGTTGCACTTTCTGAGTCTATACAAGATTGTGCTCATGTTAAGGTAATAGAGCTGACATTTTATTGTGTTTTAAAACCAAGGTATGACATTTGGCAAAATGAAATGACGTGAAATACAAGAAAACTACCCCAACAAATAGCACTTACTGCATCCAGAAATCAAGTCAGTGCTTGTGTTAAGGTAATCTTAGTGTTGAATTCTGGAGCCTCATTTCATGATAAACTCACAAACAGGACAACCCCAAAAAGAAGCACTTATGACATCAACAAACATTAGTGATTCCATTTGAGGTAACCTGCATGGGTTACACTCTTCAAGTGGGTGATTCAGTGAAAATCCCTTCTTTGATGGCGACAGCAGACTTTGTCACATTCACATTGCCCCAACATGTAGCACTTTCTGAGTCTATTCAAGATTGTGCTCAAGTTAAGGTAATAGAGCTGACATTTTATTGTGTTCTTCAAGTTTTAAAACCAAGGGATGATATTTGGCAAAATGAAACGACATGAAATACAACAAAACTACCCCAACAAATAGCACTTACTGCATCCAGAAATCGAGTCAGTGCTTGTGTTAAGGTAATCTTGGTGTTTAATTCTGGTGATTCCGTGAAAATCCCTTCTTTGATGGCGACAGCAGACTTTGTCACATTCACATTGCCCCAACATGTAGCACTTTCTGAGTCTATTCAAGATTGTGCTCAAGTTAAGGTAATAGAGCTGACATTTTATTGTGTTTTAAAACCAAGGGATGACATTTGGCAAAATGAAAAGAAGTGAAATACAACAAAACTACCACAACAAATAGCACTTACTGCATCCAGAAATCGAGTCAGTGCTTGTGTTAAGGTAATCTTGGTGTTTAATTCTGGTGATTCCGTGAAAATCCCTTCTTTGATGGCGACAGCAGACTTTGTCACATTCACATTGCCCCAACATGTAGCACTTTCTGAGTCTATTCAAGATTGTGCTCATGTTAAGGTAATAGAGCTGACATTTTATTGTGTTTTTCAAGATTGAAAACAAACGGATGATATTTGGAGTGAAATACTACAACACTACCACAACAAATAGCACTTACTGCATCCAGTAATCGAGTCAGTGCTTGTGTTAAGGTAATCTTGGTGTTTAATTCTGGTGATTCCGTGAAAATCCCTTCTTGAATTGCCACAGAAGACTTTGTCACATTCACATTGCCCCAATTTGTAGCACTTTCTGAGTCTATTAAAGATTGTGCTCAAGTTAAGGTAATAGAGCTGACATTTTATTGTGTTCTTCAAGTTTTAAAACCAAGGGATGATATTTGGCAAAATGAAACGACATGAAATACAACAAAACTACCCCAACAAATAGCACTTACTGCATCCAGAAATCGAGTCAGTGCTTGTGTTAAGGTAATCTTGGTGTTTAATTCTGGTGATTCCGTGAAAATCCCTTCTTTGATGGCGACAGCAGACTTTGTCACATTCACATTGCCCCAACATGTAGCACTTTCTGAGTCTATTCAAGATTGTGCTCAAGTTAAGGTGATAGAGCTGACATTTTATTGTGTTTTAAAACCAAGGGATGACATTTGGCAAAATGAAAAGAAGTGAAATACAACAAAACTACCCCAACAAATAGCACTTACTGCATCCAGAAATCGAGTCAGTGCTTGTGTTAAGGTAATCTTGGTGTTGAATTCTCGAGCCTCCTTTCATGATAAACTCACAAACAGGACAACCCCAAAGAGAAGCACTTATGACATCAACAAACATTAGTGATTCCATTTGAGGTAACCTGCATGGGTTACACTCTTCAAGTGGGTGATTCAGTGAAAATCCCTTCTTTGATGGCGACAGCAGACTTTGTCACATTCACATTGCCCCAACATGTAGCACTTTCTGAGTCTATTCAAGATTGTGCTCAAGTTAAGGTAATAGAACTGACAATTTATTGTGTTCTTCAAGATTGAAAACAAACGGATGATATTTGGAGTGAAATACTACAAGACTACCCCAAAAAAATAGCACTTACCGCATCCAGAAATCGAGTCAGTGCTTGTGTTAAGGTAATCTTGGTGTTTAATTCTGGTGATTCCGTGAAAATCCCTTCTTGAATTGCCACAGAAGACTTTGTCACATTCACATTGCCCCAATTTGTAGCACTTTCTGAGTCTATTCAAGATTGTGCTCAAGTTAAGGTAATAGAGCTGACATTTTATTGTGTTTTAAAACCAAGGGATATTTGGCAAAATGAAATGACATGAAATACAAGAAGACTACCCCAACAAATAGCACTTACTGCATCCAGAAATCAAGTCAGTGCTTGTGTTAAGGTAATCTTGGTGTTGAATTCTCGAGCCTCCTTTCATGATAAACTCACAAACAGGACAACCCCAAAGAGAAGCACTTATGACATCAACAAACATTAGCTATTCCATTTGAGGTAACCTGCATGGGTTACACTCTTCAAGTGGGTGATTCAGTGAAAATCCCTTCTTTGATGGCGACAGCAGACTTTGTCACATTCACATTGCCCCAACATGTAGCACTTTCTGAGTCTATTCAAGATTGTGCTCAAGTTAAGGTAATAGAGCTGACATTTTATTGTGTTTTAAAACCAAGGGATGACATTTGGCAAAATGAAATGACGTGAAATACAAGAAAACTACCCCAACAAATAGCACTTACTGCATCCAGAAATCGAGTCAGTGCTTTTGTTAAGGTAATCTTGGTGTTGAATTCTGGAGCATCATTTCATGATAAACTCACAAACAGGACAACCCCAAAGAGAAGCACTTATGACATCAACAAACATCAGTGATTCCATTTGAGGTAACCTGCATGGGTTACACTCTTCGTGTAAGTGCTCTTCTCACATAGAAGCACAACTTGATCCTGTAGAGAATAACAGTCCATAGTCAAGATCATTCATTCTTACAGCAGTCTCTCCATAGTCCAGAAGAATCCTTCGTTTTCTGTTCTCTGTCCCCCTGTGAAAACCTTTTGCCACAGTTGGTGCATCTTATATCCTGAATGGACCCATTTCAAATAAACTCCACCTTCTTTTTTAAAAAGTTTCAATGGGTTAGAGGATTGTCATCTAACAACTGTTAAACGATCAAGTAGAAACCACCGTCATGTGATGAGAATGGGCCGTTAAGGACTGCTGAGTGGTCAATCAGCTTTAAACCTGTTTACTTGGCTGGAGGTTTTTTTTCCACTGGCAAAAATGGCCTCTGCTACCATAAAACATTTAACAAAAAACTGAGTTTAAAGCTACTTTTTAAAAGAAGCTCATCAAGAAATCCCCATTTTGAGTTAAATGCGACACGATTACCCCAGCAAATAGCACTTACTGAATGTAGAAATCACGTCAGTGCCAGTGTTCAAGTAAACTTGGTGCCTACAATCAGGTGTTTTTGGTTATTTCTTGATGGCAAAGAGCTCACAATGGACAAGATCCATCAGAAATGAACTTCGGTGTCTCCCTGAGCTTTAATTTGCATGTTTTAATTGATTCAGTGAAAATCCCTTCTTGGATTGCAACAGAAGACTTTGTCACATTCACATTGCCCCAACATGTAGCACTTTCTGAGTCTATTCAAGATTGTGCTCAAGTTAAGGTGATAGAGTTGACATTTTATTGTGTTTTAAAACCAAGGGATGATATTTGGCAAAATGAAATGAAGTGAAATACAACAAAACTACCCCAACAAATAGCACTTACTGCATCCAGAAATCAAGTCAGTGCTTGTGTTAAGGTAATCTTGGTGTTGAGTTTTGGAACCTCATGTCATAATAAACTCACAAACAGGACAACCCCAAAGAGAAGCACTTATGACATCAACAAACATTAGTGATTCCATTTGAGGTAACCTGCATGGGTTACACTCTTCAAGTGGGTGATTCAGTGAAAATCCCTTCTTTGATGGCGACAGCAGACTTTGTCACATTCACATTGCCCCAACATGTAGCACTTTCTGAGTCTATTCAAGATTGTGCTCAAGTTAAGGTAATAGAGCTGACATTTTATTGTGTTTTAAAACCAAGGGATGATATTTGGCAAAATGAAATGACATGAAATACAAGAAGACTACCCCAACAAATAGCACTTACTGCATCCAGAAATCAAGTCAGTGCTTGTGTTAAGGTAATCTTGGTGTTGAATTCTCGAGCCTCCTTTCATGATAAACTCACAAACAGGACAACCCCAAAGAGAAGCACTTATGACATCAACAAACATTAGTGATTCCATTTGAGGTAAACTGCATGGGTTACACTCTTCAAGTGGGTGATTCAGTGAAAATCCCTTCTTGAATTGCCACAGAAGACTTTGTCACATTCACATTGCCCCAATTTGTAGCACTTTCTGAGTCTATTCAAGATTGTGCTCAAGTTAAGGTAATAGAGCTGACATTTTATTGTGTTTTAAAACATAGGGATGATATTTGGCAAAATGAAATGACATGAAATACAAGAAGACTACCACAACAAATAGCACTTACTGCATCCAGAAATCAAGTCAGTGCTTGTGTTAAGGTAATCTTGGTGTTGAATTCTGGAGCCTCCTTTCATGATAAACTCACAAACAGGACAACCCCAAAGAGAAGCACTTATGACATCAACAAACATCAGTGATTCCATTTGAGGTAAACTGCATGGGTTACACTCTTCAAGTGGGTGATTCAGTGAAAATCCCTTCTTTGATGGCGACAGCAGACTTTGTCACATTCACATTGCCCCAACATGTAGCACTTTCTGAGTCTATTCAAGATTGTGCTCAAGTTAAGGTAATAGAGCTGACATTTTATTGTGTTTTAAAACCAAGGGATGACATTTGGCAAAATGAAATGACGTGAAATACAAGAAAACTACCCCAACAAATAGCACTTACTGCATCCAGAAATCGAGTCAGTGCTTTTGTTAAGGTAATCTTAGTGTTGAATTCTGGAGCATCATTTCATGATAAACTCACAAACAGGACAACCCCAAAGAGAAGCACTTATGACATCAACAAACATCAGTGATTCCATTTGAGGTAACCTGCATGGGTTACACTCTTCGTGTAAGTGCTCTTCTCACATAGAAGCACAACTTGATCCTGTAGAGAATAACAGTCCATAGTCAAGATCATTCATTCTTACAGCAGTCTCTCCATAGTCCAGATGAATCCTTCGTTTTCTGTTCTCTGTCCCCCTGTGAAAACCTTTTGCCACAGTTGGTGCATCTTATATCCTGAATGGACCCATTTCAAATAAACTCCACCTTCTTTTTTAAAAAGTTTCAATGGGTTAGAGGATTGTCATCTAACGACTGTTAAACGATCAAGTAGAAACCACCGTCATGTGATGAGAATGGGCCGTTAAGGACTGCTGAGTGGTCAATCAGCTTTAAACCTGTTTACTTGGCTGGAGGTTTTTTTCCACTGGCAAAAATGGCCTCTGCTACCATAAAACATTTAACAAAAAACTGAGTTTAAAGGTACTTTTTAAAAGAAGCTCATCAAGAAATCCCCATTTTGAGTTAAATGCGACACGATTACCCCAGCAAATAGCACTTACTGAATGTAGAAATCACGTCAGTGCCAGTGTTCAAGTAAACTTGGTGCCTACAATCAGGTGTTTTTGGTTATTTCTTGATGGCAAAGAGCTCACAATGGACAAGATCCATCAGAAATGAACTTCGGTGTCTCCCTGAGCTTTAATTTGCATGTTTTAATTGATTCAGTGAAAATCCCTTCTTTGATGGCGACAGCAGACTTTGTCACATTCACATTGCCCCAACATGTAGCACTTTCTGAGTCTATTCAAGATTGTGCTCAAGTTAAGGTAATAGAGCTGACATTTTATTGTGTTCTTCAAGATTGAAAACAAATGGATGATATTTGGAGTGAAATGCTACAAGACTACCCCAACAAATAGCACTTACTGCATCCAGAAATCGAGTCAGTGCTTGTGTTAAGGTAATCTTGGTGTTTAATTCTGGTGATTCCGTGAAAATCCCTTCTTGAATTGCCACAGAAGACTTTGTCACATTCACTTTGCCCCAATTTGTAGCACTTTCTGAGTCTATTCAAGATTGTGCTCAAGTTAAGGTAATAGAGCTGACATTTTATTGTGTTCTTCAAGTTTTAAAACCAAGGGATTATATTTGGCAAAATGAAATGACATGAAATACAACAAAACTACCCCAACAAATAGCACTTACTGCATCCAGAAATCAAGTCAGTGCTTGTGTTAAGGTAATCTTGGTGTTGAATTCTGGAGCCTCCTTTCATGATAAACTCACAAACAGGACAACCCCAAAGAGAAGCACTTATGACATCAACAAACATTAGTGATTCCATTTGAGGTAACCTGCATGGGTTACACTCTTCAAGTGGGTGATTCAGTGAAAATCCCTTCTTTGATGGCGACAGCAGACTTTGTCACATTCACATTGCCCCAACATGTAGCACTTTCTGAGTCTATTCAAGATTGTGCTCAAGTTAAGGTAATAGAGCTGACATTTTATTGTGTTCTTCCAGATTGAAAACAAACGGATGATATTTGGATTGAAATACTACAAGACTACCCCAACAAATAGCACTTACTGCATCCAGAAATCGAGTCAGTGCTTGTGTTAAGGTAATCTTGGTTTTTAATTCTGGAGCCTCATTTCATGATAAACTCACAAACAGGACAACCCCAAAGAGAAGCACTTATGACATCAACAAACATCAGTGATTCCATTTGAGGTAACCTGCATGGGTTACACTCTTCGTGTAAGTGCTCTTCTCACATAGAAGCACAACTTGATCCTGTAGAGAATAACAGTCCATAGTCAAGATCATTCATTCTTACAGCAGTCTCTCCATAGTCCAGAAGAATCCTTGGTTTTCTGTTCTCTGTCCCCCTTTAAAAACCTTTTGCCACAGTTGGTGCATCTTATATCCTGAATGGACCCATTTCAAATAAACTCCACCTTCTTTTTTAAAAAGTTTCAATGGGTTAGAGGATTGTCATCTAACGACTGTTAAACGATCAAGTAGAAACCACCGTCATGTGATGAGAATGGGCCGTTAAGGACTGCTGAGTGGTCAATCAGCTTTAAACCTGTTTACTTGGCTGGAGGTTTTTTTCCACTGGCAAAAATGGCCTCTGCTACCATAAAACATTTAACAAAAAACTGAGTTTAAAGCTACTTTTTAAAAAAAGCTCATCAGGAAATCCCCATTTTGAGTTAAATGCGACACGATTACCCCAGCAAATAGCACTTACTGAATGTAGAAATCACGTCAGTGCCAGTGTTCAAGTAAACTTGGTGCCTACAATCAGGTGTTTTTGGTTATTTCTTGATGGCAAAGAGCTCACAATGGACAAGATCCATCAGAAATGAACTTTGGTGTCTCCCTGAGCTTTAATTTGCATGTTTTAATTGATTCAGTGAAAATCCCTTCTTTGATGGCGACAGCAGACTTTGTCACATTCACATTGCCCCAACATGTAGCACTTTCTGAGTCTATTCAAGATTGTGCTCAAGTTAAGGTAATAGAGCTGACATTTTATTGTGTTCTTCAAGTTTTAAAACCAAGGGATTATATTTGGCAAAATGAAATGACATGAAATACAACAAAACTACCCCAACAAATAGCACTTACTGCATCCAGAAATCAAGTCAGTGCTTGTGTTAAGGTAATCTTGGTGTTGAATTCTGGAGCCTCCTTTCATGATAAACTCACAAACAGGACAACCCCAAAGAGAAGCACTTATGACATCAACAAACATTAGTGATTCCATTTGAGGTAACCTGCATGGGTTACACTCTTCAAGTGGGTGATTCAGTGAAAATCCCTTCTTTGATGGCGACAGCAGACTTTGTCACATTCACATTGCCCCAACATGTAGCACTTTCTGAGTCTATTCAAGATTGTGCTCAAGTTAAGGTAATAGAGCTGACATTTTATTATGTTCTTCAAGATTGAAAACAAACGGATGATATTTGGAGTGAAATACTACAAGACTACCCCAACAAATAGCACTTACTGCATCCAGAAATCGAGTCAGTTCTTGTGTTAAGGTAATCTTGGTGTTTAATTCTGGTGATTCCATGAAAATCCCTTCTTGAATTGCCACAGAAGACTTTGTCACATTCACATTGCCCCAATTTGTAGCACTTTCTGAGTCTATTCAAGATTGTGCTCAAGTTAAGGTAATAGAGCTGACATTTTATTGTGTTTTAAAACCAAGGGATGATATTTGGCAAAATGAAATGACATGAAATACAACAAAACTACCCCAACAAATAGCACTTACTGCATCCAGAAATCAAGTCAGTGCTTGTGTTAAGGTAATCTTGGTGTTGAATTCTGGAGCCTCCTTTCATGATAAACTCACAAACAGGACAACCCCAAAGAGAAGCACTTATGACATCAACAAACATTAGTGATTCCATTTGAGGTAACCTGCATGGGTTACACTCTTCAAGTGGGTGATTCAGTGAAAATCCCTTCTTTGATGGCGACAGCAGACTTTGTCACATTCACATTGCCCCAACATGTAGCACTTTCTGAGTCTATTCAAGATTGTGCTCAAGTTAAGGTAATAGAGCTGACATTTTATTGTGTTCTTCCAGATTGAAAACAAGTGGATGATATTTGGATTGAAATACTACAAGACTACCCCAACAAATAGCACTTACTGCATCCAGAAATCGAGTCAGTGCTTGTGTTAAGGTAATCTTGGTTTTTAATTCTGGAGCCTCATTTCATGATAAACTCACAAACAGGACAACCCCAAAGAGAAGCACTTATGACATCAACAAACATCAGTGATTCCATTTGAGGTAACCTGCATGGGTTACACTCTTCGTGTAAGTGCTCTTCTCACATAGAAGCACAACTTGATCCTGTAGAGAATAACAGTCCATAGTCAAGATCATTCATTCTTACAGCAGTCTCTCCATAGTCCAGAAGAATCCTTGGTTTTCTGTTCTCTGTCCCCCTTTAAAAACCTTTTGCCACAGTTGGTGCATCTTATATCCTGAATGGACCCATTTCAAATAAACTCCACCTTCTTTTTTAAAAAGTTTCAATGGGTTAGAGGATTGTCATCTAACGACTGTTAAACGATCAAGTAGAAACCACCGTCATGTGATGAGAATGGGCCGTTAAGGACTGCTGAGTGGTCAATCAGCTTTAAACCTGTTTACTTGGCTGGAGGTTTTTTTCCACTGGCAAAATTGGCCTCTGCTACCATAAAACATTTAACAAAAAACTGAGTTTAAAGCTACTTTTTAAAAAAAGCTCATCAGGAAATCCCCATTTTGAGTTAAATGCGACACGATTACCCCAGCAAATAGCACTTACTGAATGTAGAAATCACGTCAGTGCCAGTGTTCAAGTAAACTTGGTGCCTACAATCAGGTGTTTTTGGTTATTTCTTGATGGCAAAGAGCTCACAATGGACAAGATCCATCAGAAATGAACTTCGGTGTCTCCCTGAGCTTTAATTTGCATGTTTTAATTGATTCAGTGAAAATCCCTTCTTGGATTGCAACAGAAGACTTTGTCACATTCACATTGCCCCAACATGTAGCACTTTCTGAGTCTATTCAAGATTGTGCTCAAGTTAAGGTAATAGAGCTGACATTTTATTGTGTTTTAAAACCAAGGGATGATATTTGGCAAAATGAAATGACATGAAATACAAGAAAACTACCCCAACAAATAGCACTTACTGCATCCAGAAATCAAGTCAGTGCTTGTGTTAAGGTAATCTTGGTGTTGAGTTTTGGAACCTCATTTCATAATAAACTCACAAACAGGACAACCCCAAAGAGAAGCACTTATGACATCAACAAACATTAGTGATTCCATTTGAGGTAACCTGCATGGGTTACACTCTTCAAGTGGGTGATTCAGTGAAAATCCCTTCTTTGATGGCGACAGCAGACTTTGTCACATTCACATTGCCCCAACATGTAGCACTTTCTGAGTCTATTCAAGATTGTGCTCAAGTTAAGGTAATAGAGCTGACATTTTATTGTGTTTTAAAACCAAGGGATGACATTTGGCAAAATGAAAAGAAGTGAAATACAACAAAACTACCACAACAAATAGCACTTACTGCATCCAGAAATCGAGTCAGTGCTTGTGTTAAGGTAATCTTGGTGTTGAATTCTCGAGCCTCATTTCATGATAAACTCACAAACAGGACAACCCCAAAGAGAAGCACTTATGACATCAACAAACATCAGTGATTCCATTTGAGGTAACCTGCATGGGTTACACTCTTCGTGTAAGTGCTCTTCTCACATAGAAGCACAACTTGATCCTGTAGAGAATAACAGTCCATAGTCAAGATCATTCATTCTTACAGCAGTCTCTCCATAGTCCAGATGAATCCTTCGTTTTCTGTTCTCTGTCCCCCTGTGAAAACCTTTTGCCACAGTTGGTGCATCTTATATCCTGAATGGACCCATTTCAAATAAACTCCACCTTCTTTTTTAAAAAGTTTCAATGGGTTAGAGGATTGTCATCTAACAACTGTTAAACGATCAAGTAGAAACCACCGTCATGTGATGAGAATGGGCCGTTAAGGACTGCTGAGTGGTCAATCAGCTTTAAACCTGTTTACTTGGCTGGAGGTTTTTTCTACTGGCAAAAATGGCCTCTGCTACCATAAAACATTTAACAAAAAACTGAGTTTAAAGCTACTTTTTAAAGAAGCTCATCAAGAAATCCCCATTTTGAGTTAAATGCGACACGATTACCCCAGCAAATAGCACTTACTGAATGTAGAAATCACGTCAGTGCCAGTGTTCAAGTAAACTTGGTGCCTACAATCAGGTGTTTTTGGTTATTTCTTGATGGCAAAGAGCTCACAATGGACAAGATCCATCAGAAATGAACTTTGGTGTCTCCCTGAGCTTTAATTTGCATGTTTTAATTGATTCAGTGAAAATCCCTTCTTTGATGGCGACAGCAGACTTTGTCACATTCACATTGCCCCAACATGTAGCACTTTCTGAGTCTATTCAAGATTGTGCTCAAGTTAAGGTAATAGAGCTGACATTTTATTGTGTTCTTCCAGATTGAAAACAAACGGATGATATTTGGATTGAAATACTACAAGACTACCCCAACAAATAGCACTTACTGCATCCAGAAATCGAGTCAGTGCTTGTGTTAAGGTAATCTTGGTTTTTAATACTGGAGCCTCATTTCATGATAAACTCACAAACAGGACAACCCCAAAGAGAAGCACTTATGACATCAACAAACATCAGTGATTCCATTTGAGGTAACCTGCATGGGTTACACTCTTCAAGTGGGTGATTCAGTGAAAATCCCTTCTTTGATGGCGACAGCAGACTTTGTCACATTCACATTGCCCCAACATGTAGCACTTTCTGAGTCTATTCAAGATTGTGCTCAAGTTAAGGTAATAGAACTGACAATTTATTGTGTTCTTCAAGATTGAAAACAAACGGATGATATTTGGAGTGAAATACTACAAGACTACCCCAACAAATAGCACTTACCGCATCCAGAAATCGAGTCAGTGCTTGTGTTAAGGTAATCTTGGTGTTTAATTCTGGTGATTCCGTGAAAATCCCTTCTTGAATTGCCACAGAAGACTTTGTCACATTCACATTGCCCCAATTTGTAGCACTTTCTGAGTCTATTCAAGATTGTGCTCAAGTTAAGGTAATAGAGCTGACATTTTATTGTGTTTTAAAACCAAGGGATATTTGGCAAAATGAAATGACATGAAATACAAGAAGACTACCCCAACAAATAGCACTTACTGCATCCAGAAATCAAGTCAGTGCTTGTGTTAAGGTAATCTTGGTGTTGAATTCTCGAGCCTCCTTTCATGATAAACTCACAAACAGGACAACCCCAAAGAGAAGCACTTATGACATCAACAAACATCAGTGATTCCATTTGAGGTAACCTGCATGGGTTACACTCTTCGTGTAAGTGCTCTTCTCACATAGAAGCACAACTTGATCCTGTAGAGAATAACAGTCCATAGTCAAGATCATTCATTCTTACAGCAGTCTCTCCATAGTCCAGAAGAATCCTTCGTTTTCTGTTCTCTGTCCCCCTGTGAAAACCTTTTGCCACAGTTGGTGCATCTTATATCCTGAATGGACCCATTTCAAATAAACTCCACCTTCTTTTTTAAAAAGTTTCAATGGGTTAGAGGATTGTCATCTAACAACTGTTAAACGATCAAGTAGAAACCACCGTCATGTGATGAGAATGGGCCGTTAAGGACTGCTGAGTGGTCAATCAGCTTTAAACCTGTTTACTTGGCTGGAGGTTTTTTTTCCACTGGCAAAAATGGCCTCTGCTACCATAAAACATTTAACAAAAAACTGAGTTTAAAGCTACTTTTTAAAAGAAGCTCATCAAGAAATCCCCATTTTGAGTTAAATGCGACACGATTACCCCAGCAAATAGCACTTACTGAATGTAGAAATCACGTCAGTGCCAGTGTTCAAGTAAACTTGGTGCCTACAATCAGGTGTTTTTGGTTATTTCTTGATGGCAAAGAGCTCACAATGGACAAGATCCATCAGAAATGAACTTCGGTGTCTCCCTGAGCTTTAATTTGCATGTTTTAATTGATTCAGTGAAAATCCCTTCTTGAATTGCCACAGAAGACTTTGTCACATTCACATTGCCCCAACATGTAGCACTTTCTGAGTCTATTCAAGATTGTGCTCAAGTTAAGGTGATAGAGTTGACATTTTATTGTGTTTTAAAACCAAGGGATGATATTTGGCAAAATGAAATGAAGTGAAATACAACAAAACTACCCCAACAAATAGCACTTACTGCATCCAGAAATCAAGTCAGTGCTTGTGTTAAGGTAATCTTGGTGTTGAGTTTTGGAACCTCATGTCATAATAAACTCACAAACAGGACAACCCCAAAGAGAAGCACTTATGACATCAACAAACATTAGTGATTCCATTTGAGGTAACCTGCATGGGTTACACTCTTCAAGTGGGTGATTCAGTGAAAATCCCTTCTTTGATGGCGACAGCAGACTTTGTCACATTCACATTGCCCCAACATGTAGCACTTTCTGAGTCTATTCAAGATTGTGCTCAAGTTAAGGTAATAGAGCTGACATTTTATTGTGTTTTAAAACCAAGGGATGATATTTGGCAAAATGAAATGACATGAAATACAAGAAGACTACCCCAACAAATAGCACTTACTGCATCCAGAAATCAAGTCAGTGCTTGTGTTAAGGTAATCTTGGTGTTGAATTCTCGAGCCTCCTTTCATGATAAACTCACAAACAGGACAACCCCAAAGAGAAGCACTTATGACATCAACAAACATCAGTGATTCCATTTGAGGTAACCTGCATGGGTTACACTCTTCAAGTGGGTGATTCAGTGAAAATCCCTTCTTTGATGGCGACAGCAGACTTTGTCACATTCACATTGCCCCAACATGTAGCACTTTCTGAGTCTATTCAAGATTGTGCTCAAGTTAAGGTAATAGAGTTGACATTTTATTGTGTTTTAAAACCAAGGGATGATATTTGGCAAAATGAAATGAAGTGAAATACAACAAAACTACCCCAACAAATAGCACTTACTGCATCCAGAAATCAAGTCAGTGCTTGTGTTAAGGTAATCTTGGTGTTGAGTTTTGGAACCTCATGTCATAATAAACTCACAAACAGGACAACCCCAAAGAGAAGCACTTATGACATCAACAAACATTAGTGATTCCATTTGAGGTAACCTGCATGGGTTACACTCTTCAAGTGGGTGATTCAGTGAAAATCCCTTCTTTGATGGCGACAGCAGACTTTGTCACATTCACATTGCCCCAACATGTAGCACTTTCTGAGTCTATTCAAGATTGTGCTCAAGTTAAGGTAATAGAGCTGACATTTTATTGTGTTTTAAAACCAAGGGATGACATTTGGCAAAATGAAAAGAAGTGAAATACAACAAAACTACCACAACAAATAGCACTTACTGCATCCAGAAATCGAGTCAGTGCTTGTGTTAAGGTAATCTTGGTGTTGAATTCTCGAGCCTCATTTCATGATAAACTCACAAACAGGACAACCCCAAAGAGAAGCACTTATGACATCAACAAACATCAGTGATTCCATTTGAGGTAACCTGCATGGGTTACACTCTTCGTGTAAGTGCTCTTCTCACATAGAAGCACAACTTGATCCTGTAGAGAATAACAGTCCATAGTCAAGATCATTCATTCTTACAGCAGTCTCTCCATAGTCCAGATGAATCCTTCGTTTTCTGTTCTCTGTCCCCCTGTGAAAACCTTTTGCCACAGTTGGTGCATCTTATATCCTGAATGGACCCATTTCAAATAAACTCCACCTTCTTTTTTAAAAAGTTTCAATGGGTTAGAGGATTGTCATCTAACAACTGTTAAACGATCAAGTAGAAACCACCGTCATGTGATGAGAATGGGCCGTTAAGGACTGCTGAGTGGTCAATCAGCTTTAAACCTGTTTACTTGGCTGGAGGTTTTTTTTCCACTGGCAAAAATGGCCTCTGCTACCATAAAACATTTAACAAAAAACTGAGTTTAAAGCTACTTTTTAAAAGAAGCTCATCAAGAAATCCCCATTTTGAGTTAAATGCGACACGATTACCCCAGCAAATAGCACTTACTGAATGTAGAAATCACGTCAGTGCCAGTGTTCAAGTAAACTTGGTGCCTACAATCAGGTGTTTTTGGTTATTTCTTGATGGCAAAGAGCTCACAATGGACAAGATCCATCAGAAATGAACTTCGGTGTCTCCCTGAGCTTTAATTTGCATGTTTTAATTGATTCAGTGAAAATCCCTTCTTGGATTGCAACAGAAGACTTTGTCACATTCACATTGCCCCAACATGTAGCACTTTCTGAGTCTATTCAAGATTGTGCTCAAGTTAAGGTAATAGAGCTGACATTTTATTGTGTTTTAAAACCAAGGGATGATATTTGGCAAAATGAAATGACATGAAATACAACAAAACTACCCCAACAAATAGCACTTACTGCATCCAGAAATCAAGTCAGTGCTTTTGTTAAGGTAATCTTGGTGTTTAATTTTGGAGCCTCATTTCATGATAAACTCACAAACAGGACAACCCCAAAGAGAAGCACTTATGACATCAACAAACATTAGTGATTCCATTTGAGGTAACCTGCATGGGTTACACTCTTCGTGTAAGTTCTCTTCTCACATAGAAGCACAACTTGATCCTGTAGAGAATAACAGTCCATAGTCAAGATCATTCATTCTTACAGCAGTCTCTCCATAGTCCAGAAGAATCCTTCGTTTTCTGTTCTCTGTCCCCCTGTGAAAACCTTTTGCCACAGTTGGTGCATCTTATATCCTGAATGGACCCATTTCAAATAAACTCCACCTTCTTTTTTAAAAAGTTTCAATGGGTTAGAGGATTGTCATCTAACGACTGTTAAACGATCAAGTAGAAACCACCGTCATGTGATGAGAATGGGCCGTTAAGGACTGCTGAGTGGTCAATCAGCTTTAAACCTGTTTACTTGGCTGGAGGTTTTTTTCCACTGACAAAAATGGCCTCTGCTACCATAAAACATTTAACAAAAAACTGAGTTTAAAGCTACTTTTTAAAAGAAGCTCATCAAGAAATCCCCATTTTGAGTTAAATGCGACATGATTACCCCAGCAAATAGCACTTACTGAATATAGAAATCACGTCAGTGCCAGTGTTCAAGTAAACTTGGTGCCTACAATCAGGTGTTTTTGGTTATTTCTTGATGAAATACAACAAAACTACCCCAACAAATAGCACTTACTGCATCCAGAAATCGAGTCAGTGCTTGTGTTAAGGTAATCTTGGTGTTGAATTCTCGAGCCTCCTTTCATGATAAACTCACAAACAGGACAACCCCAAAGAGAAGCACTTATGACATCAACAAACATTAGTGATTCCATTTGAGGTAACCTGCATGGGTTACACTCTTCAAGTGGGTGATTCAGTGAAAATCCCTTCTTTGATGGCGACAGCAGACTTTGTCACATTCACATTGCCCCAACATGTAGCACTTTCTGAGTCTATTCAAGATTGTGCTCAAGTTAAGGTAATAGAGCTGACATTTTATTATGTTCTTCAAGATTGAAAACAAACGGATGATATTTGGAGTGAAATACTACAAGACTACCCCAACAAATAGCACTTACTGCATCCAGAAATCGAGTCAGTTCTTGTGTTAAGGTAATCTTGGTGTTTAATTCTGGTGATTCCATGAAAATCCCTTGTTGAATTGCCACAGAAGACTTTGTCACATTCACATTGCCCCAATTTGTAGCACTTTCTGAGTCTATTCAAGATTGTGCTCAAGTTAAGGTAATAGAGCTGACATTTTATTGTGTTTTAAAACCAAGGGATGATATTTGGCAAAATGAAATGACATGAAATACAACAAAACTACCCCAACAAATAGCACTTACTGCATCCAGAAATCAAGTCAGTGCTTGTGTTAAGGTAATCTTGGTGTTGAATTCTGGAGCCTCCTTTCATGATAAACTCACAAACAGGACAACCCCAAAGAGAAGCACTTATGACATCAACAAACATTAGTGATTCCATTTGAGGTAACCTGCATGGGTTACACTCTTCAAGTGGGTGATTCAGTGAAAATCCCTTCTTTGATGGCGACAGCAGACTTTGTCACATTCACATTGCCCCAACATGTAGCACTTTCTGAGTCTATTCAAGATTGTGCTCAAGTTAAGGTAATAGAGCTGACATTTTATTGTGTTCTTCCAGATTGAAAACAAACGGATGATATTTGGATTGAAATACTACAAGACTACCCCAACAAATAGCACTTACTGCATCCAGAAATCGAGTCAGTGCTTGTGTTAAGGTAATCTTGGTTTTTAATTCTGGAGCCTCATTTCATGATAAACTCACAAACAGGACAACCCCAAAGAGAAGCACTTATGACATCAACAAACATCAGTGATTCCATTTGAGGTAACCTGCATGGGTTACACTCTTCGTGTAAGTGCTCTTCTCACATAGAAGCACAACTTGATCCTGTAGAGAATAACAGTCCATAGTCAAGATCATTCATTCTTACAGCAGTCTCTCCATAGTCCAGAAGAATCCTTGGTTTTCTGTTCTCTGTCCCCCTTTAAAAACCTTTTGCCACAGTTGGTGCATCTTATATCCTGAATGGACCCATTTCAAATAAACTCCACCTTCTTTTTTAAAAAGTTTCAATGGGTTAGAGGATTGTCATCTAACGACTGTTAAACGATCAAGTAGAAACCACCGTCATGTGATGAGAATGGGCCGTTAAGGACTGCTGAGTGGTCAATCAGCTTTAAACCTGTTTACTTGGCTGGAGGTTTTTTTCCACTGGCAAAAATGGCCTCTGCTACCATAAAACATTTAACAAAAAACTGAGTTTAAAGCTACTTTTTAAAAAAAGCTCATCAGGAAATCCCCATTTTGAGTTAAATGCGACACGATTACCCCAGCAAATAGCACTTACTGAATGTAGAAATCACGTCAGTGCCAGTGTTCAAGTAAACTTGGTGCCTACAATCAGGTGTTTTTGGTTATTTCTTGATGGCAAAGAGCTCACAATGGACAAGATCCATCAGAAATGAACTTCGGTGTCTCCCTGAGCTTTAATTTGCATGTTTTAATTGATTCAGTGAAAATCCCTTCTTGGATTGCAACAGAAGACTTTGTCACATTCACATTGCCCCAACATGTAGCACTTTCTGAGTCTATTCAAGATTGTGCTCAAGTTAAGGTAATAGAACTGACAATTTATTGTGTTCTTCAAGATTGAAAACAAACGGATGATATTTGGAGTGAAATACTACAAGACTACCCCAACAAATAGCACTTACCGCATCCAGAAATCGAGTCAGTGCTTGTGTTAAGGTAATCTTGGTGTTTAATTCTGGTGATTCCGTGAAAATCCCTTCTTGAATTGCCACAGAAGACTTTGTCACATTCACATTGCCCCAATTTGTAGCACTTTCTGAGTCTATTCAAGATTGTGCTCAAGTTAAGGTAATAGAGCTGACATTTTATTGTGTTTTAAAACATAGGGATGATATTTGGCAAAATGAAATGACATGAAATACAAGAAGACTACCACAACAAATAGCACTTACTGCATCCAGAAATCAAGTCAGTGCTTGTGTTAAGGTAATCTTGGTGTTGAATTCTGGAGCCTCCTTTCATGATAAACTCACAAACAGGACAACCCCAAAGAGAAGCACTTATGACATCAACAAACATCAGTGATTCCATTTGAGGTAAACTGCATGGGTTACACTCTTCAAGTGGGTGATTCAGTGAAAATCCCTTCTTTGATGGCGACAGCAGACTTTGTCACATTCACATTGCCCCAACATGTAGCACTTTCTGAGTCTATTCAAGATTGTGCTCAAGTTAAGGTAATAGAGCTGACATTTTATTGTGTTTTAAAACCAAGGGATGACATTTGGCAAAATGAAAAGAAGTGAAATACAACAAAACTACCACAACAAATAGCACTTACTGCATCCAGAAATCGAGTCAGTGCTTGTGTTAAGGTAATCTTGGTGTTGAATTCTCGAGCCTCATTTCATGATAAACTCACAAACAGGACAACCCCAAAGAGAAGCACTTATGACATCAACAAACATCAGTGATTCCATTTGAGGTAACCTGCATGGGTTACACTCTTCATGTAAGTGCTCTTCTCACATAGAAGCACAACTTGATCCTGTAGAGAATAACAGTCCATAGTCAAGATCATTCATTCTTACAGCAGTCTCTCCATAGTCCAGATGAATCCTTCGTTTTCTGTTCTCTGTCCCCCTGTGAAAACCTTTTGCCACAGTTGGTGCATCTTATATCCTGAATGGACCCATTTCAAATAAACTCCACCTTCTTTTTTAAAAAGTTTCAATGGGTTAGAGGATTGTCATCTAACGACTGTTAAACGATCAAGTAGAAACCACCGTCATGTGATGAGAATGGGCCGTTAAGGACTGCTGAGTGGTCAATCAGCTTTAAACCTGTTTACTTGGCTGGAGGTTTTTTCTACTGGCAAAAATGGCCTCTGCTACCATAAAACATTTAACAAAAAACTGAGTTTAAAGCTACTTTTTAAAGAAACTCATCAAGAAATCCCCATTTTGAGTTAAATGCGACACGATTACCCCAGCAAATAGCACTTACTGAATGTAGAAATCACGTCAGTGCCAGTGTTCAAGTAAACTTGGTGCCTACAATCAGGTGTTTTTGGTTATTTCTTGATGGCAAAGAGCTCACAATGGACAAGATCCATCAGAAATGAACTTTGGTGTCTCCCTGAGCTTTAATTTGCATGTTTTAATTGATTCAGTGAAAATCCCTTCTTTGATGGCGACAGCAGACTTTGTCACATTCACATTGCACCAACATGTAGCACTTTCTGAGTCTATTCAAGATTGTGCTCAAGTTAAGGTAATAGAGCTGACATTTTATTGTGTTCTTCAAGATTGAAAACAAATGGATGATATTTGGAGTGAAATGCTACAAGACTACCCCAACAAATAGCACTTACTGCATCCAGAAATCGAGTCAGTGCTTGTGTTAAGGTAATCTTGGTGTTTAATTCTGGTGATTCCGTGAAAATCCCTTCTTGAATTGCCACAGAAGACTTTGTCACATTCACTTTGCCCCAATTTGTAGCACTTTCTGAGTCTATTCAAGATTGTGCTCAAGTTAAGGTAATAGAGCTGACATTTTATTGTGTTCTTCAAGTTTTAAAACCAAGGGATTATATTTGGCAAAATGAAATGACATGAAATACAACAAAACTACCCCAACAAATAGCACTTACTGCATCCAGAAATCAAGTCAGTGCTTGTGTTAAGGTAATCTTGGTGTTGAATTCTGGAGCCTCCTTTCATGATAAACTCACAAACAGGACAACCCCAAAGAGAAGCACTTATGACATCAACAAACATTAGTGATTCCATTTGAGGTAACCTGCATGGGTTACACTCTTCAAGTGGGTGATTCAGTGAAAATCCCTTCTTTGGTGGCGACAGCAGACTTTGTCACATTCACATTGCCCCAACATGTAGCACTTTCTGAGTCTATTCAAGATTGTGCTCAAGTTAAGGTAATAGAGCTGACATTTTATTGTGTTCTTCCAGATTGAAAACAAACGGATGATATTTGGATTGAAATACTACAAGACTACCCCAACAAATAGCACTTACTGCATCCAGAAATCGAGTCAGTGCTTGTGTTAAGGTAATCTTGGTTTTTAATTCTGGAGCCTCATTTCATGATAAACTCACAAACAGGACAACCCCAAAGAGAAGCACTTATGACATCAACAAACATTAGTGATTCCATTTGAGGTAACCTGCATGGGTTACACTCTTCGTGTAAGTGCTCTTCTCACATAGAAGCACAACTTGATCCTGTAGAGAATAACAGTCCATAGTCAAGATCATTCATTCTTACAGCAGTCTCTCCATAGTCCAGAAGAATCCTTGGTTTTCTGTTCTCTGTCCCCCTTTAAAAACCTTTTGCCACAGTTGGTGCATCTTATATCCTGAATGGGCCCATTTCAAATAAACTCCACCTTCTTTTTTAAAAAGTTTCAATGGGTTAGAGGATTGTCATCTAACGACTGTTAAACGATCAAGTAGAAACCACCGTCATGTGATGAGAATGGGCCGTTAAGGACTGCTGAGTGGTCAATCAGCTTTAAACCTGTTTACTTGGCTGGAGGTTTTTTTCCACTGGCAAAAATGGCCTCTGCTACCATAAAACATTTAACAAAAAACTGAGTTTAAAGCTACTTTTTAAAAAAAGCTCATCAGGAAATCCCCATTTTGAGTTAAATGCGACACGATTACCCCAGCAAATAGCACTTACTGAATGTAGAAATCACGTCAGTGCCAGTGTTCAAGTAAACTTGGTGCCTACAATCAGGTGTTTTTGGTTATTTCTTGATGGCAAAGAGCTCACAATGGACAAGATCCATCAGAAATGAACTTCGGTGTCTCCCTAAGCTTTAATTTGCATGTTTTAATTGATTCAGTGAAAATCCCTTCTTGGATTGCAACAGAAGACTTTGTCACATTCACATTGCCCCAACATGTAGCACTTTCTGAGTCTATTCAAGATTGTGCTCAAGTTAAGGTAATAGAGCTGACATTTTATTGTGTTTTAAAACCAAGGGATGATATTTGGCAAAATGAAATGACATGAAATACAACAAAACTACCCCAACAAATAGCACTTACTGCATCCAGAAATCAAGTCAGTGCTTTTGTTAAGGTAATCTTGGTGTTTAATTTTGGAGCCTCATTTCATGATAAACTCACAAACAGGACAACCCCAAAGAGAAGAACTTATGACATCAACAAACATTAGTGATTCCATTTGAGGTAACCTGCATGGGTTACACTCTTCGTGTAAGTTCTCTTCTCACATAGAAGCACAACTTGATCCTGTAGAGAATAACAGTCCATAGTCAAGATCATTCATTCTTACAGCAGTCTCTCCATAGTCCAGAAGAATCCTTCGTTTTCTGTTCTCTGTCCCCCTGTGAAAACCTTTTGCCACAGTTGGTGCATCTTATATCCTGAATGGACCCATTTCAAATAAACTCCACCTTCTTTTTTAAAAAGTTTCAATGGGTTAGAGGATTGTCATCTAACGACTGTTAAACGATCAAGTAGAAACCACCGTCATGTGATGAGAATGGGCCGTTAAGGACTGCTGAGTGGTCAATCAGCTTTAAACCTGTTTACTTGGCTGGAGGTTTTTTTCCACTGACAAAAATGGCCTCTGCTACCATAAAACATTTAACAAAAAACTGAGTTTAAAGCTACTTTTTAAAAGAAGCTCATCAAGAAATCCCCATTTTGAGTTAAATGCGACATGATTACCCCAGCAAATAGCACTTACTGAATGTAGAAATCACGTCAGTGCCAGTGTTCAAGTAAACTTGGTGCCTACAATCAGGTGTTTTTGGTTATTTCTTGATGAAATACAACAAAACTACCCCAACAAATAGCACTTACTGCATCCAGAAATCGAGTCAGTGCTTGTGTTAAGGTAATCTTGGTGTTGAATTCTCGAGCCTCCTTTCATGATAAACTCACAAACAGGACAACCCCAAAGAGAAGCACTTATGACATCAACAAACATTAGTGATTCCATTTGAGGTAACCTGCATGGGTTACACTCTTCAAGTGGGTGATTCAGTGAAAATCCCTTCTTTGATGGCGACAGCAGACTTTGTCACATTCACATTGCCCCAACATGTAGCACTTTCTGAGTCTATTCAAGATTGTGCTCAAGTTAAGGTAATAGAGCTGACATTTTATTATGTTCTTCAAGATTGAAAACAAACGGATGATATTTGGAGTGAAATACTACAAGACTACCCCAACAAATAGCACTTACTGCATCCAGAAATCGAGTCAGTTCTTGTGTTAAGGTAATCTTGGTGTTTAATTCTGGTGATTCCATGAAAATCCCTTCTTGAATTGCCACAGAAGACTTTGTCACATTCACATTGCCCCAATTTGTAGCACTTTCTGAGTCTATTCAAGATTGTGCTCAAGTTAAGGTAATAGAGCTGACATTTTATTGTGTTTTAAAACCAAGGGATGATATTTGGCAAAATGAAATGACATGAAATACAACAAAACTACCCCAACAAATAGCACTTACTGCATCCAGAAATCAAGTCAGTGCTTGTGTTAAGGTAATCTTGGTGTTGAATTCTGGAGCCTCCTTTCATGATAAACTCACAAACAGGACAACCCCAAAGAGAAGCACTTATGACATCAACAAACATTAGTGATTCCATTTGAGGTAACCTGCATGGGTTACACTCTTCAAGTGGGTGATTCAGTGAAAATCCCTTCTTTGATGGCGACAGCAGACTTTGTCACATTCACATTGCCCCAACATGTAGCACTTTCTGAGTCTATTCAAGATTGTGCTCAAGTTAAGGTAATAGAGCTGACATTTTATTGTGTTTTAAAACATAGGGATGATATTTGGCAAAATGAAATGACATGAAATACAAGAAGACTACCACAACAAATAGCACTTACTGCATCCAGAAATCAAGTCAGTGCTTGTGTTAAGGTAATCTTGGTGTTGAATTCTCGAGCCTCCTTTCATGATAAACTCACAAACAGGACAACCCCAAAGAGAAGCACTTATGACATCAACAAACATTAGTGATTCCATTTGAGGTAACCTGCATGGGTTACACTCTTCAAGTGGGTGATTCAGTGAAAATCCCTTCTTTGATGGCCACAGCAGACTTTGTCACATTCACATTGCCCCAACATGTAGCACTTTCTGAGTCTATTCAAGATTGTGCTCAAGTTAAGGTAATAGAGCTGACATTTTATTGTGTTCTTCCAGATTGAAAACAAACGGATGATATTTGGAGTGAAATACTACAAGACTACCCCAACAAATAGCACTTACTGCATCCAGAAATCGAGTCAGTGCTTGTGTTAAGGTAATCTTGGTGTTTAATTCTGGTGATTCCGTGAAAATCCCTTCTTGAATTGCCACAGAAGACTTTGTCACATTCACATTGCCCCAATTTGTAGCACTTTCTGAGTCTATTCAAGATTGTGCTCAAGTTAAGCTAATAGAGCTGACATTTTATTGTGTTCTTCAAGTTTTAAAACCAAGGGATTATATTTGGCAAAATGAAATGAAGTGAAATACAACAAAACTACCCCAACAAATAGCACTTACTGCATCCAGAAATCAAGTCAGTGCTTGTGTTAAGGTAATCTTGGTGTTGAGTTTTGGAACCTCATGTCATAATAAACTCACAAACAGGACAACCCCAAAGAGAAGCACTTATGACATCAACAAACATTAGTGATTCCATTTGAGGTAACCTGCATGGGTTACACTCTTCAAGTGGGTGATTCAGTGAAAATCCCTTCTTGAATTGCCACAGAAGACTTTGTCACATTCACATTGCCCCAATTTGTAGCACTTTCTGAGTCTATTCAAGATTGTGCTCAAGTTAAGGTAATAGAGCTGACATTTTATTGTGTTTTAAAACCAAGGGATGATATTTGGCAAAATGAAATGACATGAAATACAAGAAGACTACCACAACAAATAGCACTTACTGCATCCAGAAATCAAGTCAGTGCTTGTGTTAAGGTAATCTTGGTGTTGAATTCTCGAGCCTCCTTTCATGATAAACTCACAAACAGGACAACCCCAAAGAGAAGCACTTATGACATCAACAAACATTAGTGATTCCATTTGAGGTAAACTGCATGGGTTACACTCTTCAAGTGGGTGATTCAGTGAAAATCCCTTCTTTGATGGCGACAGCAGACTTTGTCACATTCACATTGCCCCAACATGTAGCACTTTCTGAGTCTATTCAAGATTGTGCTCAAGTTAAGGTAATAGAGCTGACATTTTATTGTGTTCTTCCAGATTGAAAACAAACGGATGATATTTGGAGTGAAATACTACAAGACTACCCCAACAAATAGCACTTACTGCATCCAGAAATCGAGTCAGTGCTTGTGTTAAGGTAATCTTGGTTTTTAATTCTGGTGATTCCGTGAAAATCCCTTCTTGAATTGCCACAGAAGACTTTGTCACATTCACATTGCCCCAACATGTAGCACTTTCTGAGTCTATTCAACATTGTGCTCAAGTTAAGGTAATAGAGCTGATATTTTATTGTGTTTTGAAACCAAGGGATGATATTTGGCTAAATGAAATGAAGTGAAATACAACAAAACTACCCCAACAAATAGCACTTACTGCATCCAGAAATCGAGTCAGTGCTTGTGTTAAGGTAATCTTGGTGTTTAATTCTGGTGATTCCGTGAAAATCCCTTCTTGAATTGCCACAGAAGACTTTGTCACATTCACATTGCCCCAACATGTAGCACTTTCTGAGTCTATTCAAGATTGTGCTCAAGTTAAGGTAATAGAGCTGACATTTTATTGTGTTTTAAAACCAGGGGATGATATTTGGCAAAATGAAATGAAGTGAAATACAACAAAACTACCCCAACAAATAGCACTTACTGCATCCAGAAATCAAGTCAGTGCTTGTGTTAAGGTAATCTTGGTGTTGAGTTTTGGAACCTCATGTCATAATAAACTCACAAACAGGACAACCCCAAAGAGAAGCACTTATGACATCAACAAACATTAGTGATTCCATTTGAGGTAACCTGCATGGGTTACACTCTTCAAGTGGGTGATTCAGTGAAAATCCCTTCTTGAATTGCCACAGAAGACTTTGTCACATTCACATTGCCCCAATTTGTAGCACTTTCTGAGTCTATTCAAGATTGTGCTCAAGTTAAGGTAATAGAGCTGACATTTGATTGTGTTTTAAAACCAAGGGATGATATTTGGCAAAATGAAATGACATGAAATACAAGAAGACTACCACAACAAATAGCACTTACTGCATCCAGAAATCAAGTCAGTGCTTGTGTTAAGGTAATCTTGGTGTTGAATTCTCGAGCCTCCTTTCATGATAAACTCACAAACAGGACAACCCCAAAGAGAAGCACTTATGACATCAACAAACATTAGTGATTCCATTTGAGGTAACCTGCATGGGTTACACTCTTCAAGTGGGTGATTCAGTGAAAATCCCTTCTTTGATGGCCACAGCAGACTTTGTCACATTCACATTGCCCCAACATGTAGCACTTTCTGAGTCTATTCAAGATTGTGCTCAAGTTAAGGTAATAGAGCTGACATTTTATTGTGTTCTTTCAGATTGAAAACAAACGGATGATATTTGGAGTGAAATACTACAAGACTACCCCAACAAATAGCACTTACTGCATCCAGAAATCAAGTCAGTGCTTGTGTTAAGGTAATCTTGGTGTTTAATTCTGGTGATTCCGTGAAAATCCCTTCTTGAATTGCCACAGAAGACTTTGTCACATTCACATTGCCCCAATATGTAGCACTTTCTGAGTCTATTCAAGATTGTGCTCAAGTTAAGGTAATAGAGCTGACATTTTATTGTGTTCTTCAAGATTGAAAACAAACGGATGATATTTGGAGTGAAATACTACAAGACTACCCCAACAAATAGCACTTACTGCATCCAGAAATCGAGTCAGTGCTTTTGTTAAGGTAATCTTGGTGTTGAGTTTTGGAACCTCATTTCATAATAAACTCACAAACAGGACAACCCCAAAGAGAAGCACTTATGACATCAACAAACATTAGTGATTCCATTTGAGGTAACCTGCATGGGTTACACTCTTCAAGTGGGTGATTCAGTGAAAATCCCTTCTTTGATGGCGACAGCAGACTTTGTCACATTCACATTGCCCCAACATGTTGCACTTTCTGAGTCTATTCAAGATTGTGCTCAAGTTAAGGTAATAGAGCTGACATTTTATTGTGTTCTTTCAGATTGAAAACAAACGGATGATATTTGGAGTGAAATACAACAAAACTACCCCAACAAATAGCACTTACTGCATCCAGAAATCAAGTCAGTGCTTGTGTTAAGGTAATCTTAGTGTTGAATTCTGGAGCCTCATTTCATGATAAACTCACAAACAGGACAACCCCAAAGAGAAGCACTTATGACATCAACAAACATCAGTGATTCCATTTGAGGTAACCTGCATGGGTTACACTCTTCGTGTAAGTGCTCTTCTCACATAGAAGCACAACTTGATCCTGTAGAGAATAACAGTCCATAGTCAAGATCATTCATTCTTACAGCAGTCTCTCCATAGTCCAGAAGAATCCTTTGTTTTCTGTTCTCTGTCCCCCTGTGAAAACCTTTTGCCACAGTTGGTGCATCTTATATCCTGAATGGACCCATTTCAAATAAACTCCACCTTCTTTTTTAAAAAGTTTCAATGGGTTAGAGGATTGTCATCTAACGACTGTTAAACGATCAAGTAGAAACCACCGTCATGTGATGAGAATGGGCCGTTAAGGACTGCTGAGTGGTCAATCAGCTTTAAACCTGTTTACTTGGCTGGAGGTTTTTTTCCACTGACAAAAATGGCCTCTGCTACCATAAAACATTTAACAACAAACTGAGTTTAAAGCTACTTTTTAAAGAAGCTCATCAAGAAATCCCCATTTTGAGTTAAATGCGACACGATTACCCCAGCAAATAGCACTTACTGAATGTAGAAATCACGTCAGTGCCAGTGTTCAAGTAAACTTGGTGCCTACAATCAGGTGTTTTTGGTTATTTCTTGATGGCAAAGAGCTCACAATGGACAAGATCCATCAGAAATGAACTTCGGTGTCTCCCTGAGCTTTAATTTGCATGTTTTAATTGATTCAGTGAAAATCCCTTCTTGAATTGCCACAGAAGACTTTGTCACATTCACATTGCCCCAATTTGTAGCACTTTCTGAGTCTATTCAAGATTGTGCTCAAGTTAAGGTAATAGAGCTGACATTTTATTGTGTTCTTCAAGTTTTAAAACCAAGGGATGATATTTGGCAAAATGAAACGACATGAAATACAACAAAACTACCCCAACAAATAGCACTTACTGCATCCAGAAATCGAGTCAGTGCTTGTGTTAAGGTAATCATTGGTGTTTAATTCTGGTGATTCCGTGAAAATCCCTTCTTGAATTGCCACAGAAGACTTTGTCACATTCACATTGCCCCAACATGTAGCACTTTCTGAGTCTATTCAAGATTGTGCTGAAGTTAAGGTAATAGAGCTGACATTTTATTGTGTTTTGAAACCAAGGGATGATATTTGGCTAAATGAAATGAAGTGAAATACAACAAAACTACCCCAACAAATAGCACTTACTGCATCCAGAAATCAAGTCAGTGCTTGTGTTAAGGTAATCTTGGTGTTTAATTCTGGTGATTCCATGAAAATCCCTTCTTGAATTGCCACAGAAGACTTTGTCACATTCACATTGCCCCAACATGTAGCACTTTCTGAGTCTATTCAAGATTGTGCTCAAGTTAAGGTAATAGAGCTGACATTTTAGTGTGTTTTAAAACCAAGGGATGATATTTGGCAAAATGAAATGACATGAAATACAAGAAGACAACCACAACAAATAGCACTTACTGCATCCAGAAATCAAGTCAGTGCTTGTGTTAAGGTAATCTTGGTGTTGAATTCTCGAGCCTCCTTTCATGATAAACTCACAAACAGGACAACCCCAAAGAGAAGCACTTATGACATCAACAAACATTAGTGATTCCATTTGAGGTAACCTGCATGGGTTACACTCTTCAAGTGGGTGATTCAGTGAAAATCCCTTCTTTGATGGCGACAGCAGACTTTGTCACATTCACATTGCCCCAACATGTAGCACTTTCTGAGTCTATTCAAGATTGTGCTCAAGTTAAGGTAATAGAGCTGACAATTTATTGTGTTCTTCAAGATTGAAAACAAACGGATGATATTTGGAGTGAAATGCTACAAGACTACCCCAACAAATAGCACTTACTGCATCCAGAAATCGAGTCAGTGCTTGTGTTAAGGTAATCTTGGTGTTGAATTCTGGTGATTCCGTGAAAATCCCTTCTTGAATTGCCACAGAAGACTTTGTCACATTCACATTGCCCCAATTTGTAGCACTTTCTGAGTCTATTCAAGATTGTGCTCAAGTTAAGGTAATAGAGCTGACATTTTATTGTGTTCTTCAAGTTTTAAAACCAAGGGATTATATTTGGCAAAATGAAACGACATGAAATACAACAAAACTACCCCAACAAATAGCACTTACTGCATCCAGAAATCAAGTCAGTGCTTTTGTTAAGGTAATCTTAGTGTTGAATTCTGGAGCCTCATTTCATGATAAACTCACAAACAGGACAACCCCAAAGAGAAGCACTTATGACATCAACAAACATCAGTGATTCCATTTGAGGTAACCTGCATGGGTTACACTCTTCGTGTAAGTGCTCTTCTCACATAGAAGCACAACTTGATCCTGTAGAGAATAACAGTCCATAGTCAAGATCATTCATTCTTACAGCAGTCTCTCCATAGTCCAGAAGAATCCTTTGTTTTCTGTTCTCTGTCCCCCTGTGAAAACCTTTTGCCACAGTTGGTGCATCTTATATCCTGAATGGACCCATTTCAAATAAACTCCACCTTCTTTTTTAAAAAGTTTCAATGGGTTAGAGGATTGTCATCTAACGACTGTTAAACGATCAAGTAGAAACCACCGTCATGTGATGAGAATGGGCCGTTAAGGACTGCTGAGTGGTCAATCAGCTTTAAACCTGTTTACTTGGCTGGAGGTTTTTTTCCACTGACAAAAATGGCCTCTGCTACCATAAAACATTTAACAAAAAACTGAGTTTAAAGCTACTTTTTAAAGAAGCTCATCAAGAAATCCCCATTTTGAGTTAAATGCGACACGATTACCCCAGCAAATAGCACTTACTGAATGTAGAAATCACGTCAGTGCCAGTGTTCAAGTAAACTTGGTGCCTACAATCAGGTGTTTTTGGTTATTTCTTGATGGCAAAGAGCTCACAATGGACAAGATCCATCAGAAATGAACTTCGGTGTCTCCCTGAGCTTTAATTTGCATGTTTTAATTGATTCAGTGAAAATCCCTTCTTGGATTGCAACAGAAGACTTTGTCACATTCACATTGCCCCAACATGTAGCACTTTCTGAGTCTATACAAGATTGTGCTCATGTTAAGGTAATAGAGCTGACATTTTATTGTGTTTTTCAAGATTGAAAACAAACGGATGATATTTGGAGTGAAATACTACAACACTACCACAACAAATAGCACTTACTGCATCCAGTAATCGAGTCAGTGCTTGTGTTAAGGTAATCTTGGTGTTTAATTCTGGTGATTCCGTGAAAATGTCACGATTTGGGTTTTTTCTTGGTTTATGTTATCAGATTTATTAGTTAAGTTTCTGCTTTTGGGGTCTTGTTTGGTTTTGTTTTAGACATGTTGTTCTGTTTAGGTTACCTGTTTTCCACCTGTCACTTTATCAGTTCTGTTTGGTCTCCCCTCAGCAATCTGTCAGCTTTCTTGCCTTGATTAGATCCACCTGCTCACTTATAATTAGTCTTCACTCCTGTTCACCTGTTCACTCCCCTATATAGTCCTGCCACAAACCTCTGCAATCTGCCAGATCATTAACGAGCCACGGTGAGTTTAGTTCCAGCATTCTTTATTCTGATTGACCTGTTGACGATAACCCGAGAGCCTTTTTGATTCTGAGCCAGCCTGTTCCCTGATCTGTTTTTCCTGCCCTGTCTGACTGATTTACCGGTTTACCGACTAGTTTCTGTCCTATGGTTATCCGAGCTTGCTTTGCCCTGTCTGTACCTCTGCCTATTTTGGACTGCTTTTTGTGTACCGGATTTTGGACTGCCCTTTTGACTATTGAGCCCGCCTGTTCCTGTTTTCATTATTAAAATCCTGTTTTTTGCCTTAACCTCACTTGTTGGGTTTGAATACTGGGTTTGCCTGATTCACGATCATAACAGAATGATCTGGCCCAACTAAAACCTATCGCCCAACAAGTTTTTTGAAGTTTTTTTTTTTTTCCCCTCCACACGCTATGGCTTGGGAGGGTTCCAGATTGGCGTTCTGTCCCCCTGGTATCGGTCCCAGACGCCATCTCTCCAGCAGCCGCAGCAGCAGTAACCCGCTGCCTGCTCCGAGTTTACGATTGGGAGGGCTCTTTGTCACAAATTCAGATTCAACTCAGAATAGAAGGGATCACTCACCCAGCGACACCGCTGTCGGCTCTGCCCATGGGTTTTATCCAGAACCAACTTTGTTTATGGAGGTCGAAGCGGAGGTGGTGCGGGATCTTCGCCCGGATCTTTTTTTCTCTCTCCCTCCAGAGGAGGAGATGCAGGGAACGCTGTGGGCTCCACCGATCCCGGCTCTACCGACAGGATCAAACCTCCAGCAAGTCCTGCCGTCCCGCCGTCGGAGGAGGGGACGGAAACCTGTGGGTCGCTCCTTCACCCGTTCTGTTCGGCCGACAAGCGAGTCAGTACCGCGCCCGTCCGTTGCCACTTCCTGCCCAGTGGATCGGAGTCCGGTGCTTCCCAGAGCTGAGCAGCCCACAGCGCCTCCTGTTGGCGCCCGTGATGCTGAGGATCTGGCTCTGGAGGACCAGTTAAGAGCTTTTGCCCCTATTATTAAAGACCTTAGGGAGGCTCTTTTCTGCCAGTATTCAGAGGAGCTGGAGGCAAAATTAAAGGAGGTCGAGGGGCACTATAGAGCGGCTCTCCAAGGTTTCTATAGTGGACTCAATCCTGTCCCCAAGGGTCCAGCCGACGCCCCGGCACCTGCACCTGTCCCAGAGGACCCGCCTCCTACCTCAGCTCCAGTGCCGGCCTCCGGCAGCTATAAGGCAGCACTGTCTGCGCAGCCGGCCCAAGACGCTGCAACCCCGGAGGGTCCGCAGCCGGCCCAAGACGCTGCAACCCCGGAGGCTCCGCAGCCGGCCCAAGACGCTGCAACCCCGGAGGCTCCGCAGCCGGCCCGAGACGCTGCAACCCCGGAGGCTCCGCAGCCGGCCCGAGACGCTGCAACCCCGGAGGGTCCGCAGCCGGTCCGAGACGCTGCAACCCAGGAGGGTCCGCAGCCGGCCCGAGACGCTGCAACCCAGGGGGGTCCGCCGCCGGCCCGCGACGTGGGAACCCAGGAGGGTCCGCCGCCGGTCTGCGACGTGGGAACCCAGGAGGGTCCGCCGCCAGTCTGCGACGTGGGAACCCAGGAGGGTCCGCCGCCAGTCTGCGACGTGGGAACCCAGGAGGGTCCGCCGCCAGTCTGCGACGTGGGAACCCAGGAGGGTCCGCCGCCAGTCTGCGACGTGGGAACCCAGGAGGGTCCGCCGCCAGTATGCGACGTGGGAACCCAGGAGGGTCTACCACAGGCCCACGATGAGGGGGTTCAGACGAGCCCTCTTTCAGGCCGCAACTCGGGGGCTCATCGGGACACTGGGCGCCGTGGCCCTCGCCCAGACGACAAGCGGCGCCGTGGCCCTCGCCCAGACGACAAGCGGCGCCGTGGCCCTCGCCCAGACGACAAGCGGCGTCGTGGCCCTCGCCCGAACGACAAGCTCCGTCGGGGGCCTCGCCGAGAAGACAAGCACCCAGAGCCCCATGGAGACTTAGAGGCCCCTGGACCTCTTCGGAAGCTCTTACCCCCTCATCTTTGGCTTGACAGCCAATTTCCCAAGTGGCTGACCAAACTGTCTTTGTCGGAGGTTCTGGAAGGGTTATTGATGAGGTTCTGGGTGTTAAAGGGTCTGGGAGCATCTGAAGTCTGTAGCCCGGGGCCTCCTGAACCTGAAGTCTGTAGTCCGGGGCCTCCTGAACCTGAAGCCTGTAGCCCGGGGTCTCCTGAACCGGAAGCCTGTAGCCAGGCCCCGTCTGAACCTGAAGCCTGTAGCCAGGCCCCGTCTGAACCTGTAGCCTGTAGCCAGGCCCCGTCTGAACCTGTAGCCTGTAGCCAGGCCCCGTCTGAACCTGTAGCCTGTAGCCAGGCCCCGTCTGAACCTGTAGCCTGTAGCCAGGTCCCGTCTGAACCTGTAGCCTGTAGCCAGGCCCCGTCTGAACCTGTAGCCTGTAGCCAGGCCCTGTCTGAACCTGTAGCCTGTAGCCAGGTCCCGTCTGAACCTGTAGCCTGTAGCCAGGCCCCGTCTGAACCTGTAGCCTGTAGCCAGGGGCCGTCTGAACCTGAAGCCAGTAGCCAGGGGCCGACTGAACCTGAAGCCAGTAGCCAGGGGCCGACTGAACCTGAAGCCAGTAGCCAGGGGCCGACTGAACCTGAACTCTGTAGCCAGGCTCCTCCTGAACTCTGTAGCCAGGCTCCTCCTGAACTCTGTAGCCAGACACCTCCTGAACTCTGTAGCCAGGCTCCTCCTGAACTCTGTAGCCAGGCTCCTCCTGAACTCTGTAGCCAAGCGCCTCCTGAACTCTGTAGCCAGGCGCCTCCTGAACGCTGTAGCCAGACGCCTCCTGAACTCTTTAACCAGGCCTCTCTTCTAGCTCTTAGTCCGGCGTTGTCTCCAGCCTTTAGTCCGGCGGCAGGTTCTGTTCTTTCTCTCTCCAGACGTCGGTTCCTGAGGGTCCGGTTCTACCGACGGTCCCCGAGGTTGCTGCTCGGCCGCCGGCCTATGAGAGACCTGCTCCGCCGCCGGTCTATGAGAGACCTGCTCCGCCACCGGCCGCCGGACATCGTTGCTAACCGGGGCCGTCCTTCAGGACACCCGCCGGATTACCTGTCTCACAGAGGTCGTCCGCCGGAGAACCTGACACGCCTAGGACGTCCGCCGGAGAACCTGACACGCCTAGGACGTCCGCCGGAGAACCTGACACGCCTAGGACGTCCGCCGGAGAACCTGACACGCCTAGGACGTCCGCCGGAGAACCTGACACGCCGAGGACGTCCGCCGGAGAACCTGACACGCCGAGGACGTCCGCCGGAGAACCTGACACGCCGAGGACGTCCGCCGGAGAACCTGACACGCCGAGACCGTCCTTCGGGACGTCCGCCGGAGAACCTGACACGCCGAGGCCGTCCTTCGGGACGTCCGCCGAACAACCTGACACACCGAGGCCGTCCTTCGGGACGTCCGCCGGACAACCTGACTCGTCGGGGCCGTCCTCCTGGACGACCGCCTGAGAACCTGACTCGTCGGGGCCGTCCTCCTGGACGACCGCCTGAGAACCTGACTCGTCGGGGCCGTCTTCCTGGACGCCCGCCTGAGAACTTGACTCGTCTTGTTTTGTTTGAGTTTTTATTTGGACATTTATTTGATTCTAGCCCTCCGTCCTGTACCTCCCTCCACCCACCCGAGCTAGTCTGTTTTGTTTCTGAGGCCGTCTGGAATCCGGCCTTGAGGAGGGGGTTCTGTCACGATTTGGGTTTTTTCTTGGTTTATGTTATCAGATTTATTAGTTAAGTTTCTGCTTTTGGGGTCTTGTTTGGTTTTGTTTTAGACATGTTGTTCTGTTTAGGTTACCTGTTTTCCACCTGTCACTTTATCAGTTCTGTTTGGTCTCCCCTCAGCAATCTGTCAGCTTTCTTGCCTTGATTAGATCCACCTGCTCACTTATAATTAGTCTTCACTCCTGTTCACCTGTTCACTCCCCTATATAGTCCTGCCACAAACCTCTGCAATCTGCCAGATCATTAACGAGCCACGGTGAGTTTAGTTCCAGCATTCTTTATTCTGATTGACCTGTTGACGATAACCCGAGAGCCTTTTTGATTCTGAGCCAGCCTGTTCCCTGATCTGTTTTTCCTGCCCTGTCTGACTGATTTACCGGTTTACCGACTAGTTTCTGTCCTATGGTTATCCGAGCTTGCTTTGCCCTGTCTGTACCTCTGCCTATTTTGGACTGCTTTTTGTGTACCGGATTTTGGACTGCCCTTTTGACTATTGAGCCCGCCTGTTCCTGTTTTCATTATTAAAATCCTGTTTTTTGCCTTAACCTCACTTGTTGGGTTTGAATACTGGGTTTGCCTGATTCACGATCATAACAGAAAATCCCTTCTTTGATGGCGACAGCAGACTTTGTCACATTCACATTGCCCCAACATGTAGCACTTTCTGAGTCTATTCAAGATTGTGCTCAAGTTAAGGTGATAGAGCTGACATTTTATTGTGTTTTGAAACCAAGGGATGATATTTGGCTAAATGAAATGAAGTGAAATACAACAAAACTACCCCAACAAATAGCACTTACTGCATCCAGAAATCAAGTCAGTGCTTGTGTTAAGGTAATCTTGGTGTTTAATTCTGGTGATTCCATGAAAATCCCTTCTTGAATTGCCACAGAAGACTTTGTCACATTCACATTGCCCCAACATGTAGCACTTTCTGAGTCTATTCAAGATTGTGCTCAAGTTAAGGTAATAGAGCTGACATTTTAGTGTGTTTTAAAACCAAGGGATGATATTTGGCAAAATGAAATGACATGAAATACAAGAAGACAACCACAACAAATAGCACTTACTGCATCCAGAAATCAAGTCAGTGCTTGTGTTAAGGTAATCTTGGTGTTGAATTCTCGAGCCTCCTTTCATGATAAACTCACAAACAGGACAACCCCAAAGAGAAGCACTTATGACATCAACAAACATTAGTGATTCCATTTGAGGTAACCTGCATGGGTTACACTCTTCAAGTGGGTGATTCAGTGAAAATCCCTTCTTGAATTGCCACAGAAGACTTTGTCACATTCACATTGCCCCAATTTGTAGCACTTTCTGAGTCTATTCAAGATTGTGCTCAAGTTAAGGTAATAGAGCTGACATTTTATTGTGTTTTAAAACATAGGGATGATATTTGGCAAAATGAAATGACATGAAATACAAGAAGACTACCACAACAAATAGCACTTACTGCATCCAGAAATCGAGTCAGTGCTTGTGTTAAGGTAATCTTGGTGTTGAATTCTCGAGCCTCCTTTCATGATAAACTCACAAACAGGACAACCCCAAAGAGAAGCACTTATGACATCAACAAACATTAGTGATTCCATTTGAGGTAACCTGCATGGGTTACACTCTTCAAGTGGGTGATTCAGTGAAAATCCCTTCTTTGATGGCGACAGCAGACTTTGTCACATTCACATTGCCCCAACATGTTGCACTTTCTGAGTCTATTCAAGATTGTGCTCAAGTTAAGGTAATAGAGCTGACAATTTATTGTGTTCTTCAAGATTGAAAACAAACGGATGATATTTGGAGTGAAATGCTACAAGACTACCCCAACAAATAGCACTTACTGCATCCAGAAATCGAGTCAGTGCTTGTGTTAAGGTAATCTTGGTGTTGAATTCTGGTGATTCCGTGAAAATCCCTTCTTGAATTGCCACAGAAGACTTTGTCACATTCACATTGCCCCAATTTGTAGCACTTTCTGAGTCTATTCAAGATTGTGCTCAAGTTAAGGTAATAGAGCTGACATTTTATTGTGTTCTTCAAGTTTTAAAACCAAGGGATTATATTTGGCAAAATGAAACGACATGAAATACAACAAAACTACCCCAACAAATAGCACTTACTGCATCCAGAAATCGAGTCAGTGCTTGTGTTAAGGTAATCTTGGTGTTTAATTCTGGTGATTCCGTGAAAATCCCTTCTTTGATGGCGACAGCAGACTTTGTCACATTCACATTGCCCCAACATGTAGCACTTTCTGAGTCTATTCAAGATTGTGCTCAAGTTAAGGTGATAGAGCTGACATTTTATTGTGTTTTAAAACCAAGGGATGACATTTGGCAAAATGAAAAGAAGTGAAATACAACAAAACTACCCCAACAAATAGCACTTACTGCATCCAGAAATCGAGTCAGTGCTTGTGTTAAGGTAATCTTGGTGTTTAATTCTCGAGCCTCCTTTCATGATAAACTCACAAACAGGACAACCCCAAAGAGAAGCACTTATGACATCAACAAACATTAGTGATTCCATTTGAGGTAACCTGCATGGGTTACACTCTTCAAGTGGGTGATTCAGTGAAAATCCCTTCTTTGATGGCGACAGCAGACTTTGTCACATTCACATTGCCCCAACATGTAGCACTTTCTGAGTCTATTCAAGATTGTGCTCAAGTTAAGGTAATAGAGCTGACATTTTATTGTGTTCTTCAAGTTTTAAAACCAAGGGATGATATTTGGCAAAATGAAATGACATGAAATACAAGAAAACTACCCCAACAAATAGCACTTACTGCATCCAGAAATCGAGTCAGTGCTTGTGTTAAGGTAATCTTGGTGTTGAATTCTCGAGCCTCCTTTCATGATAAACTCACAAACAGGACAACCCCAAAGAGAAGCACTTATGACATCAACAAACATTAGTGATTCCATTTGAGGTAACCTGCATGGGTTACACTCTTCAAGTGGGTGATTCAGTGAAAATCCCTTCTTGAATTGCCACAGAAGACTTTGTCACATTCACATTGCCCCAATTTGTAGCACTTTCTGAGTCTATTCAAGATTGTGCTCAAGTTAAGGTAATAGAGCTGACATTTTATTGTGTTTTAAAACATAGGGATGATATTTGGCAAAATGAAATGACATGAAATACAAGAAGACTACCACAACAAATAGCACTTACTGCATCCAGAAATCGAGTCAGTGCTTGTGTTAAGGTAATCTTGGTGTTGAATTCTCGAGCCTCCTTTCATGATAAACTCACAAACAGGACAACCCCAAAGAGAAGCACTTATGACATCAACAAACATTAGTGATTCCATTTGAGGTAACCTGCATGGGTTACACTCTTCAAGTGGGTGATTCAGTGAAAATCCCTTCTTTGATGGCGACAGCAGACTTTGTCACATTCACATTGCCCCAACATGTAGCACTTTCTGAGTCTATTCAAGATTGTGCTCAAGTTAAGGTAATAGAGCTGACAATTTATTGTGTTCTTCAAGATTGAAAACAAACGGATGATATTTGGAGTGAAATGCTACAAGACTACCCCAACAAATAGCACTTACTGCATCCAGAAATCGAGTCAGTGCTTGTGTTAAGGTAATCTTGGTGTTGAATTCTGGTGATTCCGTGAAAATCCCTTCTTGAATTGCCACAGAAGACTTTGTCACATTCACATTGCCCCAATTTGTAGCACTTTCTGAGTCTATTCAAGATTGTGCTCAAGTTAAGGTAATAGAGCTGACATTTTATTGTGTTCTTCAAGTTTTAAAACCAAGGGATTATATTTGGCAAAATGAAACGACATGAAATACAACAAAACTACCCCAACAAATAGCACTTACTGCATCCAGAAATCGAGTCAGTGCTTGTGTTAAGGTAATCTTAGTGTTGAATTCTGGTGATTCCGTGAAAATCCCTTCTTTGATGGCGACAGCAGACTTTGTCACATTCACATTGCCCCAACATGTAGCACTTTCTGAGTCTATTCAAGATTGTGCTCAAGTTAAGGTAATAGAGCTGACATTTTATTGTGTTTTAAAACCAAGGGATGATATTTGGCAAAATGAAATGACATGAAATACAAGAAGACTACCCCAACAAATAGCACTTACTGCATCCAGAAATCAAGTCAGTGCTTGTGTTAAGGTAATCTTGGTGTTGAATTCTCGAGCCTCCTTTCATGATAAACTCACAAACAGGACAACCCCAAAGAGAAGCACTTATGACATCAACAAACATTAGTGATTCCATTTGAGGTAACCTGCATGGGTTACACTCTTCAAGTGGGTGATTCAGTGAAAATCCCTTCTTTGATGGCGACAGCAGACTTTGTCACATTCACATTGCCCCAACATGTAGCACTTTCTGAGTCTATTCAAGATTGTGCTCAAGTTAAGGTGATAGAGCTGACATTTTATTGTGTTTTAAAACCAAGGGATGACATTTGGCAAAATGAAAAGAAGTGAAATACAACAAAACTACCCCAACAAATAGCACTTACTGCATCCAGAAATCGAGTCAGTGCTTGTGTTAAGGTAATCTTGGTGTTTAATTCTGGTGATTCCGTGAAAATCCCTTCTTTGATGGCGACAGCAGACTTTGTCACATTCACATTGCCCCAACATGTAGCACTTTCTGAGTCTATTCAAGATTGTGCTCAAGTTAAGGTGATAGAGCTGACATTTTATTGTGTTTTAAAACCAAGGGATGACATTTGGCAAAATGAAAAGAAGTGAAATACAACAAAACTACCCCAACAAATAGCACTTACTGTATCCAGAAATCGAGTCAGTGCTTGTGTTAAGGTAATCTTGGTGTTGAATTCTCGAGCCTCCTTTCATGATAAACTCACAAACAGGACAACCCCAAAGAGAAGCACTTATGACATCAACAAACATTAGTGATTCCATTTGAGGTAACCTGCATGGGTTACACTCTTCAAGTGGGTGATTCAGTGAAAATCCCTTCTTTGATGGCGACAGCAGACTTTGTCACATTCACATTGCCCCAACATGTAGCACTTTCTGAGTCTATTCAAGATTGTGCTCAAGTTAAGGTAATAGAACTGACAATTTATTGTGTTCTTCAAGATTGAAAACAAACGGATGATATTTGGAGTGAAATACTACAAGACTACCCCAACAAATAGCACTTACCGCATCCAGAAATCGAGTCAGTGCTTGTGTTAAGGTAATCTTGGTGTTTAATTCTGGTGATTCCGTGAAAATCCCTTCTTGAATTGCCACAGAAGACTTTGTCACATTCACATTGCCCCAATTTGTAGCACTTTCTGAGTCTATTCAAGATTGTGCTCAAGTTAAGGTAATAGAGCTGACATTTTATTGTGTTTTAAAACCAAGGGATATTTGGCAAAATGAAATGACATGAAATACAAGAAGACTACCCCAACAAATAGCACTTACTGCATCCAGAAATCAAGTCAGTGCTTGTGTTAAGGTAATCTTGGTGTTGAATTCTCGAGCCTCCTTTCATGATAAACTCACAAACAGGACAACCCCAAAGAGAAGCACTTATGACATCAACAAACATTAGCTATTCCATTTGAGGTAACCTGCATGGGTTACACTCTTCAAGTGGGTGATTCAGTGAAAATCCCTTCTTTGATGGCGACAGCAGACTTTGTCACATTCACATTGCCCCAACATGTAGCACTTTCTGAGTCTATTCAAGATTGTGCTCAAGTTAAGGTAATAGAGCTGACATTTTATTGTGTTTTAAAACCAAGGGATGACATTTGGCAAAATGAAATGACGTGAAATACAAGAAAACTACCCCAACAAATAGCACTTACTGCATCCAGAAATCGAGTCAGTGCTTTTGTTAAGGTAATCTTAGTGTTGAATTCTGGAGCATCATTTCATGATAAACTCACAAACAGGACAACCCCAAAGAGAAGCACTTATGACATCAACAAACATCAGTGATTCCATTTGAGGTAACCTGCATGGGTTACACTCTTCGTGTAAGTGCTCTTCTCACATAGAAGCACAACTTGATCCTGTAGAGAATAACAGTCCATAGTCAAGATCATTCATTCTTACAGCAGTCTCTCCATAGTCCAGAAGAATCCTTCGTTTTCTGTTCTCTGTCCCCCTGTGAGAACCTTTTGCCACAGTTGGTGCATCTTATATCCTGAATGGACCCATTTCAAATAAACTCCACCTTCTTTTTTAAAAAGTTTCAATGGGTTAGAGGATTGTCATCTAACGACTGTTAAACGATCAAGTAGAAACCACCGTCATGTGATGAGAATGGGCCGTTAAGGACTGCTGAGTGGTCAATCAGCTTTAAACCTGTTTACTTGGCTGGAGGTTTTTTTTCCACTGGCAAAAATGACCTCTGCTACCATAAAACATTTAACAAAAAACTGAGTTTAAAGCTACTTTTTAAAAGAAGCTCATCAAGAAATCCCCATTTTGAGTTAAATGCGACACGATTACCCCAGCAAATAGCACTTACTGAATGTAGAAATCACGTCAGTGCCAGTGTTCAAGTAAACTTGGTGCCTACAATCAGGTGTTTTTGGTTATTTCTTGATGGCAAAGAGCTCACAATGGACAAGATCCATCAGAAATGAACTTCGGTGTCTCCCTGAGCTTTAATTTGCATGTTTTAATTGATTCAGTGAAAATCCCTTCTTGGATTGCAACAGAAGACTTTGTCACATTCACATTGCCCCAACATGTAGCACTTTCTGAGTCTATTCAAGATTGTGCTCAAGTTAAGGTAATAGAGCTGACATTTTATTGTGTTCTTCCAGATTGAAAACAAACGGATGATATTTGGAGTGAAATACTACAAGACTACCCCAACAAATAGCACTTACTGCATCCAGAAATCGAGTCAGTTCTTGTGTTAAGGTAATCTTGGTGTTTAATTCTGGTGATTCCGTGAAAATCCCTTCTTGAATTGCCACAGAAGACTTTGTCACATTCACATTGCCCCAACATGTTGCACTTTCTGAGTCTATACAAGATTGTGCTCATGTTAAGGTAATAGAGCTGACATTTTATTGTGTTTTAAAACCAAGGGATGACATTTGGCAAAATGAAATGACGTGAAATACAAGAAAACTACCCCAACAAATAGCACTTACTGCATCCAGAAATCAAGTCAGTGCTTTTGTTAAGGTAATCTTAGTGTTGAATTCTGAAGCCTCATTTCATGATAAACTCACAAACAGGACAACCCCAAAGAGAAGCACTTATGACATCAACAAACATCAGTGATTCCATTTGAGGTAACCTGCATGGGTTACACTCTTCGTGTAAGTGCTCTTCTCACATAGAAGCACAACTTGATCCTGTAGAGAATAACAGTCCATAGTCAAGATCATTCATTCTTACAGCAGTCTCTCCATAGTCCAGAAGAATCCTTCGTTTTCTGTTCTCTGTCCCCCTGTGAAAACCTTTTGCCACAGTTGGTGCATCTTATATCCTGAATGGACCCATTTCAAATAAACTCCACCTTCTTTTTTAAAAAGTTTCAATGGGTTAGAGGATTGTCATCTAACGACTGTTAAACGATCAAGTAGAAACCACCGTCATGTGATGAGAATGGGCCGTTAAGGACTGCTGAGTGGTCAATCAGCTTTAAACCTGTTTACTTGGCTGGAGTTTTTTTTTCCACTGGCAAAAATGGCCTCTGCTACCATAAAACATTTAACAAAAAACTGAGTTTAAAGCTACTTTTTAAAAGAAGCTCATCAAGAAATCCCCATTTTGAGTTAAATGCGACACGATTACCCCAGCAAATAGCACTTACTGAATGTAGAAATCACGTCAGTGCCAGTGTTCAAGTAAACTTGGTGCCTACAATCAGGTGTTTTTGGTTATTTCTTGATGGCAAAGAGCTCACAATGGACAAGATCCATCAGAAATGAACTTCGGTGTCTCCCTGAGCTTTAATTTGCATGTTTTAATTGATTCAGTGAAAATCCCTTCTTGGATTGCAACAGAAGACTTTGTCACATTCACATTGCCCCAACATGTAGCACTTTCTGAGTCTATTCAAGATTGTGCTCAAGTTAAGGTGATAGAGTTGACATTTTATTGTGTTTTAAAACCAAGGGATGATATTTGGCAAAATGAAATGAAGTGAAATACAACAAAACTACCCCAACAAATAGCACTTACTGCATCCAGAAATCAAGTCAGTGCTTGTGTTAAGGTAATCTTGGTGTTGAGTTTTGGAACCTCATGTCATAATAAACTCACAAACAGGACAACCCCAAAGAGAAGCACTTATGACATCAACAAACATTAGTGATTCCATTTGAGGTAACCTGCATGGGTTACACTCTTCAAGTGGGTGATTCAGTGAAAATCCCTTCTTGAATTGCCACAGAAGACTTTGTCACATTCACATTGCCCCAATTTGTTGCACTTTCTGAGTCTATTCAAGATTGTGCTCAAGTTAAGGTAATAGAGCTGACATTTTATTGTGTTTTAAAACCAAGGGATGATATTTGGCAAAATGAAATGACATGAAATACAAGAAGACTACCCCAACAAATAGCACTTACTGCATCCAGAAATCAAGTCAGTGCTTGTGTTAAGGTAATCTTGGTGTTGAATTCTCGAGCCTCCTTTCATGATAAACTCACAAACAGGACAACCCCAAAGAGAAGCACTTATGACATCAACAAACATTAGTGATTCCATTTGAGTTAAACTGCATGGGTTACACTCTTCAAGTGGGTGATTCAGTGAAAATCCCTTCTTTGATGGCGACAGCAGACTTTGTCACATTCACATTGCCCCAACATGTAGCACTTTCTGAGTCTATTCAAGATTGTGCTCAAGTTAAGGTAATAGAGCTGACATTTTATTGTGTTCTTCCAGATTGAAAACAAACGGATGATATTTGGAGTGAAATACTACAAGACTACCCCAACAAATAGCACTTACTGCATCCAGAAATCGAGTCAGTGCTTGTGTTAAGGTAATCTTGGTGTTTAATTCTGGTGATTCCGTGAAAATCCCTTCTTGAATTGCCACAGAAGACTTTGTCACATTCACATTGCCCCAATTTGTTGCACTTTCTGAGTCTATTCAAGATTGTGCTCAAGTTAAGGTAATAGAGCTGACATTTTATTGTGTTTTAAAACCAAGGGATGATATTTGGCAAAATGAAATGACATGAAATACAAGAAGACTACCCCAACAAATAGCACTTACTGCATCCAGAAATCAAGTCAGTGCTTGTGTTAAGGTAATCTTGGTGTTGAATTCTCGAGCCTCCTTTCATGATAAACTCACAAACAGGACAACCCCAAAGAGAAGCACTTATGACATCAACAAACATTAGTGATTCCATTTGAGTTAAACTGCATGGGTTACACTCTTCAAGTGGGTGATTCAGTGAAAATCCCTTCTTTGATGGCGACAGCAGACTTTGTCACATTCACATTGCCCCAACATGTAGCACTTTCTGAGTCTATTCAAGATTGTGCTCAAGTTAAGGTAATAGAGCTGACATTTTATTGTGTTCTTCCAGATTGAAAACAAACGGATGATATTTGGAGTGAAATACTACAAGACTACCCCAACAAATAGCACTTACTGCATCCAGAAATCGAGTCAGTGCTTGTGTTAAGGTAATCTTGGTGTTTAATTCTGGTGATTCCGTGAAAATCCCTTCTTGAATTGCCACAGAAGACTTTGTCACATTCACATTGCCCCAACATGTAGCACTTTCTGAGTCTATTCAACATTGTGCTCAAGTTAAGGTAATAGAGCTGATATTTTATTGTGTTTTGAAACCAAGGGATGATATTTGGCTAAATGAAATGAAGTGAAATACAACAAAACTACCCCAACAAATAGCACTTACTGCATCCAGAAATCAAGTCAGTGCTTGTGTTAAGGTAATCTTGGTGTTGAGTTTTGGAACCTCATGTCATAATAAACTCACAAACAGGACAACCCCAAAGAGAAGCACTTATGACATCAACAAACATTAGTGATTCCATTTGAGGTAAACTGCATGGGTTACACTCTTCAAGTGGGTGATTCAGTGAAAATCCCTTCTTTGATGGCGACAGCAGACTTTGTCACATTCACATTGCCCCAACATGTAGCACTTTCTGAGTCTATTCAAGATTGTGCTCAAGTTAAGGTAATAGAGCTGACATTTTATTGTGTTCTTCCAGATTGAAAACAAACGGATGATATTTGGAGTGAAATACTACAAGACTACCCCAACAAATAGCACTTACTGCATCCAGAAATCGAGTCAGTGCTTGTGTTAAGGTAATCTTGGTGTTTAATTCTGGTGATTCCGTGAAAATCCCTTCTTGAATTGCCACAGAAGACTTTGTCACATTCACATTGCCCCAATTTGTAGCACTTTCTGAGTCTATTCAAGATTGTGCTCAAGTTAAGGTAATAGAGCTGACATTTTTATTGTGTTTTAAAACCAAGGGATGATATTTGGCAAAATGAAATGACATGAAATACAAGAAGACTACCCCAACAAATAGCACTTACTGCATCCAGAAATCAAGTCAGTGCTTGTGTTAAGGTAATCTTGGTGTTGAATTCTCGAGCCTCCTTTCATGATAAACTCACAAACAGGACAACCCCAAAGAGAAGTACTTATGACATCAACAAACATTAGTGATTCCATTTGAGGTAACCTGCATGGGTTACACTCTTCAAGTGGGTGATTCAGTGAAAATCCCTTCTTTGATGGCGACAGCAGACTTTGTCACATTCACATTGCCCCAACATGTAGCACTTTCTGAGTCTATTCAAGATTGTGCTCAAGTTAAGGTAATAGAGCTGACATTTTATTGTGTTTTAAAACCAAGGGATGACATTTGGCAAAATGAAATGAAGTGAAATACAACAAAACTACCCCAACAAATAGCACTTACTGCATCCAGAAATCAAGTCAGTGATTGTGTTAAGGTAATCTTGGTGTTGAGTTTTGGAACCTCATGTCATAATAAACTCACAAACAGGACAACCCCAAAGAGAAGCACTTATGACATCAACAAACATTAGTGATTCCATTTGAGGTAACCTGCATGGGTTACACTCTTCAAGTGGGTGATTCAGTGAAAATCCCTTCTTTGATGGCGACAGCAGACTTTGTCACATTCACATTGCCCCAACATGTAGCACTTTCTGAGTCTATTCAAGATTGTGCTCAAGTTAAGGTAATAGAGCTGACATTTTATTGTGTTCTTCCAGATTGAAAACAAACGGATGATATTTGGAGTGAAATACTACAAGACTACCCCAACAAATAGCACTTACTGCATCCAGAAATCGAGTCAGTTCTTGTGTTAAGGTAATCTTGGTGTTTAATTCTGGTGATTCCGTGAAAATCCCTTCTTGAATTGCCACAGAAGACTTTGTCACATTCACATTGCCCCAACATGTTGCACTTTCTGAGTCTATACAAGATTGTGCTCAAGTTAAGGTAATAGAGCTGACATTTTATTGTGTTTTAAAACCAAGGGATGACATTTGGCAAAATGAAATGACGTGAAATACAAGAAAACTACCCCAACAAATAGCACTTACTGCATCCAGAAATCGAGTCAGTGCTTGTGTTAAGGTAATCTTGGTGTTGAATTCTCGAGCCTCCTTTCATGATAAACTCACAAACAGGACAACCCCAAAGAGAAGCACTTATGACATCAACAAACATCAGTGATTCCATTTGAGGTAACCTGCATGGGTTACACTCTTCGTGTAAGTGCTCTTCTCACATAGAAGCACAACTTGATCCTGTAGAGAATAACAGTCCATAGTCAAGATCATTCATTCTTACAGCAGTCTCTCCATAGTCCAGAAGAATCCTTCGTTTTCTGTTCTCTGTCCCCCTGTGAAAACCTTTTGCCACAGTTGGTGCATCTTATATCCTGAATGGACCCATTTCAAATAAACTCCACCTTCTTTTTTAAAAAGTTTCAATGGGTTAGAGGATTGTCATCTAACAACTGTTAAACGATCAAGTAGAAACCACCGTCATGTGATGAGAATGGGCCGTTAAGGACTGCTGAGTGGTCAATCAGCTTTAAACCTGTTTACTTGGCTGGAGGTTTTTTCTACTGGCAAAAATGGCCTCTGCTACCATAAAACATTTAACAAAAAACTGAGTTTAAAGCTACTTTTTAAAGAAGCTCATCAAGAAATCCCCATTTTGAGTTAAATGCGACACGATTACCCCAGCAAATAGCACTTACTGAATGTAGAAATCACGTCAGTGCCAGTGTTCAAGTATACTTGGTGCCTACAATCAGGTGTTTTTGGTTATTTCTTGATGGCAAAGAGCTCACAATGGACAAGATCCATCAGAAATGAACTTCGGTGTCTCCCTGAGCTTTAATTTGCATGTTTTAATTGATTCAGTGAAAATCCCTTCTTGGATTGCAACAGAAGACTTTGTCACATTCACATTGCCCCAACATGTAGCACTTTCTGAGTCTATTCAAGATTGTGCTCAAGTTAAGGTAATAGAGCTGACATTTTATTGTGTTCTTGAAGATTGAAAACAAACGGATGATATTTGGAGTGAAATACTACAAGACTACCCCAACAAATAGCACTTACTGCATCCAGAAATCGAGTCAGTGCTTGTGTTAAGGTAATCTTGGTGTTTAATTCTGGTGATTCCGTGAAAATCCCTTCTTTGATGGCGACAGCAGACTTTGTCACATTCACATTGCCCCAACATCTTGCACTCTGAGTCTAAACAAGATTGTGCTCATGTTAAGGTAATAGAGCTGACATTTTATTGTGTTCTTCAAGTTTTAAAACAAAGGGATGATATTTGGCAAAATGAAATGACATGAAATACAACAAGACTACCCCAACAGATAGCACTTACTGCATCCAGAAATCAAGTCAGTGCTTGTGTTAAGGTAATCTTGGTGTTGAGTTTTGGAACCTCATTTCATAATAAACTCACAAACAGGACAACCCCAAAGAGAAGCACTTATGACATCAACAAACATTAGTGATTCCATTTGAGGTAACCTGCATGGGTTACACTCTTCAAGTGGGTGATTCAGTGAAAATCCCTTCTTTGATGGCGACAGCAGACTTTGTCACATTCACATTGCCCCAACATGTAGCACTTTCTGAGTCTATTCAAGATTGTGCTCAAGTTAAGGTGATAGAGTTGACATTTTATTGTGTTTTAAAACCAAGGGATTATATTTGGCAAAATGAAATGAAGTGAAATACAACAAAACTACCCCAACAAATAGCACTTACTGCATCCAGAAATCAAGTCAGTGCTTGTGTTAAGGTAATCTTGGTGTTGAGTTTTGGAACCTCATGTCATAATAAACTCACAAACAGGACAACCCCAAAGAGAAGCACTTATGACATCAACAAACATTAGTGATTCCATTTGAGGTAACCTGCATGGGTTACACTCTTCAAGTGGGTGATTCAGTGAAAATCCCTTCTTTGATGGCGACAGCAGACTTTGTCACATTCACATTGCCCCAACATGTAGCACTTTCTGAGTCTATTCAAGATTGTGCTCAAGTTAAGGTAATAGAGCTGACATTTTATTGTGTTCTTCAAGTTTGAAAACAAACGGATGATATTTGGAGTGAAATACTACAAGACTACCCCAACAAATAGCACTTACTGCATCCAGAAATCGAGTCAGTGCTTGTGTTAAGGTAATCTTGGTGTTTAATTCTGGAGCCTCCTTTCATGATAAACTCACAAACAGGACAACCCCAAAGAGAAGCACTTATGCCATCAACAAAAATCAGTGATTCCATTTGAGGTGACCTGCATGGGTTACACTCTTCAAGTGGGTGATTCAGTGAACATCCCTTCTTTGATGGCGACAGCAGACTTTGTCACATTCACATTGCCCCAACATTTAGTACTTTCTGAGTCTATTCAAGATTGTGCTCAAGTTAAGGTAATAGAGCTGACAATTTATTGTGTTCTTCAAGATTGAAAACAAACGGATGATATTTGGAGTGAAATGCTACAAGACTACCCCAACAAATAGCACTTACTGCATCCAGAAATCGAGTCAGTGCTTGTGTTAAGGTAATCTTGGTGTTTAATTCTGGTGATTCCGTGAAAATCCCTTCTTGAATTGCCACAGAAGACTTTGTCACATTCACATTGCCCCAATTTGTAGCACTTTCTGAGTCTATTCAAGATTGTGCTCAAGTTAAGGTAATAGAGCTGACATTTTATTGTGTTTTAAAACCAAGGGATGATATTTGGCAAAATGAAATGACATGAAATACAAGAAGACTACCACAACAAATAGCACTTACTGCATCCAGAAATCAAGTCAGTGCTTGTGTTAAGGTAATCTTGGTGTTGAATTCTCGAGCCTCCTTTCATGATAAACTCACGAACAGGACAACCCCAAAGAGAAGCACTTATGACATCAACAAACATTAGTGATTCCATTTGAGGTAACCTGCATGGGTTACACTCTTCAAGTGGGTGATTCAGTGAAAATCCCTTCTTTGATGGCGACAGCAGACTTTGTCACATTCACATTGCCCCAACATGTAGCACTTTCTGAGTCTATTCAAGATTGTGCTCAAGTTAAGGTAATAGAGCTGACATTTTATTGTGTTCTTCCAGATTGAAAACAAACAGATGATATTTGGATTGAAATACTACAAGACTACCCCAACAAATAGCACTTACTGCATCCAGAAATAAAGTCAGTGCTTTTTTAAGGTAATCTTAGTGTTGAATTCTGGAGCCTCATTTCATGATAAACTCACAAACAGGACAACCCCAAAGAGAAGCACTTATGACATCAACAAACATCAGTGATTCCATTTGAGGTAACCTGCATGGGTTACACTCTTCGTGTAAGTGCTCTTCTCACATAGAAGCACAACTTGATCCTGTAGAGAATAACAGTCCATAGTCAAGATCATTTATTCTTACAGCAGTCTCTCCATAGTCCAGAAGAATCCTTTGTTTTCTGTTCTCTGTCCCCCTGTGAAAACCTTTTGCCACAGTTGGTGCATCTTATATCCTGAATGGACCCATTTCAAATAAACTCCACCTTCTTTTTTAAAAAGTTTCAATGGGTTAGAGGATTGTCATCTAACGACTGTTAAACGATCAAGTAGAAACCACCGTCATGTGATGAGAATGGGCCGTTAAGGACTGCTGAGTGGTCAATCAGCTTTAAACCTGTTTACTTGGCTGGAGGTTTTTTCCACTGACAAAAATGGCCTCTGCTACCATAAAACATTTAACAACAAACTGAGTTTAAAGCTACTTTTTAAAGAAGCTCATCAAGAAATCCCCATTTTGAGTTAAATGCGACACGATTACCCCAGCAAATAGCACTTACTGAATGTAGAAATCACGTCAGTGCCAGTGTTCAAGTAAACTTGGTGCCTACAATCAGGTGTTTTTGGTTATTTCTTGATGGCAAAGAGCTCACAATGGACAAGATCCATCAGAAATGAACTTCGGTGTCTCCCTGAGCTTTAATTTGCATGTTTTAATTGATTCAGTGAAAATCCCTTCTTGAATTGCCACAGAAGACTTTGTCACATTCACATTGCCCCAACATGTAGCACTTTCTGAGTCTATTCAAGATTGTGCTCAAGTTAAGGTAATAGAGCTGACATTTTATTGTGTTTTAAAACCAAGGGATGATATTTGGCAAAATGAAATGACATGAAATACAAGAAAACTACCCCAACAAATAGCACTTACTGCATCCAGAAATCAAGTCAGTGCTTGTGTTAAGGTAATCTTGGTGTTTAATTTTGGAGCCTCATTTCATGATAAACTCACAAACAGGACAACCCCAAAGAGAAGCACTTATGACATCAACAAACATTAGTGATTCCATTTGAGGTAACCTGCATGGGTTACACTCTTCAAGTGGGTGATTCAGTGAAAATCCCTTCTTTGATGGCAACAGCAGACTTTGTCACATTCACATTGCCCCAACATGTAGCACTTTCTGAGTCTATTCAAAAAAGTGCTCAAGTTAAGGTGATAGAGTTGACATTTTATTGTGTTTTAAAACCAAGGGATTATATTTGGCAAAATGAAAAGAAGTGAAATACAACAAAACTACCCCAACAAATAGCACTTACTGCATCCAGAAATCGAGTCAGTGCTTGTGTTAAGGTAATCTTGGTGTTGAATTCTGGTGATTCCGTGAAAATCCCTTCTTTGATGGCGACAGCAGACTTTGTCACATTCACATTGCCCCAACATGTTGCACTTTCTGAGTCTATACAAGATTGTGCTCATGTTAAGGTAATAGAGCTGACATTTTATTGTGTTTTAAAACCAAGGTATGACATTTGGCAAAATGAAATGACGTGAAATACAAGAAAACTACCCCAACAAATAGCACTTACTGCATCCAGAAATCAAGTCAGTGCTTGTGTTAAGGTAATCTTAGTGTTGAATTCTGGAGCCTCATTTCATGATAAACTCACAAACAGGACAACCCCAAAAAGAAGCACTTATGACATCAACAAACATCAGTGATTCCATTTGAGGTAACCTGCATGGGTTACACTCTTCGTGTAAGTGCTCTTCTCACATAGAAGCACAACTTGATCCTGTAGAGAATAACAGTCCATAGTCAAGATCATTCATTCTTACAGCAGTCTCTCCATAGTCCAGAAGAATCCTTCGTTTTCTGTTCTCTGTCCCCCTGTGAAAACCTTTTGCCACAGTTGGTGCATCTTATATCCTGAATGGACCCATTTCAAATAAACTCCACCTTCTTTTTAAAAAAGTTTCAATGGGTTAGAGGATTGTCATCTAACGACTGTTAAACGATCAAGTAGAAACCACCGTCATGTGATGAGAATGGGCCGTTAAGGACTGCTGAGTGGTCAATCAGCTTTAAACCTGTTTACTTGGCTGGAGTTTTTTTTTCCACTGGCAAAAATGGCCTCTGCTACCATAAAACATTTAACAAAAAACTGAGTTTAAAGCTACTTTTTAAAAGAAGCTCATCAAGAAATCCCCATTTTGAGTTAAATGCGACACGATTACCCCAGCAAATAGCACTTACTGAATGTAGAAATCACGTCAGTGCCAGTGTTCAAGTAAACTTGGTGCCTACAATCAGGTGTTTTTGGTTATTTCTTGATGGCAAAGAGCTCACAATGGACAAGATCCATCAGAAATGAACTTCGGTGTCTCCCTGAGCTTTAATTTGCATGTTTTAATTGATTCAGTGAAAATCCCTTCTTGGATTGCAACAGAAGACTTTGTCACATTCACATTGCCCCAACATGTAGCACTTTCTGAGTCTATTCCAGATTGTGCTCAAGTTAAGGTAATAGAGCAGACATTTTATTGTGTTTTAAAACATAGGGATGATATTTGGCAAAATGAAATGACATGAAATACAAGAAGACTACCACAACAAATAGCACTTACTGCATCCAGAAATCGAGTCAGTGCTTGTGTTAAGGTAATCTTGGTGTTGAATTCTCGAGCCTCCTTTCATGATAAACTCACAAACAGGACAACCCCAAAGAGAAGCACTTATGACATCAACAAACATTAGTGATTCCATTTGAGGTAACCTGCATGGGTTACACTCTTTAAGTGGGTGATTCAGTGAAAATCCCTTCTTTGATGGCGACAGCAGACTTTGTCACATTCACTTTGCCCCAACATGTAGCACTTTCTGAGTCTATTCAAGATTGTGCTCAAGTTAAGGTAATAGAGCTGACATTTTATTGTGTTCTTCCAGATTGAAAACAAACAGATGATATTTGGATTGAAATACTACAAGACTACCCCAACAAATAGCACTTACTGCATCCAGAAATCGAGTCAGTGCTTGTGTTAAGGTAATCTTGGTGTTGAATTCTGGAGCCTCCTTTCATGATAAACTCACAAACAGGACAACCCCAAAGAGAAGCACTTATGACATCAACAAACATCAGTGATTCCATTTGAGGTAACCTGCATGGGTTACACTCTTCGTGTAAGTGCTCTTCTCACATAGAAGCACAACTTGATCCTGTAGAGAATAACAGTCCATAGTCAAGATCATTCATTCTTACAGCAGTCTCTCCATAGTCCAGAAGAATCCTTGGTTTTCTGTTCTCTGTCCCCCTTTAAAAACCTTTTGCCACAGTTGGTGCATCTTATATCCTGAATGGACCCATTTCAAATAAACTCCACCTTCTTTTTTAAAAAGTTTCAATGGGTTAGAGGATTGTCATCTAACGACTGTTAAACGATCAAGTAGAAACCACCGTCATGTGATGAGAATGGGCCGTTAAGGACTGCTGAGTGGTCAATCAGCTTTAAACCTGTTTACTTGGCTGGAGGTTTTTTTCCACTGGCAAAAATGGCCTCTGCTACCATAAAACATTTAACAAAAAACTGAGTTTAAAGGTACTTTTTAAAAGAAGCTCATCAAGAAATCCCCATTTTGAGTTAAATGCGACACGATTACCCCAGCAAATAGCACTTACTGAATGTAGAAATCACGTCAGTGCCAGTGTTCAAGTAAACTTGGTGCCTACAATCAGGTGTTTTTGGTTATTTCTTGATGGCAAAGAGCTCACAATGGACAAGATCCATCAGAAATGAACTTCAGTGTCTCCCTGAGCTTTAATTTGCATGTTTTAATTGATTCAGTGAAAATCCCTTCTTGGATTGCAACAGAAGACTTTGTCACATTCACATTGCCCCAACATGTAGCACTTTCTGAGTCTATTCAAGATTGTGCTCAAGTTAAGGTAATAGAGCTGACATTTTATTGTGTTCTTCAAGATTGAAAACAAACGGATGATATTTGGAGTGAAATACTACAAGACTACCCCAACAAATAGCACTTACTGCATCCAGAAATCGAGTCAGTGCTTGTGTTAAGGTAATCTTGGTGTTGAGTTTTGGAACCTCATTTCATAATAAACTCACAAACAGGACAACCCCAAAGAGAAGCACTTATGACATCAACAAACATTAGTGATTCCATTTGAGGTAACCTGCATGGGTTACACTCTTCAAGTGGGTGATTCAGTGAAAATCCCTTCTTTGATGGCAACAGCAGACTTTGTCACATTCACATTGCCCCAACATGTAGCACTTTCTGAGTCTATTCAAAAAAGTGCTCAAGTTAAGGTGATAGAGTTGACATTTTATTGTGTTTTAAAACCAAGGGATTATATTTGGCAAAATGAAAAGAAGTGAAATACAACAAAACTACCCCAACAAATAGCACTTACTGCATCCAGAAATCGAGTCAGTGCTTGTGTTAAGGTAATCTTGGTGTTGAATTCTGGTGATTCCGTGAAAATCCCTTCTTTGATGGCGACAGCAGACTTTGTCACATTCACATTGCCCCAACATGTTGCACTTTCTGAGTCTATACAAGATTGTGCTCATGTTAAGGTAATAGAGCTGACATTTTATTGTGTTTTAAAACCAAGGTATGACATTTGGCAAAATGAAATGACGTGAAATACAAGAAAACTACCCCAACAAATAGCACTTACTGCATCCAGAAATCAAGTCAGTGCTTGTGTTAAGGTAATCTTAGTGTTGAATTCTGGAGCCTCATTTCATGATAAACTCACAAACAGGACAACCCCAAAAAGAAGCACTTATGACATCAACAAACATTAGTGATTCCATTTGAGGTAACCTGCATGGGTTACACTCTTCAAGTGGGTGATTCAGTGAAAATCCCTTCTTTGATGGCGACAGCAGACTTTGTCACATTCACATTGCCCCAACATGTAGCACTTTCTGAGTCTATTCAAGATTGTGCTCAAGTTAAGGTAATAGAGCTGACATTTTATTGTGTTCTTCAAGTTTTAAAACCAAGGGATGATATTTGGCAAAATGAAACGACATGAAATACAACAAAACTACCCCAACAAATAGCACTTACTGCATCCAGAAATCGAGTCAGTGCTTGTGTTAAGGTAATCTTGGTGTTTAATTCTGGTGATTCCGTGAAAATCCCTTCTTGAATTGCCACAGAAGACTTTGTCACATTCACATTGCCCCAATTTGTAGCACTTTCTGAGTCTATTCAAGATTGTGCTCAAGTTAAGGTAATAGAGCTGACATTTTATTGTGTTCTTCAAGTTTTAAAACCAAGGGATGATATTTGGCAAAATGAAACGACATGAAATACAACAAAACTACCCCAACAAATAGCACTTACTGCATCCAGAAATCGAGTCAGTGCTTGTGTTAAGGTAATCTTGGTGTTTAATTCTGGTGATTCCGTGAAAATCCCTTCTTTGATGGCGACAGCAGACTTTGTCACATTCACATTGCCCCAATTTGTAGCACTTTCTGAGTCTATTCAAGATTGTGCTCAAGTTAAGGTAATAGAGCTGACATTTTATTGTGTTTTAAAACCAAGGGATGACATTTGGCAAAATGAAAAGAAGTGAAATACAACAAAACTACCACAACAAATAGCACTTACTGCATCCAGAAATCGAGTCAGTGCTTGTGTTAAGGTAATCTTGGTGTTGAATTCTCGAGCCTCCTTTCATGATAAACTCACAAACAGGACAACCCCAAAGAGAAGCACTTATGACATCAACAAACATTAGTGATTCCATTTGAGGTAACCTGCATGGGTTACACTCTTCAAGTGGGTGATTCAGTGAAAATCCCTTCTTTGATGGCGACAGCAGACTTTGTCACATTCACATTGCCCCAACATGTAGCACTTTCTGAGTCTATTCAAGATTGTGCTCAAGTTAAGGTAATAGAGCTGACATTTTATTGTGTTTTAAAACCAAGGTATGACATTTGGCAAAATGAAATGACGTGAAATACAAGAAAACTACCCCAACAAATAGCACTTACTGCATCCAGAAATCAAGTCAGTGCTTGTGTTAAGGTAATCTTAGTGTTGAATTCTGGAGCCTCATTTCATGATAAACTCACAAACAGGACAACCCCAAAAAGAAGCACTTATGACATCAACAAACATTAGTGATTCCATTTGAGGTAACCTGCATGGGTTACACTCTTCAAGTGGGTGATTCAGTGAAAATCCCTTCTTTGATGGCGACAGCAGACTTTGTCACATTCACATTGCCCCAACATGTAGCACTTTCTGAGTCTATTCAAGATTGTGCTCAAGTTAAGGTAATAGAGCTGACATTTTATTGTGTTCTTCAAGTTTTAAAACCAAGGGATGATATTTGGCAAAATGAAACGACATGAAATACAACAAAACTACCCCAACAAATAGCACTTACTGCATCCAGAAATCGAGTCAGTGCTTGTGTTAAGGTAATCTTGGTGTTTAATTCTGGTGATTCCGTGAAAATCCCTTCTTGAATTGCCACAGAAGACTTTGTCACATTCACATTGCCCCAATTTGTAGCACTTTCTGAGTCTATTCAAGATTGTGCTCAAGTTAAGGTAATAGAGCTGACATTTTATTGTGTTCTTCAAGTTTTAAAACCAAGGGATGATATTTGGCAAAATGAAACGACATGAAATACAACAAAACTACCCCAACAAATAGCACTTACTGCATCCAGAAATCGAGTCAGTGCTTGTGTTAAGGTAATCTTGGTGTTTAATTCTGGTGATTCCGTGAAAATCCCTTCTTTGATGGCGACAGCAGACTTTGTCACATTCACATTGCCCCAATTTGTAGCACTTTCTGAGTCTATTCAAGATTGTGCTCAAGTTAAGGTAATAGAGCTGACATTTTATTGTGTTTTAAAACCAAGGGATGACATTTGGCAAAATGAAAAGAAGTGAAATACAACAAAACTACCACAACAAATAGCACTTACTGCATCCAGAAATCGAGTCAGTGCTTGTGTTAAGGTAATCTTGGTGTTGAATTCTCGAGCCTCCTTTCATGATAAACTCACAAACAGGACAACCCCAAAGAGAAGCACTTATGACATCAACAAACATTAGTGATTCCATTTGAGGTAACCTGCATGGGTTACACTCTTCAAGTGGGTGATTCAGTGAAAATCCCTTCTTTGATGGCGACAGCAGACTTTGTCACATTCACATTGCCCCAACATGTAGCACTTTCTGAGTCTATTCAAGATTGTGCTCAAGTTAAGGTAATAGAGCTGACATTTTATTGTGTTCTTCAAGATTGAAAACAAACGGATGATATTTGGATTGAAATACTACAAGACTACCCCAACAAATAGCACTTACTGCATCCAGAAATCAAGTCAGTGCTTGTGTTAAGGTAATCTTGGTGTTTAATTCTGGTGATTCCGTGAAAATCCCTTCTTTGATGGCGACAGCAGACTTTGTCACATTCACATTGCCCCAACATGTAGCACTTTCTGAGTCTATTCAAGATTGTGCTCAAGTTAAGGTAATAGAGCTGACATTTTATTGTGTTTTAAAACCAAGGGATGACATTTGGCAAAATGAAATGACGTGAAATACAAGAAAACTACCCCAACAAATAGCACTTACTGCATCCAGAAATCAAGTCAGTGCTTGTGTTAAGGTAATCTTGGTGTTGAATTCTGGAGCCTCCTTTCATGATAAACTCACAAACAGGACAACCCCAAAGAGAAGCACTTATGACATCAACAAACATTAGTGATTCCATTTGAGGTAACCTGCATGGGTTACACTCTTCAAGTGGGTGATTCAGTGAAAATCCCTTCTTTGATGGCGACAGCAGACTTTGTCACATTCACATTGCCCCAACATGTAGCACTTTCTGAGTCTATTCAAGATTGTGCTCAAGTTAAGGTAATAGAGCTGACATTTTATTGTGTTCTTCAAGATTGAAAACAAACGGATGATATTTGGATTGAAATACTACAAGACTACCCCAACAAATAGCACTTACTGCATCCAGAAATCAAGTCAGTGCTTGTGTTAAGGTAATCTTGGTGTTTAATTCTGGTGATTCCGTGAAAATCCCTTCTTGAATTGCCACAGAAGACTTTGTCACATTCACATTGCCCCAATTTGTAGCACTTTCTGAGTCTATTCAAGATTGTGCTCAAGTTAAGCTAATAGAGCTGACATTTTATTGTGTTTTAAAACCAAGGGATGATATTTGGCAAAATGAAATGACATGAAATACAACAAAACTACCCCAACAAATAGCACTTACTGCATCCAGAAATCAAGTCAGTGCTTGTGTTAAGGTAATCTTGGTGTTGAATTCTGGAGCCTCCTTTCATGATAAACTCACAAACAGGACAACCCCAAAGAGAAGCACTTATGACATCAACAAACATTAGTGATTCCATTTGAGGTAACCTGCATGGGTTACACTCTTCAAGTGGGTGATTCAGTGAAAATCCCTTCTTTGATGGCGACAGCAGACTTTGTCACATTCACATTGCCCCAACATGTAGCACTTTCTGAGTCTATTCAAGATTGTGCTCAAGTTAAGGTAATAGAGCTGACATTTTATTGTGTTTTAAAACCAAGGGATGACATTTGGCAAAATGAAATGACGTGAAATACAAGAAAACTACCCCAACAAATAGCACTTACTGCATCCAGAAATCGAGTCAGTGCTTGTGTTAAGGTAATCTTGGTGTTGAATTCTCGAGCCTCCTTTCATGATAAACTCACAAACAGGACAACCCCAAAGAGAAGCACTTATGACATCAACAAACATTAGTGATTCCATTTGAGGTAACCTGCATGGGTTACACTCTTCAAGTGGGTGATTCAGTGAAAATCCCTTCTTTGATGGCGACAGCAGACTTTGTCACATTCACATTGCCCCAACATGTAGCACTTTCTGAGTCTATTCAAGATTGTGCTCAAGTTAAGGTAATAGAGCTGACAATTTATTGTGTTCTTCAAGATTGAAAACAAACGGATGATATTTGGAGTGAAATGCTACAAGACTACCCCAACAAATAGCACTTACTGCATCCAGAAATCGAGTCAGTGCTTGTGTTAAGGTAATCTTGGTGTTGAATTCTGGTGATTCCGTGAAAATCCCTTCTTGAATTGCCACAGAAGACTTTGTCACATTCACATTGCCCCAATTTGTAGCACTTTCTGAGTCTATTCAAGATTGTGCTCAAGTTAAGCTAATAGAGCTGACATTTTATTGTGTTCTTCAAGTTTTAAAACCAAGGGATTATATTTGGCAAAATGAAACGACATGAAATACAACAAAACTACCCCAACAAATAGCACTTACTGCATCCAGAAATCAAGTCAGTGCTTTTGTTAAGATAATCTTAGTGTTGAATTCTGGAGCCTCATTTCATGATAAACTCACAAACAGGACAACCCCAAAGAGAAGCACTTATGACATCAACAAACATCAGTGATTCCATTTGAGGTAACCTGCATGGGTTACACTCTTCGTGTAAGTGCTCTTCTCACATAGAAGCACAACTTGATCCTGTAGAGAATAACAGTCCATAGTCAAGATCATTCATTCTTACAGCAGTCTCTCCATAGTCCAGAAGAATCCTTTGTTTTCTGTTCTCTGTCCCCCTGTGAAAACCTTTTGCCACAGTTGGTGCATCTTATATCCTGAATGGACCCATTTCAAATAAACTCCACCTTCTTTTTTAAAAAGTTTCAATGGGTTAGAGGATTGTCATCTAACGACTGTTAAACGATCAAGTAGAAACCACCGTCATGTGATGAGAATGGGCCGTTAAGGACTGCTGAGTGGTCAATCAGCTTTAAACCTGTTTACTTGGCTGGAGGTTTTTTTCCACTGACAAAAATGGCCTCTGCTACCATAAAACATTTAGCAACAAACTGAGTTTAAAGCTACTTTTTAAAGAAGCTCATCAAGAAATCCCCATTTTGAGTTAAATGCGACACGATTACCCCAGCAAATAGCACTTACTGAATGTAGAAATCACGTCAGTGCCAGTGTTCAAGTAAACTTGGTGCCTACAATCAGGTGTTTTTGGTTATTTCTTGATGGCAAAGAGCTCACAATGGACAAGATCCATCAGAAATGAACTTCGGTGTCTCCCTGAGCTTTAATTTGCATGTTTTAATTGATTCAGTGAAAATCCCTTCTTGGATTGCAACAGAAGACTTTGTCACATTCACATTACCCCAACATGTTGCACTTTCTGAGTCTATACAAGATTGTGCTCATGTTAAGGTAATAGAGCTGACATTTTATTGTGTTTTTCAAGATTGAAAACAAACGGATGATATTTGGAGTGAAATACTACAACACTACCACAACAAATAGCACTTACTGCATCCAGTAATCGAGTCAGTGCTTGTGTTAAGGTAATCTTGGTGTTTAATTCTGGTGATTCCGTGAAAATCCCTTCTTGAATTGCCACAGAAGACTTTGTCACATTCACATTGCCCCAATTTGTAGCACTTTCTGAGTCTATTCAAGATTGTGCTCAAGTTAAGGTAATAGAGCTGACATTTTATTGTGTTCTTCAAGTTTTAAAACCAAGGGATGATATTTGGCAAAATGAAACGACATGAAATACAACAAAACTACCCCAACAAATAGCACTTACTGCATCCAGAAATCGAGTCAGTGCTTGTGTTAAGGTAATCTTGGTGTTTAATTCTGGTGATTCCGTGAAAATCCCTTCTTTGATGGCGACAGCAGACTTTGTCACATTCACATTGCCCCAACATGTAGCACTTTCTGAGTCTATTCAAGATTGTGCTCAAGTTAAGGTGATAGAGCTGACATTTTATTGTGTTTTAAAACCAAGGGATGACATTTGGCAAAATGAAAAGAAGTGAAATACAACAAAACTACCCCAACAAATAGCACTTACTGTATCCAGAAATCGAGTCAGTGCTTGTGTTAAGGTAATCTTGGTGTTGAATTCTCGAGCCTCCTTTCATGATAAACTCACAAACAGGACAACCCCAAAGAGAAGCACTTATGACATCAACAAACATTAGTGATTCCATTTGAGGTAACCTGCATGGGTTACACTCTTCAAGTGGGTGATTCAGTGAAAATCCCTTCTTTGATGGCGACAGCAGACTTTGTCACATTCACATTGCCCCAACATGTAGCACTTTCTGAGTCTATTCAAGATTGTGCTCAAGTTAAGGTAATAGAACTGACAATTTATTGTGTTCTTCAAGATTGAAAACAAACGGATGATATTTGGAGTGAAATACTACAAGACTACCCCAACAAATAGCACTTACCGCATCCAGAAATCGAGTCAGTGCTTGTGTTAAGGTAATCTTGGTGTTTAATTCTGGTGATTCCGTGAAAATCCCTTCTTGAATTGCCACAGAAGACTTTGTCACATTCACATTGCCCCAATTTGTAGCACTTTCTGAGTCTATTCAAGATTGTGCTCAAGTTAAGGTAATAGAGCTGACATTTTATTGTGTTTTAAAACCAAGGGATATTTGGCAAAATGAAATGACATGAAATACAAGAAGACTACCCCAACAAATAGCACTTACTGCATCCAGAAATCAAGTCAGTGCTTGTGTTAAGGTAATCTTGGTGTTGAATTCTCGAGCCTCCTTTCATGATAAACTCACAAACAGGACAACCCCAAAGAGAAGCACTTATGACATCAACAAACATTAGCTATTCCATTTGAGGTAACCTGCATGGGTTACACTCTTCAAGTGGGTGATTCAGTGAAAATCCCTTCTTTGATGGCGACAGCAGACTTTGTCACATTCACATTGCCCCAACATGTAGCACTTTCTGAGTCTATTCAAGATTGTGCTCAAGTTAAGGTAATAGAGCTGACATTTTATTGTGTTTTAAAACCAAGGGATGACATTTGGCAAAATGAAATGACGTGAAATACAAGAAAACTACCCCAACAAATAGCACTTACTGCATCCAGAAATCGAGTCAGTGCTTTTGTTAAGGTAATCTTAGTGTTGAATTCTGGAGCATCATTTCATGATAAACTCACAAACAGGACAACCCCAAAGAGAAGCACTTATGACATCAACAAACATCAGTGATTCCATTTGAGGTAACCTGCATGGGTTACACTCTTCGTGTAAGTGCTCTTCTCACATAGAAGCACAACTTGATCCTGTAGAGAATAACAGTCCATAGTCAAGATCATTCATTCTTACAGCAGTCTCTCCATAGTCCAGAAGAATCCTTCTTTTTCTGTTCTCTGTCCCCCTGTGAGAACCTTTTGCCACAGTTGGTGCATCTTATATCCTGAATGGACCCATTTCAAATAAACTCCACCTTCTTTTTTAAAAAGTTTCAATGGGTTAGAGGATTGTCATCTAACGACTGTTAAACGATCAAGTAGAAACCACCGTCATGTGATGAGAATGGGCCGTTAAGGACTGCTGAGTGGTCAATCAGCTTTAAACCTGTTTACTTGGCTGGAGGTTTTTTTTCCACTGGCAAAAATGGCCTCTGCTACCATAAAACATTTAACAAAAAACTGAGTTTAAAGCTACTTTTTAAAAGAAGCTCATCAAGAAATCCCCATTTTGAGTTAAATGCGACACGATTACCCCAGCAAATAGCACTTACTGAATGTAGAAATCACGTCAGTGCCAGTGTTCAAGTAAACTTGGTGCCTACAATCAGGTGTTTTTGGTTATTTCTTGATGGCAAAGAGCTCACAATGGACAAGATCCATCAGAAATGAACTTCGGTGTCTCCCTGAGCTTTAATTTGCATGTTTTAATTGATTCAGTGAAAATCCCTTCTTGGATTGCAACAGAAGACTTTGTCACATTCACATTGCCCCAACATGTAGCACTTTCTGAGTCTATTCAAGATTGTGCTCAAGTTAAGGTGATAGAGTTGACATTTTATTGTGTTTTAAAACCAAGGGATGATATTTGGCAAAATGAAATGAAGTGAAATACAACAAAACTACCCCAACAAATAGCACTTACTGCATCCAGAAATCGAGTCAGTGCTTGTGTTAAGGTAATCTTGGTGTTGAGTTTTGGAACCTCATGTCATAATAAACTCACAAACAGGACAACCCCAAAGAGAAGCACTTATGACATCAACAAACATTAGTGATTCCATTTGAGGTAACCTGCATGGGTTACACTCTTCAAGTGGGTGATTCAGTGAAAATCCCTTCTTTGATGGCGACAGCAGACTTTGTCACATTCACATTGCCCCAACATGTAGCACTTTCTGAGTCTATTCAAGATTGTGCTCAAGTTAAGGTAATAGAGCTGACATTTTATTGTGTTCTTCCAGATTGAAAACAAACGGATGATATTTGGAGTGAAATACTACAAGACTACCCCAACAAATAGCACTTACTGCATCCAGAAATCGAGTCAGTTCTTGTGTTAAGGTAATCTTGGTGTTTAATTCTGGTGATTCCGTGAAAATCCCTTCTTGAATTGCCACAGAAGACTTTGTCACATTCACATTGCCCCAACATGTTGCACTTTCTGAGTCTATACAAGATTGTGCTCATGTTAAGGTAATAGAGCTGACATTTTATTGTGTTTTAAAACCAAGGGATGACATTTGGCAAAATGAAATGACGTGAAATACAAGAAAACTACCCCAACAAATAGCACTTACTGCATCCAGAAATCAAGTCAGTGCTTTTGTTAAGGTAATCTTAGTGTTGAATTCTGAAGCCTCATTTCATGATAAACTCACAAACAGGACAACCCCAAAGAGAAGCACTTATGACATCAACAAACATCAGTGATTCCATTTGAGGTAACCTGCATGGGTTACACTCTTCGTGTAAGTGCTCTTCTCACATAGAAGCACAACTTGATCCTGTAGAGAATAACAGTCCATAGTCAAGATCATTCATTCTTACAGCAGTCTCTCCATAGTCCAGAAGAATCCTTCGTTTTCTGTTCTCTGTCCCCCTGTGAAAACCTTTTGCCACAGTTGGTGCATCTTATATCCTGAATGGACCCATTTCAAATAAACTCCACCTTCTTTTTTAAAAAGTTTCAATGGGTTAGAGGATTGTCATCTAACGACTGTTAAACGATCAAGTAGAAACCACCGTCATGTGATGAGAATGGGCCGTTAAGGACTGCTGAGTGGTCAATCAGCTTTAAACCTGTTTACTTGGCTGGAGTTTTTTTTTCCACTGGCAAAAATGGCCTCTGCTACCATAAAACATTTAACAAAAAACTGAGTTTAAAGCTACTTTTTAAAAGAAGCTCATCAAGAAATCCCCATTTTGAGTTAAATGCGACACGATTACCCCAGCAAATAGCACTTACTGAATGTAGAAATCACGTCAGTGCCAGTGTTCAAGTAAACTTGGTGCCTACAATCAGGTGTTTTTGGTTATTTCTTGATGGCAAAGAGCTCACAATGGACAAGATCCATCAGAAATGAACTTCGGTGTCTCCCTGAGCTTTAATTTGCATGTTTTAATTGATTCAGTGAAAATCCCTTCTTGGATTGCAACAGAAGACTTTGTCACATTCACATTGCCCCAACATGTAGCACTTTCTGAGTCTATTCAAGATTGTGCTCAAGTTAAGGTGATAGAGTTGACATTTTATTGTGTTTTAAAACCAAGGGATGATATTTGGCAAAATGAAATGAAGTGAAATACAACAAAACTACCCCAACAAATAGCACTTACTGCATCCAGAAATCAAGTCAGTGCTTGTGTTAAGGTAATCTTGGTGTTGAGTTTTGGAACCTCATGTCATAATAAACTCACAAACAGGACAACCCCAAAGAGAAGCACTTATGACATCAACAAACATTAGTGATTCCATTTGAGGTAACCTGCATGGGTTACACTCTTCAAGTGGGTGATTCAGTGAAAATCCCTTCTTGAATTGCCACAGAAGACTTTGTCACATTCACATTGCCCCAATTTGTTGCACTTTCTGAGTCTATTCAAGATTGTGCTCAAGTTAAGGTAATAGAGCTGACATTTTATTGTGTTTTAAAACCAAGGGATGATATTTGGCAAAATGAAATGACATGAAATACAAGAAGACTACCCCAACAAATAGCACTTACTGCATCCAGAAATCAAGTCAGTGCTTGTGTTAAGGTAATCTTGGTGTTGAATTCTCGAGCCTCCTTTCATGATAAACTCACAAACAGGACAACCCCAAAGAGAAGCACTTATGACATCAACAAACATTAGTGATTCCATTTGAGTTAAACTGCATGGGTTACACTCTTCAAGTGGGTGATTCAGTGAAAATCCCTTCTTTGATGGCGACAGCAGACTTTGTCACATTCACATTGCCCCAACATGTAGCACTTTCTGAGTCTATTCAAGATTGTGCTCAAGTTAAGGTAATAGAGCTGACATTTTATTGTGTTCTTCCAGATTGAAAACAAACGGATGATATTTGGAGTGAAATACTACAAGACTACCCCAACAAATAGCACTTACTGCATCCAGAAATCGAGTCAGTGCTTGTGTTAAGGTAATCTTGGTGTTTAATTCTGGTGATTCCGTGAAAATCCCTTCTTGAATTGCCACAGAAGACTTTGTCACATTCACATTGCCCCAATTTGTTGCACTTTCTGAGTCTATTCAAGATTGTGCTCAAGTTAAGGTAATAGAGCTGACATTTTATTGTGTTTTAAAACCAAGGGATGATATTTGGCAAAATGAAATGACATGAAATACAAGAAGACTACCCCAACAAATAGCACTTACTGCATCCAGAAATCAAGTCAGTGCTTGTGTTAAGGTAATCTTGGTGTTGAATTCTCGAGCCTCCTTTCATGATAAACTCACAAACAGGACAACCCCAAAGAGAAGCACTTATGACATCAACAAACATTAGTGATTCCATTTGAGTTAAACTGCATGGGTTACACTCTTCAAGTGGGTGATTCAGTGAAAATCCCTTCTTTGATGGCGACAGCAGACTTTGTCACATTCACATTGCCCCAACATGTAGCACTTTCTGAGTCTATTCAAGATTGTGCTCAAGTTAAGGTAATAGAGCTGACATTTTATTGTGTTCTTCCAGATTGAAAACAAACGGATGATATTTGGAGTGAAATACTACAAGACTACCCCAACAAATAGCACTTACTGCATCCAGAAATCGAGTCAGTGCTTGTGTTAAGGTAATCTTGGTGTTGAGTTTTGGAACCTCATGTCATAATAAACTCACAAACAGGACAACCCCAAAGAGAAGCACTTATGACATCAACAAACATTAGTGATTCCATTTGAGGTAAACTGCATGGGTTACACTCTTCAAGTGGGTGATTCAGTGAAAATCCCTTCTTTGATGGCGACAGCAGACTTTGTCACATTCACATTGCCCCAACATGTAGCACTTTCTGAGTCTATTCAAGATTGTGCTCAAGTTAAGGTAATAGAGCTGACATTTTATTGTGTTCTTCCAGATTGAAAACAAACGGATGATATTTGGAGTGAAATACTACAAGACTACCCCAACAAATAGCACTTACTGCATCCAGAAATCGAGTCAGTGCTTGTGTTAAGGTAATCTTGGTGTTTAATTCTGGTGATTCCGTGAAAATCCCTTCTTGAATTGCCACAGAAGACTTTGTCACATTCACATTGCCCCAATTTGTAGCACTTTCTGAGTCTATTCAAGATTGTGCTCAAGTTAAGGTAATAGAGCTGACATTTTTATTGTGTTTTAAAACCAAGGGATGATATTTGGCAAAATGAAATGACATGAAATACAAGAAGACTACCCCAACAAATAGCACTTACTGCATCCAGAAATCAAGTCAGTGCTTGTGTTAAGGTAATCTTGGTGTTGAATTCTCGAGCCTCCTTTCATGATAAACTCACAAACAGGACAACCCCAAAGAGAAGTACTTATGACATCAACAAACATTAGTGATTCCATTTGAGGTAACCTGCATGGGTTACACTCTTCAAGTGGGTGATTCAGTGAAAATCCCTTCTTTGATGGCGACAGCAGACTTTGTCACATTCACATTGCCCCAACATGTAGCACTTTCTGAGTCTATTCAAGATTGTGCTCAAGTTAAGGTAATAGAGCTGACATTTTATTGTGTTTTAAAACCAAGGGATGACATTTGGCAAAATGAAATGAAGTGAAATACAACAAAACTACCCCAACAAATAGCACTTACTGCATCCAGAAATCAAGTCAGTGATTGTGTTAAGGTAATCTTGGTGTTGAGTTTTGGAACCTCATGTCATAATAAACTCACAAACAGGACAACCCCAAAGAGAAGCACTTATGACATCAACAAACATTAGTGATTCCATTTGAGGTAACCTGCATGGGTTACACTCTTCAAGTGGGTGATTCAGTGAAAATCCCTTCTTTGATGGCGACAGCAGACTTTGTCACATTCACATTGCCCCAACATGTAGCACTTTCTGAGTCTATTCAAGATTGTGCTCAAGTTAAGGTAATAGAGCTGACATTTTATTGTGTTCTTCCAGATTGAAAACAAACGGATGATATTTGGAGTGAAATACTACAAGACTACCCCAACAAATAGCACTTACTGCATCCAGAAATCGAGTCAGTTCTTGTGTTAAGGTAATCTTGGTGTTTAATTCTGGTGATTCCGTGAAAATCCCTTCTTGAATTGCCACAGAAGACTTTGTCACATTCACATTGCCCCAACATGTTGCACTTTCTGAGTCTATACAAGATTGTGCTCAAGTTAAGGTAATAGAGCTGACATTTTATTGTGTTTTAAAACCAAGGGATGACATTTGGCAAAATGAAATGACGTGAAATACAAGAAAACTACCCCAACAAATAGTACTTACTGCATCCAGAAATCGAGTCAGTGCTTGTGTTAAGGTAATCTTGGTGTTGAATTCTCGAGCCTCCTTTCATGATAAACTCACAAACAGGACAACCCCAAAGAGAAGCACTTATGACATCAACAAACATCAGTGATTCCATTTGAGGTAACCTGCATGGGTTACACTCTTCGTGTAAGTGCTCTTCTCACATAGAAGCACAACTTGATCCTGTAGAGAATAACAGTCCATAGTCAAGATCATTCATTCTTACAGCAGTCTCTCCATAGTCCAGAAGAATCCTTCGTTTTCTGTTCTCTGTCCCCCTGTGAAAACCTTTTGCCACAGTTGGTGCATCTTATATCCTGAATGGACCCATTTCAAATAAACTCCACCTTCTTTTTTAAAAAGTTTCAATGGGTTAGAGGATTGTCATCTAACAACTGTTAAACGATCAAGTAGAAACCACCGTCATGTGATGAGAATGGGCCGTTAAGGACTGCTGAGTGGTCAATCAGCTTTAAACCTGTTTACTTGGCTGGAGGTTTTTTCTACTGGCAAAAATGGCCTCTGCTACCATAAAACATTTAACAAAAAACTGAGTTTAAAGCTACTTTTTAAAGAAGCTCATCAAGAAATCCCCATTTTGAGTTAAATGCGACACGATTACCCCAGCAAATAGCACTTACTGAATGTAGAAATCACGTCAGTGCCAGTGTTCAAGTATACTTGGTGCCTACAATCAGGTGTTTTTGGTTATTTCTTGATGGCAAAGAGCTCACAATGGACAAGATCCATCAGAAATGAACTTCGGTGTCTCCCTGAGCTTTAATTTGCATGTTTTAATTGATTCAGTGAAAATCCCTTCTTGGATTGCAACAGAAGACTTTGTCACATTCACATTGCCCCAACATGTAGCACTTTCTGAGTCTATTCAAGATTGTGCTCAAGTTAAGGTAATAGAGCTGACATTTTATTGTGTTCTTGAAGATTGAAAACAAACGGATGATATTTGGAGTGAAATACTACAAGACTACCCCAACAAATAGCACTTACTGCATCCAGAAATCGAGTCAGTGCTTGTGTTAAGGTAATCTTGGTGTTTAATTCTGGTGATTCCGTGAAAATCCCTTCTTTGATGGCGACAGCAGACTTTGTCACATTCAAATTGCCCCAACATCTTGCACTCTGAGTCTAAACAAGATTGTGCTCATGTTAAGGTAATAGAGCTGACATTTTATTGTGTTCTTCAAGTTTTAAAACAAAGGGATGATATTTGGCAAAATGAAATGACATGAAATACAACAAGACTACCCCAACAGATAGCACTTACTGCATCCAGAAATCAAGTCAGTGCTTGTGTTAAGGTAATCTTGGTGTTGAGTTTTGGAACCTCATTTCATAATAAACTCACAAACAGGACAACCCCAAAGAGAAGCACTTATGACATCAACAAACATTAGTGATTCCATTTGAGGTAACCTGCATGGGTTACACTCTTCAAGTGGGTGATTCAGTGAAAATCCCTTCTTTGATGGCGACAGCAGACTTTGTCACATTCACATTGCCCCAACATGTAGCACTTTCTGAGTCTATTCAAGATTGTGCTCAAGTTAAGGTGATAGAGTTGACATTTTATTGTGTTTTAAAACCAAGGGATTATATTTGGCAAAATGAAATGAAGTGAAATACAACAAAACTACCCCAACAAATAGCACTTACTGCATCCAGAAATCAAGTCAGTGCTTGTGTTAAGGTAATCTTGGTGTTGAGTTTTGGAACCTCATGTCATAATAAACTCACAAACAGGACAACCCCAAAGAGAAGCACTTATGACATCAACAAACATTAGTGATTCCATTTGAGGTAACCTGCATGGGTTACACTCTTCAAGTGGGTGATTCAGTGAAAATCCCTTCTTTGATGGCGACAGCAGACTTTGTCACATTCACATTGCCCCAACATGTAGCACTTTCTGAGTCTATTCAAGATTGTGCTCAAGTTAAGGTAATAGAGCTGACATTTTATTGTGTTCTTCAAGTTTGAAAACAAACGGATGATATTTGGAGTGAAATACTACAAGACTACCCCAACAAATAGCACTTACTGCATCCAGAAATCGAGTCAGTGCTTGTGTTAAGGTAATCTTGGTGTTTAATTCTGGAGCCTCCTTTCATGATAAACTCACAAACAGGACAACCCCAAAGAGAAGCACTTATGCCATCAACAAAAATCAGTGATTCCATTTGAGGTGACCTGCATGGGTTACACTCTTCAAGTGGGTGATTCAGTGAACATCCCTTCTTTGATGGCGACAGCAGACTTTGTCACATTCACATTGCCCCAACATTTAGTACTTTCTGAGTCTATTCAAGATTGTGCTCAAGTTAAGGTAATAGAGCTGACAATTTATTGTGTTCTTCAAGATTGAAAACAAACGGATGATATTTGGAGTGAAATGCTACAAGACTACCCCAACAAATAGCACTTACTGCATCCAGAAATCGAGTCAGTGCTTGTGTTAAGGTAATCTTGGTGTTTAATTCTGGTGATTCCATGAAAATCCCTTCTTGAATTGCCACAGAAGACTTTGTCACATTCACATTGCCCCAATTTGTAGCACTTTCTGAGTCTATTCAAGATTGTGCTCAAGTTAAGGTAATAGAGCTGACATTTTATTGTGTTTTAAAACCAAGGGATGATATTTGGCAAAATGAAATGACATGAAATACAAGAAGACTACCACAACAAATAGCACTTACTGCATCCAGAAATCAAGTCAGTGCTTGTGTTAAGGTAATCTTGGTGTTGAATTCTCGAGCCTCCTTTCATGATAAACTCACAAACAGGACAACCCCAAAGAGAAGCACTTATGACATCAACAAACATTAGTGATTCCATTTGAGGTAACCTGCATGGGTTACACTCTTCAAGTGGGTGATTCAGTGAAAATCCCTTCTTGAATTGCCACAGAAGACTTTGTCACATTCACATTGCCCCAATTTGTTGCACTTTCTGAGTCTATTCAAGATTGTGCTCAAGTTAAGGTAATAGAGCTGACATTTTATTGTGTTTTAAAACCAAGGGATGATATTTGGCAAAATGAAATGACATGAAATACAAGAAGACTACCCCAACAAATAGCACTTACTGCATCCAGAAATCAAGTCAGTGCTTGTGTTAAGGTAATCTTGGTGTTGAATTCTCGAGCCTCCTTTCATGATAAACTCACAGACAGGACAACCCCAAAGAGAAGCACTTATGACATCAACAAACATTAGTGATTCCATTTGAGGTAAACTGCATGGGTTACACTCTTCAAGTGGGTGATTCAGTGAAAATCCCTTCTTTGATGGCGACAGCAGACTTTGTCACATTCACATTGCCCCAACATGTAGCACTTTCTGAGTCTATTCAGGATTGTGCTCAAGTTAAGGTAATAGAGCTGACATTTTATTGTGTTCTTCCAGATTGAAAACAAACGGATGATATTTGGAGTGAAATACTACAAGACTACCCCAACAAATAGCACTTACTGCATCCAGAAATCGAGTCAGTGCTTGTGTTAAGGTAATCTTGGTGTTTAATTCTGGTGATTCCGTGAAAATCCCTTCTTGAATAACCACAGAAGACTTTGTCACATTCACATTGCCCCAATATGTAGCACTTTCTGAGTCTATTCAAGATTGTGCTCAAGTTAAGGTAATAGAGCTGACATTTTATTGTGTTCTTCAAGTTTTAAAACCAAGGGATGATATTTGGCAAAATGAAACGACATGAAATACTACAAGACTACCCCAACAAATAGCACTTACTGCATCCAGAAATCGAGTCAGTGCTTGTGTTAAGGTAATCTTGGTGTTTAATTCTGGTGATTCCGTGAAAATCCCTTCTTGAATTGCCACAGAAGACTTTGTCACATTCACATTGCCCCAATATGTAGCACTTTCTGAGTCTATTCAAGATTGTGCTCAAGTTAAGGTAATAGAGCTGACATTTTATTGTGTTCTTCAAGTTTTAAAACCAAGGGATGATATTTGGCAAAATGAAACGACATGAAATACAACAAAACTACCCCAACAAATAGCACTTACTGCATCCAGAAATCGAGTCAGTGCTTGTGTTAAGGTAATCATTGGTGTTTAATTCTGGTGATTCCGTGAAAATCCCTTCTTGAATTGCCACAGAAGACTTTGTCACATTCACATTGCCCCAACATGTAGCACTTTCTGAGTCTATTCAAGATTGTGCTCAAGTTAAGGTAATAGAGCTGACATTTTATTGTGTTTTGAAACCAAGGGATGATATTTGGTTAAATGAAATGAAGTGAAATACAACAAAACTACCCCAACAAATAGCACTTACTGCATCCAGAAATCAAGTCAGTGCTTGTGTTAAGGTAATCTTGGTGTTTAATTCTGGTGATTCCATGAAAATCCCTTCTTGAATTGCCACAGAAGACTTTGTCACATTCACATTGCCCCAATTTGTAGCACTTTCTGAGTCTATTCAAGATTGTGCTCAAGTTAAGGTAATAGAGCTGACATTTTATTGTGTTTTAAAACATAGGGATGATATTTGGCAAAATGAAATGACATGAAATACAAGAAGACTACCACAACAAATAGCACTTACTGCATCCAGAAATCGAGTCAGTGCTTGTGTTAAGGTAATCTTGGTGTTGAATTCTCGAGCCTCCTTTCATGATAAACTCACAAACAGGACAACCCCAAAGAGAAGCACTTATGACATCAACAAACATTAGTGATTCCATTTGAGGTAACCTGCATGGGTTACACTCTTCAAGTGGGTGATTCAGTGAAAATCCCTTCTTTGATGGCGACAGCAGACTTTGTCACATTCACATTGCCCCAACATGTAGCACTTTCTGAGTCTATTCAAGATTGTGCTCAAGTTAAGGTAATAGAGCTGACAATTTATTGTGTTCTTCAAGATTGAAAACAAACGGATGATATTTGGAGTGAAATGCTACAAGACTACCCCAACAAATAGCACTTACTGCATCCAGAAATCGAGTCAGTGCTTGTGTTAAGGTAATCTTGGTGTTGAATTCTGGTGATTCCGTGAAAATCCCTTCTTGAATTGCCACAGAAGACTTTGTCACATTCACATTGCCCCAATTTGTAGCACTTTCTGAGTCTATTCAAGATTGTGCTCAAGTTAAGGTAATAGAGCTGACATTTTATTGTGTTTTAAAACCAAGGGATGATATTTGGCAAAATGAAATGACATGAAATACAAGAAGACTACCCCAACAAATAGCACTTACTGCATCCAGAAATCAAGTCAGTGCTTGTGTTAAGGTAATCTTGGTGTTGAATTCTCGAGCCTCCTTTCATGATAAACTCACAAACAGGACAACCCCAAAGAGAAGCACTTATGACATCAACAAACATTAGCGATTCCATTTGAGGTAACCTGCATGGGTTACACTCTTCAAGTGGGTGATTCAGTGAAAATCCCTTCTTTGATGGCGACAGCAGACTTTGTCACATTCACATTGCCCCAACATGTAGCACTTTCTGAGTCTATTCAAGATTGTGCTCAAGTTAAGGTAATAGAGCTGACATTTTATTGTGTTCTTCAAGTTTTAAAACCAAGGGATGATATTTGGCAAAATGAAACGACATGAAATACAACAAAACTACCCCAACAAATAGCACTTACTGCATCCAGAAATCGAGTCAGTGCTTTTGTTAAGGTAATCTTAGTGTTGAATTCTGGAGCATCATTTCATGATAAACTCACAAACAGGACAACCCCAAAGAGAAGCACTTATGACATCAACAAACATCAGTGATTCCATTTGAGGTAACCTGCATGGGTTACACTCTTCGTGTAAGTGCTCTTCTCACATAGAAGCACAACTTGATCCTGTAGAGCAGGGGTCACGAATTAAAAATCAGCGGGGTCCGAATAAAGAAAATCAACAACCAGTAAAGGTCCGGACACATTTGTAATTACAATCCGTTACTTCAAACAGTATTTAACACTGAAATAAAATGTTTATGCATCCACAAAAAATAACATAAAAATAGAACGTTTTTCTATTTTAAAATCCAAAGTGCTTTTTGAAATAGAGAACCACAATCTTTCACAGTTTGGTATATAGACAATTTCCTGACTTTCACATCTTTTATAAAACACCTGAACTTTTTTTAATTTCTTTTTTATGGCTTAATGAGACAAGTGAGCTTTAGGCTGCCCTGCAAGGGTTTTAAACCTTAGTTTGATTGGCAACAAAGCCAACCTCAAGCACATATCAAGGTGCTCCCTGTCACATTCAATATAAACCAATTTTATGATCATACAAGGCCAAACACAGCCTTGGAAATGCAGGACACATCACCAACACTATCATGACATAATACATTTTAATTTGACACAGATTGCACATGAAAATAATCCGTCTCTGCTTTGCCCGTAATTGTTCACCAATTAATCATTACAGTTTATAAAAAGGCATGATTTAACTTTTTTGAAGTTTAATAAAATGGTTATATTTTAGCCCAGTCACTGGAGACCTGTCCAGGATGTAATCTGTGTACGCGCTCCTCTTTAACTTCATAAAAAAACTCTGAGAATCGCCTTTCTCTGGCCTCACCCAGTTAGAACCCGTTCTCCAGTCCATGTTGTAGCTGCAGTTTATTTGTTTTATCTTTTTGATGTAGTTTTCTTAACAATCTGTAAGCATCAAAATCCTTGTCATTTTATTTAGTGTCCTGGAGCGCAGCAGCTCATCAGGTGAACACTGCTGCATACCGACAGCAGATACAGCTCTGCCTTCTTTGCTTCAGAACAGCGCAGGTTTTTTTTTTTTTTTACATTTTCCGAATCGAACCCAGTCAAATTTGTCACATTGTTTCACAGTCCGACTCTTGTTCTTCAAGGGTCATGCTAAATTAGCCTGAGCTAGCGCGTTACTCTTCTTTGTGTTTAAATAAAACATAACAGCGAATCACGAGGAGATCCCTGGATGGTCGCCGCGTTTATCAGCGAGGGAATAAACGCTGACAGGCGACGTGGCCACAGGTGGAAATAACTCATTGATTAACTGCAGGAGGAGATTGACGCTTACCGAGGGAAGTTGTTGTCAGCTGCTGAACTTTCTGACCTGCTGGTTCGCATTAATCCAAAGAAAACCTTTGACCACCGCTACTTTCATTCATACCATCTGTGGCCAGTTTAAAATGCTCTCCCAAAAGTTAAAATGATGAACACCGAATCGATAAACCACAGACTGGCCATGTCCGCTTTGGAAAGACCCGCCCTGCTCTCTTTCTGATTGGCTGATGTCCCGGCTCTGCCAGGTTTGATTGGTTGAGAGCAGCTTCAGTGCAAAACCTTGAAAGAAAAGTCTAGACGGAACGTTTTGCGCTCAATTTTCAAATGACGGAAATCCGTCGCAGCGACGGAGAACTTTAACCCCTGAGTTAGACACTGTCGTCGGACAACATGCAGTAATATATAAATGTTTTAAATCAGGTTGGGTCCGGATTAGGTAGCAGCTGGGTCCGGATCCGGACCGTGGTCCGCTAATCCGTGACCTCTGCTGTAGAGAATAACAGTCCATAGTCAAGATCATTCATTCTTACAGCAGTCTCTCCATAGTCCAGATGAATCCTTCGTTTTCTGTTCTCTGTCCCCCTGTGAAAACCTTTTGCCACAGTTGGTGCATCTTATATCCTGAATGGACCCATTTCAAATAAACTCCACCTTCTTTTTTAAAAAGTTTCAATGGGTTAGAGGATTGTCATCTAACGACTGTTAAACGATCAAGTAGAAACCACCGTCATGTGATGAGAATGGGCCGTTAAGGACTGCTGAGTGGTCAATCAGCTTTAAACCTGTTTACTTGGCTGGAGGTTTTTTTCCACTGGCAAAAATGGCCTCTGCTACCATAAAACATTTAACAAAAAACTGAGTTTAAAGCTACTTTTTAAAGAAGCTCATCAAGAAATCCCCATTTTGAGTTAAATGCGACACGATTACCCCAGCAAATAGCACTTACTGAATGTAGAAATCACGTCAGTGCCAGTGTTCAAGTAAACTTGGTGCCTACAATCAGGTGTTTTTGGTTATTTCTTGATGGCAAAGAGCTCACAATGGACAAGATCCATCAGAAATGAACTTTGGTGTCTCCCTGAGCTTTAATTTGCATGTTTTAATTGATTCAGTGAAAATCCCTTCTTTGATGGCGACAGCAGACTTTGTCACATTCACATTGCCCCAACATGTAGCACTTTCTGAGTCTATTCAAGATTGTGCTCAAGTTAAGGTAATAGAGCTGACATTTTATTGTGTTTTAAAACCAAGGGATGACATTTGGCAAAATGAAATGACGTGAAATACAAGAAAACTACCCCAACAAATAGCACTTACTGCATCCAGAAATCGAGTCAGTGCTTGTGTTAAGGTAATCTTGGTGTTGAATTCTCGAGCCTCCTTTCATGATAAACTCACAAACAGGACAACCCCAAAGAGAAGCACTTATGACATCAACAAACATTAGTGATTCCATTTGAGGTAACCTGCATGGGTTACACTCTTCGTGTAAGTGCTCTTCTCACATAGAAGCACAACTTGATCCTGTAGAGAATAACAGTCCATAGTCAAGATCATTCATTCTTACAGCAGTCTCTCCATAGTCCAGAAGAATCCTTCGTTTTCTGTTCTCTGTCCCCCTGTGAAAACCTTTTGCCACAGTTGGTGCATCTTATATCCTGAATGGACCCATTTCAAATAAACTCCACCTTCTTTTTTAAAAAGTTTCAATGGGTTAGAGGATTGTCATCTAACGACTGTTAAACGATCAAGTAGAAACCACCGTCATGTGATGAGAATGGGCCGTTAAGGACTGCTGAGTGGTCAATCAGCTTTAAACCTGTTTACTTGGCTGGAGGTTTTTTCTACTGGCAAAAATGGCCTCTGCTACCATATAACATTTAGCAAAAAACTGAGTTTAAAGCTACTTTTTAAAGAAGCTCATCAAGAAATCCCCATTTTGAGTTAAATGCGACACGATTACCCCAGCAAATAGCACTTACTGAATGTCGAAATCACGTCAGTGCCAGTGTTCAAGTAAACTTGGTGCCTACAATCAGGTGTTTTTGGTTATTTCTTGATGGCAAAGAGCTCACAATGGACAAGATCCATCAGAAATTAACTTCGGTGTCTCCCTGAGCTTTAATTTGCATGTTTTAATTGATTCAGTGAAAATCCCTTCTTGGATTGCAACAGAAGACTTTGTCACATTCACATTGCCCCAACATGTTGCACTTTCTGAGTCTATTCAAGATTGTGCTCAAGTTAAGCTAATAGAGCTGACATTTTATTGTGTTTTAAAACCAAGGGATGATATTTGGCAAAATGAAATGACATGAAATACAAGAAAACTACCCCAACAAATAGCACTTACTGCATCCAGAAATCAAGTCAGTGCTTGTGTTAAGGTAATCTTGGTGTTTAATTCTGGAGCCTCCTTTCATGATAAACTCACAAACAGGACAACCCCAAAGAGAAGCACTTATGACATCAACAAACATTAGTGATTCCATTTGAGGTAACCTGCATGGGTTACACTCTTCAAGTGGGTGATTCAGTGAAAATCCCTTCTTTGATGGCGACAGCAGACTTTGTCACATTCACATTGCCCCAACATGTAGCACTTTCTGAGTCTATTCAAGATTGTGCTCAAGTTAAGGTAATAGAGCTGACATTTTATTGTGTTCTTCAAGATTGAAAACAAACGGATGATATTTGGATTGAAATACTACAAGACTACCCCAACAAATAGCACTTACTGCATCCAGAAATCAAGTCAGTGCTTGTGTTAAGGTAATCTTGGTGTTTAATTCTGGTGATTCCGTGAAAATCCCTTCTTGAATTGCCACAGAAGACTTTGTCACATTCACATTGCCCCAATTTGTAGCACTTTCTGAGTCTATTCAAGATTGTGCTCAAGTTAAGCTAATAGAGCTGACATTTTATTGTGTTTTAAAACCAAGGGATGATATTTGGCAAAATGAAATGACATGAAATACAAGAAAACTACCCCAACAAATAGCACTTACTGCATCCAGAAATCAAGTCAGTGCTTGTGTTAAGGTAATCTTGGTGTTTAATTCTGGAGCCTCCTTTCATGATAAACTCACAAACAGGACAACCCCAAAGAGAAGCACTTATGACATCAACAAACATCAGTGATTCCATTTGAGGTAACCTGCATGGGTTACACTCTTCGTGTAAGTGCTCTTCTCACATAGAAGCACAACTTGATCCTGTAGAGAATAACAGTCCATAGTCAAGATCATTCATTCTTACAGCAGTCTCTCCATAGTCCAGAAGAATCCTTCGTTTTCTGTTCTCTGTCCCCCTGTGAAAACCTTTTGCCACAGTTGGTGCATCTTATATCCTGAATGGACCCATTTCAAATAAACTCCACCTTCTTTTTTAAAAAGTTTCAATGGGTTAGAGGATTGTCATCTAACGACTGTTAAACGATCAAGTAGAAACCACCGTCATGTGATGAGAATGGGCCGTTAAGGACTGCTGAGTGGTCAATCAGCTTTAAACCTGTTTACTTGGCTGGAGGTTTTTTTCCACTGGCAAAAATGGCCTCTGCTACCATAAAACATTTAACAAAAAACTGAGTTTAAAGCTACTTTTTAAAAGAAGCTCATCAAGAAATCCCCATTTTGAGTTAAATGCGACACGATTACCCCAGCAAATAGCACTTACTGAATGTAGAAATCACGTCAGTGCCAGTGTTCAAGTAAACTTGGTGCCTACAATCAGGTGTTTTTGGTTATTTCTTGATGGCAAAGAGCTCACAATGGACAAGATCCATCAGAAATGAACTTCGGTGTCTCCCTGAGCTTTAATTTGCATGTTTTAATTGATTCAGTGAAAATCCCTTCTTGAATTGCCACAGAAGACTTTGTCACATTCACATTGCCCCAACTTGTAGCACTTTCTGAGTCTATTCAAGATTGTGCTCAAGTTAAGGTAATAGAGCTGACATTTTATTGTGTTTTAAAACCAAGGGATGATATTTGGCAAAATGAAATGACATGAAATACAAGAAGACTACCACAACAAATAGCACTTACTGCATCCAGAAATCAAGTGGGTGATTCAGTGAAAATCCCTTCTTTGATGGCGACAGCAGACTTTGTCACATTCACATTGCCCCAACATGTAGCACTTTCTGAGTCTATTCAAGATTGTGCTCAAGTTAAGGTAATAGAGCTGACATTTTATTGTGTTTTAAAACCAAGGAATGATATTTGGCAAAATGAAATGACATGAAATACAACAAAACTACCCCAACAAATAGCACTTACTGCATCCAGAAATCAAGTCAGTGCTTGTGTTAAGGTAATCTTGGTGTTGAGTTTTGGAACCTCATGTCATAATAAACTCACAAACAGGACAACCCCAAAGAGAAGCACTTATGCCATCAACAAACATTAGTGATTCCATTTGAGGTAACCTGCATGGGTTACACTCTTCGTGTAAGTGCTCTTCTCACATAGAAGCACAACTTGATCCTGTAGAGAATAACAGTCCATAGTCAAGATCATTCATTCTTACAGCAGTCTCTCCATAGTCCAGAAGAATCCTTCGTTTTCTGTTCTCTGTCCCCCTGTGAAAACCTTTTGCCACAGTTGGTGCATCTTATATCCTGAATGGACCCATTTCAAATAAACTCCACCTTCTTTTTTAAAAAGTTTCAATGGGTTAGAGGATTGTCATCTAACGACTGTTAAACGATCAAGTAGAAACCACCGTCATGTGATGAGAATGGGCCGTTAAGGACTGCTGAGTGGTCAATCAGCTTTAAACCTGTTTACTTGGCTGGAGGTTTTTTTCCACTGGCAAAAATGGCCTCTGCTACCATAAAAACTGAGTTTAAAGCTACTTTTTAAAAGAAGCTCATCAAGAAATCCCCATTTTGAGTTAAATGCGACACGATTACCCCAGCAAATAGCACTTACTGAATGTAGAAATCACGTCAGTGCCAGTGTTCAAGTAAACTTGGTGCCTACAATCAGGTGTTTTTGGTTATTTCTTGATGGCAAAGAGCTCACAATGGACAAGATCCATCAGAAATGAACTTCAGTGTCTCCCTGAGCTTTAATTTGCATGTTTTAATTGATTCAGTGAAAATCCCTTCTTTGATGGCGACAGCAGACTTTGTCACATTCACATTGCCCCAACATGTAGCACTTTCTGAGTCTATTCAAGATTTTGCTCAAGTTAAGGTAATAGAGCTGACAATTTATTGTGTTCTTCAAGATTGAAAACAAACGGATGATATTTGGAGTGAAATGCTACAAGACTACCCCAACAAATAGCACTTACTGCATCCAGAAATCGAGTCAGTGCTTGTGTTAAGGTAATCTTGGTGTTTAATTCTGGTGATTCCGTGAAAATCCCTTCTTGAATTGCCACAGAAGACTTTGTCACATTCACATTGCCCCAACATGTAGCACTTTCTGAGTCTATTCAAGATTGTGCTCAAGTTAAGGTAATAGAGCTGACATTTTATTGTGTTCTTCCAGATTGAAAACAAACGGATGATATTTGGAGTGAAATACTACAAGACTACCCCAACAAATAGCACTTACTGCATCCAGAAATCGAGTCAGTTCTTGTGTTAAGGTAATCTTGGTGTTTAATTCTGGTGATTCCGTGAAAATCCCTTCTTGAATTGCCACAGAAGACTTTGTCACATTCACATTGCCCCAACATGTTGCACTTTCTGAGTCTATACAAGATTGTGCTCATGTTAAGGTAATAGAGCTGACATTTTATTGTGTTTTAAAACCAAGGGATGACATTTGGCAAAATGAAATGACGTGAAATACAAGAAAACTACCCCAACAAATAGCACTTACTGCATCCAGAAATCAAGTCAGTGCTTTTGTTAAGGTAATCTTAGTGTTGAATTCTGGAGCCTCATTTCATGATAAACTCACAAACAGGACAACCCCAAAGAGAAGCACTTATGACATCAACAAACATCAGTGATTCCATTTGAGGTAACCTGCATGGGTTACACTCTTCGTGTAAGTGCTCTTCTCACATAGAAGCACAACTTGATCCTGTAGAGAATAACAGTCCATAGTCAAGATCATTCATTCTTACAGCAGTCTCTCCATAGTCCAGAAGAATCCTTCGTTTTCTGTTCTCTGTCCCCCTGTGAAAACCTTTTGCCACAGTTGGTGCATCTTATATCCTGAATGGACCCATTTCAAATAAACTCCACCTTCTTTTTTAAAAAGTTTCAATGGGTTAGAGGATTGTCATCTAACGACTGTTAAACGATCAAGTAGAAACCACCGTCATGTGATGAGAATGGGCCGTTAAGGACTGCTGAGTGGTCAATCAGCTTTAAACCTGTTTACTTGGCTGGAGGTTTTTTCTACTGGCAAAAATGGCCTCTGCTACCATAAAACATTTAACAAAAAACTGAGTTTAAAGCTACTTTTTAAAGAAGCTCATCAAGAAATCCCCATTTTGAGTTAAATGCGACACGATTACCCCAGCAAATAGCACTTACTGAATGTAGAAATCACGTCAGTGCCAGTGTTCAAGTATACTTGGTGCCTACAATCAGGTGTTTTTGGTTATTTCTTGATGGCAAAGAGCTCACAATGGACAAGATCCATCAGAAATGAACTTCGGTGTCTCCCTGAGCTTTAATTTGCATGTTTTAATTGATTCAGTGAAAATCCCTTCTTGGATTGCAACAGAAGACTTTGTCACATTCACATTGCCCCAACATGTAGCACTTTCTGAGTCTATTCAAGATTGTGCTCAAGTTAAGGTGATAGAGTTGACATTTTATTGTGTTTTAAAACCAAGGGATGATATTTGGCAAAATGAAATGAAGTGAAATACAACAAAACTACCCCAACAAATAGCACTTACTGCATCCAGAAATCAAGTCAGTGCTTGTGTTAAGGTAATCTTGGTGTTGAGTTTTGGAACCTCATGTCATAATAAACTCACAAACAGGACAACCCCAAAGAGAAGCACTTATGACATCAACAAACATTAGTGATTCCATTTGAGGTAACCTGCATGGGTTACACTCTTCAAGTGGGTGATTCAGTGAAAATCCCTTCTTGAATTGCCACAGAAGACTTTGTCACATTCACATTGCCCCAATTTGTTGCACTTTCTGAGTCTATTCAAGATTGTGCTCAAGTTAAGGTAATAGAGCTGACATTTTATTGTGTTTTAAAACCAAGGGATGATATTTGGCAAAATGAAATGACATGAAATACAAGAAGACTACCCCAACAAATAGCACTTACTGCATCCAGAAATCAAGTCAGTGCTTGTGTTAAGGTAATCTTGGTGTTGAATTCTCGAGCCTCCTTTCATGATAAACTCACAAACAGGACAACCCCAAAGAGAAGCACTTATGACATCAACAAACATTAGTGATTCCATTTGAGTTAAACTGCATGGGTTACACTCTTCAAGTGGGTGATTCAGTGAAAATCCCTTCTTTGATGGCGACAGCAGACTTTGTCACATTCACATTGCCCCAACATGTAGCACTTTCTGAGTCTATTCTAGATTGTGCTCAAGTTAAGGTAATAGAGCTGACATTTTATTGTGTTCTTCCAGATTGAAAACAAACGGATGATATTTGGAGTGAAATACTACAAGACTACCCCAACAAATAGCACTTACTGCATCCAGAAATCGAGTCAGTGCTTGTGTTAAGGTAATCTTGGTGTTTAATTCTGGTGATTCCGTGAAAATCCCTTCTTGAATTGCCACAGAAGACTTTGTCACATTCACATTGCCCCAATATGTAGCACTTTCTGAGTCTATTCAAGATTGTGCTCAAGTTAAGGTAATAGAGCTGACATTTTATTGTGTTCTTCCAGATTGAAAACAAACGGATGATATTTGGAGTGAAATACTACAAGACTACCCCAACAAATAGCACTTACTGCATCCAGAAATCGAGTCAGTGCTTGTGTTAAGGTAATCTTGGTGTTTAATTCTGGTGATTCCGTGAAAATCCCTTCTTGAATTGCCACAGAAGACTTTGTCACATTCACATTGCCCCAATATGTAGCACTTTCTGAGTCTATTCAAGATTGTGCTCAAGTTAAGGTAATAGAGCTGACATTTTATTGTGTTCTTCCAGATTGAAAACAAACGGATGATATTTGGAGTGAAATACTACAAGACTACCCCAACAAATAGCACTTACTGCATCCAGAAATCGAGTCAGTGCTTGTGTTAAGGTAATCTTGGTGTTTAATTCTGGTGATTCCGTGAAAATCCCTTCTTGAATTGCCACAGAAGACTTTGTCACATTCACATTGCCCCAATATGTAGCACTTTCTGAGTCTATTCAAGATTGTGCTCAAGTTAAGGTAATAGAGCTGACATTTTATTGTGTTTTAAAACCAAGGAATGATATTTGGCAAAATGAAATGACATGAAATACAACAAAACTACCCCAACAAATAGCACTTACTGCATCCAGAAATCAAGTCAGTGCTTGTGTTAAGGTAATCTTGGTGTTGAGTTTTGGAACCTCATGTCATAATAAACTCACAAACAGGACAACCCCAAAGAGAAGCACTTATGACATCAACAAACATTAGTGATTCCATTTGAGGTAACCTGCATGGGTTACACTCTTCAAGTGGGTGATTCAGTGAAAATCCCTTCTTGAATTGCCACAGAAGACTTTGTCACATTCACATTGCCCCAATTTGTAGCACTTTCTGAGTCTATTCAAGATTGTGCTCAAGTTAAGCTAATAGAGCTGACATTTTATTGTGTTTTAAAACCAAGGGATGATATTTGGCAAAATGAAATGACATGAAATACAAGAAAACTACCCCAACAAATAGCACTTACTGCATCCAGAAATCAAGTCAGTGCTTGTGTTAAGGTAATCTTGGTGTTGAATTCTGGAGCCTCCTTTCATGATAAACTCACAAACAGGACAACCCCAAAGAGAAGCACTTATGACATCAACAAACATTAGTGATTCCATTTGAGGTAACCTGCATGGGTTACACTCTTCGTGTAAGTGCTCTTCTCACATAGAAGCACAACTTGATCCTGTAGAGAATAACAGTCCATAGTCAATATCATTCATTCTTACAGCAGTCTCTCCATAGTCCAGAAGAATCCTTCGTTTTCTGTTCTCTGTCCCCCTGTGAAAACCTTTTGCCACAGTTGGTGCATCTTATATCCTGAATGGACCCATTTCAAATAAACTCCACCTTCTTTTTTAAAAAGTTTCAATGGGTTAGAGGATTGTCATCTAACGACTGTTAAACGATCAAGTAGAAACCACCGTCATGTGATGAGAATGGGCCGTTAAGGACTGCTGAGTGGTCAATCAGCTTTAAACCTGTTTACTTGGCTGGAGGTTTTTTCTACTGGCAAAAATGGCCTCTGCTACCATAAAACATTTAACAAAAAACTGAGTTTAAAGCTACTTTTTAAAGAAGCTCATCAAGAAATCCCCATTTTGAGTTAAATGCGACACGATTACCCCAGCAAATAGCACTTACTGAATGTAGAAATCACGTCAGTGCCAGTGTTCAAGTAAACTTGGTGCCTACAATCAGGTGTTTTTGGTTATTTCTTGATGGCAAAGAGCTCACAATGGACAAGATCCATCAGAAATGAACTTCGGTGTCTCCCTGAGCTTTAATTTGCATGTTTTAATTGATTCAGTGAAAATCCCTTCTTTGATGGCGACAGCAGACTTTGTCACATTCACATTGCCCCAACATGTAGCACTTTCTGAGTCTATTCAAGATTGTGCTCAAGTTAAGGTAATAGAGCTGACATTTTATTGTGTTCTTCCAGATTGAAAACAAACGGATGATATTTGGAGTGAAATACTACAAGACTACCCCAACAAATAGCACTTACTGCATCCAGAAATCGAGTCAGTGCTTGTGTTAAGGTAATCTTGGTGTTGAGTTTTGGAACCTCATGTCATAATAAACTCACAAACAGGACAACCCCAAAGAGAAGCACTTATGACATCAACAAACATTAGTGATTCCATTTGAGGTAAACTGCATGGGTTACACTCTTCAAGTGGGTGATTCAGTGAAAATCCCTTCTTTGATGGCGACAGCAGACTTTGTCACATTCACATTGCCCCAACATGTAGCACTTTCTGAGTCTATTCAAGATTGTGCTCAAGTTAAGGTAATAGAGCTGACATTTTATTGTGTTCTTCCAGATTGAAAACAAACGGATGATATTTGGAGTGAAATACTACAAGACTACCCCAACAAATAGCACTTACTGCATCCAGAAATCGAGTCAGTGCTTGTGTTAAGGTAATCTTGGTGTTTAATTCTGGTGATTCCGTGAAAATCCCTTCTTGAATTGCCACAGAAGACTTTGTCACATTCACATTGCCCCAATATGTAGCACTTTCTGAGTCTATTCAACATTGTGCTCAAGTTAAGGTAATAGAGCTGATATTTTATTGTGTTTTAAAACCAAGGGATGATATTTGGCAAAATGAAATGACATGAAATACAAGAAGACAACCACAACAAATAGCACTTACTGCATCCAGAAATCAAGTCAGTGCTTGTGTTAAGGTAATCTTGGTGTTGAATTCTCGAGCCTCCTTTCATGATAAACTCACAAACAGGACAACCCCAAAGAGAAGCACTTATGACATCAACAAACATTAGTGATTCCATTTGAGGTAACCTGCATGGGTTACACTCTTTAAGTGGGTGATTCAGTGAAAATCCCTTCTTTGATGGCGACAGCAGACTTTGTCACATTCACATTGCCCCAACATGTAGCACTTTCTGAGTCTATTCAAGATTGTGCTCAAGTTAAGGTAATAGAGCTGACATTTTATTGTGTTTTAAAACCAAGGTTTGACATTTGGCAAAATAAAACGACATGAAATACAACAAAACTACCCCAACAAATAGCACTTACTGCATCCAGAAATCAAGTCAGTGCTTGTGTTAAGGTAATCTTGGTGTTGAGTTTTGGAACCTCATGTCATAATAAACTCACAAACAGGACAACCCCAAAGAGAAGCACTTATGACATCAACAAACATTAGTGATTCCATTTGAGGTAACCTGCATGGGTTACACTCTTCGTGTAAGTGCTCTTCTCACATAGAAGCACAACTTGATCCTGTAGAGAATAACAGTCCATAGTCAAGATCATTCATTCTTACAGCAGTCTCTCCATAGTCCAGAAGAATCCTTCGTTTTCTGTTCTCTGTCCCCCTGTGAAAACCTTTTGCCACAGTTGGTGCATCTTATATCCTGAATGGACCCATTTCAAATAAACTCCACCTTCTTTTTTAAAAAGTTTCAATGGGTTAGAGGATTGTCATCTAACGACTGTTAAACGATCAAGTAGAAACCACCGTCATGTGATGAGAATGGGCCGTTAAGGACTGCTGAGTGGTCAATCAGCTTTAAACCTGTTTACTTGGCTGGAGGTTTTTTTCCACTGGCAAAAATGGCCTCTGCTACCATAAAAACTGAGTTTAAAGCTACTTTTTAAAAGAAGCTCATCAAGAAATCCCCATTTTGAGTTAAATGCGACACGATTACCCCAGCAAATAGCACTTACTGAATGTAGAAATCACGTCAGTGCCAGTGTTCAAGTAAACTTGGTGCCTACAATCAGGTGTTTTTGGTTATTTCTTGATGGCAAAGAGCTCACAATGGACAAGATCCATCAGAAATGAACTTCAGTGTCTCCCTGAGCTTTAATTTGCATGTTTTAATTGATTCAGTGAAAATCCCTTCTTTGATGGCGACAGCAGACTTTGTCACATTCACATTGCCCCAACATGTAGCACTTTCTGAGTCTATTCAAGATTTTGCTCAAGTTAAGGTAATAGAGCTGACAATTTATTGTGTTCTTCAAGATTGAAAACAAACGGATGATATTTGGAGTGAAATGCTACAAGACTACCCCAACAAATAGCACTTACTGCATCCAGAAATCGAGTCAGTGCTTGTGTTAAGGTAATCTTGGTGTTTAATTCTGGTGATTCCGTGAAAATCCCTTCTTGAATTGCCACAGAAGACTTTGTCACATTCACATTGCCCCAACATGTTGCACTTTCTGAGTCTATACAAGATTGTGCTCATGTTAAGGTAATAGAGCTGACATTTTATTGTGTTTTAAAACCAAGGGATGACATTTGGCAAAATGAAATGACGTGAAATACAAGAAAACTACCCCAACAAATAGCACTTACTGCATCCAGAAATCAAGTCAGTGCTTTTGTTAAGGTAATCTTAGTGTTGAATTCTGGAGCCTCATTTCATGATAAACTCACAAACAGGACAACCCCAAAGAGAAGCACTTATGACATCAACAAACATCAGTGATTCCATTTGAGGTAACCTGCATGGGTTACACTCTTCGTGTAAGTGCTCTTCTCACATAGAAGCACAACTTGATCCTGTAGAGAATAACAGTCCATAGTCAAGATCATTCATTCTTACAGCAGTCTCTCCATAGTCCAGAAGAATCCTTCGTTTTCTGTTCTCTGTCCCCCTGTGAAAACCTTTTGCCACAGTTGGTGCATCTTATATCCTGAATGGACCCATTTCAAATAAACTCCACCTTCTTTTTTAAAAAGTTTCAATGGGTTAGAGGATTGTCATCTAACGACTGTTAAACGATCAAGTAGAAACCACCGTCATGTGATGAGAATGGGCCGTTAAGGACTGCTGAGTGGTCAATCAGCTTTAAACCTGTTTACTTGGCTGGAGGTTTTTTCTACTGGCAAAAATGGCCTCTGCTACCATAAAACATTTAACAAAAAACTGAGTTTAAAGCTACTTTTTAAAGAAGCTCATCAAGAAATCCCCATTTTGAGTTAAATGCGACACGATTACCCCAGCAAATAGCACTTACTGAATGTAGAAATCACGTCAGTGCCAGTGTTCAAGTATACTTGGTGCCTACAATCAGGTGTTTTTGGTTATTTCTTGATGGCAAAGAGCTCACAATGGACAAGATCCATCAGAAATGAACTTCGGTGTCTCCCTGAGCTTTAATTTGCATGTTTTAATTGATTCAGTGAAAATCCCTTCTTGGATTGCAACAGAAGACTTTGTCACATTCACATTGCCCCAACATGTAGCACTTTCTGAGTCTATTCAAGATTGTGCTCAAGTTAAGGTGATAGAGTTGACATTTTATTGTGTTTTAAAACCAAGGGATGATATTTGGCAAAATGAAATGAAGTGAAATACAACAAAACTACCCCAACAAATAGCACTTACTGCATCCAGAAATCAAGTCAGTGCTTGTGTTAAGGTAATCTTGGTGTTGAGTTTTGGAACCTCATGTCATAATAAACTCACAAACAGGACAACCCCAAAGAGAAGCACTTATGACATCAACAAACATTAGTGATTCCATTTGAGGTAACCTGCATGGGTTACACTCTTCAAGTGGGTGATTCAGTGAAAATCCCTTCTTGAATTGCCACAGAAGACTTTGTCACATTCACATTGCCCCAATTTGTTGCACTTTCTGAGTCTATTCAAGATTGTGCTCAAGTTAAGGTAATAGAGCTGACATTTTATTGTGTTTTAAAACCAAGGGATGATATTTGGCAAAATGAAATGACATGAAATACAAGAAGACTACCCCAACAAATAGCACTTACTGCATCCAGAAATCAAGTCAGTGCTTGTGTTAAGGTAATCTTGGTGTTGAATTCTCGAGCCTCCTTTCATGATAAACTCACAAACAGGACAACCCCAAAGAGAAGCACTTATGACATCAACAAACATTAGTGATTCCATTTGAGTTAAACTGCATGGGTTACACTCTTCAAGTGGGTGATTCAGTGAAAATCCCTTCTTTGATGGCGACAGCAGACTTTGTCACATTCACATTGCCCCAACATGTAGCACTTTCTGAGTCTATTCTAGATTGTGCTCAAGTTAAGGTAATAGAGCTGACATTTTATTGTGTTCTTCCAGATTGAAAACAAACGGATGATATTTGGAGTGAAATACTACAAGACTACCCCAACAAATAGCACTTACTGCATCCAGAAATCGAGTCAGTGCTTGTGTTAAGGTAATCTTGGTGTTTAATTCTGGTGATTCCGTGAAAATCCCTTCTTGAATTGCCACAGAAGACTTTGTCACATTCACATTGCCCCAATATGTAGCACTTTCTGAGTCTATTCAAGATTGTGCTCAAGTTAAGGTAATAGAGCTGACATTTTATTGTGTTCTTCCAGATTGAAAACAAACGGATGATATTTGGAGTGAAATACTACAAGACTACCCCAACAAATAGCACTTACTGCATCCAGAAATCGAGTCAGTGCTTGTGTTAAGGTAATCTTGGTGTTTAATTCTGGTGATTCCGTGAAAATCCCTTCTTGAATTGCCACAGAAGACTTTGTCACATTCACATTGCCCCAATATGTAGCACTTTCTGAGTCTATTCAACATTGTGCTCAAGTTAAGGTAATAGAGCTGATATTTTATTGTGTTTTGAAACCAAGGGATGATATTTGGCTAAATGAAATGAAGTGAAATACAACAAAACTACCCCAACAAATAGCACTTACTGCATCCAGAAATCAAGTCAGTGCTTGTGTTAAGGTAATCTTGGTGTTGAGTTTTGGAACCTCATGTCATAATAAACTCACAAACAGGACAACCCCAAAGAGAAGCACTTATGACATCAACAAACATTAGTGATTCCATTTGAGGTAAACTGCATGGGTTACACTCTTCAAGTGGGTGATTCAGTGAAAATCCCTTCTTTGATGGCGACAGCAGACTTTGTCACATTCACATTGCCCCAACATGTAGCACTTTCTGAGTCTATTCAAGATTGTGCTCAAGTTAAGGTAATAGAGCTGACATTTTATTGTGTTCTTCCAGATTGAAAACAAACGGATGATATTTGGAGTGAAATACTACAAGACTACCCCAACAAATAGCACTTACTGCATCCAGAAATCGAGTCAGTGCTTGTGTTAAGGTAATCTTGGTGTTTAATTCTGGTGATTCCGTGAAAATCCCTTCTTGAATTGCCACAGAAGACTTTGTCACATTCACATTGCCCCAATTTGTAGCACTTTCTGAGTCTATTCAAGATTGTGCTCAAGTTAAGGTAATAGAGCTGACATTTTTATTGTGTTTTAAAACCAAGGGATGATATTTGGCAAAATGAAATGACATGAAATACAAGAAGACTACCCCAACAAATAGCACTTACTGCATCCAGAAATCAAGTCAGTGCTTGTGTTAAGGTAATCTTGGTGTTGAATTCTCGAGCCTCCTTTCATGATAAACTCACAAACAGGACAACCCCAAAGAGAAGTACTTATGACATCAACAAACATTAGTGATTCCATTTGAGGTAACCTGCATGGGTTACACTCTTCAAGTGGGTGATTCAGTGAAAATCCCTTCTTTGATGGCGACAGCAGACTTTGTCACATTCACATTGCCCCAACATGTAGCACTTTCTGAGTCTATTCAAGATTGTGCTCAAGTTAAGGTGATAGAGTTGACATTTTATTGTGTTTTAAAACCAAGGGATTATATTTGGCAAAATGAAATGAAGTGAAATACAACAAAACTACCCCAACAAATAGCACTTACTGCATCCAGAAATCAAGTCAGTGCTTGTGTTAAGGTAATCTTGGTGTTGAGTTTTGGAACCTCATGTCATAATAAACTCACAAACAGGACAACCCCAAAGAGAAGCACTTATGACATCAACAAACATTAGTGATTCCATTTGAGGTAACCTGCATGGGTTACACTCTTCAAGTGGGTGATTCAGTGAAAATCCCTTCTTTGATGGCGACAGCAGACTTTGTCACATTCACATTGCCCCAACATGTAGCACTTTCTGAGTCTATTCAAGATTGTGCTCAAGTTAAGGTAATAGAGCTGACATTTTATTGTGTTCTTCCAGATTGAAAACAAACGGATGATATTTGGAGTGAAATACTACAAGACTACCCCAACAAATAGCACTTACTGCATCCAGAAATCGAGTCAGTTCTTGTGTTAAGGTAATCTTGGTGTTTAATTCTGGTGATTCCGTGAAAATCCCTTCTTGAATTGCCACAGAAGACTTTGTCACATTCACATTGCCCCAACATGTTGCACTTTCTGAGTCTATACAAGATTGTGCTCAAGTTAAGGTAATAGAGCTGACATTTTATTGTGTTTTAAAACCAAGGGATGACATTTGGCAAAATGAAATGACGTGAAATACAAGAAAACTACCCCAACAAATAGCACTTACTGCATCCAGAAATCGAGTCAGTGCTTTTGTTAAGGTAATCTTAGTGTTGAATTCTGGAGCCTCATTTCATGATAAACTCACAAACAGGACAACCCCAAAGAGAAGCACTTATGACATCAACAAACATTAGTGATTCCATTTGAGGTAACCTGCATGGGTTACACTCTTCGTGTAAGTGCTCTTCTCACATAGAAGCACAACTTGATCCTGTAGAGAATAACAGTCCATAGTCAAGATCATTCATTCTTACAGCAGTCTCTCCATAGTCCAGAAGAATCCTTCGTTTTCTGTTCTCTGTCCCCCTGTGAAAACCTTTTGCCACAGTTGGTGCATCTTATATCCTGAATGGACCCATTTCAAATAAACTCCACCTTCTTTTTTAAAAAGTTTCAATGGGTTAGAGGATTGTCATCTAACGACTGTTAAACGATCAAGTAGAAACCACCGTCATGTGATGAGAATGGGCCGTTAAGGACTGCTGAGTGGTCAATCAGCTTTAAACCTGTTTACTTGGCTGGAGGTTTTTTCTACTGGCAAAAATGGCCTCTGCTACCATAAAACATTTAACAAAAAACTGAGTTTAAAGCTACTTTTTAAAGAAGCTCATCAAGAAATCCCCATTTTGAGTTAAATGCGACACGATTACCCCAGCAAATAGCACTTACTGAATGTAGAAATCACGTCAGTGCCAGTGTTCAAGTATACTTGGTGCCTACAATCAGGTGTTTTTGGTTATTTCTTGATGGCAAAGAGCTCACAATGGACAAGATCCATCAGAAATGAACTTCGGTGTCTCCCTGAGCTTTAATTTGCATGTTTTAATTGATTCAGTGAAAATCCCTTCTTGGATTGCAACAGAAGACTTTGTCACATTCACATTGCCCCAACATGTAGCACTTTCTGAGTCTATTCAAGATTGTGCTCAAGTTAAGGTAATAGAGTTGACATTTTATTGTGTTCTTGAAGATTGAAAACAAACGGATGATATTTGGAGTGAAATACTACAAGACTACCCCAACAAATAGCACTTACTGCATCCAGAAATCGAGTCAGTGCTTGTGTTAAGGTAATCTTGGTGTTTAATTCTGGTGATTCCGTGAAAATCCCTTCTTTGATGGCGACAGCAGACTTTGTCACATTCACATTGCCCCAACATCTTGCACTCTGAGTCTAAACAAGATTGTGCTCATGTTAAGGTAATAGAGCTGACATTTTATTGTGTTCTTCAAGTTTTAAAACAAAGGGATGATATTTGGCAAAATGAAATGACATGAAATACAACAAGACTACCCCAACAGATAGCACTTACTGCATCCAGAAATCAAGTCAGTGCTTGTGTTAAGGTAATCTTGGTGTTGAGTTTTGGAACCTCATGTCATAATAAACTCACAAACAGGACAACCCCAAAGAGAAGCACTTATGACATCAACAAACATTAGTGATTCCATTTGAGGTAACCTGCATGGGTTACACTCTTCAAGTGGGTGATTCAGTGAAAATCCCTTCTTTGATGGCGACAGCAGACTTTGTCACATTCACATTGCCCCAACATGTAGCACTTTCTGAGTCTATTCAAGATTGTGCTCAAGTTAAGGTAATAGAGCTGACATTTTACTGTGTTCTTCAAGTTTGAAAACAAACGGATGATATTTGGAGTGAAATACTACAAGACTACCCCAACAAATAGCACTTACTGCATCCAGAAATCGAGTCAGTGCTTGTGTTAAGGTAATCTTGGTGTTTAATTCTGGAGCCTCCTTTCATGATAAACTCACAAACAGGACAACCCCAAAGAGAAGCACTTATGCCATCAACAAAAATCAGTGATTCCATTTGAGGTGACCTGCATGGGTTACACTCTTCAAGTGGGTGATTCAGTGAACATCCCTTCTTTGATGGCGACAGCAGACTTTGTCACATTCACATTGCCCCAACATTTAGTACTTTCTGAGTCTATTCAAGATTGTGCTCAAGTTAAGGTAATAGAGCTGACAATTTATTGTGTTCTTCAAGATTGAAAACAAACGGATGATATTTGGAGTGAAATGCTACAAGACTACCCCAACAAATAGCACTTACTGCATCCAGAAATCGAGTCAGTGCTTGTGTTAAGGTAATCTTGGTGTTTAATTCTGGTGATTCCGTGAAAATCCCTTCTTTGATGGCCACAGAAGACTTTGTCACATTCACATTGCCCCAATTTGTAGCACTTTCTGAGTCTATTCAAGATTGTGCTCAAGTTAAGGTAATAGAGCTGACATTTTATTGTGTTTTAAAACCAAGGGATGATATTTGGCAAAATGAAATGACATGAAATACAAGAAGACTACCACAACAAATAGCACTTACTGCATCCAGAAATCGAGTCAGTGCTTGTGTTAAGGTAATCTTGGTGTTTAATTCTGGTGATTCCGTGAAAATCCCTTCTTGAATTGCCACAGAAGACTTTGTCACATTCACATTGCCCCAATATGTAGCACTTTCTGAGTCTATTCAAGATTGTGCTCAAGTTAAGGTAATAGAGCTGACATTTTATTGTGTTCTTCAAGTTTTAAAACCAAGGGATGATATTTGGCAAAATGAAACGACATGAAATACAACAAAACTACCCCAACAAATAGCACTTACTGCATCCAGAAATCAAGTCAGTGCTTTTGTTAAGGTAATCTTAGTGTTGAATTCTGGAGCATCATTTCATGATAAACTCACAAACAGGACAACCCCAAAGAGAAGCACTTATGACATCAACAAACATCAGTGATTCCATTTGAGGTAACCTGCATGGGTTACACTCTTCGTGTAAGTGCTCTTCTCACATAGAAGCACAACTTGATCCTGTAGAGAATAACAGTCCATAGTCAAGATCATTCATTCTTACAGCAGTCTCTCCATAGTCCAGAAGAATCCTTCGTTTTCTGTTCTCTGTCCCCCTGTGAAAACCTTTTGCCACAGTTGGTGCATCTTATATCCTGAATGGACCCATTTCAAATAAACTCCACCTTCTTTTTTAAAAAGTTTCACTGGGTTAGAGGATTGTCATCTAACGACTGTTAAACGATCAAGTAGAAACCACCGTCATGTGATGAGAATGGGCCGTTAAGGACTGCTGAGTGGTCAATCAGCTTTAAACCTGTTTACTTGGCTGGAGTTTTTTTTTCCACTGGCAAAAATGGCCTCTGCTACCATAAAACATTTAACAAAAAACTGAGTTTAAAGCTACTTTTTAAAAGAAGCTCATCAAGAAATCCCCATTTTGAGTTAAATGCGACACGATTACCCCAGCAAATAGCACTTACTGAATGTCGAAATCGCGTCAGTGCCAGTGTTCAAGTAAACTTGGTGCCTACAATCAGGTGTTTTTGGTTATTTCTTGATGGCAAAGAGCTCACAATGGACAAGATCCATCAGAAATGAACTTCGGTGTCTCCCTGAGCTTTAATTTGCATGTTTTAATTGATTCAGTGAAAATCCCTTCTTGGATTGCAACAGAAGACTTTGTCACATTCACATTGCCCCAACATGTAGCACTTTCTGAGTCTATTCAAGATTGTGCTCAAGTTAAGGTGATAGAGCTGACATTTTATTGTGTTTTAAAACCAAGGGATGATATTTGGCAAAATGAAATGACATGAAATACAAGAAGACTACCCCAACAAATAGCACTTACTGCATCCAGAAATCAAGTCAGTGCTTGTGTTAAGGTAATCTTGGTGTTGAGTTTTGGAACCTCATGTCATAATAAACTCACAAACAGGACAACCCCAAAGAGAAGCACTTATGACATCAACAAACATTAGTGATTCCATTTGAGGTAACCTGCATGGGTTACACTCTTCAAGTGGGTGATTCAGTGAAAATCCCTTCTTGAATTGCCACAGAAGACTTTGTCACATTCACATTGCCCCAATTTGTTGCACTTTCTGAGTCTATTCAAGATTGTGCTCAAGTTAAGGTAATAGAGCTGACATTTTATTGTGTTTTAAAACCAAGGGATGATATTTGGCAAAATGAAATGACATGAAATACAAGAAGACTACCCCAACAAATAGCACTTACTGCATCCAGAAATCAAGTCAGTGCTTGTGTTAAGGTAATCTTGGTGTTGAATTCTCGAGCCTCCTTTCATGATAAACTCACAAACAGGACAACCCCAAAGAGAAGCACTTATGACATCAACAAACATTAGTGATTCCATTTGAGGTAAACTGCATGGGTTACACTCTTCAAGTGGGTGATTCAGTGAAAATCCCTTCTTTGATGGCGACAGCAGACTTTGTCACATTCACATTGCCCCAACATGTAGCACTTTCTGAGTCTATTCAAGATTGTGCTCAAGTTAAGGTAATAGAGCTGACATTTTATTGTGTTCTTCCAGATTGAAAACAAACGGATGATATTTGGAGTGAAATACTACAAGACTACCCCAACAAATAGCACTTACTGCATCCAGAAATCGAGTCAGTGCTTGTGTTAAGGTAATCTTGGTGTTTAATTCTGGTGATTCCGTGAAAATCCCTTCTTGAATTGCCACAGAAGACTTTGTCACATTCACATTGCCCCAATATGTAGCACTTTCTGAGTCTATTCAAGATTGTGCTCAAGTTAAGGTAATAGAGCTGACATTTTATTGTGTTCTTCAAGTTTTAAAACCAAGGGATTATATTTGGCAAAATGAAACGACATGAAATACAACAAAACTACCCCAACAAATAGCACTTACTGCATCCAGAAATCAAGTCAGTGCTTGTGTTAAGGTAATCTTGGTGTTGAGTTTTGGAACCTCATGTCATAATAAACTCACAAACAGGACAACCCCAAAGAGAAGCACTTATGACATCAACAAACATTAGTGATTCCATTTGAGGTAACCTGCATGGGTTACACTCTTCAAGTGGGTGATTCAGTGAAAATCCCTTCTTGAATTGCCACAGAAGACTTTGTCACATTCACATTGCCCCAATTTGTAGCACTTTCTGAGTCTATTCAAGATTGTGCTCAAGTTAAGGTAATAGAGCTGACATTTTATTGTGTTTTAAAACCAAGGGATGATATTTGGCAAAATGAAATGACATGAAATACAAGAAGACTACCCCAACAAATAGCACTTACTGCATCCAGAAATCAAGTCAGTGCTTGTGTTAAGGTAATCTTGGTGTTGAATTCTCGAGCCTCCTTTCATGATAAACTCACAAACAGGACAACCCCAAAGAGAAGCACTTATGACATCAACAAACATTAGTGATTCCATTTGAGGTAACCTGCATGGGTTACACTCTTCAAGTGGGTGATTCAGTGAAAATCCCTTCTTTGATGGCGACAGCAGACTTTGTCACATTCACATTGCCCCAACATGTTGCACTTTCTGAGTCTATACAAGATTGTGCTCATGTTAAGGTAATAGAGCTGACATTTTATTGTGTTCTTCAAGTTTTAAAACAAAGGGATGATATTTGGCAAAATAAAATGATATGAAATACTACAAGACTACCCCAACAAATAGCACTTACTGCATCCAGAAATCAAGTCAGTGCTTTTGTTAAGGTAATCTTAGTGTTGAATTCTGGAGCCTCATTTCATGATAAACTCACAAACAGGACAACCCCAAAGAGAAGCACTTATGACATCAACAAACATCAGTGATTCCATTTGAGGTAACCTGCATGGGTTACACTCTTCGTGTAAGTGCTCTTCTCACATAGAAGCACAACTTGATCCTGTAGAGAATAACAGTCCATAGTCAAGATCATTCATTCTTACAGCAGTCTCTCCATAGTCCAGAAGAATCCTTCGTTTTCTGTTCTCAGTCCCCCTGTAAAAACCTTTTGCCACAGTTGGTGCATCTTATATCCTGAATGGACCCATTTCAAATAAACTCCACCTTCTTTTTTAAAAAGTTTCAATGGGTTAGAGGATTGTCATCTAACGACTGTTAAACGATCAAGTAGAAACCACCGTCATGTGATGAGAATGGGCCGTTAAGGACTGCTGAGTGGTCAATCAGCTTTAAACCTGTTTACTTGGCTGGAGGTTTTTTCTACTGGCAAAAATGGCCTCTGCTACCATATAACATTTAGCAAAAAACTGAGTTTAAAGCTACTTTTTAAAGAAGCTCATCAAGAAATCCCCATTTTGAGTTAAATGCGACACGATTACCCCAGCAAATAGCACTTACTGAATGTAGAAATCACGTCAGTGCCAGTGTTCAAGTAAACTTGGTGCCTACAATCAGGTGTTTTTGGTTATTTCTTGATGGTAAAGAGCTCACAATGGACAAGATCCATCAGAAATTAACTTTGGTGTCTCCCTGAGCTTTAATTTGCATGTTTTAATTGATTCAGTGAAAATCCCTTCTTGGATTGCAACAGAAGACTTTGTCACATTCACATTGCCCCAACATGTAGCACTTTCTGAGTCTATTCAAGATTGTGCTCAAGTTAAGGTAATAGAGCTGACATTTTATTGTGTTCTTCAAGATTGAAAACAAACGGATGATATTTGGAGTGAAATACTACAAGACTACCCCAACAAATAGCACTTACTGCATCCAGAAATCGAGTCAGTGCTTTTGTTAAGGTAATCTTGGTGTTGAGTTTTGGAACCTCATTTCATAATAAACTCACAAACAGGACAACCCCAAAGAGAAGCACTTATGACATCAACAAACATTAGTGATTCCATTTGAGGTAACCTGCATGGGTTACACTCTTCAAGTGGGTGATTCAGTGAAAATCCCTTCTTTGATGGCAACAGCAGACTTTGTCACATTCACATTGCCCCAACATGTAGCACTTTCTGAGTCTATTCAAAAAAGTGCTCAAGTTAAGGTGATAGAGTTGACATTTTATTGTGTTTTAAAACCAAGGGATTATATTTGGCAAAATGAAATGAAGTGAAATACAACAAAACTACCCCAACAAATAGCACTTACTGCATCCAGAAATCGAGTCAGTGCTTGTGTTAAGGTAATCTTGGTGTTGAATTCTGGTGATTCCGTGAAAATCCCTTCTTTGATGGCGACAGCAGACTTTGTCACATTCACATTGCCCCAACATGTTGCACTTTCTGAGTCTATACAAGATTGTGCTCATGTTAAGGTAATAGAGCTGACATTTTATTGTGTTTTAAAACCAAGGTATGACATTTGGCAAAATGAAATGAAGTGAAATACAAGAAAACTACCCCAACAAATAGCACTTACTGCATCCAGAAATCGAGTCAGTGCTTTTGTTAAGGTAATCTTAGTGTTGAATTCTGGAGCCTCATTTCATGATAAACTCACAAACAGGACAACCCCAAAGAGAAGCACTTATGACATCAACAAACATCAGTGATTCCATTTGAGGTAACCTGCATGGGTTACACTCTTCGTGTAAGTGCTCTTCTCACATAGAAGCACAACTTGATCCTGTAGAGAATAACAGTCCATAGTCAAGATCATTCATTCTTACAGCAGTCTCTCCATAGTCCAGAAGAATCCTTTGTTTTCTGTTCTCTGTCCCCCTGTGAAAACCTTTTGCCACAGTTGGTGCATCTTATATCCTGAATGGACCCATTTCAAATAAACTCCACCTTCTTTTTTAAAAAGTTTCAATGGGTTAGAGGATTGTCATCTAACGACTGTTAAACGATCAAGTAGAAACCACCGTCATGTGATGAGAATGGGCCGTTAAGGACTGCTGAGTGGTCAATCAGCTTTAAACCTGTTTACTTGGCTGGAGGTTTTTTTCCACTGACAAAAATGGCCTTTAATTTGTTGTTAAATAAAACATTTAACAACAAACTGAGTTTAAAGCTACTTTTTAAAGAAGCTCATCAAGAAATCCCCATTTTGAGTTAAATGCGACACGATTACCCCAGCAAATAGCACTTACTGAATGTAGAAATCACGTCAGTGCCAGTGTTCAAGTAAACTTGGTGCCTACAATCAGGTGTTTTTGGTTATTTCTTGATGGCAAAGAGCTCACAATGGACAAGATCCATCAGAAATGAACTTCGGTGTCTCCCTGAGCTTTAATTTGCATGTTTTAATTGATTCAGTGAAAATCCCTTCTTGAATTGCCACAGAAGACTTTGTCACATTCACATTGCCCCAATTTGTAGCACTTTCTGAGTCTATTCAAGATTGTGCTCAAGTTAAGGTAATAGAGCTGACATTTTATTGTGTTCTTCAAGTTTTAAAACCAAGGGATGATATTTGGCAAAATGAAACGACATGAAATACAACAAAACTACCCCAACAAATAGCACTTACTGCATCCAGAAATCGAGTCAGTGCTTGTGTTAAGGTAATCATTGGTGTTTAATTCTGGTGATTCCGTGAAAATCCCTTCTTGAATTGCCACAGAAGACTTTGTCACATTCACATTGCCCCAACATGTAGCACTTTCTGAGTCTATTCAAGATTGTGCTCAAGTTAAGGTAATAGAGCTGACATTTTATTGTGTTTTGAAACCAAGGGATGATATTTGGTTAAATGAAATGAAGTGAAATACAACAAAACTACCCCAACAAATAGCACTTACTGCATCCAGAAATCAAGTCAGTGCTTGTGTTAAGGTAATCTTGGTGTTTAATTCTGGTGATTCCATGAAAATCCCTTCTTGAATTGCCACAGAAGACTTTGTCACATTCACATTGCCCCAACATGTAGCACTTTCTGAGTCTATTCAAGATTGTGCTCAAGTTAAGGTAATAGAGCTGACATTTTAGTGTGTTTTAAAACCAAGGGATGATATTTGGCAAAATGAAATGACATGAAATACAAGAAGACAACCACAACAAATAGCACTTACTGCATCCAGAAATCAAGTCAGTGCTTGTGTTAAGGTAATCTTGGTGTTGAATTCTCGAGCCTCCTTTCATGATAAACTCACAAACAGGACAACCCCAAAGAGAAGCACTTATGACATCAACAAACATTAGTGATTCCATTTGAGGTAACCTGCATGGGTTACACTCTTCAAGTGGGTGATTCAGTGAAAATCCCTTCTTGAATTGCCACAGAAGACTTTGTCACATTCACATTGCCCCAATTTGTAGCACTTTCTGAGTCTATTCAAGATTGTGCTCAAGTTAAGGTAATAGAGCTGACATTTTATTGTGTTTTAAAACATAGGGATGATATTTGGCAAAATGAAATGACATGAAATACAAGAAGACTACCACAACAAATAGCACTTACTGCATCCAGAAATCGAGTCAGTGCTTGTGTTAAGGTAATCTTGGTGTTGAATTCTCGAGCCTCCTTTCATGATAAACTCACAAACAGGACAACCCCAAAGAGAAGCACTTATGACATCAACAAACATTAGTGATTCCATTTGAGGTAACCTGCATGGGTTACACTCTTCAAGTGGGTGATTCAGTGAAAATCCCTTCTTTGATGGCGACAGCAGACTTTGTCACATTCACATTGCCCCAACATGTAGCACTTTCTGAGTCTATTCAAGATTGTGCTCAAGTTAAGGTAATAGAGCTGACAATTTATTGTGTTCTTCAAGATTGAAAACAAACGGATGATATTTGGAGTGAAATGCTACAAGACTACCCCAACAAATAGCACTTACTGCATCCAGAAATCGAGTCAGTGCTTGTGTTAAGGTAATCTTGGTGTTGAATTCTGGTGATTCCGTGAAAATCCCTTCTTGAATTGCCACAGAAGACTTTGTCACATTCACATTGCCCCAATTTGTAGCACTTTCTGAGTCTATTCAAGATTGTGCTCAAGTTAAGGTAATAGAGCTGACATTTTATTGTGTTTTAAAACCAAGGGATGATATTTGGCAAAATGAAATGACATGAAATACAAGAAGACTACCCCAACAAATAGCACTTACTGCATCCAGAAATCAAGTCAGTGCTTGTGTTAAGGTAATCTTGGTGTTGAATTCTCGAGCCTCCTTTCATGATAAACTCACAAACAGGACAACCCCAAAGAGAAGCACTTATGACATCAACAAACATTAGCGATTCCATTTGAGGTAACCTGCATGGGTTACACTCTTCAAGTGGGTGATTCAGTGAAAATCCCTTCTTTGATGGCGACAGCAGACTTTGTCACATTCACATTGCCCCAACATGTAGCACTTTCTGAGTCTATTCAAGATTGTGCTCAAGTTAAGGTAATAGAGCTGACAATTTATTGTGTTCTTCAAGATTGAAAACAAACGGATGATATTTGGATTGAAATGCTACAAGACTACCCCAACAAATAGCACTTACTGCATCCAGAAATCGAGTCAGTGCTTGTGTTAAGGTAATCTTGGTGTTGAATTCTGGTGATTCCGTGAAAATCCCTTCTTGAATTGCCACAGAAGACTTTGTCACATTCACATTGCCCCAATTTGTAGCACTTTCTGAGTCTATTCAAGATTGTGCTCAAGTTAAGGTAATAGAGCTGACATTTTATTGTGTTTTAAAACCAAGGGATGATATTTGGCAAAATGAAATGACATGAAATACAAGAAGACTACCCCAACAAATAGCACTTACTGCATCCAGAAATCAAGTCAGTGCTTGTGTTAAGGTAATCTTGGTGTTGAATTCTCGAGCCTCCTTTCATGATAAACTCACAAACAGGACAACCCCAAAGAGAAGCACTTATGACATCAACAAACATTAGCGATTCCATTTGAGGTAACCTGCATGGGTTACACTCTTCAAGTGGGTGATTCAGTGAAAATCCCTTCTTTGATGGCGACAGCAGACTTTGTCACATTCACATTGCCCCAACATGTAGCACTTTCTGAGTCTATTCAAGATTGTGCTCAAGTTAAGGTAATAGAGCTGACATTTTATTGTGTTCTTCAAGTTTTAAAACCAAGGGATGATATTTGGCAAAATGAAACGACATGAAATACAACAAAACTACCCCAACAAATAGCACTTACTGCATCCAGAAATCGAGTCAGTGCTTTTGTTAAGGTAATCTTAGTGTTGAATTCTGGAGCATCATTTCATGATAAACTCACAAACAGGACAACCCCAAAGAGAAGCACTTATGACATCAACAAACATTAGTGATTCCATTTGAGTTAACCTGCATGGGTTACACTCTTCAAGTGGGTGATTCAGTGAAAATCCCTTCTTTGATGGCGACAGCAGACTTTGTCACATTCACATTGCCCCAATATGTAGCACTTTCTGAGTCTATTCAACATTGTGCTCAAGTTAAGGTAATAGAGCTGACATTTTATTGTGTTTTAAAACCAAGGGATGACATTTGGCAAAATGAAATGACGTGAAATACAAGAAAACTACCCCAACAAATAGCACTTACTGCATCCAGAAATCGAGTCAGTGCTTGTGTTAAGGTAATCTTGGTGTTGAATTCTCGAGCCTCCTTTCATGATAAACTCACAAACAGGACAACCCCAAAGAGAAGCACTTATGACATCAACAAACATTAGTGATTCCATTTGAGGTAACCTGCATGGGTTACACTCTTCGTGTAAGTGCTCTTCTCACATAGAAGCACAACTTGATCCTGTAGAGAATAACAGTCCATAGTCAAGATCATTCATTCTTACAGCAGTCTCTCCATAGTCCAGAAGAATCCTTCGTTTTCTGTTCTCTGTCCCCCTGTGAAAACCTTTTGCCACAGTTGGTGCATCTTATATCCTGAATGGACCCATTTCAAATAAACTCCACCTTCTTTTTTAAAAAGTTTCAATGGGTTAGAGGATTGTCATCTAACGACTGTTAAACGATCAAGTAGAAACCACCGTCATGTGATGAGAATGGGCCGTTAAGGACTGCTGAGTGGTCAATCAGCTTTAAACCTGTTTACTTGGCTGGAGGTTTTTTTTCCACTGGCAAAAATGGCCTCTGCTACCATAAAACATTTAACAAAAAACTGAGTTTAAAGCTACTTTTTAAAAGAAGCTCATCAAGAAATCCCCATTTTGAGTTAAATGCGACACGATTACCCCAGCAAATAGCACTTACTGAATGTAGAAATCACGTCAGTGCCAGTGTTCAAGTAAACTTGGTGCCTACAATCAGGTGTTTTTGGTTATTTCTTGATGGCAAAGAGCTCACAATGGACAAGATCCATCAGAAATGAACTTCGGTGTCTCCCTGAGCTTTAATTTGCATGTTTTAATTGATTCAGTGAAAATCCCTTCTTGGATTGCAACAGAAGACTTTGTCACATTCACATTGCCCCAACATGTAGCACTTTCTGAGTCTATTCAAGATTGTGCTCAAGTTAAGGTGATAGAGTTGACATTTTATTGTGTTTTAAAACCAAGGGATGATATTTGGCAAAATGAAATGAAGTGAAATACAACAAAACTACCCCAACAAATAGCACTTACTGCATCCAGAAATCAAGTCAGTGCTTGTGTTAAGGTAATCTTGGTGTTGAGTTTTGGAACCTCATGTCATAATAAACTCACAAACAGGACAACCCCAAAGAGAAGCACTTATGACATCAACAAACATTAGTGATTCCATTTGAGGTAACCTGCATGGGTTACACTCTTCAAGTGGGTGATTCAGTGAAAATCCCTTCTTTGATGGCGACAGCAGACTTTGTCACATTCACATTGCCCCAACATGTAGCACTTTCTGAGTCTATTCAAGATTGTGCTCAAGTTAAGGTAATAGAGCTGACATTTTATTGTGTTTTAAAACCAAGGGATGATATTTGGCAAAATGAAATGACATGAAATACAAGAAGACTACCCCAACAAATAGCACTTACTGCATCCAGAAATCAAGTCAGTGCTTGTGTTAAGGTAATCTTGGTGTTGAATTCTCAAGCCTCCTTTCATGATAAACTCACAAACAGGACAACCCCAAAGAGAAGCACTTATGACATCAACAAACATTAGTGATTCCATTTGAGGTAACCTGCATGGGTTACACTCTTCAAGTGGGTGATTCAGTGAAAATCCCTTCTTTGATGGCGACAGCAGACTTTGTCACATTCACATTGCCCCAACATGTAGCACTTTCTGAGTCTATTCAAGATTGTGCTCAAGTTAAGGTAATAGAGCTGACATTTTATTGTGTTTTAAAACCAAGGGATGACATTTGGCAAAATGAAATGACGTGAAATACAAGAAAACTACCCCAACAAATAGCACTTACTGCATCCAGAAATCGAGTCAGTGCTTTTGTTAAGGTAATCTTAGTGTTGAATTCTGGAGCATCATTTCATGATAAACTCACAAACAGGACAACCCCAAAGAGAAGCACTTATGACATCAACAAACATCAGTGATTCCATTTGAGGTAACCTGCATGGGTTACACTCTTCGTGTAAGTGCTCTTCTCACATAGAAGCACAACTTGATCCTGTAGAGAATAACAGTCCATAGTCAAGATCATTCATTCTTACAGCAGTCTCTCCATAGTCCAGATGAATCCTTCGTTTTCTGTTCTCTGTCCCCCTGTGAAAACCTTTTGCCACAGTTGGTGCATCTTATATCCTGAATGGACCCATTTCAAATAAACTCCACCTTCTTTTTTAAAAAGTTTCAATGGGTTAGAGGATTGTCATCTAACGACTGTTAAACGATCAAGTAGAAACCACCGTCATGTGATGAGAATGGGCCGTTAAGGACTGCTGAGTGGTCAATCAGCTTTAAACCTGTTTACTTGGCTGGAGGTTTTTTCTACTGGCAAAAATGGCCTCTGCTACCATAAAACATTTAACAAAAAACTGAGTTTAAAGCTACTTTTTAAAGAAGCTCATCAAGAAATCCCCATTTTGAGTTAAATGCGACACGATTACCCCAGCAAATAGCACTTACTGAATGTAGAAATCACGTCAGTGCCAGTGTTCAAGTAAACTTGGTGCCTACAATCAGGTGTTTTTGGTTACTTCTTGATGGCAAAGAGCTCACAATGGACAAGATCCATCAGAAATGAACTTTGGTGTCTCCCTGAGCTTTAATTTGCATGTTTTAATTGATTCAGTGAAAATCCCTTCTTTGATGGCGACAGCAGACTTTGTCACATTCACATTGCCCCAACATGTAGCACTTTCTGAGTCTATTCAAGATTGTGCTCAAGTTAAGGTAATAGAGCTGACATTTTATTGTGTTCTTCAAGATTGAAAACAAACGGATGATATTTGGAGTGAAATGCTACAAGACTACCCCAACAAATAGCACTTACTGCATCCAGAAATCGAGTCAGTGCTTGTGTTAAGGTAATCTTGGTGTTTAATTCTGGTGATTCCGTGAAAATCCCTTCTTGACTTGCCACAGAAGACTTTGTCACATTCACATTGCCCCAATTTGTAGCACTTTCTGAGTCTATTCAAGATTGTGCTCAAGTTAAGGTAATAGAGCTGACATTTTATTGTGTTTTAAAACCAAGGGATGACATTTGGCAAAATGAAATGACGTGAAATACAAGAAAACTACCCCAACAAATAGCACTTACTGCATCCAGAAATCGAGTCAGTGCTTGTGTTAAGGTAATCTTGGTGTTGAATTCTCGAGCCTCCTTTCATGATAAACTCACAAACAGGACAACCCCAAAGAGAAGCACTTATGACATCAACAAACATTAGTGATTCCATTTGAGGTAACCTGCATGGGTTACACTCTTCGTGTAAGTGCTCTTCTCACATAGAAGCACAACTTGATCCTGTAGAGAATAACAGTCCATAGTCAATATCATTCATTCTTACAGCAGTCTCTCCATAGTCCAGAAGAATCCTTCGTCTTCTGTTCTCTGTCCCCCTGTGAAAACCTTTTGCCACAGTTGGTGCATCTTATATCCTGAATGGACCCATTTCAAATAAACTCCACCTTCTTTTTTAAAAAGTTTCAATGGGTTAGAGGATTGTCATCTAACGACTGTTAAACGATCAAGTAGAAACCACCGTCATGTGATGAGAATGGGCCGTTAAGGACTGCTGAGTGGTCAATCAGCTTTAAACCTGTTTACTTGGCTGGAGGTTTTTTCTACTGGCAAAAATGGCCTCTGCTACCATATAACATTTAGCAAAAAACTGAGTTTAAAGCTACTTTTTAAAGAAGCTCATCAAGAAATCCCCATTTTGAGTTAAATGCGACACGATTACCCCAGCAAATAGCACTTACTGAATGTCGAAATCACGTCAGTGCCAGTGTTCAAGTAAACTTGGTGCCTACAATCAGGTGTTTTTGGTTATTTCTTGATGGCAAAGAGCTCACAATGGACAAGATCCATCAGAAATTAACTTCGGTGTCTCCCTGAGCTTTAATTTGCATGTTTTAATTGATTCAGTGAAAATCCCTTCTTGGATTGCAACAGAAGACTTTGTCACATTCACATTGCCCCAACATGTAGCACTTTCTGAGTCTATTCAAGATTGTGCTCAAGTTAAGGTAATAGAGCTGACATTTTATTGTGTTCTTCAAGATTGAAAACAAACGGATGATATTTGGAGTGAAATACTACAAGACTACCCCAACAAATAGCACTTACTGCATCCAGAAATCGAGTCAGTGCTTGTGTTAAGGTAATCTTGGTGTTGAATTCTCGAGCCTCCTTTCATGATAAACTCACAAACAGGACAACCCCAAAGAGAAGCACTTATGACATCAACAAACATTAGTGATTCCATTTGAGGTAACCTGCATGGGTTACACTCTTCAAGTGGGTGATTCAGTGAAAATCCCTTCTTTGATGGCGACAGCAGACTTTGTCACATTCACATTGCCCCAACATGTAGCACTTTCTGAGTCTATTCAAGATTGTGCTCAAGTTAAGGTAATAGAGCTGACATTTTATTGTGTTCTTCAAGATTGAAAACAAACGGATGATATTTGGATTGAAATACTACAAGACTACCCCAACAAATAGCACTTACTGCATCCAGAAATCAAGTCAGTGCTTGTGTTAAGGTAATCTTGGTGTTTAATTCTGGTGATTCCGTGAAAATCCCTTCTTGAATTGCCACAGAAGACTTTGTCACATTCACATTGCCCCAATTTGTAGCACTTTCTGAGTCTATTCAAGATTGTGCTCAAGTTAAGCTAATAGAGCTGACATTTTATTGTGTTTTAAAACCAAGGGATGATATTTGGCAAAATGAAATGACATGAAATACAAGAAAACTACCCCAACAAATAGCACTTACTGCATCCAGAAATCAAGTCAGTGCTTGTGTTAAGGTAATCTTGGTGTTTAATTCTGGAGCCTCCTTTCATGATAAACTCACAAACAGGACAACCCCAAAGAGAAGCACTTATGACATCAACAAACATTAGTGATTCCATTTGAGGTAACCTGCATGGGTTACACTCTTCGTGTAAGTGCTCTTCTCACATAGAAGCACAACTTGATCCTGTAGAGAATAACAGTCCATAGTCAAGATCATTCATTCTTACAGCAGTCTCTCCATAGTCCAGAAGAATCCTTCGTTTTCTGTTCTCTGTCCCCCTGTGAAAACCTTTTGCCACAGTTGGTGCATCTTATATCCTGAATGGACCCATTTCAAATAAACTCCACCTTCTTTTTTAAAAAGTTTCAATGGGTTAGAGGATTGTCATCTAACGACTGTTAAACGTTCAAGTAGAAACCACCGTCATGTGATGAGAATGGGCCGTTAAGGACTGCTGAGTGGTCAATCAGCTTTAAACCTGTTTACTTGGCTGGAGGTTTTTTTCCACTGGCAAAAATGGCCTCTGCTACCATAAAACATTTAACAAAAAACTGAGTTTAAAGCTACTTTTTAAAAGAAGCTCATCAAGAAATCCCCATTTTGAGTTAAATGCGACACGATTACCCCAGCAAATAGCACTTACTGAATGTAGAAATCACGTCAGTGCCAGTGTTCAAGTAAACTTGGTGCCTACAATCAGGTGTTTTTGGTTATTTCTTGATGGCAAAGAGCTCACAATGGACAAGATCCATCAGAAATGAACTTCGGTGTCTCCCTGAGCTTTAATTTGCATGTTTTAATTGATTCAGTGAAAATCCCTTCTTGAATTGCCACAGAAGACTTTGTCACATTCACATTGCCCCAACTTGTAGCACTTTCTGAGTCTATTCAAGATTGTGCTCAAGTTAAGGTAATAGAGCTGACATTTTATTGTGTTTTAAAACCAAGGGATGATATTTGGCAAAATGAAATGACATGAAATACAAGAAGACTACCACAACAAATAGCACTTACTGCATCCAGAAATCAAGTGGGTGATTCAGTGAAAATCCCTTCTTTGATGGCGACAGCAGACTTTGTCACATTCACATTGCCCCAACATGTAGCACTTTCTGAGTCTATTCAAGATTGTGCTCAAGTTAAGGTAATAGAGCTGACATTTTATTGTGTTCTTCAAGATTGAAAACAAACGGATGATATTTGGAGTGAAATACTACAAGACTACCCCAACAAATAGCACTTACTGCATCCAGAAATCGAGTCAGTTCTTTTGTTAAGGTAATCTTGGTGTTTAATTCTGGTGATTCCATGAAAATCCCTTCTTGAATTGCCACAGAAGACTTTGTCACATTCACATTGCCCCAATTTGTAGCACTTTCTGAGTCTATTCAAGATTGTGCTCAAGTTAAGCTAATAGAGCTGACATTTTATTGTGTTTTAAAACCAAGGGATGATATTTGGCAAAATGAAATGACATGAAATACAAGAAAACTACCCCAACAAATAGCACTTACTGCATCCAGAAATCAAGTCAGTGCTTGTGTTAAGGTAATCTTGGTGTTGAATTCTGGAGCCTCCTTTCATGATAAACTCACAAACAGGACAACCCCAAAGAGAAGCACTTATGACATCAACAAACATTAGTGATTCCATTTGAGGTAACCTGCATGGGTTACACTCTTCAAGTGGGTGATTCAGTGAAAATCCCTTCTTTGATGGCGACAGCAGACTTTGTCACATTCACATTGCCCCAACATGTAGCACTTTCTGAGTCTATTCAAGATTGTGCTCTTGTGCTCAAGTTAAGGTAATAGAGTTGACATTTTATTGTGTTTTAAAACCAAGGGATGATATTTGGCAAAATGAAATGCCATGAAATACAACAAAACTACCCCAACAAATAGCACTTACTGCATCCAGAAATCAAGTCAGTGCTTGTGTTAAGGTAATCTTGGTGTTTAATTTTGGAGCCTCATTTCATGATAAACTCACAAACAGGACAACCCCAAAGAGAAGCACTTATGACATCAACAAACATTAGTGATTCCATTTGAGGTAACCTGCATGGGTTACACTCTTCGTGTAAGTGCTCTTCTCACATAGAAGCACAACTTGATCCTGTAGAGAATAACAGTCCATAGTCAAGATCATTCATTCTTACAGCAGTCTCTCCATAGTCCAGATGAATCCTTCGTTTTCTGTTCTCTGTCCCCCTGTGAAAACCTTTTGCCACAGTTGGTGCATCTTATATCCTGAATGGACCCATTTCAAATAAACTCCACCTTCTTTTTTAAAAAGTTTCAATGGGTTAGAGGATTGTCATCTAACGACTGTTAAACGATCAAGTAGAAACCACCGTCATGTGATGAGAATGGGCCGTTAAGGACTGCTGAGTGGTCAATCAGCTTTAAACCTGTTTACTTGGCTGGAGGTTTTTTCTACTGGCAAAAATGGCCTCTGCTACCATAAAACATTTAACAAAAAACTGAGTTTAAAGCTACTTTTTAAAGAAGCTCATCAAGAAATCCCCATTTTGAGTTAAATGCGACACGATTACCCCAGCAAATAGCACTTACTGAATGTAGAAATCACGTCAGTGCCAGTGTTCAAGTAAACTTGGTGCCTACAATCAGGTGTTTTTGGTTATTTCTTGATGGCAAAGAGCTCACAATGGACAAGATCCATCAGAAATGAACTTTGGTGTCTCCCTGAGCTTTAATTTGCATGTTTTAATTGATTCAGTGAAAATCCCTTCTTTGATGGCGACAGCAGACTTTGTCACATTCACATTGCCCCAACATGTAGCACTTTCTGAGTCTATTCAAGATTGTGCTCAAGTTAAGGTAATAGAGCTGACATTTTATTGTGTTTTAAAACCAAGGGATGACATTTGGCAAAATGAAATGACGTGAAATACAAGAAAACTACCCCAACAAATAGCACTTACTGCATCCAGAAATCGAGTCAGTGCTTGTGTTAAGGTAATCTTGGTGTTGAATTCTCGAGCCTCCTTTCATGATAAACTCACAAACAGGACAACCCCAAAGAGAAGCACTTATGACATCAACAAACATTAGTGATTCCATTTGAGGTAACCTGCATGGGTTACACTCTTTAAGTGGGTGATTCAGTGAAAATCCCTTCTTTGATGGCGACAGCAGACTTTGTCACATTCACATTGCCCCAACATGTAGCACTTTCTGAGTCTATTCAAGATTGTGCTCAAGTTAAGGTAATAGAGCTGACATTTTATTGTGTTTTAAAACCAAGGGATGACATTTGGCAAAATAAAACGACATGAAATACAACAAAACTACCCCAACAAATAGCACTTACTGCATCCAGAAATCAAGTCAGTGCTTGTGTTAAGGTAATCTTGGTGTTGAATTTTGGAACCTCATTTCATAATAAACTCACAAACAGGACAACCCCAAAGAGAAGCACTTATGACATCAACAAACATCAGTGATTCCATTTGAGGTAACCTGCATGGGTTACACTCTTCGTGTAAGTGCTCTTCTCACATAGAAGCACAACTTGATCCTGTAGAGAATAACAGTCCATAGTCAAGATCATTCATTCTTACAGCAGTCTCTCCATAGTCCAGAAGAATCCTTCGTTTTCTGTTCTCTGTCCCCCTGTGAAAACCTTTTGCCACAGTTGGTGCATCTTATATCCTGAATGGACCCATTTCAAATAAACTCCACCTTCTTTTTTAAAAAGTTTCAATGGGTTAGAGGATTGTCATCTAACGACTGTTAAACGATCAAGTAGAAACCACCGTCATGTGATGAGAATGGGCCGTTAAGGACTGCTGAGTGGTCAATCAGCTTTAAACCTGTTTACTTGGCTGGAGGTTTTTTTCCACTGGCAAAAATGGCCTCTGCTACCATAAAAACTGAGTTTAAAGCTACTTTTTAAAAGAAGCTCATCAAGAAATCCCCATTTTGAGTTAAATGCGACACGATTACCCCAGCAAATAGCACTTACTGAATGTAGAAATCACGTCAGTGCCAGTGTTCAAGTAAACTTGGTGCCTACAATCAGGTGTTTTTGGTTATTTCTTGATGGCAAAGAGCTCACAATGGACAAGATCCATCAGAAATGAACTTCAGTGTCTCCCTGAGCTTTAATTTGCATGTTTTAATTGATTCAGTGAAAATCCCTTCTTTGATGGCGACAGCAGACTTTGTCACATTCACATTGCCCCAACATGTAGCACTTTCTGAGTCTATTCAAGATTTTGCTCAAGTTAAGGTAATAGAGCTGACAATTTATTGTGTTCTTCAAGATTGAAAACAAACGGATGATATTTGGAGTGAAATGCTACAAGACTACCCCAACAAATAGCACTTACTGCATCCAGAAATCGAGTCAGTGCTTGTGTTAAGGTAATCTTGGTGTTTAATTCTGGTGATTCCGTGAAAATCCCTTCTTGAATTGCCACAGAAGACTTTGTCACATTCACATTGCCCCAACATGTAGCACTTTCTGAGTCTATTCAAGATTGTGCTCAAGTTAAGGTAATAGAGCTGACATTTTATTGTGTTCTTCCAGATTGAAAACAAACGGATGATATTTGGAGTGAAATACTACAAGACTACCCCAACAAATAGCACTTACTGCATCCAAAAATCGAGTCAGTTCTTGTGTTAAGGTAATCTTGGTGTTTAATTCTGGTGATTCCGTGAAAATCCCTTCTTGAATTGCCACAGAAGACTTTGTCACATTCACATTGCCCCAACATGTTGCACTTTCTGAGTCTATACAAGATTGTGCTCATGTTAAGGTAATAGAGCTGACATTTTATTGTGTTTTAAAACCAAGGGATGACATTTGGCAAAATGAAATGACGTGAAATACAAGAAAACTACCCCAACAAATAGCACTTACTGCATCCAGAAATCAAGTCAGTGCTTGTGTTAAGGTAATCTTGGTGTTGAATTCTCGAGCCTCCTTTCATGATAAACTCACAAACAGGACAACCCCAAAGAGAAGCACTTATGACATCAACAAACATCAGTGATTCCATTTGAGGTAACCTGCATGGGTTACACTCTTCGTGTAAGTGCTCTTCTCACATAGAAGCACAACTTGATCCTGTAGAGAATAACAGTCCATAGTCAAGATCATTCATTCTTACAGCAGTCTCTCCATAGTCCAGAAGAATCCTTCGTTTTCTGTTCTCTGTCCCCCTGTGAAAACCTTTTGCCACAGTTGGTGCATCTTATATCCTGAATGGACCCATTTCAAATAAACTCCACCTTCTTTTTTAAAAAGTTTCAATGGGTTAGAGGATTGTCATCTAACGACTGTTAAACGATCAAGTAGAAACCACCGTCATGTGATGAGAATGGGCCGTTAAGGACTGCTGAGTGGTCAATCAGCTTTAAACCTGTTTACTTGGCTGGAGGTTTTTTCTACTGGCAAAAATGGCCTCTGCTACCATAAAACATTTAACAAAAAACTGAGTTTAAAGCTACTTTTTAAAGAAGCTCATCAAGAAATCCCCATTTTGAGTTAAATGCGACACGATTACCCCAGCAAATAGCACTTACTGAATGTAGAAATCACGTCAGTGCCAGTGTTCAAGTATACTTGGTGCCTACAATCAGGTGTTTTTGGTTATTTCTTGATGGCAAAGAGCTCACAATGGACAAGATCCATCAGAAATGAACTTCGGTGTCTCCCTGAGCTTTAATTTGCATGTTTTAATTGATTCAGTGAAAATCCCTTCTTGGATTGCAACAGAAGACTTTGTCACATTCACATTGCCCCAACATGTAGCACTTTCTGAGTCTATTCAAGATTGTGCTCAAGTTAAGGTGATAGAGTTGACATTTTATTGTGTTTTAAAACCAAGGGATGATATTTGGCAAAATGAAATGAAGTGAAATACAACAAAACTACCCCAACAAATAGCACTTACTGCATCCAGAAATCAAGTCAGTGCTTGTGTTAAGGTAATCTTGGTGTTGAGTTTTGGAACCTCATGTCATAATAAACTCACAAACAGGACAACCCCAAAGAGAAGCACTTATGACATCAACAAACATTAGTGATTCCATTTGAGGTAACCTGCATGGGTTACACTCTTCAAGTGGGTGATTCAGTGAAAATCCCTTCTTGAATTGCCACAGAAGACTTTGTCACATTCACATTGCCCCAATTTGTTGCACTTTCTGAGTCTATTCAAGATTGTGCTCAAGTTAAGGTAATAGAGCTGACATTTTATTGTGTTTTAAAACCAAGGGATGACATTTGGCAAAATGAAATGACGTGAAATACAAGAAAACTACCCCAACAAATAGCACTTACTGCATCCAGAAATCAAGTCAGTGCTTGTGTTAAGGTAATCTTGGTGTTGAATTCTCGAGCCTCCTTTCATGATAAACTCACAAACAGGACAACCCCAAAGAGAAGCACTTATGACATCAACAAACATTAGTGATTCCATTTGAGTTAAACTGCATGGGTTACACTCTTCAAGTGGGTGATTCAGTGAAAATCCCTTCTTTGATGGCGACAGCAGACTTTGTCACATTCACATTGCCCCAACATGTAGCACTTTCTGAGTCTATTCAAGATTGTGCTCAAGTTAAGGTAATAGAGCTGACATTTTATTGTGTTCTTCCAGATTGAAAACAAACGGATGATATTTGGAGTGAAATGCTACAAGACTACCCCAACAAATAGCACTTACTGCATCCAGAAATCGAGTCAGTGCTTGTGTTAAGGTAATCTTGGTGTTTAATTCTGGTGATTCCGTGAAAATCCCTTCTTGAATTGCCACAGAAGACTTTGTCACATTCACATTGCCCCAATTTGTAGCACTTTCTGAGTCTATTCAAGATTGTGCTCAAGTTAAGGTAATAGAGCTGACATTTTATTGTGTTTTAAAACCAAGGGATGATATTTGGCAAAATGAAATGACATGAAATACAAGAAGACTACCACAACAAATAGCACTTACTGCATCCAGAAATCGAGTCAGTGCTTGTGTTAAGGTAATCTTGGTGTTTAATTCTGGTGATTCCGTGAAAATCCCTTCTTGAATTGCCACAGAAGACTTTGTCACATTCACATTGCCCCAATATGTAGCACTTTCTGAGTCTATTCAAGATTGTGCTCAAGTTAAGGTAATAGAGCTGACATTTTATTGTGTTCTTCAAGTTTTAAAACCAAGGGATGATATTTGGCAAAATGAAACGACATGAAATACAACAAAACTACCCCAACAAATAGCACTTACTGCATCCAGAAATCAAGTCAGTGCTTTTGTTAAGGTAATCTTAGTGTTGAATTCTGGAGCATCATTTCATGATAAACTCACAAACAGGACAACCCCAAAGAGAAGCACTTATGACATCAACAAACATCAGTGATTCCATTTGAGGTAACCTGCATGGGTTACACTCTTCGTGTAAGTGCTCTTCTCACATAGAAGCACAACTTGATCCTGTAGAGAATAACAGTCCATAGTCAAGATCATTCATTCTTACAGCAGTCTCTCCATAGTCCAGAAGAATCCTTCGTTTTCTGTTCTCTGTCCCCCTGTGAAAACCTTTTGCCACAGTTGGTGCATCTTATATCCTGAATGGACCCATTTCAAATAAACTCCACCTTCTTTTTTAAAAAGTTTCAATGGGTTAGAGGATTGTCATCTAACGACTGTTAAACGATCAAGTAGAAACCACCGTCATGTGATGAGAATGGGCCGTTAAGGACTGCTGAGTGGTCAATCAGCTTTAAACCTGTTTACTTGGCTGGAGTTTTTTTTTCCACTGGCAAAAATGGCCTCTGCTACCATAAAACATTTAACAAAAAACTGAGTTTAAAGCTACTTTTTAAAAGAAGCTCATCAAGAAATCCCCATTTTGAGTTAAATGCGACACGATTACCCCAGCAAATAGCACTTACTGAATGTCGAAATCGCGTCAGTGCCAGTGTTCAAGTAAACTTGGTGCCTACAATCAGGTGTTTTTGGTTATTTCTTGATGGCAAAGAGCTCACAATGGACAAGATCCATCAGAAATGAACTTCGGTGTCTCCCTGAGCTTTAATTTGCATGTTTTAATTGATTCAGTGAAAATCCCTTCTTGGATTGCAACAGAAGACTTTGTCACATTCACATTGCCCCAACATGTAGCACTTTCTGAGTCTATTCAAGATTGTGCTCAAGTTAAGGTGATAGAGCTGACATTTTATTGTGTTTTAAAACCAAGGGATGATATTTGGCAAAATGAAATGACATGAAATACAAGAAGACTACCCCAACAAATAGCACTTACTGCATCCAGAAATCAAGTCAGTGCTTGTGTTAAGGTAATCTTGGTGTTGAGTTTTGGAACCTCATGTCATAATAAACTCACAAACAGGACAACCCCAAAGAGAAGCACTTATGACATCAACAAACATTAGTGATTCCATTTGAGGTAACCTGCATGGGTTACACTCTTCAAGTGGGTGATTCAGTGAAAATCCCTTCTTGAATTGCCACAGAAGACTTTGTCACATTCACATTGCCCCAATTTGTTGCACTTTCTGAGTCTATTCAAGATTGTGCTCAAGTTAAGGTAATAGAGCTGACATTTTATTGTGTTTTAAAACCAAGGGATGATATTTGGCAAAATGAAATGACATGAAATACAAGAAGACTACCCCAACAAATAGCACTTACTGCATCCAGAAATCAAGTCAGTGCTTGTGTTAAGGTAATCTTGGTGTTGAATTCTCGAGCCTCCTTTCATGATAAACTCACAAACAGGACAACCCCAAAGAGAAGCACTTATGACATCAACAAACATTAGTGATTCCATTTGAGGTAAACTGCATGGGTTACACTCTTCAAGTGGGTGATTCAGTGAAAATCCCTTCTTTGATGGCGACAGCAGACTTTGTCACATTCACATTGCCCCAACATGTAGCACTTTCTGAGTCTATTCAAGATTGTGCTCAAGTTAAGGTAATAGAGCTGACATTTTATTGTGTTCTTCCAGATTGAAAACAAACGGATGATATTTGGAGTGAAATACTACAAGACTACCCCAACAAATAGCACTTACTGCATCCAGAAATCGAGTCAGTGCTTGTGTTAAGGTAATCTTGGTGTTTAATTCTGGTGATTCCGTGAAAATCCCTTCTTGAATTGCCACAGAAGACTTTGTCACATTCACATTGCCCCAACATGTAGCACTTTCTGAGTCTATTCAAGATTGTGCTCAAGTTAAGGTAATAGAGCTGACATTTTATTGTGTTTTAAAACCAAGGGATGACATTTGGCAAAATGAAAAGAAGTGAAATACAACAAAAGTACCCCAACAAATAGCACTTACTGCATCCAGAAATCGAGTCAGTGCTTGTGTTAAGGTAATCTTGGTGTTGAATTCTGGAGCCTCCTTTCATGATAAACTCACAAACAGGACAACCCCAAAGAGAAGCACTTATGACATCAACAAACATTAGTGATTCCATTTGAGGTAACCTGCATGGGTTACACTCTTCAAGTGGGTGATTCAGTGAAAATCCCTTCTTTGATGGCGACAGCAGACTTTGTCACATTCACATTGCCCCAACATGTAGCACTTTCTGAGTCTATTCAAGATTGTGCTCAAGTTAAGGTAATAGAGCTGACATTTTATTGTGTTCTTCCAGATTGAAAACAAACGGATGATATTTGGAGTGAAATACTACAAGACTACCCCAACAAATAGCACTTACTGCATCCAGAAATCGAGTCAGTGCTTGTGTTAAGGTAATCTTGGTGTTTAATTCTGGTGATTCCGTGAAAATCCCTTCTTGAATTGCCACAGAAGACTTTGTCTTATTCACATTGCCCCAATTTGTAGCACTTTCTGAGTCTATTCAAGATTGTGCTCAAATTAAGGTAATAGAGCTGACATTTTATTGTGTTTTAAAACCAAGGGATGATATTTGGCAAAATGAAATGACATGAAATACAAGAAGACTACCCCAACAAATAGCACTTACTGCATCCAGAAATCAAGTCAGTGCTTGTGTTAAGGTAATCTTGGTGTTGAATTCTCGAGCCTCCTTTCATGATAAACTCACAAACAGGACAACCCAAAAGAGAAGCACTTATGACATCAACAAACATTAGTGATTCCATTTGAGGTAACCTGCATGGGTTACACTCTTCAAGTGGGTGATTCAGTGAAAATCCCTTCTTTGATGGCGACAGCAGACTTTGTCACATTCACATTGCCCCAACATGTAGCACTTTCTGAGTCTATTCAAGATTGTGCTCAAGTTAAGGTAATAGAGCTGACATTTTATTGTGTTCTTCAAGATTGAAAACAAACGGATGATATTTGGAGTGAAATGCTACAAGACTACCCCAACAAATAGCACTTACTGCATCCAGAAATCAAGTCAGTGCTTGTGTTAAGGTAATCTTGGTGTTTAATTCTGGTGATTCCGTGAAAATCCCTTCTTGAATTGCCACAGAAGACTTTGTCACATTCACATTGGCCCAATTTGTAGCACTTTCTGAGTCTATTCAAGATTGTGCTCAAGTTAAGGTAATAGAGCTGACATTTTATTGTGTTCTTCAAGTTTTAAAACCAAGGGATGATATTTGGCAAAATGAAACGAGATGAAATACAACAAAACTACCCCAACAAATAGCACTTACTGCATCCAGAAATCGAGTCAGTGCTTTTGTTAAGGTAATCTTAGTGTTGAATTCTGGAGCATCATTTCATGATAAACTCACAAACAGGACAACCCCAAAGAGAAGCACTTATGACATCAACAAACATTAGTGATTCCATTTGAGGTAACCTGCATGGGTTACACTCTTCGTGTAAGTGCTCTTCTCACATAGAAGCACAACTTGATCCTGTAGAGAATAACAGTCCATAGTCAAGATCATTCATTCTTACAGCAGTCTCTCCATAGTCCAGAAGAATCCTTCGTTTTCTGTTCTCTGTCCCCCTGTGAAAACCTTTTGCCACAGTTGGTGCATCTTATATCCTGAATGGACCCATTTCAAATAAACTCCACCTTCTTTTTTAAAAAGTTTCAATGGGTTAGAGGATTGTCATCTAACGACTGTTAAACGATCAAGTAGAAACCACCGTCATGTGATGAGAATGGGCCGTTAAGGACTGCTGAGTGGTCAATCAGCTTTAAACCTGTTTACTTGGCTGGAGGTTTTTTTTCCACTGGCAAAAATGGCCTCTGCTACCATAAAACATTTAACAAAAAACTGAGTTTAAAGCTACTTTTTAAAAGAAGCTCATCAAGAAATCCCCATTTTGAGTTAAATGCGACACGATTACCCCAGCAAATAGCACTTACTGAATGTAGAAATCACGTCAGTGCCAGTGTTCAAGTAAACTTGGTGCCTACAATCAGGTGTTTTTGGTTATTTCTTGATGGCAAAGAGCTCACAATGGACAAGATCCATCAGAAATGAACTTCGGTGTCTCCCTGAGCTTTAATTTGCATGTTTTAATTGATTCAGTGAAAATCCCTTCTTGGATTGCAACAGAAGACTTTGTCACATTCACATTGCCCCAACATGTAGCACTTTCTGAGTCTATTCAAGATTGTGCTCAAGTTAAGGTGATAGAGTTGACATTTTATTGTGTTTTAAAACCAAGGGATGATATTTGGCAAAATGAAATGAAGTGAAATACAACAAAACTACCCCAACAAATAGCACTTACTGCATCCAGAAATCAAGTCAGTGCTTGTGTTAAGGTAATCTTGGTGTTGAGTTTTGGAACCTCATGTCATAATAAACTCACAAACAGGACAACCCCAAAGAGAAGCACTTATGACATCAACAAACATTAGTGATTCCATTTGAGGTAACCTGCATGGGTTACACTCTTCAAGTGGGTGATTCAGTGAAAATCCCTTCTTGAATTGCCACAGAAGACTTTGTCACATTCACATTGCCCCAATTTGTAGCACTTTCTGAGTCTATTCAAGATTGTGCTCAAGTTAAGGTAATAGAGCTGACATTTTATTGTGTTTTAAAACCAAGGGATGATATTTGGCAAAATGAAATGACATGAAATACAAGAAGACTACCACAACAAATAGCACTTACTGCATCCAGAAATCAAGTCAGTGCTTGTGTTAAGGTAATCTTGGTGTTGAATTCTCGAGCCTCCTTTCATGATAAACTCACAAACAGGACAACCCCAAAGAGAAGCACTTATGACATCAACAAACATTAGTGATTCCATTTGAGGTAACCTGCATGGGTTACACTCTTCAAGTGGGTGATTCAGTGAAAATCCCTTCTTTGATGGCCACAGCAGACTTTGTCACATTCACATTGCCCCAACATGTAGCACTTTCTGAGTCTATTCAAGATTGTGCTCAAGTTAAGGTAATAGAGCTGACATTTTATTGTGTTCTTTCAGATTGAAAACAAACGGATGATATTTGGAGTGAAATACTACAAGACTACCCCAACAAATAGCACTTACTGCATCCAGAAATCGAGTCAGTGCTTGTGTTAAGGTAATCTTGGTGTTTAATTCTGGTGATTCCGTGAAAATCCCTTCTTGAATTGCCACAGAAGACTTTGTCACATTCACATTGCCCCAATATGTAGCACTTTCTGAGTCTATTCAAGATTGTGCTCAAGTTAAGGTAATAGAGCTGACATTTTATTGTGTTTTAAAACCAAGGGATGATATTTGGCAAAATGAAATGACATGAAATACAAGAAGACTACCCCAACAAATAGCACTTACTGCATCCAGAAATCAAGTCAGTGCTTGTGTTAAGGTAATCTTGGTGTTTAATTCTGGAGCCTCCTTTCATGATAAACTCACAAACAGGACAACCCCAAAGAGAAGCACTTATGCCATCAACAAAAATCAGTGATTCCATTTGAGGTGACCTGCATGGGTTACACTCTTCAAGTGGGTGATTCAGTGAACATCCCTTCTTTGATGGCGACAGCAGACTTTGTCACATTCACATTGCCCCAACATTTAGTACTTTCTGAGTCTATTCAAGATTGTGCTCAAGTTAAGGTAATAGAGCTGACAATTTATTGTGTTCTTCAAGATTGAAAACAAACGGATGATATTTGGAGTGAAATGCTACAAGACTACCCCAACAAATAGCACTTACTGCATCCAGAAATCGAGTCAGTGCTTGTGTTAAGGTAATCTTGGTGTTTAATTCTGGTGATTCCGTGAAAATCCCTTCTTGAATTGCCACAGAAGACTTTGTCACATTCACATTGCCCCAACATGTAGCACTTTCTGAGTCTATTCAAGATTGTGCTCAAGTTAAGGTAATAGAGCTGACATTTTATTGTGTTCTTCCAGATTGAAAACAAACGGATGATATTTGGAGTGAAATGCTACAAGACTACCCCAACAAATAGCACTTACTGCATCCAGAAATCGAGTCAGTGCTTGTGTTAAGGTAATCTTGGTGTTTAATTCTGGTGATTCCGTGAAAATCCCTTCTTGAATTGCCACAGAAGACTTTGTCACATTCACATTGCCCCAATTTGTAGCACTTTCTGAGTCTATTCAAGATTGTGCTCAAGTTAAGGTAATAGAGCTGACATTTTATTGTGTTTTAAAACCAAGGGATGATATTTGGCAAAATGAAATGACATGAAATACAAGAAGACTACCACAACAAATAGCACTTACTGCATCCAGAAATCGAGTCAGTGCTTGTGTTAAGGTAATCTTGGTGTTTAATTCTGGTGATTCCGTGAAAATCCCTTCTTGAATTGCCACAGAAGACTTTGTCACATTCACATTGCCCCAATATGTAGCACTTTCTGAGTCTATTCAAGATTGTGCTCAAGTTAAGGTAATAGAGCTGACATTTTATTGTGTTCTTCAAGTTTTAAAACCAAGGGATGATATTTGGCAAAATGAAACGACATGAAATACAACAAAACTACCCCAACAAATAGCACTTACTGCATCCAGAAATCAAGTCAGTGCTTTTGTTAAGGTAATCTTAGTGTTGAATTCTGGAGCATCATTTCATGATAAACTCACAAACAGGACAACCCCAAAGAGAAGCACTTATGACATCAACAAACATCAGTGATTCCATTTGAGGTAACCTGCATGGGTTACACTCTTCGTGTAAGTGCTCTTCTCACATAGAAGCACAACTTGATCCTGTAGAGAATAACAGTCCATAGTCAAGATCATTCATTCTTACAGCAGTCTCTCCATAGTCCAGAAGAATCCTTCGTTTTCTGTTCTCTGTCCCCCTGTGAAAACCTTTTGCCACAGTTGGTGCATCTTATATCCTGAATGGACCCATTTCAAATAAACTCCACCTTCTTTTTTAAAAAGTTTCAATGGGTTAGAGGATTGTCATCTAACGACTGTTAAACGATCAAGTAGAAACCACCGTCATGTGATGAGAATGGGCCGTTAAGGACTGCTGAGTGGTCAATCAGCTTTAAACCTGTTTACTTGGCTGGAGTTTTTTTTTCCACTGGCAAAAATGGCCTCTGCTACCATAAAACATTTAACAAAAAACTGAGTTTAAAGCTACTTTTTAAAAGAAGCTCATCAAGAAATCCCCATTTTGAGTTAAATGCGACACGATTACCCCAGCAAATAGCACTTACTGAATGTCGAAATCGCGTCAGTGCCAGTGTTCAAGTAAACTTGGTGCCTACAATCAGGTGTTTTTGGTTATTTCTTGATGGCAAAGAGCTCACAATGGACAAGATCCATCAGAAATGAACTTCGGTGTCTCCCTGAGCTTTAATTTGCATGTTTTAATTGATTCAGTGAAAATCCCTTCTTGGATTGCAACAGAAGACTTTGTCACATTCACATTGCCCCAACATGTAGCACTTTCTGAGTCTATTCAAGATTGTGCTCAAGTTAAGGTGATAGAGCTGACATTTTATTGTGTTTTAAAACCAAGGGATGATATTTGGCAAAATGAAATGACATGAAATACAAGAAGACTACCCCAACAAATAGCACTTACTGCATCCAGAAATCAAGTCAGTGCTTGTGTTAAGGTAATCTTGGTGTTGAGTTTTGGAACCTCATGTCATAATAAACTCACAAACAGGACAACCCCAAAGAGAAGCACTTATGACATCAACAAACATTAGTGATTCCATTTGAGGTAACCTGCATGGGTTACACTCTTCAAGTGGGTGATTCAGTGAAAATCCCTTCTTGAATTGCCACAGAAGACTTTGTCACATTCACATTGCCCCAATTTGTTGCACTTTCTGAGTCTATTCAAGATTGTGCTCAAGTTAAGGTAATAGAGCTGACATTTTATTGTGTTTTAAAACCAAGGGATGATATTTGGCAAAATGAAATGACATGAAATACAAGAAGACTACCCCAACAAATAGCACTTACTGCATCCAGAAATCAAGTCAGTGCTTGTGTTAAGGTAATCTTGGTGTTGAATTCTCGAGCCTCCTTTCATGATAAACTCACAAACAGGACAACCCCAAAGAGAAGCACTTATGACATCAACAAACATTAGTGATTCCATTTGAGGTAAACTGCATGGGTTACACTCTTCAAGTGGGTGATTCAGTGAAAATCCCTTCTTTGATGGCGACAGCAGACTTTGTCACATTCACATTGCCCCAACATGTAGCACTTTCTGAGTCTATTCAAGATTGTGCTCAAGTTAAGGTAATAGAGCTGACATTTTATTGTGTTCTTCCAGATTGAAAACAAACGGATGATATTTGGAGTGAAATACTACAAGACTACCCCAACAAATAGCACTTACTGCATCCAGAAATCGAGTCAGTGCTTGTGTTAAGGTAATCTTGGTGTTTAATTCTGGTGATTCCGTGAAAATCCCTTCTTGAATTGCCACAGAAGACTTTGTCACATTCACATTGCCCCAACATGTAGCACTTTCTGAGTCTATTCAAGATTGTGCTCAAGTTAAGGTAATAGAGCTGACATTTTATTGTGTTTTAAAACCAAGGGATGACATTTGGCAAAATGAAAAGAAGTGAAATACAACAAAAGTACCCCAACAAATAGCACTTACTGCATCCAGAAATCGAGTCAGTGCTTGTGTTAAGGTAATCTTGGTGTTGAATTCTGGAGCCTCCTTTCATGATAAACTCACAAACAGGACAACCCCAAAGAGAAGCACTTATGACATCAACAAACATTAGTGATTCCATTTGAGGTAACCTGCATGGGTTACACTCTTCAAGTGGGTGATTCAGTGAAAATCCCTTCTTTGATGGCGACAGCAGACTTTGTCACATTCACATTGCCCCAACATGTAGCACTTTCTGAGTCTATTCAAGATTGTGCTCAAGTTAAGGTAATAGAGCTGACATTTTATTGTGTTCTTCCAGATTGAAAACAAACGGATGATATTTGGAGTGAAATACTACAAGACTACCCCAACAAATAGCACTTACTGCATCCAGAAATCGAGTCAGTGCTTGTGTTAAGGTAATCTTGGTGTTTAATTCTGGTGATTCCGTGAAAATCCCTTCTTGAATTGCCACAGAAGACTTTGTCTTATTCACATTGCCCCAATTTGTAGCACTTTCTGAGTCTATTCAAGATTGTGCTCAAATTAAGGTAATAGAGCTGACATTTTATTGTGTTTTAAAACCAAGGGATGATATTTGGCAAAATGAAATGACATGAAATACAAGAAGACTACCCCAACAAATAGCACTTACTGCATCCAGAAATCAAGTCAGTGCTTGTGTTAAGGTAATCTTGGTGTTGAATTCTCGAGCCTCCTTTCATGATAAACTCACAAACAGGACAACCCAAAAGAGAAGCACTTATGACATCAACAAACATTAGTGATTCCATTTGAGGTAACCTGCATGGGTTACACTCTTCAAGTGGGTGATTCAGTGAAAATCCCTTCTTTGATGGCGACAGCAGACTTTGTCACATTCACATTGCCCCAACATGTAGCACTTTCTGAGTCTATTCAAGATTGTGCTCAAGTTAAGGTAATAGAGCTGACATTTTATTGTGTTCTTCAAGATTGAAAACAAACGGATGATATTTGGAGTGAAATGCTACAAGACTACCCCAACAAATAGCACTTACTGCATCCAGAAATCAAGTCAGTGCTTGTGTTAAGGTAATCTTGGTGTTTAATTCTGGTGATTCCGTGAAAATCCCTTCTTGAATTGCCACAGAAGACTTTGTCACATTCACATTGGCCCAATTTGTAGCACTTTCTGAGTCTATTCAAGATTGTGCTCAAGTTAAGGTAATAGAGCTGACATTTTATTGTGTTCTTCAAGTTTTAAAACCAAGGGATGATATTTGGCAAAATGAAACGAGATGAAATACAACAAAACTACCCCAACAAATAGCACTTACTGCATCCAGAAATCGAGTCAGTGCTTTTGTTAAGGTAATCTTAGTGTTGAATTCTGGAGCATCATTTCATGATAAACTCACAAACAGGACAACCCCAAAGAGAAGCACTTATGACATCAACAAACATTAGTGATTCCATTTGAGGTAACCTGCATGGGTTACACTCTTCGTGTAAGTGCTCTTCTCACATAGAAGCACAACTTGATCCTGTAGAGAATAACAGTCCATAGTCAAGATCATTCATTCTTACAGCAGTCTCTCCATAGTCCAGAAGAATCCTTCGTTTTCTGTTCTCTGTCCCCCTGTGAAAACCTTTTGCCACAGTTGGTGCATCTTATATCCTGAATGGACCCATTTCAAATAAACTCCACCTTCTTTTTTAAAAAGTTTCAATGGGTTAGAGGATTGTCATCTAACGACTGTTAAACGATCAAGTAGAAACCACCGTCATGTGATGAGAATGGGCCGTTAAGGACTGCTGAGTGGTCAATCAGCTTTAAACCTGTTTACTTGGCTGGAGGTTTTTTTTCCACTGGCAAAAATGGCCTCTGCTACCATAAAACATTTAACAAAAAACTGAGTTTAAAGCTACTTTTTAAAAGAAGCTCATCAAGAAATCCCCATTTTGAGTTAAATGCGACACGATTACCCCAGCAAATAGCACTTACTGAATGTAGAAATCACGTCAGTGCCAGTGTTCAAGTAAACTTGGTGCCTACAATCAGGTGTTTTTGGTTATTTCTTGATGGCAAAGAGCTCACAATGGACAAGATCCATCAGAAATGAACTTCGGTGTCTCCCTGAGCTTTAATTTGCATGTTTTAATTGATTCAGTGAAAATCCCTTCTTGGATTGCAACAGAAGACTTTGTCACATTCACATTGCCCCAACATGTAGCACTTTCTGAGTCTATTAAAGATTGTGCTCAAGTTAAGGTGATAGAGTTGACATTTTATTGTGTTTTAAAACCAAGGGATGATATTTGGCAAAATGAAATGAAGTGAAATACAACAAAACTACCCCAACAAATAGCACTTACTGCATCCAGAAATCAAGTCAGTGCTTGTGTTAAGGTAATCTTGGTGTTGAGTTTTGGAACCTCATGTCATAATAAACTCACAAACAGGACAACCCCAAAGAGAAGCACTTATGACATCAACAAACATTAGTGATTCCATTTGAGGTAACCTGCATGGGTTACACTCTTCAAGTGGGTGATTCAGTGAAAATCCCTTCTTGAATTGCCACAGAAGACTTTGTCACATTCACATTGCCCCAATTTGTAGCACTTTCTGAGTCTATTCAAGATTGTGCTCAAGTTAAGGTAATAGAGCTGACATTTTATTGTGTTTTAAAACCAAGGGATGATATTTGGCAAAATGAAATGACATGAAATACAAGAAGACTACCACAACAAATAGCACTTACTGCATCCAGAAATCAAGTCAGTGCTTGTGTTAAGGTAATCTTGGTGTTGAATTCTCGAGCCTCCTTTCATGATAAACTCACAAACAGGACAACCCCAAAGAGAAGCACTTATGACATCAACAAACATTAGTGATTCCATTTGAGGTAACCTGCATGGGTTACACTCTTCAAGTGGGTGATTCAGTGAAAATCCCTTCTTTGATGGCCACAGCAGACTTTGTCACATTCACATTGCCCCAACATGTAGCACTTTCTGAGTCTATTCAAGATTGTGCTCAAGTTAAGGTAATAGAGCTGACATTTTATTGTGTTCTTTCAGATTGAAAACAAACGGATGATATTTGGAGTGAAATACTACAAGACTACCCCAACAAATAGCACTTACTGCATCCAGAAATCGAGTCAGTGCTTGTGTTAAGGTAATCTTGGTGTTTAATTCTGGTGATTCCGTGAAAATCCCTTCTTGAATTGCCACAGAAGACTTTGTCACATTCACATTGCCCCAATATGTAGCACTTTCTGAGTCTATTCAAGATTGTGCTCAAGTTAAGGTAATAGAGCTGACATTTTATTGTGTTTTAAAACCAAGGGATGATATTTGGCAAAATGAAATGACATGAAATACAAGAAGACTACCCCAACAAATAGCACTTACTGCATCCAGAAATCAAGTCAGTGCTTGTGTTAAGGTAATCTTGGTGTTTAATTCTGGAGCCTCCTTTCATGATAAACTCACAAACAGGACAACCCCAAAGAGAAGCACTTATGCCATCAACAAAAATCAGTGATTCCATTTGAGGTGACCTGCATGGGTTACACTCTTCAAGTGGGTGATTCAGTGAACATCCCTTCTTTGATGGCGACAGCAGACTTTGTCACATTCACATTGCCCCAACATTTAGTACTTTCTGAGTCTATTCAAGATTGTGCTCAAGTTAAGGTAATAGAGCTGACAATTTATTGTGTTCTTCAAGATTGAAAACAAACGGATGATATTTGGAGTGAAATGCTACAAGACTACCCCAACAAATAGCACTTACTGCATCCAGAAATCGAGTCAGTGCTTGTGTTAAGGTAATCTTGGTGTTTAATTCTGGTGATTCCGTGAAAATCCCTTCTTGAATTGCCACAGAAGACTTTGTCACATTCACATTGCCCCAATTTGTAGCACTTTCTGAGTCTATTCAAGATTGTGCTCAAGTTAAGGTAATAGAGCTGACATTTTATTGTGTTCTTCCAGATTGAAAACAAACGGATGATATTTGGAGTGAAATGCTACAAGACTACCCCAACAAATAGCACTTACTGCATCCAGAAATCAAGTCAGTGCTTGTGTTAAGGTAATCTTGGTGTTTAATTCTGGTGATTCCGTGAAAATCCCTTCTTGAATTGCCACAGAAGACTTTGTCACATTCACATTGGCCCAATTTGTAGCACTTTCTGAGTCTATTCAAGATTGTGCTCAAGTTAAGGTAATAGAGCTGACATTTTATTGTGTTCTTCAAGTTTTAAAACCAAGGGATGATATTTGGCAAAATGAAACGAGATGAAATACAACAAAACTACCCCAACAAATAGCACTTACTGCATCCAGAAATCGAGTCAGTGCTTTTGTTAAGGTAATCTTAGTGTTGAATTCTGGAGCATCATTTCATGATAAACTCACAAACAGGACAACCCCAAAGAGAAGCACTTATGACATCAACAAACATTAGTGATTCCATTTGAGGTAACCTGCATGGGTTACACTCTTCGTGTAAGTGCTCTTCTCACATAGAAGCACAACTTGATCCTGTAGAGAATAACAGTCCATAGTCAAGATCATTCATTCTTACAGCAGTCTCTCCATAGTCCAGAAGAATCCTTCGTTTTCTGTTCTCTGTCCCCCTGTGAAAACCTTTTGCCACAGTTGGTGCATCTTATATCCTGAATGGACCCATTTCAAATAAACTCCACCTTCTTTTTTAAAAAGTTTCAATGGGTTAGAGGATTGTCATCTAACGACTGTTAAACGATCAAGTAGAAACCACCGTCATGTGATGAGAATGGGCCGTTAAGGACTGCTGAGTGGTCAATCAGCTTTAAACCTGTTTACTTGGCTGGAGGTTTTTTTTCCACTGGCAAAAATGGCCTCTGCTACCATAAAACATTTAACAAAAAACTGAGTTTAAAGCTACTTTTTAAAAGAAGCTCATCAAGAAATCCCCATTTTGAGTTAAATGCGACACGATTACCCCAGCAAATAGCACTTACTGAATGTAGAAATCACGTCAGTGCCAGTGTTCAAGTAAACTTGGTGCCTACAATCAGGTGTTTTTGGTTATTTCTTGATGGCAAAGAGCTCACAATGGACAAGATCCATCAGAAATGAACTTCGGTGTCTCCCTGAGCTTTAATTTGCATGTTTTAATTGATTCAGTGAAAATCCCTTCTTGGATTGCAACAGAAGACTTTGTCACATTCACATTGCCCCAACATGTAGCACTTTCTGAGTCTATTCAAGATTGTGCTCAAGTTAAGGTGATAGAGTTGACATTTTATTGTGTTTTAAAACCAAGGGATGATATTTGGCAAAATGAAATGAAGTGAAATACAACAAAACTACCCCAACAAATAGCACTTACTGCATCCAGATATCGAGTCAGTGCTTGTGTTAAGGTAATCTTGGTGTTGAATTCTCGAGCCTCCTTTCATGATAAACTCACAAACAGGACAACCCCAAAGAGAAGCACTTATGACATCAACAAACATTAGTGATTCCATTTGAGGTAACCTGCATGGGTTACACTCTTCAAGTGGGTGATTCAGTGAAAATCCCTTCTTTGATGGCGACAGCAGACTTTGTCACATTCACATTGCCCCAACATGTAGCACTTTCTGAGTCTATTCAAGATTGTGCTCAAGTTAAGGTGATAGAGTTGACATTTTATTGTGTTTTAAAACCAAGGGATTATATTTGGCAAAATGAAATGAAGTGAAATACAACAAAACTACCCCAACAAATAGCACTTACTGCATCCAGAAATCAAGTCAGTGCTTGTGTTAAGGTAATCTTGGTGTTGAGTTTTGGAACCTCATGTCATAATAAACTCACAAACAGGACAACCCCAAAGAGAAGCACTTATGACATCAACAAACATTAGTGATTCCATTTGAGGTAACCTGCATGGGTTACACTCTTCAAGTGGGTGATTCAGTGAAAATCCCTTCTTTGATGGCGACAGCAGACTTTGTCACATTCACATTGCCCCAACATGTAGCACTTTCTGAGTCTATTCAAGATTGTGCTCAAGTTAAGGTAATAGAGCTGACATTTTATTGTGTTCTTCCAGATTGAAAACAAACGGATGATATTTGGAGTGAAATACTACAAGACTACCCCAACAAATAGCACTTACTGCATCCAGAAATCGAGTCAGTTCTTGTGTTAAGGTAATCTTGGTGTTTAATTCTGGTGATTCCGTGAAAATCCCTTCTTTGATGGCGACAGCAGACTTTGTCACATTCACATTGCCCCAACATGTTGCACTTTCTGAGTCTAAACAAGATTGTGCTCATGTTAAGGTAATAGAGCTGACATTTTATTGTGTTCTTCAAGTTTTAAAACAAAGGGATGATATTTGGCAAAATGAAATGATATGAAATACAACAAGACTACCCCAACAAATAGCACTTACTGCATCCAGAAATCAAGTCAGTGCTTGTGTTAAGGTAATCTTGGTGTTGAGTTTTGGAACCTCATGTCATAATAAACTCACAAACAGGACAACCCCAAAGAGAAGCACTTATGACATCAACAAACATTAGTGATTCCATTTGAGGTAACCTGCATGGGTTACACTCTTCAAGTGGGTGATTCAGTGAAAATCCCTTCTTTGATGGCGACAGCAGACTTTGTCACATTCACATTGCCCCAACATGTAGCACTTTCTGAGTCTATTCAAGATTGTGCTCAAGTTAAGGTAATAGAGCTGACATTTTATTGTGTTCTTCCAGATTGAAAACAAACGGATGATATTTGGAGTGAAATACTACAAGACTACCCCAACAAATAGCACTTACTGCATCCAGAAATCGAGTCAGTGCTTGTGTTAAGGTAATCTTGGTGTTGAATTCTCGAGCCTCCTTTCATGATAAACTCACAAACAGGACAACCCCAAAGAGAAGCACTTATGACATCAACAAACATTAGTGATTCCATTTGAGTTAACCTGCATGGGTTACACTCTTCAAGTGGGTGATTCAGTGAAAATCCCTTCTTTGATGGCGACAGCAGACTTTGTCACATTCACATTGCCCCAACATGTAGCACTTTCTGAGTCTATTCAAGATTGTGCTCAAGTTAAGGTAATACAGCTGACATTTTATTGTGTTCTTCCAGATTGAAAACAAACGGATGATATTTGGAGTGAAATACTACAAGACTACCCCAACAAATAGCACTTACTGCATCCAGAAATCGAGTCAGTGCTTGTGTTAAGGTAATCATTGGTGTTTAATTCTGGTGATTCCGTGAAAATCCCTTCTTGAATTGCCACAGAAGACTTTGTCACATTCACATTGCCCCAACATGTAGCACTTTCTGAGTCTATTCAAGATTGTGCTCAAGTTAAGGTAATAGAGCTGACATTTTATTGTGTTCTTCAAGTTTTAAAACCAAGGGATGATATTTGGAGTGAAATACTACAAAACTACCACAACAAATAGCACTTACTGCATCCAGAAATCGAGTCAGTGCTTTTGTTAAGGTAATCTTAGTGTTGAATTCTGGAGCATCATTTCATGATAAACTCACAAACAGGACAACCCCAAAGAGAAGCACTTATGACATCAACAAACATCAGTGATTCCATTTGAGGTAACCTGCATGGGTTACACTCTTCGTGTAAGTGCTCTTCTCACATAGAAGCACAACTTGATCCTGTAGAGAATAACAGTCCATAGTCAAGATCATTCATTCTTACAGCAGTCTCTCCATAGTCCAGAAGAATCCTTCGTTTTCTGTTCTCTGTCCCCCTGTGAGAACCTTTTGCCACAGTTGGTGCATCTTATATCCTGAATGGACCCATTTCAAATAAACTCCACCTTCTTTTTTAAAAAGTTTCAATGGGTTAGAGGATTGTCATCTAACGACTGTTAAACGATCAAGTAGAAACCACCGTCATGTGATGAGAATGGGCCGTTAAGGACTGCTGAGTGGTCAATCAGCTTTAAACCTGTTTACTTGGCTGGAGGTTTTTTTCCACTGGCAAAAATGGCCTCTGCTACCATAAAACATTTAACAAAAAACTGAGTTTAAAGGTACTTTTTAAAAGAAGCTCATCAAGAAATCCCCATTTTGAGTTAAATGCGACACGATTACCCCAGCAAATAGCACTTACTGAATGTAGAAATCACGTCAGTGCCAGTGTTCAAGTAAACTTGGTGCCTACAATCAGGTGTTTTTGGTTATTTCTTGATGGCAAAGAGCTCACAATGGACAAGATCCATCAGAAATGAACTTCGGTGTCTCCCTGAGCTTTAATTTGCATGTTTTAATTGATTCAGTGAAAATCCCTTCTTGGATTGCAACAGAAGACTTTGTCACATTCACATTGCCCCAACATGTAGCACTTTCTGAGTCTATTCAAGATTGTGCTCAAGTTAAGGTGATAGAGTTGACATTTTATTGTGTTTTAAAACCAAGGGATGATATTTGGCAAAATGAAATGAAGTGAAATACAACAAAACTACCCCAACAAATAGCACTTACTGCATCCAGAAATCGAGTCAGTGCTTGTGTTAAGGTAATCTTGGTGTTGAGTTTTGGAACCTCATGTCATAATAAACTCACAAACAGGACAACCCCAAAGAGAAGCACTTATGACATCAACAAACATTAGTGATTCCATTTGAGGTAACCTGCATGGGTTACACTCTTCAAGTGGGTGATTCAGTGAAAATCCCTTCTTTGATGGCGACAGCAGACTTTGTCACATTCACATTGCCCCAACATGTAGCACTTTCTGAGTCTATTCAAGATTGTGCTCAAGTTAAGGTAATAGAGCTGACATTTTATTGTGTTCTTCCAGATTGAAAACAAACGGATGATATTTGGAGTGAAATACTACAAGACTACCCCAACAAATAGCACTTACTGCATCCAGAAATCGAGTCAGTTCTTGTGTTAAGGTAATCTTGGTGTTTAATTCTGGTGATTCCGTGAAAATCCCTTCTTGAATTGCCACAGAAGACTTTGTCACATTCACATTGCCCCAACATGTTGCACTTTCTGAGTCTATACAAGATTGTGCTCATGTTAAGGTAATAGAGCTGACATTTTATTGTGTTTTAAAACCAAGGGATGACATTTGGCAAAATGAAATGACGTGAAATACAAGAAAACTACCCCAACAAATAGCACTTACTGCATCCAGAAATCAAGTCAGTGCTTTTGTTAAGGTAATCTTAGTGTTGAATTCTGAAGCCTCATTTCATGATAAACTCACAAACAGGACAACCCCAAAGAGAAGCACTTATGACATCAACAAACATCAGTGATTCCATTTGAGGTAACCTGCATGGGTTACACTCTTCGTGTAAGTGCTCTTCTCACATAGAAGCACAACTTGATCCTGTAGAGAATAACAGTCCATAGTCAAGATCATTCATTCTTACAGCAGTCTCTCCATAGTCCAGAAGAATCCTTCGTTTTCTGTTCTCTGTCCCCCTGTGAAAACCTTTTGCCACAGTTGGTGCATCTTATATCCTGAATGGACCCATTTCAAATAAACTCCACCTTCTTTTTTAAAAAGTTTCAATGGGTTAGAGGATTGTCATCTAACGACTGTTAAACGATCAAGTAGAAACCACCGTCATGTGATGAGAATGGGCCGTTAAGGACTGCTGAGTGGTCAATCAGCTTTAAACCTGTTTACTTGGCTGGAGTTTTTTTTTCCACTGGCAAAAATGGCCTCTGCTACCATAAAACATTTAACAAAAAACTGAGTTTAAAGCTACTTTTTAAAAGAAGCTCATCAAGAAATCCCCATTTTGAGTTAAATGCGACACGATTACCCCAGCAAATAGCACTTACTGAATGTAGAAATCACGTCAGTGCCAGTGTTCAAGTAAACTTGGTGCCTACAATCAGGTGTTTTTGGTTATTTCTTGATGGCAAAGAGCTCACAATGGACAAGATCCATCAGAAATGAACTTCGGTGTCTCCCTGAGCTTTAATTTGCATGTTTTAATTGATTCAGTGAAAATCCCTTCTTGGATTGCAACAGAAGACTTTGTCACATTCACATTGCCCCAACATGTAGCACTTTCTGAGTCTATTCAAGATTGTGCTCAAGTTAAGGTGATAGAGTTGACATTTTATTGTGTTTTAAAACCAAGGGATGATATTTGGCAAAATGAAATGAAGTGAAATACAACAAAACTACCCCAACAAATAGCACTTACTGCATCCAGAAATCAAGTCAGTGCTTGTGTTAAGGTAATCTTGGTGTTGAGTTTTGGAACCTCATGTCATAATAAACTCACAAACAGGACAACCCCAAAGAGAAGCACTTATGACATCAACAAACATTAGTGATTCCATTTGAGGTAACCTGCATGGGTTACACTCTTCAAGTGGGTGATTCAGTGAAAATCCCTTCTTGAATTGCCACAGAAGACTTTGTCACATTCACATTGCCCCAATTTGTTGCACTTTCTGAGTCTATTCAAGATTGTGCTCAAGTTAAGGTAATAGAGCTGACATTTTATTGTGTTTTAAAACCAAGGGATGATATTTGGCAAAATGAAATGACATGAAATACAAGAAGACTACCCCAACAAATAGCACTTACTGCATCCAGAAATCAAGTCAGTGCTTGTGTTAAGGTAATCTTGGTGTTGAATTCTCGAGCCTCCTTTCATGATAAACTCACAAACAGGACAACCCCAAAGAGAAGCACTTATGACATCAACAAACATTAGTGATTCCATTTGAGTTAAACTGCATGGGTTACACTCTTCAAGTGGGTGATTCAGTGAAAATCCCTTCTTTGATGGCTCTTCTCACATAGAAGCACAACTTGATCCTGTAGAGAATAACAGTCCATAGTCAAGATCATTCATTCTTACAGCAGTCTCTCCATAGTCCAGAAGAATCCTTCGTTTTCTGTTCTCTGTCCCCCTGTGAAAACCTTTTGCCACAGTTGGTGCATCTTATATCCTGAATGGACCCATTTCAAATAAACTCCACCTTCTTTTTTAAAAAGTTTCAATGGGTTAGAGGATTGTCATCTAACGACTGTTAAACGATCAAGTAGAAACCACCGTCATGTGATGAGAATGGGCCGTTAAGGACTGCTGAGTGGTCAATCAGCTTTAAACCTGTTTACTTGGCTGGAGGTTTTTTCTACTGGCAAAAATGGCCTCTGCTACCATAAAACATTTAACAAAAAACTGAGTTTAAAGCTACTTTTTAAAGAAGCTCATCAAGAAATCCCCATTTTGAGTTAAATGCGACACGATTACCCCAGCAAATAGCACTTACTGAATGTAGAAATCACGTCAGTGCCAGTGTTCAAGTATACTTGGTGCCTACAATCAGGTGTTTTTGGTTATTTCTTGATGGCAAAGAGCTCACAATGGACAAGATCCATCAGAAATGAACTTCGGTGTCTCCCTGAGCTTTAATTTGCATGTTTTAATTGATTCAGTGAAAATCCCTTCTTGGATTGCAACAGAAGACTTTGTCACATTCACATTGCCCCAACATGTAGCACTTTCTGAGTCTATTCAAGATTGTGCTCAAGTTAAGGTAATAGAGCTGACATTTTATTGTGTTCTTGAAGATTGAAAACAAACGGATGATATTTGGAGTGAAATACTACAAGACTACCCCAACAAATAGCACTTACTGCATCCAGAAATCGAGTCAGTGCTTGTGTTAAGGTAATCTTGGTGTTTAATTCTGGTGATTCCGTGAAAATCCCTTCTTTGATGGCGACAGCAGACTTTGTCACATTCACATTGCCCCAACATCTTGCACTCTGAGTCTAAACAAGATTGTGCTCATGTTAAGGTAATAGAGCTGACATTTTATTGTGTTCTTCAAGTTTTAAAACAAAGGGATGATATTTGGCAAAATGAAATGACATGAAATACAACAAGACTACCCCAACAGATAGCACTTACTGCATCCAGAAATCAAGTCAGTGCTTGTGTTAAGGTAATCTTGGTGTTGAGTTTTGGAACCTCATTTCATAATAAACTCACAAACAGGACAACCCCAAAGAGAAGCACTTATGACATCAACAAACATTAGTGATTCCATTTGAGGTAACCTGCATGGGTTACACTCTTCAAGTGGGTGATTCAGTGAAAATCCCTTCTTTGATGGCGACAGCAGACTTTGTCACATTCACATTGCCCCAACATGTAGCACTTTCTGAGTCTATTCAAGATTGTGCTCAAGTTAAGGTGATAGAGTTGACATTTTATTGTGTTTTAAAACCAAGGGATTATATTTGGCAAAATGAAATGAAGTGAAATACAACAAAACTACCCCAACAAATAGCACTTACTACATCCAGAAATCAAGTCAGTGCTTGTGTTAAGGTAATCTTGGTGTTGAGTTTTGGAACCTCATGTCATAATAAACTCACAAACAGGACAACCCCAAAGAGAAGCACTTATGACATCAACAAACATTAGTGATTCCATTTGAGGTAACCTGCATGGGTTACACTCTTCAAGTGGGTGATTCAGTGAAAATCCCTTCTTTGATGGCGACAGCAGACTTTGTCACATTCACATTGCCCCAACATGTAGCACTTTCTGAGTCTATTCAAGATTGTGCTCAAGTTAAGGTAATAGAGCTGACATTTTATTGTGTTCTTCAAGTTTGAAAACAAACGGATGATATTTGGAGTGAAATACTACAAGACTACCCCAACAAATAGCACTTACTGCATCCAGAAATCGAGTCAGTGCTTGTGTTAAGGTAATCTTGGTGTTTAATTCTGGAGCCTCCTTTCATGATAAACTCACAAACAGGACAACCCCAAAGAGAAGCACTTATGCCATCAACAAAAATCAGTGATTCCATTTGAGGTGACCTGCATGGGTTACACTCTTCAAGTGGGTGATTCAGTGAACATCCCTTCTTTGATGGCGACAGCAGACTTTGTCACATTCACATTGCCCCAACATTTAGTACTTTCTGAGTCTATTCAAGATTGTGCTCAAGTTAAGGTAATAGAGCTGACAATTTATTGTGTTCTTCAAGATTGAAAACAAACGGATGATATTTGGAGTGAAATGCTACAAGACTACCCCAACAAATAGCACTTACTGCATCCAGAAATCGAGTCAGTGCTTGTGTTAAGGTAATCTTGGTGTTTAATTCTGGTGATTCCGTGAAAATCCCTTCTTGAATTGCCACAGAAGACTTTGTCACATTCACATTGCCCCAATTTGTAGCACTTTCTGAGTCTATTCAAGATTGTGCTCAAGTTAAGGTAATAGAGCTGACATTTTATTGTGTTTTAAAACCAAGGGATGATATTTGGCAAAATGAAATGACATGAAATACAAGAAGACTACCACAACAAATAGCACTTACTGCATCCAGAAATCAAGTCAGTGCTTGTGTTAAGGTAATCTTGGTGTTGAATTCTCGAGCCTCCTTTCATGATAAACTCACAAACAGGACAACCCCAAAGAGAAGCACTTATGACATCAACAAACATTAGTGATTCCATTTGAGGTAACCTGCATGGGTTACACTCTTCAAGTGGGTGATTCAGTGAAAATCCCTTCTTTGATGGCGACAGCAGACTTTGTCACATTCACATTGCCCCAACATGTAGCACTTTCTGAGTCTATTCAAGATTGTGCTCAAGTTAAGGTAATAGAGCTGACATTTTATTGTGTTCTTCCAGATTGAAAACAAACGGATGATATTTGGAGTGAAATACTACAAGACTACCCCAACAAATAGCACTTACTGCATCCAGAAATCGAGTCAGTGCTTGTGTTAAGGTAATCTTGGTGTTTAATTCTGGTGATTCCGTGAAAATCCCTTCTTGAATTGCCACAGAAGACTTTGTCACATTCACATTGCCCCAATATGTAGCACTTTCTGAGTCTATTCAAGATTGTGCTCAAGTTAAGGTAATAGAGCTGACATTTTATTGTGTTCTTCAAGTTTTAAAACCAAGGGATGATATTTGGCAAAATGAAACGACATGAAATACAACAAAACTACCCCAACAAATAGCACTTACTGCATCCAGAAATCAAGTCAGTGCTTTTGTTAAGGTAATCTTAGTGTTGAATTCTGGAGCATCATTTCATGATAAACTCACAAACAGGACAACCCCAAAGAGAAGCACTTATGACATCAACAAACATCAGTGATTCCATTTGAGGTAACCTGCATGGGTTACACTCTTCGTGTAAGTGCTCTTCTCACATAGAAGCACAACTTGATCCTGTAGAGAATAACAGTCCATAGTCAAGATCATTCATTCTTACAGCAGTCTCTCCATAGTCCAGAAGAATCCTTCGTTTTCTGTTCTCTGTCCCCCTGTGAAAACCTTTTGCCACAGTTGGTGCATCTTATATCCTGAATGGACCCATTTCAAATAAACTCCACCTTCTTTTTTAAAAAGTTTCAATGGGTTAGAGGATTGTCATCTAACGACTGTTAAACGATCAAGTAGAAACCACCGTCATGTGATGAGAATGGGCCGTTAAGGACTGCTGAGTGGTCAATCAGCTTTAAACCTGTTTACTTGGCTGGAGGTTTTTTCAACTGGCAAAAATGGCCTCTGCTACCATAAAACATTTAACAAAAAACTGAGTTTAAAGCTACTTTTTAAAGAAGCTCATCAAGAAATCCCCATTTTGAGTTAAATGCGACACGATTACCCCAGCAAATAGCACTTACTGAATGTAGAAATCACGTCAGTGCCAGTGTTCAAGTAAACTTGGTGCCTACAATCAGGTGTTTTTGGTTATTTCTTGATGGCAAAGAGCTCACAATGGACAAGATCCATCAGAAATGAACTTCGGTGTCTCCCTGAGCTTTAATTTGCATGTTTTAATTGATTCAGTGAAAATCCCTTCTTGGATTGCAACAGAAGACTTTGTCACATTCACATTGCCCCAACATGTAGCACTTTCTGAGTCTATTCAAGATTGTGCTCAAGTTAAGGTAATAGAGCTGACATTTTATTGTGTTCTTGAAGATTGAAAACAAACGGATGATATTTGGAGTGAAATACTACAAGACTACCCCAACAAATAGCACTTACTGCATCCAGAAATCGAGTCAGTGCTTGTGTTAAGGTAATCTTGGTGTTTAATTCTGGTGATTCCGTGAAAATCCCTTCTTTGATGGCGACAGCAGACTTTGTCACATTCACATTGCCCCAACATCTTGCACTCTGAGTCTAAACAAGATTGTGCTCATGTTAAGGTAATAGAGCTGACATTTTATTGTGTTCTTCAAGTTTTAAAACAAAGGGATGATATTTGGCAAAATGAAATGACATGAAATACAACAAGACTACCCCAACAGATAGCACTTACTGCATCCAGAAATCAAGTCAGTGCTTGTGTTAAGGTAATCTTGGTGTTGAGTTTTGGAACCTCATTTCATAATAAACTCACAAACAGGACAACCCCAAAGAGAAGCACTTATGACATCAACAAACATTAGTGATTCCATTTGAGGTAACCTGCATGGGTTACACTCTTCAAGTGGGTGATTCAGTGAAAATCCCTTCTTTGATGGCGACAGCAGACTTTGTCACATTCACATTGCCCCAACATGTAGCACTTTCTGAGTCTATTCAAGATTGTGCTCAAGTTAAGGTGATAGAGTTGACATTTTATTGTGTTTTAAAACCAAGGGATTATATTTGGCAAAATGAAATGAAGTGAAATACAACAAAACTACCCCAACAAATAGCACTTACTGCATCCAGAAATCAAGTCAGTGCTTGTGTTAAGGTAATCTTGGTGTTGAGTTTTGGAACCTCATGTCATAATAAACTCACAAACAGGACAACCCCAAAGAGAAGCACTTATGACATCAACAAACATTAGTGATTCCATTTGAGGTAACCTGCATGGGTTACACTCTTCAAGTGGGTGATTCAGTGAAAATCCCTTCTTTGATGGCGACAGCAGACTTTGTCACATTCACATTGCCCCAACATGTAGCACTTTCTGAGTCTATTCAAGATTGTGCTCAAGTTAAGGTAATAGAGCTGACATTTTATTGTGTTCTTCAAGTTTGAAAACAAACGGATGATATTTGGAGTGAAATACTACAAGACTACCCCAACAAATAGCACTTACTGCATCCAGAAATCGAGTCAGTGCTTGTGTTAAGGTAATCTTGGTGTTTAATTCTGGAGCCTCCTTTCATGATAAACTCACAAACAGGACAACCCCAAAGAGAAGCACTTATGCCATCAACAAAAATCAGTGATTCCATTTGAGGTGACCTGCATGGGTTACACTCTTCAAGTGGGTGATTCAGTGAACATCCCTTCTTTGATGGCGACAGCAGACTTTGTCACATTCACATTGCCCCAACATTTAGTACTTTCTGAGTCTATTCAAGATTGTGCTCAAGTTAAGGTAATAGAGCTGACAATTTATTGTGTTCTTCAAGATTGAAAACAAACGGATGATATTTGGAGTGAAATGCTACAAGACTACCCCAACAAATAGCACTTACTGCATCCAGAAATCGAGTCAGTGCTTGTGTTAAGGTAATCTTGGTGTTTAATTCTGGTGATTCCGTGAAAATCCCTTCTTGAATTGCCACAGAAGACTTTGTCACATTCACATTGCCCCAATTTGTAGCACTTTCTGAGTCTATTCAAGATTGTGCTCAAGTTAAGGTAATAGAGCTGACATTTTATTGTGTTTTAAAACCAAGGGATGATATTTGGCAAAATGAAATGACATGAAATACAAGAAGACTACCACAACAAATAGCACTTACTGCATCCAGAAATCAAGTCAGTGCTTGTGTTAAGGTAATCTTGGTGTTGAATTCTCGAGCCTCCTTTCATGATAAACTCACAAACAGGACAACCCCAAAGAGAAGCACTTATGACATCAACAAACATTAGTGATTCCATTTGAGGTAACCTGCATGGGTTACACTCTTCAAGTGGGTGATTCAGTGAAAATCCCTTCTTTGATGGCGACAGCAGACTTTGTCACATTCACATTGCCCCAACATGTAGCACTTTCTGAGTCTATTCAAGATTGTGCTCAAGTTAAGGTAATAGAGCTGACATTTTATTGTGTTCTTCCAGATTGAAAACAAACGGATGATATTTGGAGTGAAATACTACAAGACTACCCCAACAAATAGCACTTACTGCATCCAGAAATCGAGTCAGTGCTTGTGTTAAGGTAATCTTGGTGTTTAATTCTGGTGATTCCGTGAAAATCCCTTCTTGAATTGCCACAGAAGACTTTGTCACATTCACATTGCCCCAATATGTAGCACTTTCTGAGTCTATTCAAGATTGTGCTCAAGTTAAGGTAATAGAGCTGACATTTTATTGTGTTCTTCAAGTTTTAAAACCAAGGGATGATATTTGGCAAAATGAAACGACATGAAATACAACAAAACTACCCCAACAAATAGCACTTACTGCATCCAGAAATCAAGTCAGTGCTTTTGTTAAGGTAATCTTAGTGTTGAATTCTGGAGCATCATTTCATGATAAACTCACAAACAGGACAACCCCAAAGAGAAGCACTTATGACATCAACAAACATCAGTGATTCCATTTGAGGTAACCTGCATGGGTTACACTCTTCGTGTAAGTGCTCTTCTCACATAGAAGCACAACTTGATCCTGTAGAGAATAACAGTCCATAGTCAAGATCATTCATTCTTACAGCAGTCTCTCCATAGTCCAGAAGAATCCTTCGTTTTCTGTTCTCTGTCCCCCTGTGAAAACCTTTTGCCACAGTTGGTGCATCTTATATCCTGAATGGACCCATTTCAAATAAACTCCACCTTCTTTTTAAAAAAGTTTCAATGGGTTAGAGGATTGTCATCTAACGACTGTTAAACGATCAAGTAGAAACCACCGTCATGTGATGAGAATGGGCCGTTAAGGACTGCTGAGTGGTCAATCAGCTTTAAACCTGTTTACTTGGCTGGAGGTTTTTTTTCCACTGGCAAAAATGGCCTCTGCTACCATAAAACATTTAACAAAAAACTGAGTTTAAAGCTACTTTTTAAAAGAAGCTCATCAAGAAATCCCCATTTTGAGTTAAATGCGACACGATTACCCCAGCAAATAGCACTTACTGAATGTAGAAATCACGTCAGTGCCAGTGTTCAAGTAAACTTGGTGCCTACAATCAGGTGTTTTTGGTTATTTCTTGATGGCAAAGAGCTCACAATGGACAAGATCCATCAGAAATGAACTTCAGTGTCTCCCTGAGCTTTAATTTGCATGTTTTAATTGATTCAGTGAAAATCCCTTCTTGGATTGCAACAGAAGACTTTGTCACATTCACATTGCCCCAACATGTAGCACTTTCTGAGTCTATTCAAGATTGTGCTCAAGTTAAGGTGATAGAGTTGACATTTTATTGTGTTTTAAAACCAAGGGATGATATTTGGCAAAATGAAATGAAGTGAAATACAACAAAACTACCCCAACAAATAGCACTTACTGCATCCAGAAATCAAGTCAGTGCTTGTGTTAAGGTAATCTTGGTGTTGAGTTTTGGAACCTCATGTCATAATAAACTCACAAACAGGACAACCCCAAAGAGAAGCACTTATGACATCAACAAACATTAGTGATTCCATTTGAGGTAAACTGCATGGGTTACACTCTTCAAGTGGGTGATTCAGTGAAAATCCCTTCTTTGATGGCGACAGCAGACTTTGTCACATTCACATTGCCCCAACATGTAGCACTTTCTGAGTCTATTCAAGATTGTGCTCAAGTTAAGGTAATAGAGCTGACATTTTATTGTGTTCTTCCAGATTGAAAACAAACGGATGATATTTGGAGTGAAATACTACAAGACTACCCCAACAAATAGCACTTACTGCATCCAGAAATCGAGTCAGTGCTTGTGTTAAGGTAATCTTGGTGTTTAATTCTGGTGATTCCGTGAAAATCCCTTCTTGAATTGCCACAGAAGACTTTGTCACATTCACATTGCCCCAATATGTAGCACTTTCTGAGTCTATTCAACATTGTGCTCAAGTTAAGGTAATAGAGCTGATATTTTATTGTGTTTTGAAACCAAGGGATGATATTTGGCTAAATGAAATGAAGTGAAATACAACAAAACTACCCCAACAAATAGCACTTACTGCATCCAGAAATCGAGTCAGTGCTTGTGTTAAGGTAATCTTGGTGTTTAATTCTGGTGATTCCGTGAAAATCCCTTCTTGAATTGCCACAGAAGACTTTGTCACATTCACATTGCCCCAATATGTAGCACTTTCTGAGTCTATTCAACATTGTGCTCAAGTTAAGGTAATAGAGCTGATATTTTATTGTGTTTTAAAACCAAGGGATGATATTTGGCAAAATGAAATGACATGAAATACAAGAAGACTACCCCAACAAATAGCACTTACTGCATCCAGAAATCAAGTCAGTGCTTGTGTTAAGGTAATCTTGGTGTTGAATTCTTGAGCCTCCTTTCATGATAAACTCACAAACAGGACAACCCCAAAGAGAAGCACTTATGACATCAACAAACATTAGTGATTCCATTTGAGGTAACCTGCATGGGTTACACTCTTCAAGTGGGTGATTCAGTGAAAATCCCTTCTTTGATGGCGACAGCAGACTTTGTCACATTCACATTGCCCCAACATGTAGCACTTTCTGAGTCTATTCAAGATTGTGCTCAAGTTAAGGTAATAGAGCTGACATTTTATTGTGTTCTTCAAGATTGAAAACAAACGGATGATATTTGGAGTGAAATGCTACAAGACTACCCCAACAAATAGCACTTACTGCATCCAGAAATCAAGTCAGTGCTTGTGTTAAGGTAATCTTGGTGTTTAATTCTGGTGATTCCGTGAAAATCCCTTCTTGAATTGCCACAGAAGACTTTGTCACATTCACATTGCCCCAATTTGTAGCACTTTCTGAGTCTATTCAAGATTGTGCTCAAGTTAAGGTAATAGAGCTGACATTTTATTGTGTTCTTCAAGTTTTAAAACCAAGGGATGATATTTGGCAAAATGAAACGACATGAAATACAAGAAAACTACCCCAACAAATAGCACTTACTGCATCCAGAAATCGAGTCAGTGCTTTTGTTAAGGTAATCTTAGTGTTGAATTCTGGAGCATCATTTCATGATAAACTCACAAACAGGACAACCCCAAAGAGAAGCACTTATGACATCAACAAACATTAGTGATTCCATTTGAGGTAACCTGCATGGGTTACACTCTTCGTGTAAGTGCTCTTCTCACATAGAAGCACAACTTGATCCTGTAGAGAATAACAGTCCATAGTCAAGATCATTCATTCTTACAGCAGTCTCTCCATAGTCCAGAAGAATCCTTCGTTTTCTGTTCTCTGTCCCCCTGTGAAAACCTTTTGCCACAGTTGGTGCATCTTATATCCTGAATGGACCCATTTCAAATAAACTCCACCTTCTTTTTTAAAAAGTTTCAATGGGTTAGAGGATTGTCATCTAACGACTGTTAAACGATCAAGTAGAAACCACCGTCATGTGATGAGAATGGGCCGTTAAGGACTGCTGAGTGGTCAATCAGCTTTAAACCTGTTTACTTGGCTGGAGTTTTTTTTTCCACTGGCAAAAATGGCCTCTGCTACCATAAAACATTTAACAAAAAACTGAGTTTAAAGCTACTTTTTAAAAGAAGCTCATCAAGAAATCCCCATTTTGAGTTAAATGCGACACGATTACCCCAGCAAATAGCACTTACTGAATGTAGAAATAACGTCAGTGCCAGTGTTCAAGTAAACTTGGTGCCTACAATCAGGTGTTTTTGGTTATTTCTTGATGGCAAAGAGCTCACAATGGACAAGATCCATCAGAAATGAACTTCGGTGTCTCCCTGAGCTTTAATTTGCATGTTTTAATTGATTCAGTGAAAATCCCTTCTTGAATTGCCACAGAAGACTTTGTCACATTCACATTGCCCCAATTTGTAGCACTTTCTGAGTCTATTCAAGATTGTGCTCAAGTTAAGCTAATAGAGCTGATATTTTATTGTGTTTTAAAACCAAGGGATGATATTTGGCAAAATGAAATGACGTGAAATACAAGAAAACTACCCCAACAAATAGCACTTACTGCATCCAGAAATCGAGTCAGTGCTTGTGTTAAGGTAATCTTGGTGTTGAATTCTCGAGCCTCCTTTCATGATAAACTCACAAACAGGACAACCCCAAAGAGAAGCACTTATGACATCAACAAACATTAGTGATTCCATTTGAGTTAACCTGCATGGGTTACACTCTTTAAGTGGGTGATTCAGTGAAAATCCCTTCTTTGATGGCGACAGCAGACTTTGTCATATTCACATTGCCCCAACATGTAGCACTTTCTGAGTCTATTCAAGATTGTGCTCAAGTTAAGGTAATAGAGCTGACATTTTATTGTGTTTTAAAACCAAGGGATGACATTTGGCAAAATGAAATGACGTGAAATACAAGAAAACTACCCCAACAAATAGCACTTACTGCATCCAGAAATCGAGTCAGTGCTTGTGTTAAGGTAATCTTGGTGTTGAATTCTCGAGCCTCCTTTCATGATAAACTCACAAACAGGACAACCCCAAAGAGAAGCACTTATGACATCAACAAACATTAGTGATTCCATTTGAGGTAACCTGCATGGGTTACACTCTTCGTGTAAGTGCTCTTCTCACATAGAAGCACAACTTGATCCTGTAGAGAATAACAGTCCATAGTCAAGATCATTCATTCTTACAGCAGTCTCTCCATAGTCCAGAAGAATCCTTCGTTTTCTGTTCTCTGTCCCCCTGTGAAAACCTTTTGCCACAGTTGGTGCATCTTATATCCTGAATGGACCCATTTCAAATAAACTCCACCTTCTTTTCTAAAAAGTTTCAATGGGTTAGAGGATTGTCATCTAACGACTGTTAAACGATCAAGTAGAAACCACCGTCATGTGATGAGAATGGGCCGTTAAGGACTGCTGAGTGGTCAATCAGCTTTAAACCTGTTTACTTGGCTGGAGGTTTTTTTCCACTGGCAAAAATGGCCTCTGCTACCATAAAACATTTAACAAAAAACTGAGTTTAAAGCTACTTTTTAAAAGAAGCTCATCAAGAAATCCCCATTTTGAGTTAAATGCGACACGATTACCCCAGCAAATAGCACTTACTGAATGTAGAAATCACGTCAGTGCCAGTGTTCAAGTAAACTTGGTGCCTACAATCAGGTGTTTTTGGTTATTTCTTGATGGCAAAGAGCTCACAATGGACAAGATCCATCAGAAATGAACTTCAGTGTCTCCCTGAGCTTTAATTTGCATGTTTTAATTGATTCAGTGAAAATCCCTTCTTGGATTGCAACTGAAGACCTTGTGACATTCACAATGCCCCAACATGTAGCACTTTCTGAGTCTATTCAAGATTTTGCTCAAGTTAAGGTAATAGAGCTGACAATTTATTGTGTTCTTCAAGATTGAAAACAAACGGATGATATTTGGAGTGAAATGCTACAAGACTACCCCAACAAATAGCACTTACTGCATCCAGAAATCGAGTCAGTGCTTGTGTTAAGGTAATCTTGGTGTTTAATTCTGGTGATTCCGTGAAAATCCCTTCTTTGATGGCAACAGCAGACTTTGTCACATTCACATTGCCCCAACATGTAGCACTTTCTGAGTCTATTCAAGATTGTGCTCAAGTTAAGGTAATAGAGCTGACATTTTATTGTGTTCTTCCAGATTGAAAACAAACGGATGATATTTGGAGTGAAATACTACAAGACTACCCCAACAAATAGCACTTACTGCATCCAGAAATCGAGTCAGTGCTTGTGTTAAGGTAATCATTGGTGTTTAATTCTGGTGATTCCGTGAAAATCCCTTCTTGAATTGCCACAGAAGACTTTGTCACATTCACATTGCCCCAACATGTAGCACTTTCTGAGTCTATTCAAGATTGTGCTCAAGTTAAGGTAATAGAGCTGACATTTTATTGTGTTTTGAAACCAAGGGATGATATTTGGCTAAATGAAATGAAGTGAAATACAACAAAACTACCCCAACAAATAGCACTTACTGCATCCAGAAATCAAGTCAGTGCTTGTGTTAAGGTAATCTTGGTGTTTAATTCTGGTGATTCCATGAAAATCCCTTCTTGAATTGCCACAGAAGACTTTGTCACATTCACATTGCCCCAATTTGTTGCACTTTCTGAGTCTATTCAAGATTGTGCTCAAGTTAAGGTAATAGAGCTGACATTTTATTGTGTTTTAAAACCAAGGGATGACATTTGGCAAAATGAAATGACGTGAAATACAAGAAAACTACCCCAACAAATAGCACTTACTGCATCCAGAAATCGAGTCAGTGCTTGTGTTAAGGTAATCTTGGTGTTGAATTCTCGAGCCTCCTTTCATGATAAACTCACAAACAGGACAACCCCAAAGAGAAGCACTTATGACATCAACAAACATTAGTGATTCCATTTGAGGTAACCTGCATGGGTTACACTCTTCGTGTAAGTGCTCTTCTCACATAGAAGCACAACTTGATCCTGTAGAGAATAACAGTCCATAGTCAAGATCATTCATTCTTACAGCAGTCTCTCCATAGTCCAGAAGAATCCTTCGTTTTCTGTTCTCTGTCCCCCTGTGAAAACCTTTTGCCACAGTTGGTGCATCTTATATCCTGAATGGACCCATTTCAAATAAACTCCACCTTCTTTTCTAAAAAGTTTCAATGGGTTAGAGGATTGTCATCTAACGACTGTTAAACGATCAAGTAGAAACCACCGTCATGTGATGAGAATGGGCCGTTAAGGACTGCTGAGTGGTCAATCAGCTTTAAACCTGTTTACTTGGCTGGAGGTTTTTTTCCACTGGCAAAAATGGCCTCTGCTACCATAAAACATTTAACAAAAAACTGAGTTTAAAGCTACTTTTTAAAAGAAGCTCATCAAGAAATCCCCATTTTGAGTTAAATGCGACACGATTACCCCAGCAAATAGCACTTACTGAATGTAGAAATCACGTCAGTGCCAGTGTTCAAGTAAACTTGGTGCCTACAATCAGGTGTTTTTGGTTATTTCTTGATGGCAAAGAGCTCACAATGGACAAGATCCATCAGAAATGAACTTCAGTGTCTCCCTGAGCTTTAATTTGCATGTTTTAATTGATTCAGTGAAAATCCCTTCTTGGATTGCAACTGAAGACCTTGTGACATTCACAATGCCCCAACATGTAGCACTTTCTGAGTCTATTCAAGATTTTGCTCAAGTTAAGGTAATAGAGCTGACAATTTATTGTGTTCTTCAAGATTGAAAACAAACGGATGATATTTGGAGTGAAATGCTACAAGACTACCCCAACAAATAGCACTTACTGCATCCAGAAATCGAGTCAGTGCTTGTGTTAAGGTAATCTTGGTGTTTAATTCTGGTGATTCCGTGAAAATCCCTTCTTTGATGGCAACAGCAGACTTTGTCACATTCACATTGCCCCAACATGTAGCACTTTCTGAGTCTATTCAAGATTGTGCTCAAGTTAAGGTAATAGAGCTGACATTTTATTGTGTTCTTCCAGATTGAAAACAAACGGATGATATTTGGAGTGAAATACTACAAGACTACCCCAACAAATAGCACTTACTGCATCCAGAAATCGAGTCAGTGCTTGTGTTAAGGTAATCATTGGTGTTTAATTCTGGTGATTCCGTGAAAATCCCTTCTTGAATTGCCACAGAAGACTTTGTCACATTCACATTGCCCCAACATGTAGCACTTTCTGAGTCTATTCAAGATTGTGCTCAAGTTAAGGTAATAGAGCTGACATTTTATTGTGTTTTGAAACCAAGGGATGATATTTGGCTAAATGAAATGAAGTGAAATACAACAAAACTACCCCAACAAATAGCACTTACTGCATCCAGAAATCAAGTCAGTGCTTGTGTTAAGGTAATCTTGGTGTTTAATTCTGGTGATTCCATGAAAATCCCTTCTTGAATTGCCACAGAAGACTTTGTCACATTCACATTGCCCCAATTTGTTGCACTTTCTGAGTCTATTCAAGATTGTGCTCAAGTTAAGGTAATAGAGCTGACATTTTATTGTGTTTTAAAACCAAGGGATGATATTTGGCAAAATGAAATGACATGAAATACAAGAAGACTACCCCAACAAATAGCACTTACTGCATCCAGAAATCAAGTCAGTGCTTGTGTTAAGGTAATCTTGGTGTTGAATTCTCGAGCCTCCTTTCATGATAAACTCACAAACAGGACAACCCCAAAGAGAAGCACTTATGACATCAACAAACATTAGTGATTCCATTTGAGGTAAACTGCATGGGTTACACTCTTCAAGTGGGTGATTCAGTGAAAATCCCTTCTTTGATGGCGACAGCAGACTTTGTCACATTCACATTGCCCCAACATGTAGCACTTTCTGAGTCTATTCAGGATTGTGCTCAAGTTAAGGTAATAGAGCTGACATTTTATTGTGTTCTTCCAGATTGAAAACAAACGGATGATATTTGGAGTGAAATACTACAAGACTACCCCAACAAATAGCACTTACTGCATCCAGAAATCGAGTCAGTGCTTGTGTTAAGGTAATCTTGGTGTTTAATTCTGGTGATTCCGTGAAAATCCCTTCTTGAATTGCCACAGAAGACTTTGTCACATTCACATTGCCCCAATATGTAGCACTTTCTGAGTCTATTCAAGATTGTGCTCAAGTTAAGGTAATAGAGCTGACATTTTATTGTGTTCTTCAAGTTTTAAAACCAAGGGATGATATTTGGCAAAATGAAACGACATGAAATACTACAAGACTACCCCAACAAATAGCACTTACTGCATCCAGAAATCGAGTCAGTGCTTGTGTTAAGGTAATCTTGGTGTTTAATTCTGGTGATTCCGTGAAAATCCCTTCTTGAATTGCCACAGAAGACTTTGTCACATTCACATTGCCCCAATATGTAGCACTTTCTGAGTCTATTCAAGATTGTGCTCAAGTTAAGGTAATAGAGCTGACATTTTATTGTGTTCTTCAAGTTTTAAAACCAAGGGATGATATTTGGCAAAATGAAACGACATGAAATACAACAAAACTACCCCAACAAATAGCACTTACTGCATCCAGAAATCGAGTCAGTGCTTGTGTTAAGGTAATCATTGGTGTTTAATTCTGGTGATTCCGTGAAAATCCCTTCTTGAATTGCCACAGAAGACTTTGTCACATTCACATTGCCCCAACATGTAGCACTTTCTGAGTCTATTCAAGATTGTGCTCAAGTTAAGGTAATAGAGCTGACATTTTATTGTGTTTTGAAACCAAGGGATGATATTTGGTTAAATGAAATGAAGTGAAATACAACAAAACTACCCCAACAAATAGCACTTACTGCATCCAGAAATCAAGTCAGTGCTTGTGTTAAGGTAATCTTGGTGTTTAATTCTGGTGATTCCATGAAAATCCCTTCTTGAATTGCCACAGAAGACTTTGTCACATTCACATTGCCCCAATTTGTAGCACTTTCTGAGTCTATTCAAGATTGTGCTCAAGTTAAGGTAATAGAGCTGACATTTTATTGTGTTTTAAAACATAGGGATGATATTTGGCAAAATGAAATGACATGAAATACAAGAAGACTACCACAACAAATAGCACTTACTGCATCCAGAAATCGAGTCAGTGCTTGTGTTAAGGTAATCTTGGTGTTGAATTCTCGAGCCTCCTTTCATGATAAACTCACAAACAGGACAACCCCAAAGAGAAGCACTTATGACATCAACAAACATTAGTGATTCCATTTGAGGTAACCTGCATGGGTTACACTCTTCAAGTGGGTGATTCAGTGAAAATCCCTTCTTTGATGGCGACAGCAGACTTTGTCACATTCACATTGCCCCAACATGTAGCACTTTCTGAGTCTATTCAAGATTGTGCTCAAGTTAAGGTAATAGAGCTGACAATTTATTGTGTTCTTCAAGATTGAAAACAAACGGATGATATTTGGAGTGAAATGCTACAAGACTACCCCAACAAATAGCACTTACTGCATCCAGAAATCGAGTCAGTGCTTGTGTTAAGGTAATCTTGGTGTTGAATTCTGGTGATTCCGTGAAAATCCCTTCTTGAATTGCCACAGAAGACTTTGTCACATTCACATTGCCCCAATTTGTAGCACTTTCTGAGTCTATTCAAGATTGTGCTCAAGTTAAGGTAATAGAGCTGACATTTTATTGTGTTTTAAAACCAAGGGATGATATTTGGCAAAATGAAATGACATGAAATACAAGAAGACTACCCCAACAAATAGCACTTACTGCATCCAGAAATCAAGTCAGTGCTTGTGTTAAGGTAATCTTGGTGTTGAATTCTCGAGCCTCCTTTCATGATAAACTCACAAACAGGACAACCCCAAAGAGAAGCACTTATGACATCAACAAACATTAGCGATTCCATTTGAGGTAACCTGCATGGGTTACACTCTTCAAGTGGGTGATTCAGTGAAAATCCCTTCTTTGATGGCGACAGCAGACTTTGTCACATTCACATTGCCCCAACATGTAGCACTTTCTGAGTCTATTCAAGATTGTGCTCAAGTTAAGGTAATAGAGCTGACATTTTATTGTGTTCTTCAAGTTTTAAAACCAAGGGATGATATTTGGCAAAATGAAACGACATGAAATACAACAAAACTACCCCAACAAATAGCACTTACTGCATCCAGAAATCGAGTCAGTGCTTTTGTTAAGGTAATCTTAGTGTTGAATTCTGGAGCATCATTTCATGATAAACTCACAAACAGGACAACCCCAAAGAGAAGCACTTATGACATCAACAAACATCAGTGATTCCATTTGAGGTAACCTGCATGGGTTACACTCTTCGTGTAAGTGCTCTTCTCACATAGAAGCACAACTTGATCCTGTAGAGAATAACAGTCCATAGTCAAGATCATTCATTCTTACAGCAGTCTCTCCATAGTCCAGATGAATCCTTCGTTTTCTGTTCTCTGTCCCCCTGTGAAAACCTTTTGCCACAGTTGGTGCATCTTATATCCTGAATGGACCCATTTCAAATAAACTCCACCTTCTTTTTTAAAAAGTTTCAATGGGTTAGAGGATTGTCATCTAACGACTGTTAAACGATCAAGTAGAAACCACCGTCATGTGATGAGAATGGGCCGTTAAGGACTGCTGAGTGGTCAATCAGCTTTAAACCTGTTTACTTGGCTGGAGGTTTTTTTCCACTGGCAAAAATGGCCTCTGCTACCATAAAACATTTAACAAAAAACTGAGTTTAAAGCTACTTTTTAAAGAAGCTCATCAAGAAATCCCCATTTTGAGTTAAATGCGACACGATTACCCCAGCAAATAGCACTTACTGAATGTAGAAATCACGTCAGTGCCAGTGTTCAAGTAAACTTGGTGCCTACAATCAGGTGTTTTTGGTTATTTCTTGATGGCAAAGAGCTCACAATGGACAAGATCCATCAGAAATGAACTTTGGTGTCTCCCTGAGCTTTAATTTGCATGTTTTAATTGATTCAGTGAAAATCCCTTCTTTGATGGCGACAGCAGACTTTGTCACATTCACATTGCCCCAACATGTAGCACTTTCTGAGTCTATTCAAGATTGTGCTCAAGTTAAGGTAATAGAGCTGACATTTTATTGTGTTTTAAAACCAAGGGATGACATTTGGCAAAATGAAATGACGTGAAATACAAGAAGACTACCCCAACAAATAGCACTTACTGCATCCAGAAATCGAGTCAGTGCTTGTGTTAAGGTAATCTTGGTGTTGAATTCTCGAGCCTCCTTTCATGATAAACTCACAAACAGGACAACCCCAAAGAGAAGCACTTATGACATCAACAAACATTAGTGATTCCATTTGAGGTAACCTGCATGGGTTACACTCTTCAAGTGGGTGATTCAGTGAAAATCCCTTCTTTGATGGCGACAGCAGACTTTGTCACATTCACATTGCCCCAACATGTAGCACTTTCTGAGTCTATTCAAGATTGTGCTCAAGTTAAGGTAATAGAGCTGACATTTTATTGTGTTCTTCAAGATTGAAAACAAACGGATGATATTTGGAGTGAAATACTACAAGACTACCCCAACAAATAGCACTTACTGCATCCAGAAATCAAGTCAGTGCTTGTGTTAAGGTAATCTTGGTGTTTAATTCTGGTGATTCCGTGAAAATCCCTTCTTGAATTGCCACAGAAGACTTTGTCACATTCACATTGCCCCAATTTGTAGCACTTTCTGAGTCTATTCAAGATTGTGCTCAAGTTAAGCTAATAGAGCTGACATTTTATTGTGTTTTAAAACCAAGGGATGATATTTGGCAAAATGAAATGACATGAAATACAAGAAAACTACCCCAACAAATAGCACTTACTGCATCCAGAAATCAAGTCAGTGCTTGTGTTAAGGTAATCTTGGTGTTGAATTCTGGAGCCTCCTTTCATGATAAACTCACAAACAGGACAACCCCAAAGAGAAGCACTTATGACATCAACAAACATTAGTGATTCCATTTGAGGTAACCTGCATGGGTTACACTCTTCGTGTAAGTGCTCTTCTCACATAGAAGCACAACCTGATCCTGTAGAGAATAACAGTCCATAGTCAAGATCATTCATTCTTACAGCAGTCTCTCCATAGTCCAGAAGAATCCTTCGTTTTCTGTTCTCTGTCCCCCTGTGAAAACCTTTTGCCACAGTTGGTGCATCTTATATCCTGAATGGACCCATTTCAAATAAACTCCACCTTCTTTTTTAAAAAGTTTCAATGGGTTAGAGGATTGTCATCTAACGACTGTTAAACGATCAAGTAGAAACCACCGTCATGTGATGAGAATGGGCCGTTAAGGACTGCTGAGTGGTCAATCAGCTTTAAACCTGTTTACTTGGCTGGAGGTTTTTTTCCACTGGCAAAAATGGCCTCTGCTACCATAAAACATTTAACAAAAAACTGAGTTTAAAGCTACTTTTTAAAAGAAGCTCATCAAGAAATCCCCATTTTGAGTTAAATGCGACACGATTACCCCAGCAAATAGCACTTACTGAATGTAGAAATCACGTCAGTGCCAGTGTTCAAGTAAACTTGGTGCCTACAATCAGGTGTTTTTGGTTATTTCTTGATGAAATACAACAAAACTACCCCAACAAATAGCACTTACTGCATCCAGAAATCGAGTCAGTGCTTGTGTTAAGGTAATCTTGGTGTTGAATTCTCGAGCCTCCTTTCATGATAAACTCACAAACAGGACAACCCCAAAGAGAAGCACTTATGACATCAACAAACATTAGTGATTCCATTTGAGGTAACCTGCATGGGTTACACTCTTCGTGTAAGTGCTCTTCTCACATAGAAGCACAACTTGATCCTGTAGAGAATAACAGTCCATAGTCAATATCATTCATTCTTACAGCAGTCTCTCCATAGTCCAGAAGAATCCTTCGTTTTCTGTTCTCTGTCCCCCTGTGAAAACCTTTTGCCACAGTTGGTGCATCTTATATCCTGAATGGACCCATTTCAAATAAACTCCACCTTCTTTTTTAAAAAGTTTCAATGGGTTAGAGGATTGTCATCTAACGACTGTTAAACGATCAAGTAGAAACCACCGTCATGTGATGAGAATGGGCCGTTAAGGACTGCTGAGTGGTCAATCAGCTTTAAACCTGTTTACTTGGCTGGAGGTTTTTTTCCACTGGCAAAAATGGCCTCTGCTACCATAAAACATTTAACAAAAAACTGAGTTTAAAGCTACTTTTTAAAGAAGCTCATCAAGAAATCCCCATTTTGAGTTAAATGCGACACGATTACCCCAGCAAATAGCACTTACTGAATGTAGAAATCACGTCAGTGCCAGTGTTCAAGTAAACTTGGTGCCTACAATCAGGTGTTTTTGGTTATTTCTTGATGGCAAAGAGCTCACAATGGACAAGATCCATCAGAAATGAACTTCGGTGTCTCCCTGAGCTTTAATTTGCATGTTTTAATTGATTCAGTGAAAATCCCTTCTTGAATTGCCACAGAAGACTTTGTCACATTCACATTGCCCCAACTTGTAGCACTTTCTGAGTCTATTCAAGATTGTGCTCAAGTTAAGGTAATAGAGCTGACATTTTATTGTGTTTTAAAACCAAGGAATGATATTTGGCAAAATGAAATGACATGAAATACAACAAAACTACCCCAACAAATAGCACTTACTGCATCCAGAAATCAAGTCAGTGCTTGTGTTAAGGTAATCTTGGTGTTGAGTTTTGGAACCTCATGTCATAATAAACTCACAAACAGGACAACCCCAAAGAGAAGCACTTATGACATCAACAAACATTAGTGATTCCATTTGAGGTAACCTGCATGGGTTACACTCTTCAAGTGGGTGATTCAGTGAAAATCCCTTCTTGAATTGCCACAGAAGACTTTGTCACATTCACATTGCCCCAATTTGTAGCACTTTCTGAGTCTATTCAAGATTGTGCTCAAGTTAAGCTAATAGAGCTGACATTTTATTGTGTTCTTCAAGATTGAAAACAAACGGATGATATTTGGATTGAAATACTACAAGACTACCCCAACAAATAGCACTTACTGCATCCAGAAATCAAGTCAGTGCTTGTGTTAAGGTAATCTTGGTGTTTAATTCTGGTGATTCCGTGAAAATCCCTTCTTGAATTGCCACAGAAGACTTTGTCACATTCACATTGCCCCAATTTGTAGCACTTTCTGAGTCTATTCAAGATTGTGCTCAAGTTAAGCTAATAGAGCTGACATTTTATTGTGTTTTAAAACCAAGGGATGATATTTGGCAAAATGAAATGACATGAAATACAAGAAAACTACCCCAACAAATAGCACTTACTGCATCCAGAAATCAAGTCAGTGCTTGTGTTAAGGTAATCTTGGTGTTGAATTCTGGAGCCTCCTTTCATGATAAACTCACAAACAGGACAACCCCAAAGAGAAGCACTTATGACATCAACAAACATTAGTGATTCCATTTGAGGTAACCTGCATGGGTTACACTCTTCAAGTGGGTGATTCAGTGAAAATCCCTTCTTGAATTGCCACAGAAGACTTTGTCACATTCACATTGCCCCAATTTGTTGCACTTTCTGAGTCTATTCAAGATTGTGCTCAAGTTAAGGTAATAGAGCTGACATTTTATTGTGTTTTAAAACCAAGGGATGATATTTGGCAAAATGAAATGACATGAAATACAAGAAGACTACCCCAACAAATAGCACTTACTGCATCCAGAAATCAAGTCAGTGCTTGTGTTAAGGTAATCTTGGTGTTGAATTCTCGAGCCTCCTTTCATGATAAACTCACAAACAGGACAACCCCAAAGAGAAGCACTTATGACATCAACAAACATCAGTGATTCCATTTGAGGTAACCTGCATGGGTTACACTCTTCGTGTAAGTGCTCTTCTCACATAGAAGCACAACCTGATCCTGTAGAGAATAACAGTCCATAGTCAAGATCATTCATTCTTACAGCAGTCTCTCCATAGTCCAGAAGAATCCTTCGTTTTCTGTTCTCTGTCCCCCTGTGAAAACCTTTTGCCACAGTTGGTGCATCTTATATCCTGAATGGACCCATTTCAAATAAACTCCACCTTCTTTTTTAAAAAGTTTCAATGGGTTAGAGGATTGTCATCTAACGACTGTTAAACGATCAAGTAGAAACCACCGTCATGTGATGAGAATGGGCCGTTAAGGACTGCTGAGTGGTCAATCAGCTTTAAACCTGTTTACTTGGCTGGAGGTTTTTTTCCACTGGCAAAAATGGCCTCTGCTACCATAAAACATTTAACAAAAAACTGAGTTTAAAGCTACTTTTTAAAAGAAGCTCATCAAGAAATCCCCATTTTGAGTTAAATGCGACACGATTACCCCAGCAAATAGCACTTACTGAATGTAGAAATCACGTCAGTGCCAGTGTTCAAGTAAACTTGGTGCCTACAATCAGGTGTTTTTGGTTATTTCTTGATGAAATACAACAAAACTACCCCAACAAATAGCACTTACTGCATCCAGAAATCGAGTCAGTGCTTGTGTTAAGGTAATCTTGGTGTTGAATTCTCGAGCCTCCTTTCATGATAAACTCACAAACAGGACAACCCCAAAGAGAAGCACTTATGACATCAACAAACATTAGTGATTCCATTTGAGGTAACCTGCATGGGTTACACTCTTCGTGTAAGTGCTCTTCTCACATAGAAGCACAACTTGATCCTGTAGAGAATAACAGTCCATAGTCAATATCATTCATTCTTACAGCAGTCTCTCCATAGTCCAGAAGAATCCTTCGTTTTCTGTTCTCTGTCCCCCTGTGAAAACCTTTTGCCACAGTTGGTGCATCTTATATCCTGAATGGACCCATTTCAAATAAACTCCACCTTCTTTTTTAAAAAGTTTCAATGGGTTAGAGGATTGTCATCTAACGACTGTTAAACGATCAAGTAGAAACCACCGTCATGTGATGAGAATGGGCCGTTAAGGACTGCTGAGTGGTCAATCAGCTTTAAACCTGTTTACTTGGCTGGAGGTTTTTTTCCACTGGCAAAAATGGCCTCTGCTACCATAAAACATTTAACAAAAAACTGAGTTTAAAGCTACTTTTTAAAGAAGCTCATCAAGAAATCCCCATTTTGAGTTAAATGCGACACGATTACCCCAGCAAATAGCACTTACTGAATGTAGAAATCACGTCAGTGCCAGTGTTCAAGTAAACTTGGTGCCTACAATCAGGTGTTTTTGGTTATTTCTTGATGGCAAAGAGCTCACAATGGACAAGATCCATCAGAAATGAACTTCGGTGTCTCCCTGAGCTTTAATTTGCATGTTTTAATTGATTCAGTGAAAATCCCTTCTTGAATTGCCACAGAAGACTTTGTCACATTCACATTGCCCCAACTTGTAGCACTTTCTGAGTCTATTCAAGATTGTGCTCAAGTTAAGGTAATAGAGCTGACATTTTATTGTGTTTTAAAACCAAGGAATGATATTTGGCAAAATGAAATGACATGAAATACAACAAAACTACCCCAACAAATAGCACTTACTGCATCCAGAAATCAAGTCAGTGCTTGTGTTAAGGTAATCTTGGTGTTGAGTTTTGGAACCTCATGTCATAATAAACTCACAAACAGGACAACCCCAAAGAGAAGCACTTATGACATCAACAAACATTAGTGATTCCATTTGAGGTAACCTGCATGGGTTACACTCTTCAAGTGGGTGATTCAGTGAAAATCCCTTCTTGAATTGCCACAGAAGACTTTGTCACATTCACATTGCCCCAATTTGTAGCACTTTCTGAGTCTATTCAAGATTGTGCTCAAGTTAAGCTAATAGAGCTGACATTTTATTGTGTTCTTCAAGATTGAAAACAAACGGATGATATTTGGATTGAAATACTACAAGACTACCCCAACAAATAGCACTTACTGCATCCAGAAATCAAGTCAGTGCTTGTGTTAAGGTAATCTTGGTGTTTAATTCTGGTGATTCCGTGAAAATCCCTTCTTGAATTGCCACAGAAGACTTTGTCACATTCACATTGCCCCAATTTGTAGCACTTTCTGAGTCTATTCAAGATTGTGCTCAAGTTAAGCTAATAGAGCTGACATTTTATTGTGTTTTAAAACCAAGGGATGATATTTGGCAAAATGAAATGACATGAAATACAAGAAAACTACCCCAACAAATAGCACTTACTGCATCCAGAAATCAAGTCAGTGCTTGTGTTAAGGTAATCTTGGTGTTGAATTCTGGAGCCTCCTTTCATGATAAACTCACAAACAGGACAACCCCAAAGAGAAGCACTTATGACATCAACAAACATTAGTGATTCCATTTGAGGTAACCTGCATGGGTTACACTCTTCAAGTGGGTGATTCAGTGAAAATCCCTTCTTGAATTGCCACAGAAGACTTTGTCACATTCACATTGCCCCAATTTGTTGCACTTTCTGAGTCTATTCAAGATTGTGCTCAAGTTAAGGTAATAGAGCTGACATTTTATTGTGTTTTAAAACCAAGGGATGATATTTGGCAAAATGAAATGACATGAAATACAAGAAGACTACCCCAACAAATAGCACTTACTGCATCCAGAAATCAAGTCAGTGCTTGTGTTAAGGTAATCTTGGTGTTGAATTCTCGAGCCTCCTTTCATGATAAACTCACAAACAGGACAACCCCAAAGAGAAGCACTTATGACATCAACAAACATCAGTGATTCCATTTGAGGTAACCTGCATGGGTTACACTCTTCGTGTAAGTGCTCTTCTCACATAGAAGCACAACTTGATCCTGTAGAGAATAACAGTCCATAGTCAAGATCATTCATTCTTACAGCAGTCTCTCCATAGTCCAGAAGAATCCTTCGTTTTCTGTTCTCTGTCCCCCTGTGAAAACCTTTTGCCACAGTTGGTGCATCTTATATCCTGAATGGACCCATTTCAAATAAACTCCACCTTCTTTTTTAAAAAGTTTCAATGGGTTAGAGGATTGTCATCTAACGACTGTTAAACGATCAAGTAGAAACCACCGTCATGTGATGAGAATGGGCCGTTAAGGACTGCTGAGTGGTCAATCAGCTTTAAACCTGTTTACTTGGCTGGAGGTTTTTTTCCACTGGCAAAAATGGCCTCTGCTACCATAAAACATTTAACAAAAAACTGAGTTTAAAGCTACTTTTTAAAAGAAGCTCATCAAGAAATCCCCATTTTGAGTTAAATGCGACACGATTACCCCAGCAAATAGCACTTACTGAATGTAGAAATCACGTCAGTGCCAGTGTTCAAGTAAACTTGGTGCCTACAATCAGGTGTTTTTGGTTATTTCTTGATGAAATACAACAAAACTACCCCAACAAATAGCACTTACTGCATCCAGAAATCGAGTCAGTGCTTGTGTTAAGGTAATCTTGGTGTTGAATTCTCGAGCCTCCTTTCATGATAAACTCACAAACAGGACAACCCCAAAGAGAAGCACTTATGACATCAACAAACATTAGTGATTCCATTTGAGGTAACCTGCATGGGTTACACTCTTCGTGTAAGTGCTCTTCTCACATAGAAGCACAACTTGATCCTGTAGAGAATAACAGTCCATAGTCAATATCATTCATTCTTACAGCAGTCTCTCCATAGTCCAGAAGAATCCTTCGTTTTCTGTTCTCTGTCCCCCTGTGAAAACCTTTTGCCACAGTTGGTGCATCTTATATCCTGAATGGACCCATTTCAAATAAACTCCACCTTCTTTTTTAAAAAGTTTCAATGGGTTAGAGGATTGTCATCTAACGACTGTTAAACGATCAAGTAGAAACCACCGTCATGTGATGAGAATGGGCCGTTAAGGACTGCTGAGTGGTCAATCAGCTTTAAACCTGTTTACTTGGCTGGAGGTTTTTTTCCACTGGCAAAAATGGCCTCTGCTACCATAAAACATTTAACAAAAAACTGAGTTTAAAGCTACTTTTTAAAGAAGCTCATCAAGAAATCCCCATTTTGAGTTAAATGCGACACGATTACCCCAGCAAATAGCACTTACTGAATGTAGAAATCACGTCAGTGCCAGTGTTCAAGTAAACTTGGTGCCTACAATCAGGTGTTTTTGGTTATTTCTTGATGGCAAAGAGCTCACAATGGACAAGATCCATCAGAAATGAACTTCGGTGTCTCCCTGAGCTTTAATTTGCATGTTTTAATTGATTCAGTGAAAATCCCTTCTTGAATTGCCACAGAAGACTTTGTCACATTCACATTGCCCCAACTTGTAGCACTTTCTGAGTCTATTCAAGATTGTGCTCAAGTTAAGGTAATAGAGCTGACATTTTATTGTGTTTTAAAACCAAGGAATGATATTTGGCAAAATGAAATGACATGAAATACAACAAAACTACCCCAACAAATAGCACTTACTGCATCCAGAAATCAAGTCAGTGCTTGTGTTAAGGTAATCTTGGTGTTGAGTTTTGGAACCTCATGTCATAATAAACTCACAAACAGGACAACCCCAAAGAGAAGCACTTATGACATCAACAAACATTAGTGATTCCATTTGAGGTAACCTGCATGGGTTACACTCTTCAAGTGGGTGATTCAGTGAAAATCCCTTCTTGAATTGCCACAGAAGACTTTGTCACATTCACATTGCCCCAATTTGTAGCACTTTCTGAGTCTATTCAAGATTGTGCTCAAGTTAAGCTAATAGAGCTGACATTTTATTGTGTTTTAAAACCAAGGGATGATATTTGGCAAAATGAAATGACATGAAATACAAGAAAACTACCCCAACAAATAGCACTTACTGCATCCAGAAATCAAGTCAGTGCTTGTGTTAAGGTAATCTTGGTGTTGAATTCTGGAGCCTCCTTTCATGATAAACTCACAAACAGGACAACCCCAAAGAGAAGCACTTATGCCATCAACAAACATTAGTGATTCCATTTGAGGTAACCTGCATGGGTTACACTCTTCGTGTAAGTGCTCTTCTCACATAGAAGCACAACTTGATCCTGTAGAGAATAACAGTCCATAGTCAAGATCATTCATTCTTACAGCAGTCTCTCCATAGTCCAGAAGAATCCTTCGTTTTCTGTTCTCTGTCCCCCTGTGAAAACCTTTTGCCACAGTTGGTGCATCTTATATCCTGAATGGACCCATTTCAAATAAACTCCACCTTCTTTTTTAAAAAGTTTCAATGGGTTAGAGGATTGTCATCTAACGACTGTTAAACGATCAAGTAGAAACCACCGTCATGTGATGAGAATGGGCCGTTAAGGACTGCTGAGTGGTCAATCAGCTTTAAACCTGTTTACTTGGCTGGAGGTTTTTTTCCACTGGCAAAAATGGCCTCTGCTACCATAAAAACTGAGTTTAAAGCTACTTTTTAAAAGAAGCTCATCAAGAAATCCCCATTTTGAGTTAAATGCGACACGATTACCCCAGCAAATAGCACTTACTGAATGTAGAAATCACGTCAGTGCCAGTGTTCAAGTAAACTTGGTGCCTACAATCAGGTGTTTTTGGTTATTTCTTGATGGCAAAGAGCTCACAATGGACAAGATCCATCAGAAATGAACTTCAGTGTCTCCCTGAGCTTTAATTTGCATGTTTTAATTGATTCAGTGAAAATCCCTTCTTTGATGGCGACAGCAGACTTTGTCACATTCACATTGCCCCAACATGTAGCACTTTCTGAGTCTATTCAAGATTTTGCTCAAGTTAAGGTAATAGAGCTGACAATTTAGACTTAGACTTAGACTTAGACTTAGACTTAGACTTTCTTTATTGTCATTTTGTATACACAGAGTGGATACAGAACGAAATTTCGCTTTCACACAGCTCAGAAAGATTGCAGTAACTCTACAGGATACCTTGCGGTGAATTACAGTACAGGATAAAGTGCAGTGATAAATCGCAGTCACTTACAGGATAAGTTTCAATTGACTTCCGGATAAAGTGCAGCAGTGAGCAGTAGGCAGTTGAAATGTAAACAGTGTAAAACAAATGTAAACAAATACGCAGTAAGGTGCAGCAATGATTTAAAAGTAGACAGTTGCATTGTACACAGTTTTGCAGTACGTTTCCCGGTAAGGTGCAGCAGCAATTTTGCAGGATACGATACAATGTGCAAATGTGCAGATGTGCAAATCAGCGAATCGAATGTGGTACACAGTCCGTTTTTATACTTTAGCAGTTCAGCAGTTCAACAGTCTGATGGCAGCAGGGAAAAAGCTTTTGCAGAACCTAGTGGACCTGCAGCGGATGCTGCGAAACCTCTTTCCAGAGGGCAGCAGGGAGAATAGTCTGTGGTGGGGGTGTGAGGGGTCCCTGATGATGTTACGGGCTCGAGACACACAGCGCTGCGATGAAATGTCTTTTATGGAGGGAAGAGGAGCCCCGATGATCCCTTCTGCTGTCCTCACCACTCTCCTCACGTTCTTCCAGTCGGAGGCACTGCAGCCTCCACACCACACAGAGAGACAGCTGGTCAGAATACTCTCTATGGTGCTTCTATAGAAGGTCGTGAGGATGGGCGGGGACAGGCGGGCTCTCCTCATCCTCCGCAGAAAGTACAGTCGTTTCTGTGCCCTCTTCACCAGCGACGCGGTGTTCACAGTCCAGGTGAGGTTGTCCGTGATGTGCACCCCCAGGAACTTGGTGCTGCTGACCACCTCCACCGCTGAGTTGTTGATGAGCAGTGGAGCATGGTGAGGCCGGTTTTTCCTGAAGTCGACGATGATCTCCTTCGTCTTCTCCACGTTCAGGATCAGGCTGTTGTCTCTGCACCAGCCCACCAGCTGCTCCACCTCCTCTCTGTAGTCCTGGTCGTTGTCGTCTCTGATCAGGCCCACCACCGTTGTGTCGTCTGCAAACTTCACGATGTGATTGGTGGTGAACCTGGGGACGCAGTCGTGTGTCATCAGGGTGAACAGCAGGGGGCTCAGGGCGCAGCCCTGAGGGGAGCCCGTGCTGAGGGTGATGACATCAGAGGTGTTCTGTCCGACCCGGACTGACTGAGGTCTGTTGGTGAGGAAGTCTAGCAGCCAGTTTCGTAGGGGTGTGTTGAAGCCCAGATGCTCCAGTTTTGCCACCAGATGTTGTGGGATGATGGTGTTGAACGCTGAACTGAAGTCCAGGAACAGCATCCGCACGTGCGTGTTCTTCTCCTCCAGGTGTGCCAGGCTCAGGTGAAGAGAAGAGGAGATGGCGTCCTCAGTGGAGCGGTTCCGTCGGTAGGCAAACTGGAACGGGTCGAGTGTTGGGGGGAGACTGGAGACGATGTGTTCCTTTACCAGCCTTTCAAAGCACTTCATCATGATGGGAGTCAGTGCAACAGGCCGGTAGTCGTTGAAGCAGGTGACTTGAGGTTTCTTTGGCACCGGAATGATGGAGGCAGACTTGAAGCATGCTGGCACTATGGCTTGGTCCAGCGAGGTGTTAAAAATGTCTGTGAGGACACCAGCCAGCTGACCTGCACACTCCTTGAGCACCTGCCCAGGTATGTTGTCGGGGCCTGGGGCCTTCCGCGGGTTGACTCTCCTCAGAGTCTTCCACACGTCGGCGGTGTCAAGGCAGAGGACCTCCTCTTCCTGATGGGGAACAGCTTTCACTGCTGGAGTGCTGTTTAGTGCCTCAAACCTCCCAAAGAAGTTATTTAGTCCATTGAGGAAGTCAGCATCAACTTCACCCACCGGGGGGGAGGGGGTGTTGTATTCAGTGATCGCCCGGATGCCTTTCCACATGCTCCTGGTGTTGCTGGCATCATGGAAAAGCTCCTGGATTTTCTGACTGTGGTTCCGCTTTGCTAGCCTGATGGCACGGTTCAAGTTGGCTCTCGCTGTCCTCAGTGCCTCCTTGTCACCAGACTTGAAGGCTGAGTTCCGTGCTTTTAGCGCTTGACGGACCTCCGCAGTAATCCAGGGTCGTTGGTTGGCTCGGGTGATGATGGTCTTGGTGGTGCTGACGTCCTCAATGCATTTGTTGATGTAGGCTGACACAGTCATGGCGTACTCATCAATGTTGATCTTGTCCTCATAAGTTGCAGCAGCTTTGAACATGTTCCAGTCAGAGCACTCAAAACAGTCCTGGAGCGCCTCCATTGCTCCCTCAGTCCACACCCTCACCTGCCTCGCTGTTGGTTTTGCTCTGATCAGCAGGGGCCTGTATGCTGGGAATAGCATCACGGAACGGTGATCTGAAGAGCCCAGGTGGGGGCGGGGGGAATTTATTGTGTTCTTCAAGATTGAAAACAAACGGATGATATTTGGAGTGAAATGCTACAAGACTACCCCAACAAATAGCACTTACTGCATCCAGAAATCGAGTCAGTGCTTGTGTTAAGGTAATCTTGGTGTTTAATTCTGGTGATTCCGTGAAAATCCCTTCTTGAATTGCCACAGAAGACTTTGTCACATTCACATTGCCCCAACATGTAGCACTTTCTGAGTCTATTCAAGATTGTGCTCAAGTTAAGGTAATAGAGCTGACATTTTATTGTGTTCTTCCAGATTGAAAACAAACGGATGATATTTGGAGTGAAATACTACAAGACTACCCCAACAAATAGCACTTACTGCATCCAGAAATCGAGTCAGTTCTTGTGTTAAGGTAATCTTGGTGTTTAATTCTGGTGATTCCGTGAAAATCCCTTCTTGAATTGCCACAGAAGACTTTGTCACATTCACATTGCCCCAACATGTTGCACTTTCTGAGTCTATACAAGATTGTGCTCATGTTAAGGTAATAGAGCTGACATTTTATTGTGTTTTAAAACCAAGGGATGACATTTGGCAAAATGAAATGACGTGAAATACAAGAAAACTACCCCAACAAATAGCACTTACTGCATCCAGAAATCAAGTCAGTGCTTTTGTTAAGGTAATCTTAGTGTTGAATTCTGGAGCCTCATTTCATGATAAACTCACAAACAGGACAACCCCAAAGAGAAGCACTTATGACATCAACAAACATCAGTGATTCCATTTGAGGTAACCTGCATGGGTTACACTCTTCGTGTAAGTGCTCTTCTCACATAGAAGCACAACTTGATCCTGTAGAGAATAACAGTCCATAGTCAAGATCATTCATTCTTACAGCAGTCTCTCCATAGTCCAGAAGAATCCTTCGTTTTCTGTTCTCTGTCCCCCTGTGAAAACCTTTTGCCACAGTTGGTGCATCTTATATCCTGAATGGACCCATTTCAAATAAACTCCACCTTCTTTTTTAAAAAGTTTCAATGGGTTAGAGGATTGTCATCTAACGACTGTTAAACGATCAAGTAGAAACCACCGTCATGTGATGAGAATGGGCCGTTAAGGACTGCTGAGTGGTCAATCAGCTTTAAACCTGTTTACTTGGCTGGAGGTTTTTTCTACTGGCAAAAATGGCCTCTGCTACCATAAAACATTTAACAAAAAACTGAGTTTAAAGCTACTTTTTAAAGAAGCTCATCAAGAAATCCCCATTTTGAGTTAAATGCGACACGATTACCCCAGCAAATAGCACTTACTGAATGTAGAAATCACGTCAGTGCCAGTGTTCAAGTATACTTGGTGCCTACAATCAGGTGTTTTTGGTTATTTCTTGATGGCAAAGAGCTCACAATGGACAAGATCCATCAGAAATGAACTTCGGTGTCTCCCTGAGCTTTAATTTGCATGTTTTAATTGATTCAGTGAAAATCCCTTCTTGGATTGCAACAGAAGACTTTGTCACATTCACATTGCCCCAACATGTAGCACTTTCTGAGTCTATTCAAGATTGTGCTCAAGTTAAGGTGATAGAGTTGACATTTTATTGTGTTTTAAAACCAAGGGATGATATTTGGCAAAATGAAATGAAGTGAAATACAACAAAACTACCCCAACAAATAGCACTTACTGCATCCAGAAATCAAGTCAGTGCTTGTGTTAAGGTAATCTTGGTGTTGAGTTTTGGAACCTCATGTCATAATAAACTCACAAACAGGACAACCCCAAAGAGAAGCACTTATGACATCAACAAACATTAGTGATTCCATTTGAGGTAACCTGCATGGGTTACACTCTTCAAGTGGGTGATTCAGTGAAAATCCCTTCTTGAATTGCCACAGAAGACTTTGTCACATTCACATTGCCCCAATTTGTTGCACTTTCTGAGTCTATTCAAGATTGTGCTCAAGTTAAGGTAATAGAGCTGACATTTTATTGTGTTTTAAAACCAAGGGATGATATTTGGCAAAATGAAATGACATGAAATACAAGAAGACTACCCCAACAAATAGCACTTACTGCATCCAGAAATCAAGTCAGTGCTTGTGTTAAGGTAATCTTGGTGTTGAATTCTCGAGCCTCCTTTCATGATAAACTCACAAACAGGACAACCCCAAAGAGAAGCACTTATGACATCAACAAACATTAGTGATTCCATTTGAGTTAAACTGCATGGGTTACACTCTTCAAGTGGGTGATTCAGTGAAAATCCCTTCTTTGATGGCGACAGCAGACTTTGTCACATTCACATTGCCCCAACATGTAGCACTTTCTGAGTCTATTCTAGATTGTGCTCAAGTTAAGGTAATAGAGCTGACATTTTATTGTGTTCTTCCAGATTGAAAACAAACGGATGATATTTGGAGTGAAATACTACAAGACTACCCCAACAAATAGCACTTACTGCATCCAGAAATCGAGTCAGTGCTTGTGTTAAGGTAATCTTGGTGTTTAATTCTGGTGATTCCGTGAAAATCCCTTCTTGAATTGCCACAGAAGACTTTGTCACATTCACATTGCCCCAATATGTAGCACTTTCTGAGTCTATTCAAGATTGTGCTCAAGTTAAGGTAATAGAGCTGACATTTTATTGTGTTCTTCCAGATTGAAAACAAACGGATGATATTTGGAGTGAAATACTACAAGACTACCCCAACAAATAGCACTTACTGCATCCAGAAATCGAGTCAGTGCTTGTGTTAAGGTAATCTTGGTGTTTAATTCTGGTGATTCCGTGAAAATCCCTTCTTGAATTGCCACAGAAGACTTTGTCACATTCACATTGCCCCAATATGTAGCACTTTCTGAGTCTATTCAAGATTGTGCTCAAGTTAAGGTAATAGAGCTGACATTTTATTGTGTTCTTCCAGATTGAAAACAAACGGATGATATTTGGAGTGAAATACTACAAGACTACCCCAACAAATAGCACTTACTGCATCCAGAAATCGAGTCAGTGCTTGTGTTAAGGTAATCTTGGTGTTTAATTCTGGTGATTCCGTGAAAATCCCTTCTTGAATTGCCACAGAAGACTTTGTCACATTCACATTGCCCCAATATGTAGCACTTTCTGAGTCTATTCAAGATTGTGCTCAAGTTAAGGTAATAGAGCTGACATTTTATTGTGTTTTAAAACCAAGGAATGATATTTGGCAAAATGAAATGACATGAAATACAACAAAACTACCCCAACAAATAGCACTTACTGCATCCAGAAATCAAGTCAGTGCTTGTGTTAAGGTAATCTTGGTGTTGAGTTTTGGAACCTCATGTCATAATAAACTCACAAACAGGACAACCCCAAAGAGAAGCACTTATGACATCAACAAACATTAGTGATTCCATTTGAGGTAACCTGCATGGGTTACACTCTTCAAGTGGGTGATTCAGTGAAAATCCCTTCTTGAATTGCCACAGAAGACTTTGTCACATTCACATTGCCCCAATTTGTAGCACTTTCTGAGTCTATTCAAGATTGTGCTCAAGTTAAGCTAATAGAGCTGACATTTTATTGTGTTTTAAAACCAAGGGATGATATTTGGCAAAATGAAATGACATGAAATACAAGAAAACTACCCCAACAAATAGCACTTACTGCATCCAGAAATCAAGTCAGTGCTTGTGTTAAGGTAATCTTGGTGTTGAATTCTGGAGCCTCCTTTCATGATAAACTCACAAACAGGACAACCCCAAAGAGAAGCACTTATGACATCAACAAACATTAGTGATTCCATTTGAGGTAACCTGCATGGGTTACACTCTTCAAGTGGGTGATTCAGTGAAAATCCCTTCTTTGATGGCGACAGCAGACTTTGTCACATTCACATTGCCCCAACATGTAGCACTTTCTGAGTCTATTCAAGATTGTGCTCTTGTGCTCAAGTTAAGGTAATAGAGTTGACATTTTATTGTGTTTTAAAACCAAGGGATGATATTTGGCAAAATGAAATGCCATGAAATACAACAAAACTACCCCAACAAATAGCACTTACTGCATCCAGAAATCAAGTCAGTGCTTGTGTTAAGGTAATCTTGGTGTTTAATTTTGGAGCCTCATTTCATGATAAACTCACAAACAGGACAACCCCAAAGAGAAGCACTTATGACATCAACAAACATTAGTGATTCCATTTGAGGTAACCTGCATGGGTTACACTCTTCGTGTAAGTGCTCTTCTCACATAGAAGCACAACTTGATCCTGTAGAGAATAACAGTCCATAGTCAAGATCATTCATTCTTACAGCAGTCTCTCCATAGTCCAGAAGAATCCTTCGTTTTCTGTTCTCTGTCCCCCTGTGAAAACCTTTTGCCACAGTTGGTGCATCTTATATCCTGAATGGACCCATTTCAAATAAACTCCACCTTCTTTTTTAAAAAGTTTCAATGGGTTAGAGGATTGTCATCTAACGACTGTTAAACGATCAAGTAGAAACCACCGTCATGTGATGAGAATGGGCCGTTAAGGACTGCTGAGTGGTCAATCAGCTTTAAACCTGTTTACTTGGCTGGAGGTTTTTTCTACTGGCAAAAATGGCCTCTGCTACCATAAAACATTTAACAAAAAACTGAGTTTAAAGCTACTTTTTAAAGAAGCTCATCAAGAAATCCCCATTTTGAGTTAAATGCGACACGATTACCCCAGCAAATAGCACTTACTGAATGTAGAAATCACGTCAGTGCCAGTGTTCAAGTAAACTTGGTGCCTACAATCAGGTGTTTTTGGTTATTTCTTGATGGCAAAGAGCTCACAATGGACAAGATCCATCAGAAATGAACTTCGGTGTCTCCCTGAGCTTTAATTTGCATGTTTTAATTGATTCAGTGAAAATCCCTTCTTTGATGGCGACAGCAGACTTTGTCACATTCACATTGCCCCAACATGTAGCACTTTCTGAGTCTATTCAAGATTGTGCTCAAGTTAAGGTAATAGAGCTGACATTTTATTGTGTTCTTCCAGATTGAAAACAAACGGATGATATTTGGAGTGAAATACTACAAGACTACCCCAACAAATAGCACTTACTGCATCCAGAAATCGAGTCAGTGCTTGTGTTAAGGTAATCTTGGTGTTGAGTTTTGGAACCTCATGTCATAATAAACTCACAAACAGGACAACCCCAAAGAGAAGCACTTATGACATCAACAAACATTAGTGATTCCATTTGAGGTAAACTGCATGGGTTACACTCTTCAAGTGGGTGATTCAGTGAAAATCCCTTCTTTGATGGCGACAGCAGACTTTGTCACATTCACATTGCCCCAACATGTAGCACTTTCTGAGTCTATTCAAGATTGTGCTCAAGTTAAGGTAATAGAGCTGACATTTTATTGTGTTCTTCCAGATTGAAAACAAACGGATGATATTTGGAGTGAAATACTACAAGACTACCCCAACAAATAGCACTTACTGCATCCAGAAATCGAGTCAGTGCTTGTGTTAAGGTAATCTTGGTGTTTAATTCTGGTGATTCCGTGAAAATCCCTTCTTGAATTGCCACAGAAGACTTTGTCACATTCACATTGCCCCAATATGTAGCACTTTCTGAGTCTATTCAACATTGTGCTCAAGTTAAGGTAATAGAGCTGATATTTTATTGTGTTTTAAAACCAAGGGATGATATTTGGCAAAATGAAATGACATGAAATACAAGAAGACAACCACAACAAATAGCACTTACTGCATCCAGAAATCAAGTCAGTGCTTGTGTTAAGGTAATCTTGGTGTTGAATTCTCGAGCCTCCTTTCATGATAAACTCACAAACAGGACAACCCCAAAGAGAAGCACTTATGACATCAACAAACATTAGTGATTCCATTTGAGTTAACCTGCATGGGTTACACTCTTCAAGTGGGTGATTCAGTGAAAATCCCTTCTTTGATGGCGACAGCAGACTTTGTCACATTCACATTGCCCCAACATGTAGCACTTTCTGAGTCTATTCAAGATTGTGCTCAAGTTAAGGTAATAGAGCTGACATTTTATTGTGTTTTAAAACCAAGGGATGACATTTGGCAAAATGAAATGACGTGAAATACAAGAAAACTACCCCAACAAATAGCACTTACTGCATCCAGAAATCGAGTCAGTGCTTGTGTTAAGGTAATCTTGGTGTTGAATTCTCGAGCCTCCTTTCATGATAAACTCACAAACAGGACAACCCCAAAGAGAAGCACTTATGACATCAACAAACATTAGTGATTCCATTTGAGGTAACCTGCATGGGTTACACTCTTTAAGTGGGTGATTCAGTGAAAATCCCTTCTTTGATGGCGACAGCAGACTTTGTCACATTCACATTGCCCCAACATGTAGCACTTTCTGAGTCTATTCAAGATTGTGCTCAAGTTAAGGTAATAGAGCTGACATTTTATTGTGTTTTAAAACCAAGGGATGACATTTGGCAAAATAAAACGACATGAAATACAACAAAACTACCCCAACAAATAGCACTTACTGCATCCAGAAATCAAGTCAGTGCTTGTGTTAAGGTAATCTTGGTGTTGAGTTTTGGAACCTCATGTCATAATAAACTCACAAACAGGACAACCCCAAAGAGAAGCACTTATGACATCAACAAACATTAGTGATTCCATTTGAGGTAACCTGCATGGGTTACACTCTTCGTGTAAGTGCTCTTCTCACATAGAAGCACAACTTGATCCTGTAGAGAATAACAGTCCATAGTCAAGATCATTCATTCTTACAGCAGTCTCTCCATAGTCCAGAAGAATCCTTCGTTTTCTGTTCTCTGTCCCCCTGTGAAAACCTTTTGCCACAGTTGGTGCATCTTATATCCTGAATGGACCCATTTCAAATAAACTCCACCTTCTTTTTTAAAAAGTTTCAATGGGTTAGAGGATTGTCATCTAACGACTGTTAAACGATCAAGTAGAAACCACCGTCATGTGATGAGAATGGGCCGTTAAGGACTGCTGAGTGGTCAATCAGCTTTAAACCTGTTTACTTGGCTGGAGGTTTTTTTCCACTGGCAAAAATGGCCTCTGCTACCATAAAAACTGAGTTTAAAGCTACTTTTTAAAAGAAGCTCATCAAGAAATCCCCATTTTGAGTTAAATGCGACACGATTACCCCAGCAAATAGCACTTACTGAATGTAGAAATCACGTCAGTGCCAGTGTTCAAGTAAACTTGGTGCCTACAATCAGGTGTTTTTGGTTATTTCTTGATGGCAAAGAGCTCACAATGGACAAGATCCATCAGAAATGAACTTCAGTGTCTCCCTGAGCTTTAATTTGCATGTTTTAATTGATTCAGTGAAAATCCCTTCTTTGATGGCGACAGCAGACTTTGTCACATTCACATTGCCCCAACATGTAGCACTTTCTGAGTCTATTCAAGATTTTGCTCAAGTTAAGGTAATAGAGCTGACAATTTATTGTGTTCTTCAAGATTGAAAACAAACGGATGATATTTGGAGTGAAATGCTACAAGACTACCCCAACAAATAGCACTTACTGCATCCAGAAATCGAGTCAGTGCTTGTGTTAAGGTAATCTTGGTGTTTAATTCTGGTGATTCCGTGAAAATCCCTTCTTGAATTGCCACAGAAGACTTTGTCACATTCACATTGCCCCAACATGTAGCACTTTCTGAGTCTATTCAAGATTGTGCTCAAGTTAAGGTAATAGAGCTGACATTTTATTGTGTTCTTCCAGATTGAAAACAAACGGATGATATTTGGAGTGAAATACTACAAGACTACCCCAACAAATAGCACTTACTGCATCCAGAAATCGAGTCAGTTCTTGTGTTAAGGTAATCTTGGTGTTTAATTCTGGTGATTCCGTGAAAATCCCTTCTTGAATTGCCACAGAAGACTTTGTCACATTCACATTGCCCCAACATGTTGCACTTTCTGAGTCTATACAAGATTGTGCTCATGTTAAGGTAATAGAGCTGACATTTTATTGTGTTTTAAAACCAAGGGATGACATTTGGCAAAATGAAATGACGTGAAATACAAGAAAACTACCCCAACAAATAGCACTTACTGCATCCAGAAATCAAGTCAGTGCTTTTGTTAAGGTAATCTTAGTGTTGAATTCTGGAGCCTCATTTCATGATAAACTCACAAACAGGACAACCCCAAAGAGAAGCACTTATGACATCAACAAACATCAGTGATTCCATTTGAGGTAACCTGCATGGGTTACACTCTTCGTGTAAGTGCTCTTCTCACATAGAAGCACAACTTGATCCTGTAGAGAATAACAGTCCATAGTCAAGATCATTCATTCTTACAGCAGTCTCTCCATAGTCCAGAAGAATCCTTCGTTTTCTGTTCTCTGTCCCCCTGTGAAAACCTTTTGCCACAGTTGGTGCATCTTATATCCTGAATGGACCCATTTCAAATAAACTCCACCTTCTTTTTTAAAAAGTTTCAATGGGTTAGAGGATTGTCATCTAACGACTGTTAAACGATCAAGTAGAAACCACCGTCATGTGATGAGAATGGGCCGTTAAGGACTGCTGAGTGGTCAATCAGCTTTAAACCTGTTTACTTGGCTGGAGGTTTTTTCTACTGGCAAAAATGGCCTCTGCTACCATAAAACATTTAACAAAAAACTGAGTTTAAAGCTACTTTTTAAAGAAGCTCATCAAGAAATCCCCATTTTGAGTTAAATGCGACACGATTACCCCAGCAAATAGCACTTACTGAATGTAGAAATCACGTCAGTGCCAGTGTTCAAGTATACTTGGTGCCTACAATCAGGTGTTTTTGGTTATTTCTTGATGGCAAAGAGCTCACAATGGACAAGATCCATCAGAAATGAACTTCGGTGTCTCCCTGAGCTTTAATTTGCATGTTTTAATTGATTCAGTGAAAATCCCTTCTTGGATTGCAACAGAAGACTTTGTCACATTCACATTGCCCCAACATGTAGCACTTTCTGAGTCTATTCAAGATTGTGCTCAAGTTAAGGTGATAGAGTTGACATTTTATTGTGTTTTAAAACCAAGGGATGATATTTGGCAAAATGAAATGAAGTGAAATACAACAAAACTACCCCAACAAATAGCACTTACTGCATCCAGAAATCAAGTCAGTGCTTGTGTTAAGGTAATCTTGGTGTTGAGTTTTGGAACCTCATGTCATAATAAACTCACAAACAGGACAACCCCAAAGAGAAGCACTTATGACATCAACAAACATTAGTGATTCCATTTGAGGTAACCTGCATGGGTTACACTCTTCAAGTGGGTGATTCAGTGAAAATCCCTTCTTGAATTGCCACAGAAGACTTTGCCACATTCACATTGCCCCAATTTGTTGCACTTTCTGAGTCTATTCAAGATTGTGCTCAAGTTAAGGTAATAGAGCTGACATTTTATTGTGTTCTTCCAGATTGAAAACAAACGGATGATATTTGGAGTGAAATACTACAAGACTACCCCAACAAATAGCACTTACTGCATCCAGAAATCGAGTCAGTGCTTGTGTTAAGGTAATCTTGGTGTTTAATTCTGGTGATTCCGTGAAAATCCCTTCTTGAATTGCCACAGAAGACTTTGTCACATTCACATTGCCCCAATATGTAGCACTTTCTGAGTCTATTCAAGATTGTGCTCAAGTTAAGGTAATAGAGCTGACATTTTATTGTGTTCTTCCAGATTGAAAACAAACGGATGATATTTGGAGTGAAATACTACAAGACTACCCCAACAAATAGCACTTACTGCATCCAGAAATCGAGTCAGTGCTTGTGTTAAGGTAATCTTGGTGTTTAATTCTGGTGATTCCGTGAAAATCCCTTCTTGAATTGCCACAGAAGACTTTGTCACATTCACATTGCCCCAATATGTAGCACTTTCTGAGTCTATTCAACATTGTGCTCAAGTTAAGGTAATAGAGCTGATATTTTATTGTGTTTTGAAACCAAGGGATGATATTTGGCTAAATGAAATGAAGTGAAATACAACAAAACTACCCCAACAAATAGCACTTACTGCATCCAGAAATCAAGTCAGTGCTTGTGTTAAGGTAATCTTGGTGTTGAGTTTTGGAACCTCATGTCATAATAAACTCACAAACAGGACAACCCCAAAGAGAAGCACTTATGACATCAACAAACATTAGTGATTCCATTTGAGGTAAACTGCATGGGTTACACTCTTCAAGTGGGTGATTCAGTGAAAATCCCTTCTTTGATGGCGACAGCAGACTTTGTCACATTCACATTGCCCCAACATGTAGCACTTTCTGAGTCTATTCAAGATTGTGCTCAAGTTAAGGTAATAGAGCTGACATTTTATTGTGTTTTAAAACCAAGGGATGACATTTGGCAAAATGAAATGACGTGAAATACAAGAAAACTACCCCAACAAATAGCACTTACTGCATCCAGAAATCGAGTCAGTGCTTGTGTTAAGGTAATCTTGGTGTTGAATTCTCGAGCCTCCTTTCATGATAAACTCACAAACGGGACAACCCCAAAGAGAAGCACTTATGACATCAACAAACATTAGTGATTCCATTTGAGGTAACCTGCATGGGTTACACTCTTTAAGTGGGTGATTCAGTGAAAATCCCTTCTTTGATGGCGACAGCAGACTTTGTCACATTCACATTGCCCCAACATGTAGCACTTTCTGAGTCTATTCAAGATTGTGCTCAAGTTAAGGTAATAGAGCTGACATTTTATTGTGTTTTAAAACCAAGGGATGACATTTGGCAAAATGAAATGACATGAAATACAAGAAGACTACCCCAACAAATAGCACTTACTGCATCCAGAAATCAAGTCAGTGCTTGTGTTAAGGTAATCTTGGTGTTGAGTTTTGGAACCTCATGTCATAATAAACTCACAAACAGGACAACCCCAAAGAGAAGCACTTATGACATCAACAAACATTAGTGATTCCATTTGAGGTAACCTGCATGGGTTACACTCTTCGTGTAAGTGCTCTTCTCACATAGAAGCACAACTTGATCCTGTAGAGAATAACAGTCCATAGTCAAGATCATTCATTCTTACAGCAGTCTCTCCATAGTCCAGAAGAATCCTTCGTTTTCTGTTCTCTGTCCCCCTGTGAAAACCTTTTGCCACAGTTGGTGCATCTTATATCCTGAATGGACCCATTTCAAATAAACTCCACCTTCTTTTTTAAAAAGTTTCAATGGGTTAGAGGATTGTCATCTAACGACTGTTAAACGATCAAGTAGAAACCACCGTCATGTGATGAGAATGGGCCGTTAAGGACTGCTGAGTGGTCAATCAGCTTTAAACCTGTTTACTTGGCTGGAGGTTTTTTTCCACTGGCAAAAATGGCCTCTGCTACCATAAAAACTGAGTTTAAAGCTACTTTTTAAAAGAAGCTCATCAAGAAATCCCCATTTTGAGTTAAATGCGACACGATTACCCCAGCAAATAGCACTTACTGAATGTAGAAATCACGTCAGTGCCAGTGTTCAAGTAAACTTGGTGCCTACAATCAGGTGTTTTTGGTTATTTCTTGATGGCAAAGAGCTCACAATGGACAAGATCCATCAGAAATGAACTTCAGTGTCTCCCTGAGCTTTAATTTGCATGTTTTAATTGATTCAGTGAAAATCCCTTCTTTGATGGCGACAGCAGACTTTGTCACATTCACATTGCCCCAACATGTAGCACTTTCTGAGTCTATTCAAGATTTTGCTCAAGTTAAGGTAATAGAGCTGACAATTTATTGTGTTCTTCAAGATTGAAAACAAACGGATGATATTTGGAGTGAAATGCTACAAGACTACCCCAACAAATAGCACTTACTGCATCCAGAAATCGAGTCAGTGCTTGTGTTAAGGTAATCTTGGTGTTTAATTCTGGTGATTCCGTGAAAATCCCTTCTTGAATTGCCACAGAAGACTTTGTCACATTCACATTGCCCCAACATGTAGCACTTTCTGAGTCTATTCAAGATTGTGCTCAAGTTAAGGTAATAGAGCTGACATTTTATTGTGTTCTTCCAGATTGAAAACAAACGGATGATATTTGGAGTGAAATACTACAAGACTACCCCAACAAATAGCACTTACTGCATCCAGAAATCGAGTCAGTTCTTGTGTTAAGGTAATCTTGGTGTTTAATTCTGGTGATTCCGTGAAAATCCCTTCTTGAATTGCCACAGAAGACTTTGTCACATTCACATTGCCCCAACATGTTGCACTTTCTGAGTCTATACAAGATTGTGCTCATGTTAAGGTAATAGAGCTGACATTTTATTGTGTTTTAAAACCAAGGGATGACATTTGGCAAAATGAAATGACGTGAAATACAAGAAAACTACCCCAACAAATAGCACTTACTGCATCCAGAAATCAAGTCAGTGCTTTTGTTAAGGTAATCTTAGTGTTGAATTCTGGAGCCTCATTTCATGATAAACTCACAAACAGGACAACCCCAAAGAGAAGCACTTATGACATCAACAAACATCAGTGATTCCATTTGAGGTAACCTGCATGGGTTACACTCTTCGTGTAAGTGCTCTTCTCACATAGAAGCACAACTTGATCCTGTAGAGAATAACAGTCCATAGTCAAGATCATTCATTCTTACAGCAGTCTCTCCATAGTCCAGAAGAATCCTTCGTTTTCTGTTCTCTGTCCCCCTGTGAAAACCTTTTGCCACAGTTGGTGCATCTTATATCCTGAATGGACCCATTTCAAATAAACTCCACCTTCTTTTTTAAAAAGTTTCAATGGGTTAGAGGATTGTCATCTAACGACTGTTAAACGATCAAGTAGAAACCACCGTCATGTGATGAGAATGGGCCGTTAAGGACTGCTGAGTGGTCAATCAGCTTTAAACCTGTTTACTTGGCTGGAGGTTTTTTCTACTGGCAAAAATGGCCTCTGCTACCATAAAACATTTAACAAAAAACTGAGTTTAAAGCTACTTTTTAAAGAAGCTCATCAAGAAATCCCCATTTTGAGTTAAATGCGACACGATTACCCCAGCAAATAGCACTTACTGAATGTAGAAATCACGTCAGTGCCAGTGTTCAAGTATACTTGGTGCCTACAATCAGGTGTTTTTGGTTATTTCTTGATGGCAAAGAGCTCACAATGGACAAGATCCATCAGAAATGAACTTCGGTGTCTCCCTGAGCTTTAATTTGCATGTTTTAATTGATTCAGTGAAAATCCCTTCTTGGATTGCAACAGAAGACTTTGTCACATTCACATTGCCCCAACATGTAGCACTTTCTGAGTCTATTCAAGATTGTGCTCAAGTTAAGGTGATAGAGTTGACATTTTATTGTGTTTTAAAACCAAGGGATGATATTTGGCAAAATGAAATGAAGTGAAATACAACAAAACTACCCCAACAAATAGCACTTACTGCATCCAGAAATCAAGTCAGTGCTTGTGTTAAGGTAATCTTGGTGTTGAGTTTTGGAACCTCATGTCATAATAAACTCACAAACAGGACAACCCCAAAGAGAAGCACTTATGACATCAACAAACATTAGTGATTCCATTTGAGGTAACCTGCATGGGTTACACTCTTCAAGTGGGTGATTCAGTGAAAATCCCTTCTTGAATTGCCACAGAAGACTTTGTCACATTCACATTGCCCCAATTTGTTGCACTTTCTGAGTCTATTCAAGATTGTGCTCAAGTTAAGGTAATAGAGCTGACATTTTATTGTGTTTTAAAACCAAGGGATGATATTTGGCAAAATGAAATGACATGAAATACAAGAAGACTACCCCAACAAATAGCACTTACTGCATCCAGAAATCAAGTCAGTGCTTGTGTTAAGGTAATCTTGGTGTTGAATTCTCGAGCCTCCTTTCATGATAAACTCACAAACAGGACAACCCCAAAGAGAAGCACTTATGACATCAACAAACATTAGTGATTCCATTTGAGTTAAACTGCATGGGTTACACTCTTCAAGTGGGTGATTCAGTGAAAATCCCTTCTTTGATGGCGACAGCAGACTTTGTCACATTCACATTGCCCCAACATGTAGCACTTTCTGAGTCTATTCTAGATTGTGCTCAAGTTAAGGTAATAGAGCTGACATTTTATTGTGTTCTTCCAGATTGAAAACAAACGGATGATATTTGGAGTGAAATACTACAAGACTACCCCAACAAATAGCACTTACTGCATCCAGAAATCGAGTCAGTGCTTGTGTTAAGGTAATCTTGGTGTTTAATTCTGGTGATTCCGTGAAAATCCCTTCTTGAATTGCCACAGAAGACTTTGTCACATTCACATTGCCCCAATATGTAGCACTTTCTGAGTCTATTCAAGATTGTGCTCAAGTTAAGGTAATAGAGCTGACATTTTATTGTGTTCTTCCAGATTGAAAACAAACGGATGATATTTGGAGTGAAATACTACAAGACTACCCCAACAAATAGCACTTACTGCATCCAGAAATCGAGTCAGTGCTTGTGTTAAGGTAATCTTGGTGTTTAATTCTGGTGATTCCGTGAAAATCCCTTCTTGAATTGCCACAGAAGACTTTGTCACATTCACATTGCCCCAATATGTAGCACTTTCTGAGTCTATTCAACATTGTGCTCAAGTTAAGGTAATAGAGCTGATATTTTATTGTGTTTTGAAACCAAGGGATGATATTTGGCTAAATGAAATGAAGTGAAATACAACAAAACTACCCCAACAAATAGCACTTACTGCATCCAGAAATCAAGTCAGTGCTTGTGTTAAGGTAATCTTGGTGTTGAGTTTTGGAACCTCATGTCATAATAAACTCACAAACAGGACAACCCCAAAGAGAAGCACTTATGACATCAACAAACATTAGTGATTCCATTTGAGGTAAACTGCATGGGTTACACTCTTCAAGTGGGTGATTCAGTGAAAATCCCTTCTTTGATGGCGACAGCAGACTTTGTCACATTCACATTGCCCCAACATGTAGCACTTTCTGAGTCTATTCAAGATTGTGCTCAAGTTAAGGTAATAGAGCTGACATTTTATTGTGTTCTTCCAGATTGAAAACAAACGGATGATATTTGGAGTGAAATACTACAAGACTACCCCAACAAATAGCACTTACTGCATCCAGAAATCGAGTCAGTGCTTGTGTTAAGGTAATCTTGGTGTTTAATTCTGGTGATTCCGTGAAAATCCCTTCTTGAATTGCCACAGAAGACTTTGTCACATTCACATTGCCCCAATTTGTAGCACTTTCTGAGTCTATTCAAGATTGTGCTCAAGTTAAGGTGATAGAGTTGACATTTTATTGTGTTTTAAAACCAAGGGATTATATTTGGCAAAATGAAATGAAGTGAAATACAACAAAACTACCCCAACAAATAGCACTTACTGCATCCAGAAATCAAGTCAGTGCTTGTGTTAAGGTAATCTTGGTGTTGAGTTTTGGAACCTCATGTCATAATAAACTCACAAACAGGACAACCCCAAAGAGAAGCACTTATGACATCAACAAACATTAGTGATTCCATTTGAGGTAACCTGCATGGGTTACACTCTTCAAGTGGGTGATTCAGTGAAAATCCCTTCTTTGATGGCGACAGCAGACTTTGTCACATTCACATTGCCCCAACATGTAGCACTTTCTGAGTCTATTCAAGATTGTGCTCAAGTTAAGGTAATAGAGCTGACATTTTATTGTGTTCTTCCAGATTGAAAACAAACGGATGATATTTGGAGTGAAATACTACAAGACTACCCCAACAAATAGCACTTACTGCATCCAGAAATCGAGTCAGTTCTTGTGTTAAGGTAATCTTGGTGTTTAATTCTGGTGATTCCGTGAAAATCCCTTCTTGAATTGCCACAGAAGACTTTGTCACATTCACATTGCCCCAACATGTTGCACTTTCTGAGTCTATACAAGATTGTGCTCAAGTTAAGGTAATAGAGCTGACATTTTATTGTGTTTTAAAACCAAGGGATGACATTTGGCAAAATGAAATGACGTGAAATACAAGAAAACTACCCCAACAAATAGCACTTACTGCATCCAGAAATCGAGTCAGTGCTTTTGTTAAGGTAATCTTAGTGTTGAATTCTGGAGCCTCATTTCATGATAAACTCACAAACAGGACAACCCCAAAGAGAAGCACTTATGACATCAACAAACATTAGTGATTCCATTTGAGGTAACCTGCATGGGTTACACTCTTCGTGTAAGTGCTCTTCTCACATAGAAGCACAACTTGATCCTGTAGAGAATAACAGTCCATAGTCAAGATCATTCATTCTTACAGCAGTCTCTCCATAGTCCAGAAGAATCCTTCGTTTTCTGTTCTCTGTCCCCCTGTGAAAACCTTTTGCCACAGTTGGTGCATCTTATATCCTGAATGGACCCATTTCAAATAAACTCCACCTTCTTTTTTAAAAAGTTTCAATGGGTTAGAGGATTGTCATCTAACGACTGTTAAACGATCAAGTAGAAACCACCGTCATGTGATGAGAATGGGCCGTTAAGGACTGCTGAGTGGTCAATCAGCTTTAAACCTGTTTACTTGGCTGGAGGTTTTTTCTACTGGCAAAAATGGCCTCTGCTACCATAAAACATTTAACAAAAAACTGAGTTTAAAGCTACTTTTTAAAGAAGCTCATCAAGAAATCCCCATTTTGAGTTAAATGCGACACGATTACCCCAGCAAATAGCACTTACTGAATGTAGAAATCACGTCAGTGCCAGTGTTCAAGTATACTTGGTGCCTACAATCAGGTGTTTTTGGTTATTTCTTGATGGCAAAGAGCTCACAATGGACAAGATCCATCAGAAATGAACTTCGGTGTCTCCCTGAGCTTTAATTTGCATGTTTTAATTGATTCAGTGAAAATCCCTTCTTGGATTGCAACAGAAGACTTTGTCACATTCACATTGCCCCAACATGTAGCACTTTCTGAGTCTATTCAAGATTGTGCTCAAGTTAAGGTAATAGAGTTGACATTTTATTGTGTTCTTGAAGATTGAAAACAAACGGATGATATTTGGAGTGAAATACTACAAGACTACCCCAACAAATAGCACTTACTGCATCCAGAAATCGAGTCAGTGCTTGTGTTAAGGTAATCTTGGTGTTTAATTCTGGTGATTCCGTGAAAATCCCTTCTTTGATGGCGACAGCAGACTTTGTCACATTCACATTGCCCCAACATCTTGCACTCTGAGTCTAAACAAGATTGTGCTCATGTTAAGGTAATAGAGCTGACATTTTATTGTGTTCTTCAAGTTTTAAAACAAAGGGATGATATTTGGCAAAATGAAATGACATGAAATACAACAAGACTACCCCAACAGATAGCACTTACTGCATCCAGAAATCAAGTCAGTGCTTGTGTTAAGGTAATCTTGGTGTTGAGTTTTGGAACCTCATGTCATAATAAACTCACAAACAGGACAACCCCAAAGAGAAGCACTTATGACATCAACAAACATTAGTGATTCCATTTGAGGTAACCTGCATGGGTTACACTCTTCAAGTGGGTGATTCAGTGAAAATCCCTTCTTTGATGGCGACAGCAGACTTTGTCACATTCACATTGCCCCAACATGTAGCACTTTCTGAGTCTATTCAAGATTGTGCTCAAGTTAAGGTAATAGAGCTGACATTTTACTGTGTTCTTCAAGTTTGAAAACAAACGGATGATATTTGGAGTGAAATACTACAAGACTACCCCAACAAATAGCACTTACTGCATCCAGAAATCGAGTCAGTGCTTGTGTTAAGGTAATCTTGGTGTTTAATTCTGGAGCCTCCTTTCATGATAAACTCACAAACAGGACAACCCCAAAGAGAAGCACTTATGCCATCAACAAAAATCAGTGATTCCATTTGAGGTGACCTGCATGGGTTACACTCTTCAAGTGGGTGATTCAGTGAACATCCCTTCTTTGATGGCGACAGCAGACTTTGTCACATTCACATTGCCCCAACATTTAGTACTTTCTGAGTCTATTCAAGATTGTGCTCAAGTTAAGGTAATAGAGCTGACAATTTATTGTGTTCTTCAAGATTGAAAACAAACGGATGATATTTGGAGTGAAATGCTACAAGACTACCCCAACAAATAGCACTTACTGCATCCAGAAATCGAGTCAGTGCTTGTGTTAAGGTAATCTTGGTGTTTAATTCTGGTGATTCCGTGAAAATCCCTTCTTGAATTGCCACAGAAGACTTTGTCACATTCACATTGCCCCAATTTGTAGCACTTTCTGAGTCTATTCAAGATTGTGCTCAAGTTAAGGTAATAGAGCTGACATTTTATTGTGTTTTAAAACCAAGGGATGATATTTGGCAAAATGAAATGACATGAAATACAAGAAGACTACCACAACAAATAGCACTTACTGCATCCAGAAATCGAGTCAGTGCTTGTGTTAAGGTAATCTTGGTGTTTAATTCTGGTGATTCCGTGAAAATCCCTTCTTGAATTGCCACAGAAGACTTTGTCACATTCACATTGCCCCAATATGTAGCACTTTCTGAGTCTATTCAAGATTGTGCTCAAGTTAAGGTAATAGAGCTGACATTTTATTGTGTTCTTCAAGTTTTAAAACCAAGGGATGATATTTGGCAAAATGAAACGACATGAAATACAACAAAACTACCCCAACAAATAGCACTTACTGCATCCAGAAATCAAGTCAGTGCTTTTGTTAAGGTAATCTTAGTGTTGAATTCTGGAGCATCATTTCATGATAAACTCACAAACAGGACAACCCCAAAGAGAAGCACTTATGACATCAACAAACATCAGTGATTCCATTTGAGGTAACCTGCATGGGTTACACTCTTCGTGTAAGTGCTCTTCTCACATAGAAGCACAACTTGATCCTGTAGAGAATAACAGTCCATAGTCAAGATCATTCATTCTTACAGCAGTCTCTCCATAGTCCAGAAGAATCCTTCGTTTTCTGTTCTCTGTCCCCCTGTGAAAACCTTTTGCCACAGTTGGTGCATCTTATATCCTGAATGGACCCATTTCAAATAAACTCCACCTTCTTTTTTAAAAAGTTTCACTGGGTTAGAGGATTGTCATCTAACGACTGTTAAACGATCAAGTAGAAACCACCGTCATGTGATGAGAATGGGCCGTTAAGGACTGCTGAGTGGTCAATCAGCTTTAAACCTGTTTACTTGGCTGGAGTTTTTTTTTCCACTGGCAAAAATGGCCTCTGCTACCATAAAACATTTAACAAAAAACTGAGTTTAAAGCTACTTTTTAAAAGAAGCTCATCAAGAAATCCCCATTTTGAGTTAAATGCGACACGATTACCCCAGCAAATAGCACTTACTGAATGTCGAAATCGCGTCAGTGCCAGTGTTCAAGTAAACTTGGTGCCTACAATCAGGTGTTTTTGGTTATTTCTTGATGGCAAAGAGCTCACAATGGACAAGATCCATCAGAAATGAACTTCGGTGTCTCCCTGAGCTTTAATTTGCATGTTTTAATTGATTCAGTGAAAATCCCTTCTTGGATTGCAACAGAAGACTTTGTCACATTCACATTGCCCCAACATGTAGCACTTTCTGAGTCTATTCAAGATTGTGCTCAAGTTAAGGTGATAGAGCTGACATTTTATTGTGTTTTAAAACCAAGGGATGATATTTGGCAAAATGAAATGACATGAAATACAAGAAGACTACCCCAACAAATAGCACTTACTGCATCCAGAAATCAAGTCAGTGCTTGTGTTAAGGTAATCTTGGTGTTGAGTTTTGGAACCTCATGTCATAATAAACTCACAAACAGGACAACCCCAAAGAGAAGCACTTATGACATCAACAAACATTAGTGATTCCATTTGAGGTAACCTGCATGGGTTACACTCTTCAAGTGGGTGATTCAGTGAAAATCCCTTCTTGAATTGCCACAGAAGACTTTGTCACATTCACATTGCCCCAATTTGTTGCACTTTCTGAGTCTATTCAAGATTGTGCTCAAGTTAAGGTAATAGAGCTGACATTTTATTGTGTTTTAAAACCAAGGGATGATATTTGGCAAAATGAAATGACATGAAATACAAGAAGACTACCCCAACAAATAGCACTTACTGCATCCAGAAATCAAGTCAGTGCTTGTGTTAAGGTAATCTTGGTGTTGAATTCTCGAGCCTCCTTTCATGATAAACTCACAAACAGGACAACCCCAAAGAGAAGCACTTATGACATCAACAAACATTAGTGATTCCATTTGAGGTAAACTGCATGGGTTACACTCTTCAAGTGGGTGATTCAGTGAAAATCCCTTCTTTGATGGCGACAGCAGACTTTGTCACATTCACATTGCCCCAACATGTAGCACTTTCTGAGTCTATTCAAGATTGTGCTCAAGTTAAGGTAATAGAGCTGACATTTTATTGTGTTCTTCCAGATTGAAAACAAACGGATGATATTTGGAGTGAAATACTACAAGACTACCCCAACAAATAGCACTTACTGCATCCAGAAATCGAGTCAGTGCTTGTGTTAAGGTAATCTTGGTGTTTAATTCTGGTGATTCCGTGAAAATCCCTTCTTGAATTGCCACAGAAGACTTTGTCACATTCACATTGCCCCAATATGTAGCACTTTCTGAGTCTATTCAAGATTGTGCTCAAGTTAAGGTAATAGAGCTGACATTTTATTGTGTTCTTCAAGTTTTAAAACCAAGGGATGATATTTGGCAAAATGAAACGACATGAAATACAACAAAACTACCCCAACAAATAGCACTTACTGCATCCAGAAATCAAGTCAGTGCTTGTGTTAAGGTAATCTTGGTGTTGAGTTTTGGAACCTCATGTCATAATAAACTCACAAACAGGACAACCCCAAAGAGAAGCACTTATGACATCAACAAACATTAGTGATTCCATTTGAGGTAACCTGCATGGGTTACACTCTTCAAGTGGGTGATTCAGTGAAAATCCCTTCTTGAATTGCCACAGAAGACTTTGTCACATTCACATTGCCCCAATTTGTAGCACTTTCTGAGTCTATTCAAGATTGTGCTCAAGTTAAGGTAATAGAGCTGACATTTTATTGTGTTTTAAAACCAAGGGATGATATTTGGCAAAATGAAATGACATGAAATACAAGAAGACTACCCCAACAAATAGCACTTACTGCATCCAGAAATCAAGTCAGTGCTTGTGTTAAGGTAATCTTGGTGTTGAATTCTCGAGCCTCCTTTCATGATAAACTCACAAACAGGACAACCCCAAAGAGAAGCACTTATGACATCAACAAACATTAGTGATTCCATTTGAGGTAACCTGCATGGGTTACACTCTTCAAGTGGGTGATTCAGTGAAAATCCCTTCTTTGATGGCGACAGCAGACTTTGTCACATTCACATTGCCCCAACATGTTGCACTTTCTGAGTCTATACAAGATTGTGCTCATGTTAAGGTAATAGAGCTGACATTTTATTGTGTTCTTCAAGATTGAAAACAAACGGATGATATTTGGAGTGAAATACTACAAGACTACCCCAACAAATAGCACTTACTGCATCCAGAAATCGAGTCAGTGCTTTTGTTAAGGTAATCTTGGTGTTGAGTTTTGGAACCTCATTTCATAATAAACTCACAAACAGGACAACCCCAAAGAGAAGCACTTATGACATCAACAAACATTAGTGATTCCATTTGAGGTAACCTGCATGGGTTACACTCTTCAAGTGGGTGATTCAGTGAAAATCCCTTCTTTGATGGCAACAGCAGACTTTGTCACATTCACATTGCCCCAACATGTTGCACTTTCTGAGTCTATACAAGATTGTGCTCATGTTAAGGTAATAGAGCTGACATTTTATTGTGTTTTAAAACCAAGGTATGACATTTGGCAAAATGAAATGAAGTGAAATACAAGAAAACTACCCCAACAAATAGCACTTACTGCATCCAGAAATCAAGTCAGTGCTTGTGTTAAGGTAATCTTAGTGTTGAATTCTGGAGCCTCATTTCATGATAAACTCACAAACAGGACAACCCCAAAGAGAAGCACTTATGACATCAACAAACATCAGTGATTCCATTTGAGGTAACCTGCATGGGTTACACTCTTCGTGTAAGTGCTCTTCTCACATAGAAGCACAACTTGATCCTGTAGAGAATAACAGTCCATAGTCAAGATCATTCATTCTTACAGCAGTCTCTCCATAGTCCAGAAGAATCCTTTGTTTTCTGTTCTCTGTCCCCCTGTGAAAACCTTTTGCCACAGTTGGTGCATCTTATATCCTGAATGGACCCATTTCAAATAAACTCCACCTTCTTTTTTAAAAAGTTTCAATGGGTTAGAGGATTGTCATCTAACGACTGTTAAACGATCAAGTAGAAACCACCGTCATGTGATGAGAATGGGCCGTTAAGGACTGCTGAGTGGTCAATCAGCTTTAAACCTGTTTACTTGGCTGGAGGTTTTTTTCCACTGACAAAAATGGCCTCTGCTACCATAAAACATTTAACAACAAACTGAGTTTAAAGCTACTTTTTAAAGAAGCTCATCAAGAAATCCCCATTTTGAGTTAAATGCGACACGATTACCCCAGCAAATAGCACTTACTGAATGTAGAAATCACGTCAGTGCCAGTGTTCAAGTAAACTTGGTGCCTACAATCAGGTGTTTTTGGTTATTTCTTGATGACAAAGAGCTCACAATGGACAAGATCCATCAGAAATGAACTTCGGTGTCTCCCTGAGCTTTAATTTGCATGTTTTAATTGATTCAGTGAAAATCCCTTCTTGAATTGCCACAGAAGACTTAGTCACATTCACATTGCCCCAATTTGTAGCACTTTCTGAGTCTATTCAAGATTGTGCTCAAGTTAAGGTAATAGAGCTGACATTTTATTGTGTTCTTCAAGTTTTAAAACCAAGGGATGATATTTGGCAAAATGAAACGACATGAAATACAACAAAACTACCCCAACAAATAGCACTTACTGCATCCAGAAATCGAGTCAGTGCTTGTGTTAAGGTAATCATTGGTGTTTAATTCTGGTGATTCCGTGAAAATCCCTTCTTGAATTGCCACAGAAGACTTTGTCACATTCACATTGCCCCAACATGTAGCACTTTCTGAGTCTATTCAAGATTGTGCTCAAGTTAAGGTAATAGAGCTGACATTTTATTGTGTTTTGAAACCAAGGGATGATATTTGGTTAAATGAAATGAAGTGAAATACAACAAAACTACCCCAACAAATAGCACTTACTGCATCCAGAAATCAAGTCAGTGCTTGTGTTAAGGTAATCTTGGTGTTTAATTCTGGTGATTCCATGAAAATCCCTTCTTGAATTGCCACAGAAGACTTTGTCACATTCACATTGCCCCAACATGTAGCACTTTCTGAGTCTATTCAAGATTGTGCTCAAGTTAAGGTAATAGAGCTGACATTTTAGTGTGTTTTAAAACCAAGGGATGATATTTGGCAAAATGAAATGACATGAAATACAAGAAGACAACCACAACAAATAGCACTTACTGCATCCAGAAATCAAGTCAGTGCTTGTGTTAAGGTAATCTTGGTGTTGAATTCTCGAGCCTCCTTTCATGATAAACTCACAAACAGGACAACCCCAAAGAGAAGCACTTATGACATCAACAAACATTAGTGATTCCATTTGAGGTAACCTGCATGGGTTACACTCTTCAAGTGGGTGATTCAGTGAAAATCCCTTCTTGAATTGCCACAGAAGACTTTGTCACATTCACATTGCCCCAATTTGTAGCACTTTCTGAGTCTATTCAAGATTGTGCTCAAGTTAAGGTAATAGAGCTGACATTTTATTGTGTTTTAAAACATAGGGATGATATTTGGCAAAATGAAATGACATGAAATACAAGAAGACTACCACAACAAATAGCACTTACTGCATCCAGAAATCGAGTCAGTGCTTGTGTTAAGGTAATCTTGGTGTTGAATTCTCGAGCCTCCTTTCATGATAAACTCACAAACAGGACAACCCCAAAGAGAAGCACTTATGACATCAACAAACATTAGTGATTCCATTTGAGGTAACCTGCATGGGTTACACTCTTCAAGTGGGTGATTCAGTGAAAATCCCTTCTTTGATGGCGACAGCAGACTTTGTCACATTCACATTGCCCCAACATGTAGCACTTTCTGAGTCTATTCAAGATTGTGCTCAAGTTAAGGTAATAGAGCTGACAATTTATTGTGTTCTTCAAGATTGAAAACAAACGGATGATATTTGGAGTGAAATGCTACAAGACTACCCCAACAAATAGCACTTACTGCATCCAGAAATCGAGTCAGTGCTTGTGTTAAGGTAATCTTGGTGTTGAATTCTGGTGATTCCGTGAAAATCCCTTCTTGAATTGCCACAGAAGACTTTGTCACATTCACATTGCCCCAACATGTAGCACTTTCTGAGTCTATTCAAGATTGTGCTCAAGTTAAGGTAATAGAGCTGACATTTTATTGTGTTTTAAAACCAAGGGATGATATTTGGCAAAATGAAATGACATGAAATACAAGAAGACTACCCCAACAAATAGCACTTACTGCATCCAGAAATCAAGTCAGTGCTTGTGTTAAGGTAATCTTGGTGTTGAATTCTCGAGCCTCCTTTCATGATAAACTCACAAACAGGACAACCCCAAAGAGAAGCACTTATGACATCAACAAACATTAGCGATTCCATTTGAGGTAACCTGCATGGGTTACACTCTTCAAGTGGGTGATTCAGTGAAAATCCCTTCTTTGATGGCGACAGCAGACTTTGTCACATTCACATTGCCCCAACATGTAGCACTTTCTGAGTCTATTCAAGATTGTGCTCAAGTTAAGGTAATAGAGCTGACAATTTATTGTGTTCTTCAAGATTGAAAACAAACGGATGATATTTGGATTGAAATGCTACAAGACTACCCCAACAAATAGCACTTACTGCATCCAGAAATCGAGTCAGTGCTTGTGTTAAGGTAATCTTGGTGTTGAATTCTGGTGATTCCGTGAAAATCCCTTCTTGAATTGCCACAGAAGACTTTGTCACATTCACATTGCCCCAATTTGTAGCACTTTCTGAGTCTATTCAAGATTGTGCTCAAGTTAAGGTAATAGAGCTGACATTTTATTGTGTTTTAAAACCAAGGGATGATATTTGGCAAAATGAAATGACATGAAATACAAGAAGACTACCCCAACAAATAGCACTTACTGCATCCAGAAATCAAGTCAGTGCTTGTGTTAAGGTAATCTTGGTGTTGAATTCTCGAGCCTCCTTTCATGATAAACTCACAAACAGGACAACCCCAAAGAGAAGCACTTATGACATCAACAAACATTAGCGATTCCATTTGAGGTAACCTGCATGGGTTACACTCTTCAAGTGGGTGATTCAGTGAAAATCCCTTCTTTGATGGCGACAGCAGACTTTGTCACATTCACATTGCCCCAACATGTAGCACTTTCTGAGTCTATTCAAGATTGTGCTCAAGTTAAGGTAATAGAGCTGACATTTTATTGTGTTCTTCAAGTTTTAAAACCAAGGGATGATATTTGGCAAAATGAAACGACATGAAATACAACAAAACTACCCCAACAAATAGCACTTACTGCATCCAGAAATCGAGTCAGTGCTTTTGTTAAGGTAATCTTAGTGTTGAATTCTGGAGCATCATTTCATGATAAACTCACAAACAGGACAACCCCAAAGAGAAGCACTTATGACATCAACAAACATTAGTGATTCCATTTGAGTTAACCTGCATGGGTTACACTCTTCAAGTGGGTGATTCAGTGAAAATCCCTTCTTTGATGGCGACAGCAGACTTTGTCACATTCACATTGCCCCAATATGTAGCACTTTCTGAGTCTATTCAACATTGTGCTCAAGTTAAGGTAATAGAGCTGACATTTTATTGTGTTTTAAAACCAAGGGATGACATTTGGCAAAATGAAATGACGTGAAATACAAGAAAACTACCCCAACAAATAGCACTTACTGCATCCAGAAATCGAGTCAGTGCTTGTGTTAAGGTAATCTTGGTGTTGAATTCTCGAGCCTCCTTTCATGATAAACTCACAAACAGGACAACCCCAAAGAGAAGCACTTATGACATCAACAAACATTAGTGATTCCATTTGAGGTAACCTGCATGGGTTACACTCTTTAAGTGGGTGATTCAGTGAAAATCCCTTCTTTGATGGCGACAGCAGACTTTGTCACATTCACATTGCCCCAACATGTAGCACTTTCTGAGTCTATTCAAGATTGTGCTCAAGTTAAGGTAATAGAGCTGACATTTTATTGTGTTTTAAAACCAAGGGATGACATTTGGCAAAATAAAACGACATGAAATACAACAAAACTACCCCAACAAATAGCACTTACTGCATCCAGAAATCAAGTCAGTGCTTGTGTTAAGGTAATCTTGGTGTTGAGTTTTGGAACCTCATGTCATAATAAACTCACAAACAGGACAACCCCAAAGAGAAGCACTTATGACATCAACAAACATTAGTGATTCCATTTGAGGTAACCTGCATGGGTTACACTCTTCGTGTAAGTGCTCTTCTCACATAGAAGCACAACTTGATCCTGTAGAGAATAACAGTCCATAGTCAAGATCATTCATTCTTACAGCAGTCTCTCCATAGTCCAGAAGAATCCTTCGTTTTCTGTTCTCTGTCCCCCTGTGAAAACCTTTTGCCACAGTTGGTGCATCTTATATCCTGAATGGACCCATTTCAAATAAACTCCACCTTCTTTTTTAAAAAGTTTCAATGGGTTAGAGGATTGTCATCTAACGACTGTTAAACGATCAAGTAGAAACCACCGTCATGTGATGAGAATGGGCCGTTAAGGACTGCTGAGTGGTCAATCAGCTTTAAACCTGTTTACTTGGCTGGAGGTTTTTTTTCCACTGGCAAAAATGGCCTCTGCTACCATAAAACATTTAACAAAAAACTGAGTTTAAAGCTACTTTTTAAAAGAAGCTCATCAAGAAATCCCCATTTTGAGTTAAATGCGACACGATTACCCCAGCAAATAGCACTTACTGAATGTAGAAATCACGTCAGTGCCAGTGTTCAAGTAAACTTGGTGCCTACAATCAGGTGTTTTTGGTTATTTCTTGATGGCAAAGAGCTCACAATGGACAAGATCCATCAGAAATGAACTTCGGTGTCTCCCTGAGCTTTAATTTGCATGTTTTAATTGATTCAGTGAAAATCCCTTCTTGGATTGCAACAGAAGACTTTGTCACATTCACATTGCCCCAACATGTAGCACTTTCTGAGTCTATTCAAGATTGTGCTCAAGTTAAGGTGATAGAGTTGACATTTTATTGTGTTTTAAAACCAAGGGATGATATTTGGCAAAATGAAATGAAGTGAAATACAACAAAACTACCCCAACAAATAGCACTTACTGCATCCAGAAATCAAGTCAGTGCTTGTGTTAAGGTAATCTTGGTGTTGAGTTTTGGAACCTCATGTCATAATAAACTCACAAACAGGACAACCCCAAAGAGAAGCACTTATGACATCAACAAACATTAGTGATTCCATTTGAGGTAACCTGCATGGGTTACACTCTTCAAGTGGGTGATTCAGTGAAAATCCCTTCTTTGATGGCGACAGCAGACTTTGTCACATTCACATTGCCCCAACATGTAGCACTTTCTGAGTCTATTCAAGATTGTGCTCAAGTTAAGGTAATAGAGCTGACATTTTATTGTGTTTTAAAACCAAGGGATGATATTTGGCAAAATGAAATGACATGAAATACAAGAAGACTACCCCAACAAATAGCACTTACTGCATCCAGAAATCAAGTCAGTGCTTGTGTTAAGGTAATCTTGGTGTTGAATTCTCAAGCCTCCTTTCATGATAAACTCACAAACAGGACAACCCCAAAGAGAAGCACTTATGACATCAACAAACATTAGTGATTCCATTTGAGGTAACCTGCATGGGTTACACTCTTCAAGTGGGTGATTCAGTGAAAATCCCTTCTTTGATGGCGACAGCAGACTTTGTCACATTCACATTGCCCCAACATGTAGCACTTTCTGAGTCTATTCAAGATTGTGCTCAAGTTAAGGTAATAGAGCTGACATTTTATTGTGTTTTAAAACCAAGGGATGACATTTGGCAAAATGAAATGACGTGAAATACAAGAAAACTACCCCAACAAATAGCACTTACTGCATCCAGAAATCGAGTCAGTGCTTTTGTTAAGGTAATCTTAGTGTTGAATTCTGGAGCATCATTTCATGATAAACTCACAAACAGGACAACCCCAAAGAGAAGCACTTATGACATCAACAAACATCAGTGATTCCATTTGAGGTAACCTGCATGGGTTACACTCTTCGTGTAAGTGCTCTTCTCACATAGAAGCACAACTTGATCCTGTAGAGAATAACAGTCCATAGTCAAGATCATTCATTCTTACAGCAGTCTCTCCATAGTCCAGATGAATCCTTCGTTTTCTGTTCTCTTTCCCCCTGTGAAAACCTTTTGCCACAGTTGGTGCATCTTATATCCTGAATGGACCCATTTCAAATAAACTCCACCTTCTTTTTTAAAAAGTTTCAATGGGTTAGAGGATTGTCATCTAACGACTGTTAAACGATCAAGTAGAAACCACCGTCATGTGATGAGAATGGGCCGTTAAGGACTGCTGAGTGGTCAATCAGCTTTAAACCTGTTTACTTGGCTGGAGGTTTTTTCTACTGGCAAAAATGGCCTCTGCTACCATAAAACATTTAACAAAAAACTGAGTTTAAAGCTACTTTTTAAAGAAGCTCATCAAGAAATCCCCATTTTGAGTTAAATGCGACACGATTACCCCAGCAAATAGCACTTACTGAATGTAGAAATCACGTCAGTGCCAGTGTTCAAGTAAACTTGGTGCCTACAATCAGGTGTTTTTGGTTATTTCTTGATGGCAAAGAGCTCACAATGGACAAGATCCATCAGAAATGAACTTTGGTGTCTCCCTGAGCTTTAATTTGCATGTTTTAATTGATTCAGTGAAAATCCCTTCTTTGATGGCGACAGCAGACTTTGTCACATTCACATTGCCCCAACATGTAGCACTTTCTGAGTCTATTCAAGATTGTGCTCAAGTTAAGGTAATAGAGCTGACATTTTATTGTGTTCTTCAAGATTGAAAACAAACGGATGATATTTGGAGTGAAATGCTACAAGACTACCCCAACAAATAGCACTTACTGCATCCAGAAATCGAGTCAGTGCTTGTGTTAAGGTAATCTTGGTGTTTAATTCTGGTGATTCCGTGAAAATCCCTTCTTGACTTGCCACAGAAGACTTTGTCACATTCACATTGCCCCAATTTGTAGCACTTTCTGAGTCTATTCAAGATTGTGCTCAAGTTAAGGTAATAGAGCTGACATTTTATTGTGTTTTAAAACCAAGGGATGACATTTGGCAAAATGAAATGACGTGAAATACAAGAAAACTACCCCAACAAATAGCACTTACTGCATCCAGAAATCGAGTCAGTGCTTGTGTTAAGGTAATCTTGGTGTTGAATTCTCGAGCCTCCTTTCATGATAAACTCACAAACAGGACAACCCCAAAGAGAAGCACTTATGACATCAACAAACATTAGTGATTCCATTTGAGGTAACCTGCATGGGTTACACTCTTCGTGTAAGTGCTCTTCTCACATAGAAGCACAACTTGATCCTGTAGAGAATAACAGTCCATAGTCAATATCATTCATTCTTACAGCAGTCTCTCCATAGTCCAGAAGAATCCTTCGTTTTCTGTTCTCTGTCCCCCTGTGAAAACCTTTTGCCACAGTTGGTGCATCTTATATCCTGAATGGACCCATTTCAAATAAACTCCACCTTCTTTTTTAAAAAGTTTCAATGGGTTAGAGGATTGTCATCTAACGACTGTTAAACGATCAAGTAGAAACCACCGTCATGTGATGAGAATGGGCCGTTAAGGACTGCTGAGTGGTCAATCAGCTTTAAACCTGTTTACTTGGCTGGAGGTTTTTTCTACTGGCAAAAATGGCCTCTGCTACCATATAACATTTAGCAAAAAACTGAGTTTAAAGCTACTTTTTAAAGAAGCTCATCAAGAAATCCCCATTTTGAGTTAAATGCGACACGATTACCCCAGCAAATAGCACTTACTGAATGTCGAAATCACGTCAGTGCCAGTGTTCAAGTAAACTTGGTGCCTACAATCAGGTGTTTTTGGTTATTTCTTGATGGCAAAGAGCTCACAATGGACAAGATCCATCAGAAATTAACTTCGGTGTCTCCCTGAGCTTTAATTTGCATGTTTTAATTGATTCAGTGAAAATCCCTTCTTGGATTGCAACAGAAGACTTTGTCACATTCACATTGCCCCAACATGTAGCACTTTCTGAGTCTATTCAAGATTGTGCTCAAGTTAAGGTAATAGAGCTGACATTTTATTGTGTTCTTCAAGATTGAAAACAAACGGATGATATTTGGAGTGAAATACTACAAGACTACCCCAACAAATAGCACTTACTGCATCCAGAAATCGAGTCAGTGCTTGTGTTAAGGTAATCTTGGTGTTGAGTTTTGGAACCTCATGTCATAATAAACTCACAAACAGGACAACCCCAAAGAGAAGCACTTATGACATCAACAAACATTAGTGATTCCATTTGAGGTAAACTGCATGGGTTACACTCTTCAAGTGGGTGATTCAGTGAAAATCCCTTCTTTGATGGCGACAGCAGACTTTGTCACATTCACATTGCCCCAACATGTAGCACTTTCTGAGTCTATTCAAGATTGTGCTCAAGTTAAGGTAATAGAGCTGACATTTTATTGTGTTCTTCCAGATTGAAAACAAACGGATGATATTTGGAGTGAAATACTACAAGACTACCCCAACAAATAGCACTTACTGCATCCAGAAATCAAGTCAGTGCTTGTGTTAAGGTAATCTTGGTGTTTAATTCTGGTGATTCCGTGAAAATCCCTTCTTGAATTGCCACAGAAGACTTTGTCACATTCACATTGCCCCAATATGTAGCACTTTCTGAGTCTATTCAACATTGTGCTCAAGTTAAGGTAATAGAGCTGATATTTTATTGTGTTTTAAAACCAAGGGATGATATTTGGCAAAATGAAATGACATGAAATACAAGAAGACAACCACAACAAATAGCACTTACTGCATCCAGAAATCAAGTCAGTGCTTGTGTTAAGGTAATCTTGGTGTTGAATTCTCGAGCCTCCTTTCATGATAAACTCACAAACAGGACAACCCCAAAGAGAAGCACTTATGACATCAACAAACATTAGTGATTCCATTTGAGTTAACCTGCATGGGTTACACTCTTCAAGTGGGTGATTCAGTGAAAATCCCTTCTTTGATGGCGACAGCAGACTTTGTCACATTCACATTGCCCCAACATGTAGCACTTTCTGAGTCTATTCAAGATTGTGCTCAAGTTAAGGTAATAGAGCTGACATTTTATTGTGTTTTAAAACCAAGGGATGACATTTGGCAAAATGAAATGACGTGAAATACAAGAAAACTACCCCAACAAATAGCACTTACTGCATCCAGAAATCGAGTCAGTGCTTGTGTTAAGGTAATCTTGGTGTTGAATTCTCGAGCCTCCTTTCATGATAAACTCACAAACAGGACAACCCCAAAGAGAAGCACTTATGACATCAACAAACATTAGTGATTCCATTTGAGGTAACCTGCATGGGTTACACTCTTTAAGTGGGTGATTCAGTGAAAATCCCTTCTTTGATGGCGACAGCAGACTTTGTCACATTCACATTGCCCCAACATGTAGCACTTTCTGAGTCTATTCAAGATTGTGCTCAAGTTAAGGTAATAGAGCTGACATTTTATTGTGTTTTAAAACCAAGGGATGACATTTGGCAAAATAAAACGACATGAAATACAACAAAACTACCCCAACAAATAGCACTTACTGCATCCAGAAATCAAGTCAGTGCTTGTGTTAAGGTAATCTTGGTGTTGAGTTTTGGAACCTCATGTCATAATAAACTCACAAACAGGACAACCCCAAAGAGAAGCACTTATGACATCAACAAACATTAGTGATTCCATTTGAGGTAACCTGCATGGGTTACACTCTTCGTGTAAGTGCTCTTCTCACATAGAAGCACAACTTGATCCTGTAGAGAATAACAGTCCATAGTCAAGATCATTCATTCTTACAGCAGTCTCTCCATAGTCCAGAAGAATCCTTCGTTTTCTGTTCTCTGTCCCCCTGTGAAAACCTTTTGCCACAGTTGGTGCATCTTATATCCTGAATGGACCCATTTCAAATAAACTCCACCTTCTTTTTTAAAAAGTTTCAATGGGTTAGAGGATTGTCATCTAACGACTGTTAAACGATCAAGTAGAAACCACCGTCATGTGATGAGAATGGGCCGTTAAGGACTGCTGAGTGGTCAATCAGCTTTAAACCTGTTTACTTGGCTGGAGGTTTTTTCTACTGGCAAAAATGGCCTCTGCTACCATAAAACATTTAACAAAAAACTGAGTTTAAAGCTACTTTTTAAAGAAGCTCATCAAGAAATCCCCATTTTGAGTTAAATGCGACACGATTACCCCAGCAAATAGCACTTACTGAATGTAGAAATCACGTCAGTGCCAGTGTTCAAGTAAACTTGGTGCCTACAATCAGGTGTTTTTGGTTATTTCTTGATGGCAAAGAGCTCACAATGGACAAGATCCATCAGAAATGAACTTTGGTGTCTCCCTGAGCTTTAATTTGCATGTTTTAATTGATTCAGTGAAAATCCCTTCTTTGATGGCGACAGCAGACTTTGTCACATTCACATTGCCCCAACATGTAGCACTTTCTGAGTCTATTCAAGATTGTGCTCAAGTTAAGGTAATAGAGCTGACATTTTATTGTGTTCTTCAAGATTGAAAACAAACGGATGATATTTGGAGTGAAATGCTACAAGACTACCCCAACAAATAGCACTTACTGCATCCAGAAATCGAGTCAGTGCTTGTGTTAAGGTAATCTTGGTGTTTAATTCTGGTGATTCCGTGAAAATCCCTTCTTGACTTGCCACAGAAGACTTTGTCACATTCACATTGCCCCAATTTGTAGCACTTTCTGAGTCTATTCAAGATTGTGCTCAAGTTAAGGTAATAGAGCTGACATTTTATTGTGTTTTAAAACCAAGGGATGACATTTGGCAAAATGAAATGACGTGAAATACAAGAAAACTACCCCAACAAATAGCACTTACTGCATCCAGAAATCGAGTCAGTGCTTGTGTTAAGGTAATCTTGGTGTTGAGTTTTGGAACCTCATGTCATAATAAACTCACAAACAGGACAACCCCAAAGAGAAGCACTTATGACATCAACAAACATTAGTGATTCCATTTGAGGTAAACTGCATGGGTTACACTCTTCAAGTGGGTGATTCAGTGAAAATCCCTTCTTTGATGGCGACAGCAGACTTTGTCACATTCACATTGCCCCAACATGTAGCACTTTCTGAGTCTATTCAAGATTGTGCTCAAGTTAAGGTAATAGAGCTGACATTTTATTGTGTTCTTCCAGATTGAAAACAAACGGATGATATTTGGAGTGAAATACTACAAGACTACCCCAACAAATAGCACTTACTGCATCCAGAAATCAAGTCAGTGCTTGTGTTAAGGTAATCTTGGTGTTTAATTCTGGTGATTCCGTGAAAATCCCTTCTTGAATTGCCACAGAAGACTTTGTCACATTCACATTGCCCCAATATGTAGCACTTTCTGAGTCTATTCAACATTGTGCTCAAGTTAAGGTAATAGAGCTGATATTTTATTGTGTTTTAAAACCAAGGGATGATATTTGGCAAAATGAAATGACATGAAATACAAGAAGACAACCACAACAAATAGCACTTACTGCATCCAGAAATCAAGTCAGTGCTTGTGTTAAGGTAATCTTGGTGTTGAATTCTCGAGCCTCCTTTCATGATAAACTCACAAACAGGACAACCCCAAAGAGAAGCACTTATGACATCAACAAACATTAGTGATTCCATTTGAGTTAACCTGCATGGGTTACACTCTTCAAGTGGGTGATTCAGTGAAAATCCCTTCTTTGATGGCGACAGCAGACTTTGTCACATTCACATTGCCCCAACATGTAGCACTTTCTGAGTCTATTCAAGATTGTGCTCAAGTTAAGGTAATAGAGCTGACATTTTATTGTGTTTTAAAACCAAGGGATGACATTTGGCAAAATGAAATGACGTGAAATACAAGAAAACTACCCCAACAAATAGCACTTACTGCATCCAGAAATCGAGTCAGTGCTTGTGTTAAGGTAATCTTGGTGTTGAATTCTCGAGCCTCCTTTCATGATAAACTCACAAACAGGACAACCCCAAAGAGAAGCACTTATGACATCAACAAACATTAGTGATTCCATTTGAGGTAACCTGCATGGGTTACACTCTTTAAGTGGGTGATTCAGTGAAAATCCCTTCTTTGATGGCGACAGCAGACTTTGTCACATTCACATTGCCCCAACATGTAGCACTTTCTGAGTCTATTCAAGATTGTGCTCAAGTTAAGGTAATAGAGCTGACATTTTATTGTGTTTTAAAACCAAGGGATGACATTTGGCAAAATAAAACGACATGAAATACAACAAAACTACCCCAACAAATAGCACTTACTGCATCCAGAAATCAAGTCAGTGCTTGTGTTAAGGTAATCTTGGTGTTGAGTTTTGGAACCTCATGTCATAATAAACTCACAAACAGGACAACCCCAAAGAGAAGCACTTATGACATCAACAAACATTAGTGATTCCATTTGAGGTAACCTGCATGGGTTACACTCTTCGTGTAAGTGCTCTTCTCACATAGAAGCACAACTTGATCCTGTAGAGAATAACAGTCCATAGTCAAGATCATTCATTCTTACAGCAGTCTCTCCATAGTCCAGAAGAATCCTTCGTTTTCTGTTCTCTGTCCCCCTGTGAAAACCTTTTGCCACAGTTGGTGCATCTTATATCCTGAATGGACCCATTTCAAATAAACTCCACCTTCTTTTTTAAAAAGTTTCAATGGGTTAGAGGATTGTCATCTAACGACTGTTAAACGATCAAGTAGAAACCACCGTCATGTGATGAGAATGGGCCGTTAAGGACTGCTGAGTGGTCAATCAGCTTTAAACCTGTTTACTTGGCTGGAGGTTTTTTTCCACTGGCAAAAATGGCCTCTGCTACCATAAAAACTGAGTTTAAAGCTACTTTTTAAAAGAAGCTCATCAAGAAATCCCCATTTTGAGTTAAATGCGACACGATTACCCCAGCAAATAGCACTTACTGAATGTAGAAATCACGTCAGTGCCAGTGTTCAAGTAAACTTGGTGCCTACAATCAGGTGTTTTTGGTTATTTCTTGATGGCAAAGAGCTCACAATGGACAAGATCCATCAGAAATGAACTTCAGTGTCTCCCTGAGCTTTAATTTGCATGTTTTAATTGATTCAGTGAAAATCCCTTCTTTGATGGCGACAGCAGACTTTGTCACATTCACATTGCCCCAACATGTAGCACTTTCTGAGTCTATTCAAGATTTTGCTCAAGTTAAGGTAATAGAGCTGACAATTTATTGTGTTCTTCAAGATTGAAAACAAACGGATGATATTTGGAGTGAAATGCTACAAGACTACCCCAACAAATAGCACTTACTGCATCCAGAAATCGAGTCAGTGCTTGTGTTAAGGTAATCTTGGTGTTTAATTCTGGTGATTCCGTGAAAATCCCTTCTTGAATTGCCACAGAAGACTTTGTCACATTCACATTGCCCCAACATGTAGCACTTTCTGAGTCTATTCAAGATTGTGCTCAAGTTAAGGTAATAGAGCTGACATTTTATTGTGTTCTTCCAGATTGAAAACAAACGGATGATATTTGGAGTGAAATACTACAAGACTACCCCAACAAATAGCACTTACTGCATCCAGAAATCGAGTCAGTTCTTGTGTTAAGGTAATCTTGGTGTTTAATTCTGGTGATTCCGTGAAAATCCCTTCTTGAATTGCCACAGAAGACTTTGTCACATTCACATTGCCCCAACATGTAGCACTTTCTGAGTCTATTCAAGATTGTGCTCAAGTTAAGGTAATAGAGCTGACATTTTATTGTGTTCTTCCAGATTGAAAACAAACGGATGATATTTGGAGTGAAATACTACAAGACTACCCCAACAAATAGCACTTACTGCATCCAGAAATCGAGTCAGTTCTTGTGTTAAGGTAATCTTGGTGTTTAATTCTGGTGATTCCGTGAAAATCCCTTCTTGAATTGCCACAGAAGACTTTGTCACATTCACATTGCCCCAACATGTTGCACTTTCTGAGTCTATACAAGATTGTGCTCATGTTAAGGTAATAGAGCTGACATTTTATTGTGTTTTAAAACCAAGGGATGACATTTGGCAAAATGAAATGACGTGAAATACAAGAAAACTACCCCAACAAATAGCACTTACTGCATCCAGAAATCAAGTCAGTGCTTTTGTTAAGGTAATCTTAGTGTTGAATTCTGGAGCCTCATTTCATGATAAACTCACAAACAGGACAACCCCAAAGAGAAGCACTTATGACATCAACAAACATCAGTGATTCCATTTGAGGTAACCTGCATGGGTTACACTCTTCGTGTAAGTGCTCTTCTCACATAGAAGCACAACTTGATCCTGTAGAGAATAACAGTCCATAGTCAAGATCATTCATTCTTACAGCAGTCTCTCCATAGTCCAGAAGAATCCTTCGTTTTCTGTTCTCTGTCCCCCTGTGAAAACCTTTTGCCACAGTTGGTGCATCTTATATCCTGAATGGACCCATTTCAAATAAACTCCACCTTCTTTTTTAAAAAGTTTCAATGGGTTAGAGGATTGTCATCTAACGACTGTTAAACGATCAAGTAGAAACCACCGTCATGTGATGAGAATGGGCCGTTAAGGACTGCTGAGTGGTCAATCAGCTTTAAACCTGTTTACTTGGCTGGAGGTTTTTTCTACTGGCAAAAATGGCCTCTGCTACCATAAAACATTTAACAAAAAACTGAGTTTAAAGCTACTTTTTAAAGAAGCTCATCAAGAAATCCCCATTTTGAGTTAAATGCGACACGATTACCCCAGCAAATAGCACTTACTGAATGTAGAAATCACGTCAGTGCCAGTGTTCAAGTATACTTGGTGCCTACAATCAGGTGTTTTTGGTTATTTCTTGATGGCAAAGAGCTCACAATGGACAAGATCCATCAGAAATGAACTTCGGTGTCTCCCTGAGCTTTAATTTGCATGTTTTAATTGATTCAGTGAAAATCCCTTCTTGGATTGCAACAGAAGACTTTGTCACATTCACATTGCCCCAACATGTAGCACTTTCTGAGTCTATTCAAGATTGTGCTCAAGTTAAGGTGATAGAGTTGACATTTTATTGTGTTTTAAAACCAAGGGATGATATTTGGCAAAATGAAATGAAGTGAAATACAACAAAACTACCCCAACAAATAGCACTTACTGCATCCAGAAATCAAGTCAGTGCTTGTGTTAAGGTAATCTTGGTGTTGAGTTTTGGAACCTCATGTCATAATAAACTCACAAACAGGACAACCCCAAAGAGAAGCACTTATGACATCAACAAACATTAGTGATTCCATTTGAGGTAACCTGCATGGGTTACACTCTTCAAGTGGGTGATTCAGTGAAAATCCCTTCTTTGATGGCGACAGCAGACTTTGTCACATTCACATTGCCCCAATTTGTTGCACTTTCTGAGTCTATTCAAGATTGTGCTCAAGTTAAGGTAATAGAGCTGACATTTTATTGTGTTTTAAAACCAAGGGATGATATTTGGCAAAATGAAATGACATGAAATACAAGAAGACTACCCCAACAAATAGCACTTACTGCATCCAGAAATCAAGTCAGTGCTTGTGTTAAGGTAATCTTGGTGTTGAATTCTCGAGCCTCCTTTCATGATAAACTCACAAACAGGACAACCCCAAAGAGAAGCACTTATGACATCAACAAACATTAGTGATTCCATTTGAGTTAAACTGCATGGGTTACACTCTTCAAGTGGGTGATTCAGTGAAAATCCCTTCTTTGATGGCGACAGCAGACTTTGTCACATTCACATTGCCCCAACATGTAGCACTTTCTGAGTCTATTCTAGATTGTGCTCAAGTTAAGGTAATAGAGCTGACATTTTATTGTGTTCTTCCAGATTGAAAACAAACGGATGATATTTGGAGTGAAATACTACAAGACTACCCCAACAAATAGCACTTACTGCATCCAGAAATCGAGTCAGTGCTTGTGTTAAGGTAATCTTGGTGTTTAATTCTGGTGATTCCGTGAAAATCCCTTCTTGAATTGCCACAGAAGACTTTGTCACATTCACATTGCCCCAATATGTAGCACTTTCTGAGTCTATTCAAGATTGTGCTCAAGTTAAGGTAATAGAGCTGACATTTTATTGTGTTCTTCCAGATTGAAAACAAACGGATGATATTTGGAGTGAAATACTACAAGACTACCCCAACAAATAGCACTTACTGCATCCAGAAATCGAGTCAGTGCTTGTGTTAAGGTAATCTTGGTGTTTAATTCTGGTGATTCCGTGAAAATCCCTTCTTGAATTGCTACAGAAGACTTTGTCACATTCACATTGCCCCAATATGTAGCACTTTCTGAGTCTATTCAACATTGTGCTCAAGTTAAGGTAATAGAGCTGATATTTTATTGTGTTTTGAAACCAAGGGATGATATTTGGCTAAATGAAATGAAGTGAAATACAACAAAACTACCCCAACAAATAGCACTTACTGCATCCAGAAATCAAGTCAGTGCTTGTGTTAAGGTAATCTTGGTGTTGAGTTTTGGAACCTCATGTCATAATAAACTCACAAACAGGACAACCCCAAAGAGAAGCACTTATGACATCAACAAACATTAGTGATTCCATTTGAGGTAAACTGCATGGGTTACACTCTTCAAGTGGGTGATTCAGTGAAAATCCCTTCTTTGATGGCGACAGCAGACTTTGTCACATTCACATTGCCCCAACATGTAGCACTTTCTGAGTCTATTCAAGATTGTGCTCAAGTTAAGGTAATAGAGCTGACATTTTATTGTGTTCTTCCAGATTGAAAACAAACGGATGATATTTGGAGTGAAATACTACAAGACTACCCCAACAAATAGCACTTACTGCATCCAGAAATCGAGTCAGTGCTTGTGTTAAGGTAATCTTGGTGTTTAATTCTGGTGATTCCGTGAAAATCCCTTCTTGAATTGCCACAGAAGACTTTGTCACATTCACATTGCCCCAATTTGTAGCACTTTCTGAGTCTATTCAAGATTGTGCTCAAGTTAAGGTAATAGAGCTGACATTTTTATTGTGTTTTAAAACCAAGGGATGATATTTGGCAAAATGAAATGACATGAAATACAAGAAGACTACCCCAACAAATAGCACTTACTGCATCCAGAAATCAAGTCAGTGCTTGTGTTAAGGTAATCTTGGTGTTGAATTCTCGAGCCTCCTTTCATGATAAACTCACAAACAGGACAACCCCAAAGAGAAGTACTTATGACATCAACAAACATTAGTGATTCCATTTGAGGTAACCTGCATGGGTTACACTCTTCAAGTGGGTGATTCAGTGAAAATCCCTTCTTTGATGGCGACAGCAGACTTTGTCACATTCACATTGCCCCAACATGTAGCACTTTCTGAGTCTATTCAAGATTGTGCTCAAGTTAAGGTGATAGAGTTGACATTTTATTGTGTTTTAAAACCAAGGGATTATATTTGGCAAAATGAAATGAAGTGAAATACAACAAAACTACCCCAACAAATAGCACTTACTGCATCCAGAAATCAAGTCAGTGCTTGTGTTAAGGTAATCTTGGTGTTGAGTTTTGGAACCTCATGTCATAATAAACTCACAAACAGGACAACCCCAAAGAGAAGCACTTATGACATCAACAAACATTAGTGATTCCATTTGAGGTAACCTGCATGGGTTACACTCTTCAAGTGGGTGATTCAGTGAAAATCCCTTCTTTGATGGCGACAGCAGACTTTGTCACATTCACATTGCCCCAACATGTAGCACTTTCTGAGTCTATTCAAGATTGTGCTCAAGTTAAGGTAATAGAGCTGACATTTTATTGTGTTCTTCCAGATTGAAAACAAACGGATGATATTTGGAGTGAAATACTACAAGACTACCCCAACAAATAGCACTTACTGCATCCAGAAATCGAGTCAGTTCTTGTGTTAAGGTAATCTTGGTGTTTAATTCTGGTGATTCCGTGAAAATCCCTTCTTGAATTGCCACAGAAGACTTTGTCACATTCACATTGCCCCAACATGTTGCACTTTCTGAGTCTATACAAGATTGTGCTCAAGTTAAGGTAATAGAGCTGACATTTTATTGTGTTTTAAAACCAAGGGATGACATTTGGCAAAATGAAATGACGTGAAATACAAGAAAACTACCCCAACAAATAGCACTTACTGCATCCAGAAATCGAGTCAGTGCTTTTGTTAAGGTAATCTTAGTGTTGAATTCTGGAGCCTCATTTCATGATAAACTCACAAACAGGACAACCCCAAAGAGAAGCACTTATGACATCAACAAACATTAGTGATTCCATTTGAGGTAACCTGCATGGGTTACACTCTTCGTGTAAGTGCTCTTCTCACATAGAAGCACAACTTGATCCTGTAGAGAATAACAGTCCATAGTCAAGATCATTCATTCTTACAGCAGTCTCTCCATAGTCCAGAAGAATCCTTCGTTTTCTGTTCTCTGTCCCCCTGTGAAAACCTTTTGCCACAGTTGGTGCATCTTATATCCTGAATGGACCCATTTCAAATAAACTCCACCTTCTTTTTTAAAAAGTTTCAATGGGTTAGAGGATTGTCATCTAACGACTGTTAAACGATCAAGTAGAAACCACCGTCATGTGATGAGAATGGGCCGTTAAGGACTGCTGAGTGGTCAATCAGCTTTAAACCTGTTTACTTGGCTGGAGGTTTTTTCTACTGGCAAAAATGGCCTCTGCTACCATAAAACATTTAACAAAAAACTGAGTTTAAAGCTACTTTTTAAAGAAGCTCATCAAGAAATCCCCATTTTGAGTTAAATGCGACACGATTACCCCAGCAAATAGCACTTACTGAATGTAGAAATCACGTCAGTGCCAGTGTTCAAGTATACTTGGTGCCTACAATCAGGTGTTTTTGGTTATTTCTTGATGGCAAAGAGCTCACAATGGACAAGATCCATCAGAAATGAACTTCGGTGTCTCCCTGAGCTTTAATTTGCATGTTTTAATTGATTCAGTGAAAATCCCTTCTTGGATTGCAACAGAAGACTTTGTCACATTCACATTGCCCCAACATGTAGCACTTTCTGAGTCTATTCAAGATTGTGCTCAAGTTAAGGTAATAGAGCTGACATTTTATTGTGTTCTTGAAGATTGAAAACAAACGGATGATATTTGGAGTGAAATACTACAAGACTACCCCAACAAATAGCACTTACTGCATCCAGAAATCGAGTCAGTGCTTGTGTTAAGGTAATCTTGGTGTTTAATTCTGGTGATTCCGTGAAAATCCCTTCTTTGATGGCGACAGCAGACTTTGTCACATTCACATTGCCCCAACATCTTGCACTCTGAGTCTAAACAAGATTGTGCTCATGTTAAGGTAATAGAGCTGACATTTTATTGTGTTCTTCAAGTTTTAAAACCAAGGGATGATATTTGGCAAAATGAAATGACATGAAATACAAGAAGACTACCCCAACAAATAGCACTTACTGCATCCAGAAATCAAGTCAGTGCTTGTGTTAAGGTAATCTTGGTGTTGAGTTTTGGAACCTCATGTCATAATAAACTCACAAACAGGACAACCCCAAAGAGAAGCACTTATGACATCAACAAACATTAGTGATTCCATTTGAGGTAACCTGCATGGGTTACACTCTTCAAGTGGGTGATTCAGTGAAAATCCCTTCTTTGATGGCGACAGCAGACTTTGTCACATTCACATTGCCCCAACATTTAGTACTTTCTGAGTCTATTCAAGATTGTGCTCAAGTTAAGGTAATAGAGCTGACAATTTATTGTGTTCTTCAAGATTGAAAACAAACGGATGATATTTGGAGTGAAATGCTACAAGACTACCCCAACAAATAGCACTTACTGCATCCAGAAATCGAGTCAGTGCTTGTGTTAAGGTAATCTTGGTGTTTAATTCTGGTGATTCCGTGAAAATCCCTTCTTGAATTGCCACAGAAGACTTTGTCACATTCACATTGCCCCAATTTGTAGCACTTTCTGAGTCTATTCAAGATTGTGCTCAAGTTAAGGTAATAGAGCTGACATTTTACTGTGTTCTTCAAGTTTGAAAACAAACGGATGATATTTGGAGTGAAATACTACAAGACTACCCCAACAAATAGCACTTACTGCATCCAGAAATCGAGTCAGTGCTTGTGTTAAGGTAATCTTGGTGTTTAATTCTGGAGCCTCCTTTCATGATAAACTCACAAACAGGACAACCCCAAAGAGAAGCACTTATGCCATCAACAAAAATCAGTGATTCCATTTGAGGTGACCTGCATGGGTTACACTCTTCAAGTGGGTGATTCAGTGAACATCCCTTCTTTGATGGCGACAGCAGACTTTGTCACATTCACATTGCCCCAACATTTAGTACTTTCTGAGTCTATTCAAGATTGTGCTCAAGTTAAGGTAATAGAGCTGACAATTTATTGTGTTCTTCAAGATTGAAAACAAACGGATGATATTTGGAGTGAAATGCTACAAGACTACCCCAACAAATAGCACTTACTGCATCCAGAAATCGAGTCAGTGCTTGTGTTAAGGTAATCTTGGTGTTTAATTCTGGTGATTCCGTGAAAATCCCTTCTTGAATTGCCACAGAAGACTTTGTCACATTCACATTGCCCCAATTTGTAGCACTTTCTGAGTCTATTCAAGATTGTGCTCAAGTTAAGGTAATAGAGCTGACATTTTATTGTGTTTTAAAACCAAGGGATGATATTTGGCAAAATGAAATGACATGAAATACAAGAAGACTACCACAACAAATAGCACTTACTGCATCCAGAAATCGAGTCAGTGCTTGTGTTAAGGTAATCTTGGTGTTGAATTCTGGTGATTCCGTGAAAATCCCTTCTTGAATTGCCACAGAAGACTTTGTCACATTCACATTGCCCCAATTTGTAGCACTTTCTGAGTCTATTCAAGATTGTGCTCAAGTTAAGGTAATAGAGCTGACATTTTATTGTGTTCTTCAAGTTTTAAAACCAAGGGATTATATTTGGCAAAATGAAACGACATGAAATACAACAAAACTACCCCAACAAATAGCACTTACTGCATCCAGAAATCGAGTCAGTGCTTGTGTTAAGGTAATCTTAGTGTTGAATTCTGGTGATTCCGTGAAAATCCCTTCTTTGATGGCGACAGCAGACTTTGTCACATTCACATTGCCCCAACATGTAGCACTTTCTGAGTCTATTCAAGATTGTGCTCAAGTTAAGGTGATAGAGCTGACATTTTATTGTGTTTTAAAACCAAGGGATGACATTTGGCAAAATGAAAAGAAGTGAAATACAACAAAACTACCCCAACAAATAGCACTTACTGCATCCAGAAATCGAGTCAGTGCTTGTGTTAAGGTGATCTTGGTGTTGAATTCTCGAGCCTCCTTTCATGATAAACTCACAAACAGGACAACCCCAAAGAGAAGCACTTATGACATCAACAAACATTAGTGATTCCATTTGAGGTAACCTGCATGGGTTACACTCTTCAAGTGGGTGATTCAGTGAAAATCCCTTCTTTGATGGCGACAGCAGACTTTGTCACATTCACATTGCCCCAACATGTAGCACTTTCTGAGTCTATTCAAGATTGTGCTCAAGTTAAGGTAATAGAGCTGACATTTTATTGTGTTTTAAAACCAAGGGATGATATTTGGCAAAATGAAATGACATGAAATACAAGAAGACTACCCCAACAAATAGCACTTACTGCATCCAGAAATCAAGTCAGTGCTTGTGTTAAGGTAATCTTGGTGTTGAATTCTCGAGCCTCCTTTCATGATAAACTCACAAACAGGACAACCCCAAAGAGAAGCACTTATGACATCAACAAACATTAGTGATTCCATTTGAGGTAACCTGCATGGGTTACACTCTTCAAGTGGGTGATTCAGTGAAAATCCCTTCTTTGATGGCGACAGCAGACTTTGTCACATTCACATTGCCCCAACATGTAGCACTTTCTGAGTCTATTCAAGATTGTGCTCAAGTTAAGGTAATAGAGCTGACATTTTATTGTGTTTTAAAACCAAGGGATGATATTTGGCAAAATGAAATGACATGAAATACAACAAAACTACCCCAACAAATAGCACTTACTGCATCCAGAAATCAAGTCAGTGCTTGTGTTAAGGTAATCTTGGTGTTGAATTCTGGAGCCTCCTTTCATGATAAACTCACAAACAGGACAACCCCAAAGAGAAGCACTTATGACATCAACAAACATTAGTGATTCCATTTGAGGTAACCTGCATGGGTTACACTCTTCAAGTGGGTGATTCAGTGAAAATCCCTTCTTTGATGGCGACAGCAGACTTTGTCACATTCACATTGCCCCAACATGTAGCACTTTCTGAGTCTATTCAAGATTGTGCTCAAGTTAAGGTAATAGAGCTGACATTTTATTGTGTTCTTCCAGATTGAAAACAAACAGATGATATTTGGATTGAAATACTACAAGACTACCCCAACAAATAGCACTTACTGCATCCAGAAATCAAGTCAGTGCTTTTTTAAGGTAATCTTAGTGTTGAATTCTGGAGCCTCATTTCATGATAAACTCACAAACAGGACAACCCCAAAGAGAAGCACTTATGACATCAACAAACATCAGTGATTCCATTTGAGGTAACCTGCATGGGTTACACTCTTCGTGTAAGTGCTCTTCTCACATAGAAGCACAACTTGATCCTGTAGAGAATAACAGTCCATAGTCAAGATCATTTATTCTTACAGCAGTCTCTCCATAGTCCAGAAGAATCCTTTGTTTTCTGTTCTCTGTCCCCCTGTGAAAACCTTTTGCCACAGTTGGTGCATCTTATATCCTGAATGGACCCATTTCAAATAAACTCCACCTTCTTTTTTAAAAAGTTTCAATGGGTTAGAGGATTGTCATCTAACGACTGTTAAACGATCAAGTAGAAACCACCGTCATGTGATGAGAATGGGCCGTTAAGGACTGCTGAGTGGTCAATCAGCTTTAAACCTGTTTACTTGGCTGGAGGTTTTTTTCCACTGACAAAAATGGCCTCTGCTACCATAAAACATTTAACAACAAACTGAGTTTAAAGCTACTTTTTAAAGAAGCTCATCAAGAAATCCCCATTTTGAGTTAAATGCGACACGATTACCCCAGCAAATAGCACTTACTGAATGTAGAAATCACGTCAGTGCCAGTGTTCAAGTAAACTTGGTGCCTACAATCAGGTGTTTTTGGTTATTTCTTGATGGCAAAGAGCTCACAATGGACAAGATCCATCAGAAATGAACTTCGGTGTCTCCCTGAGCTTTAATTTGCATGTTTTAATTGATTCAGTGAAAATCCCTTCTTGAATTGCCACAGAAGACTTTGTCACATTCACATTGCCCCAACATGTAGCACTTTCTGAGTCTATTCAAGATTGTGCTCAAGTTAAGGTAATAGAGCTGACATTTTATTGTGTTTTAAAACCAAGGGATGATATTTGGCAAAATGAAATGACATGAAATACAAGAAAACTACCCCAACAAATAGCACTTACTGCATCCAGAAATCAAGTCAGTGCTTTTGTTAAGGTAATCTTGGTGTTTAATTTTGGAGCCTCATTTCATGATAAACTCACAAACAGGACAACCCCAAAGAGAAGCACTTATGACATCAACAAACATTAGTGATTCCATTTGAGGTAACCTGCATGGGTTACACTCTTCGTGTAAGTGCTCTTCTCACATAGAAGCACAACTTGATCCTGTAGAGAATAACAGTCCATAGTCAAGATCATTCATTCTTACAGCAGTCTCTCCATAGTCCAGAAGAATCCTTCGTTTTCTGTTCTCTGTCCCCCTGTGAAAACCTTTTGCCACAGTTGGTGCATCTTATATCCTGAATGGACCCATTTCAAATAAACTCCACCTTCTTTTTTAAAAAGTTTCAATGGGTTAGAGGATTGTCATCTAACGACTGTTAAACGATCAAGTAGAAACCACCGTCATGTGATGAGAATGGGCCGTTAAGGACTGCTGAGTGGTCAATCAGCTTTAAACCTGTTTACTTGGCTGGAGGTTTTTTTCCACTGGCAAAAATGGCCTCTGCTACCATAAAACATTTAACAAAAAACTGAGTTTAAAGGTACTTTTTAAAAGAAGCTCATCAAGAAATCCCCATTTTGAGTTAAATGCGACACGATTACCCCAGCAAATAGCACTTACTGAATGTAGAAATCACGTCAGTGCCAGTGTTCAAGTAAACTTGGTGCCTACAATCAGGTGTTTTTGGTTATTTCTTGATGGCAAAGAGCTCACAATGGACAAGATCCATCAGAAATGAACTTCAGTGTCTCCCTGAGCTTTAATTTGCATGTTTTAATTGATTCAGTGAAAATCCCTTCTTGGATTGCAACAGAAGACTTTGTCACATTCACATTGCCCCAACATGTAGCACTTTCTGAGTCTATTCCAGATTGTGCTCAAGTTAAGGTAATAGAGCAGACATTTTATTGTGTTTTAAAACATAGGGATGATATTTGGCAAAATGAAATGACATGAAATACAAGAAGACTACCACAACAAATAGCACTTACTGCATCCAGAAATCGAGTCAGTGCTTGTGTTAAGGTAATCTTGGTGTTGAATTCTCGAGCCTCCTTTCATGATAAACTCACAAACAGGACAACCCCAAAGAGAAGCACTTATGACATCAACAAACATTAGTGATTCCATTTGAGGTAACCTGCATGGGTTACACTCTTCAAGTTGGTGATTCAGTGAAAATCCCTTCTTTGATGGCGACAGCAGACTTTGTCACATTCACTTTGCCCCAACATGTAGCACTTTCTGAGTCTATTCAAGATTGTGCTCAAGTTAAGGTAATAGAGCTGACATTTTATTGTGTTCTTCCAGATTGAAAACAAACAGATGATATTTGGATTGAAATACTACAAGACTACCCCAACAAATAGCACTTACTGCATCCAGAAATCGAGTCAGTGCTTGTGTTAAGGTAATCTTGGTGTTGAGTTTTGGAACCTCATTTCATAATAAACTCACAAACAGGACAACCCCAAAGAGAAGCACTTATGACATCAACAAACATTAGTGATTCCATTTGAGGTAACCTGCATGGGTTACACTCTTCAAGTGGGTGATTCAGTGAAAATCCCTTCTTTGATGGCAACAGCAGACTTTGTCACATTCACATTGCCCCAACATGTAGCACTTTCTGAGTCTATTCAAAAAAGTGCTCAAGTTAAGGTGATAGAGTTGACATTTTATTGTGTTTTAAAACCAAGGGATTATATTTGGCAAAATGAAAAGAAGTGAAATACAACAAAACTACCCCAACAAATAGCACTTACTGCATCCAGAAATCGAGTCAGTGCTTGTGTTAAGGTAATCTTGGTGTTGAATTCTGGTGATTCCGTGAAAATCCCTTCTTTGATGGCGACAGCAGACTTTGTCACATTCACATTGCCCCAACATGTTGCACTTTCTGAGTCTATACAAGATTGTGCTCATGTTAAGGTAATAGAGCTGACATTTTATTGTGTTTTAAAACCAAGGTATGACATTTGGCAAAATGAAATGACGTGAAATACAAGAAAACTACCCCAACAAATAGCACTTACTGCATCCAGAAATCAAGTCAGTGCTTGTGTTAAGGTAATCTTAGTGTTGAATTCTGGAGCCTCATTTCATGATAAACTCACAAACAGGACAACCCCAAAAAGAAGCACTTATGACATCAACAAACATCAGTGATTCCATTTGAGGTAACCTGCATGGGTTACACTCTTCGTGTAAGTGCTCTTCTCACATAGAAGCACAACTTGATCCTGTAGAGAATAACAGTCCATAGTCAAGATCATTCATTCTTACAGCAGTCTCTCCATAGTCCAGAAGAATCCTTCGTTTTCTGTTCTCTGTCCCCCTGTGAAAACCTTTTGCCACAGTTGGTGCATCTTATATCCTGAATGGACCCATTTCAAATAAACTCCACCTTCTTTTTAAAAAAGTTTCAATGGGTTAGAGGATTGTCATCTAACGACTGTTAAACGATCAAGTAGAAACCACCGTCATGTGATGAGAATGGGCCGTTAAGGACTGCTGAGTGGTCAATCAGCTTTAAACCTGTTTACTTGGCTGGAGGTTTTTTTTCCACTGGCAAAAATGGCCTCTGCTACCATAAAACATTTAACAAAAAACTGAGTTTAAAGCTACTTTTTAAAAGAAGCTCATCAAGAAATCCCCATTTTGAGTTAAATGCGACACGATTACCCCAGCAAATAGCACTTACTGAATGTAGAAATCACGTCAGTGCCAGTGTTCAAGTAAACTTGGTGCCTACAATCAGGTGTTTTTGGTTATTTCTTGATGGCAAAGAGCTCACAATGGACAAGATCCATCAGAAATGAACTTCAGTGTCTCCCTGAGCTTTAATTTGCATGTTTTAATTGATTCAGTGAAAATCCCTTCTTGGATTGCAACAGAAGACTTTGTCACATTCACATTGCCCCAACATGTAGCACTTTCTGAGTCTATTCCAGATTGTGCTCAAGTTAAGGTAATAGAGCAGACATTTTATTGTGTTTTAAAACATAGGGATGATATTTGGCAAAATGAAATGACATGAAATACAAGAAGACTACCACAACAAATAGCACTTACTGCATCCAGAAATCGAGTCAGTGCTTGTGTTAAGGTAATCTTGGTGTTGAATTCTCGAGCCTCCTTTCATGATAAACTCACAAACAGGACAACCCCAAAGAGAAGCACTTATGACATCAACAAACATTAGTGATTCCATTTGAGGTAACCTGCATGGGTTACACTCTTCAAGTTGGTGATTCAGTGAAAATCCCTTCTTTGATGGCGACAGCAGACTTTGTCACATTCACTTTGCCCCAACATGTAGCACTTTCTGAGTCTATTCAAGATTGTGCTCAAGTTAAGGTAATAGAGCTGACATTTTATTGTGTTCTTCCAGATTGAAAACAAACAGATGATATTTGGATTGAAATACTACAAGACTACCCCAACAAATAGCACTTACTGCATCCAGAAATCGAGTCAGTGCTTGTGTTAAGGTAATCTTGGTGTTGAATTCTGGAGCCTCCTTTCATGATAAACTCACAAACAGGACAACCCCAAAGAGAAGCACTTATGACATCAACAAACATCAGTGATTCCATTTGAGGTAACCTGCATGGGTTACACTCTTCGTGTAAGTGCTCTTCTCACATAGAAGCACAACTTGATCCTGTAGAGAATAACAGTCCATAGTCAAGATCATTCATTCTTACAGCAGTCTCTCCATAGTCCAGAAGAATCCTTCGTTTTCTGTTCTCTGTCCCCCTGTGAAAACCTTTTGCCACAGTTGGTGCATCTTATATCCTGAATGGACCCATTTCAAATAAACTCCACCTTCTTTTTTAAAAAGTTTCAATGGGTTAGAGGATTGTCATCTAACGACTGTTAAACGATCAAGTAGAAACCACCGTCATGTGATGAGAATGGGCCGTTAAGGACTGCTGAGTGGTCAATCAGCTTTAAACCTGTTTACTTGGCTGGAGGTTTTTTCTACTGGCAAAAATGGCCTCTGCTACCATAAAACATTTAACAAAAAACTGAGTTTAAAGCTACTTTTTAAAGAAGCTCATCAAGAAATCCCCATTTTGAGTTAAATGCGACACGATTACCCCAGCAAATAGCACTTACTGAATGTAGAAATCACGTCAGTGCCAGTGTTCAAGTAAACTTGGTGCCTACAATCAGGTGTTTTTGGTTATTTCTTGATGGCAAAGAGCTCACAATGGACAAGATCCATCAGAAATGAACTTTGGTGTCTCCCTGAGCTTTAATTTGCATGTTTTAATTGATTCAGTGAAAATCCCTTCTTTGATGGCGACAGCAGACTTTGTCACATTCACATTGCCCCAACATGTAGCACTTTCTGAGTCTATTCAAGATTGTGCTCAAGTTAAGGTAATAGAGCTGACATTTTATTGTGTTCTTCAAGATTGAAAACAAACGGATGATATTTGGAGTGAAATGCTACAAGACTACCCCAACAAATAGCACTTACTGCATCCAGAAATCGAGTCAGTGCTTGTGTTAAGGTAATCTTGGTGTTTAATTCTGGTGATTCCGTGAAAATCCCTTCTTGACTTGCCACAGAAGACTTTGTCACATTCACATTGCCCCAATTTGTAGCACTTTCTGAGTCTATTCAAGATTGTGCTCAAGTTAAGGTAATAGAGCTGACATTTTATTGTGTTTTAAAACCAAGGGATGACATTTGGCAAAATGAAATGACGTGAAATACAAGAAAACTACCCCAACAAATAGCACTTACTGCATCCAGAAATCGAGTCAGTGCTTGTGTTAAGGTAATCTTGGTGTTGAATTCTCGAGCCTCCTTTCATGATAAACTCACAAACAGGACAACCCCAAAGAGAAGCACTTATGACATCAACAAACATTAGTGATTCCATTTGAGGTAACCTGCATGGGTTACACTCTTCGTGTAAGTGCTCTTCTCACATAGAAGCACAACTTGATCCTGTAGAGAATAACAGTCCATAGTCAATATCATTCATTCTTACAGCAGTCTCTCCATAGTCCAGAAGAATCCTTCGTTTTCTGTTCTCTGTCCCCCTGTGAAAACCTTTTGCCACAGTTGGTGCATCTTATATCCTGAATGGACCCATTTCAAATAAACTCCACCTTCTTTTTTAAAAAGTTTCAATGGGTTAGAGGATTGTCATCTAACGACTGTTAAACGATCAAGTAGAAACCACCGTCATGTGATGAGAATGGGCCGTTAAGGACTGCTGAGTGGTCAATCAGCTTTAAACCTGTTTACTTGGCTGGAGGTTTTTTCTACTGGCAAAAATGGCCTCTGCTACCATATAACATTTAGCAAAAAACTGAGTTTAAAGCTACTTTTTAAAGAAGCTCATCAAGAAATCCCCATTTTGAGTTAAATGCGACACGATTACCCCAGCAAATAGCACTTACTGAATGTCGAAATCACGTCAGTGCCAGTGTTCAAGTAAACTTGGTGCCTACAATCAGGTGTTTTTGGTTATTTCTTGATGGCAAAGAGCTCACAATGGACAAGATCCATCAGAAATTAACTTCGGTGTCTCCCTGAGCTTTAATTTGCATGTTTTAATTGATTCAGTGAAAATCCCTTCTTGGATTGCAACAGAAGACTTTGTCACATTCACATTGCCCCAACATGTAGCACTTTCTGAGTCTATTCAAGATTGTGCTCAAGTTAAGGTAATAGAGCTGACATTTTATTGTGTTCTTCAAGATTGAAAACAAACGGATGATATTTGGAGTGAAATACTACAAGACTACCCCAACAAATAGCACTTACTGCATCCAGAAATCGAGTCAGTGCTTGTGTTAAGGTAATCTTGGTGTTGAGTTTTGGAACCTCATGTCATAATAAACTCACAAACAGGACAACCCCAAAGAGAAGCACTTATGACATCAACAAACATTAGTGATTCCATTTGAGGTAAACTGCATGGGTTACACTCTTCAAGTGGGTGATTCAGTGAAAATCCCTTCTTTGATGGCGACAGCAGACTTTGTCACATTCACATTGCCCCAACATGTAGCACTTTCTGAGTCTATTCAAGATTGTGCTCAAGTTAAGGTAATAGAGCTGACATTTTATTGTGTTCTTCCAGATTGAAAACAAACGGATGATATTTGGAGTGAAATACTACAAGACTACCCCAACAAATAGCACTTACTGCATCCAGAAATCAAGTCAGTGCTTGTGTTAAGGTAATCTTGGTGTTTAATTCTGGTGATTCCGTGAAAATCCCTTCTTGAATTGCCACAGAAGACTTTGTCACATTCACATTGCCCCAATATGTAGCACTTTCTGAGTCTATTCAACATTGTGCTCAAGTTAAGGTAATAGAGCTGATATTTTATTGTGTTTTAAAACCAAGGGATGATATTTGGCAAAATGAAATGACATGAAATACAAGAAGACAACCACAACAAATAGCACTTACTGCATCCAGAAATCAAGTCAGTGCTTGTGTTAAGGTAATCTTGGTGTTGAATTCTCGAGCCTCCTTTCATGATAAACTCACAAACAGGACAACCCCAAAGAGAAGCACTTATGACATCAACAAACATTAGTGATTCCATTTGAGTTAACCTGCATGGGTTACACTCTTCAAGTGGGTGATTCAGTGAAAATCCCTTCTTTGATGGCGACAGCAGACTTTGTCACATTCACATTGCCCCAACATGTAGCACTTTCTGAGTCTATTCAAGATTGTGCTCAAGTTAAGGTAATAGAGCTGACATTTTATTGTGTTTTAAAACCAAGGGATGACATTTGGCAAAATGAAATGACGTGAAATACAAGAAAACTACCCCAACAAATAGCACTTACTGCATCCAGAAATCGAGTCAGTGCTTGTGTTAAGGTAATCTTGGTGTTGAATTCTCGAGCCTCCTTTCATGATAAACTCACAAACAGGACAACCCCAAAGAGAAGCACTTATGACATCAACAAACATTAGTGATTCCATTTGAGGTAACCTGCATGGGTTACACTCTTTAAGTGGGTGATTCAGTGAAAATCCCTTCTTTGATGGCGACAGCAGACTTTGTCACATTCACATTGCCCCAACATGTAGCACTTTCTGAGTCTATTCAAGATTGTGCTCAAGTTAAGGTAATAGAGCTGACATTTTATTGTGTTTTAAAACCAAGGGATGACATTTGGCAAAATAAAACGACATGAAATACAACAAAACTACCCCAACAAATAGCACTTACTGCATCCAGAAATCAAGTCAGTGCTTGTGTTAAGGTAATCTTGGTGTTGAGTTTTGGAACCTCATGTCATAATAAACTCACAAACAGGACAACCCCAAAGAGAAGCACTTATGACATCAACAAACATTAGTGATTCCATTTGAGGTAACCTGCATGGGTTACACTCTTCGTGTAAGTGCTCTTCTCACATAGAAGCACAACTTGATCCTGTAGAGAATAACAGTCCATAGTCAAGATCATTCATTCTTACAGCAGTCTCTCCATAGTCCAGAAGAATCCTTCGTTTTCTGTTCTCTGTCCCCCTGTGAAAACCTTTTGCCACAGTTGGTGCATCTTATATCCTGAATGGACCCATTTCAAATAAACTCCACCTTCTTTTTTAAAAAGTTTCAATGGGTTAGAGGATTGTCATCTAACGACTGTTAAACGATCAAGTAGAAACCACCGTCATGTGATGAGAATGGGCCGTTAAGGACTGCTGAGTGGTCAATCAGCTTTAAACCTGTTTACTTGGCTGGAGGTTTTTTCTACTGGCAAAAATGGCCTCTGCTACCATAAAACATTTAACAAAAAACTGAGTTTAAAGCTACTTTTTAAAGAAGCTCATCAAGAAATCCCCATTTTGAGTTAAATGCGACACGATTACCCCAGCAAATAGCACTTACTGAATGTAGAAATCACGTCAGTGCCAGTGTTCAAGTAAACTTGGTGCCTACAATCAGGTGTTTTTGGTTATTTCTTGATGGCAAAGAGCTCACAATGGACAAGATCCATCAGAAATGAACTTTGGTGTCTCCCTGAGCTTTAATTTGCATGTTTTAATTGATTCAGTGAAAATCCCTTCTTTGATGGCGACAGCAGACTTTGTCACATTCACATTGCCCCAACATGTAGCACTTTCTGAGTCTATTCAAGATTGTGCTCAAGTTAAGGTAATAGAGCTGACATTTTATTGTGTTCTTCAAGATTGAAAACAAACGGATGATATTTGGAGTGAAATGCTACAAGACTACCCCAACAAATAGCACTTACTGCATCCAGAAATCGAGTCAGTGCTTGTGTTAAGGTAATCTTGGTGTTTAATTCTGGTGATTCCGTGAAAATCCCTTCTTGACTTGCCACAGAAGACTTTGTCACATTCACATTGCCCCAATTTGTAGCACTTTCTGAGTCTATTCAAGATTGTGCTCAAGTTAAGGTAATAGAGCTGACATTTTATTGTGTTTTAAAACCAAGGGATGACATTTGGCAAAATGAAATGACGTGAAATACAAGAAAACTACCCCAACAAATAGCACTTACTGCATCCAGAAATCGAGTCAGTGCTTGTGTTAAGGTAATCTTGGTGTTGAGTTTTGGAACCTCATGTCATAATAAACTCACAAACAGGACAACCCCAAAGAGAAGCACTTATGACATCAACAAACATTAGTGATTCCATTTGAGGTAAACTGCATGGGTTACACTCTTCAAGTGGGTGATTCAGTGAAAATCCCTTCTTTGATGGCGACAGCAGACTTTGTCACATTCACATTGCCCCAACATGTAGCACTTTCTGAGTCTATTCAAGATTGTGCTCAAGTTAAGGTAATAGAGCTGACATTTTATTGTGTTCTTCCAGATTGAAAACAAACGGATGATATTTGGAGTGAAATACTACAAGACTACCCCAACAAATAGCACTTACTGCATCCAGAAATCAAGTCAGTGCTTGTGTTAAGGTAATCTTGGTGTTTAATTCTGGTGATTCCGTGAAAATCCCTTCTTGAATTGCCACAGAAGACTTTGTCACATTCACATTGCCCCAATATGTAGCACTTTCTGAGTCTATTCAACATTGTGCTCAAGTTAAGGTAATAGAGCTGATATTTTATTGTGTTTTAAAACCAAGGGATGATATTTGGCAAAATGAAATGACATGAAATACAAGAAGACAACCACAACAAATAGCACTTACTGCATCCAGAAATCAAGTCAGTGCTTGTGTTAAGGTAATCTTGGTGTTGAATTCTCGAGCCTCCTTTCATGATAAACTCACAAACAGGACAACCCCAAAGAGAAGCACTTATGACATCAACAAACATTAGTGATTCCATTTGAGTTAACCTGCATGGGTTACACTCTTCAAGTGGGTGATTCAGTGAAAATCCCTTCTTTGATGGCGACAGCAGACTTTGTCACATTCACATTGCCCCAACATGTAGCACTTTCTGAGTCTATTCAAGATTGTGCTCAAGTTAAGGTAATAGAGCTGACATTTTATTGTGTTTTAAAACCAAGGGATGACATTTGGCAAAATGAAATGACGTGAAATACAAGAAAACTACCCCAACAAATAGCACTTACTGCATCCAGAAATCGAGTCAGTGCTTGTGTTAAGGTAATCTTGGTGTTGAATTCTCGAGCCTCCTTTCATGATAAACTCACAAACAGGACAACCCCAAAGAGAAGCACTTATGACATCAACAAACATTAGTGATTCCATTTGAGGTAACCTGCATGGGTTACACTCTTTAAGTGGGTGATTCAGTGAAAATCCCTTCTTTGATGGCGACAGCAGACTTTGTCACATTCACATTGCCCCAACATGTAGCACTTTCTGAGTCTATTCAAGATTGTGCTCAAGTTAAGGTAATAGAGCTGACATTTTATTGTGTTTTAAAACCAAGGGATGACATTTGGCAAAATAAAACGACATGAAATACAACAAAACTACCCCAACAAATAGCACTTACTGCATCCAGAAATCAAGTCAGTGCTTGTGTTAAGGTAATCTTGGTGTTGAGTTTTGGAACCTCATGTCATAATAAACTCACAAACAGGACAACCCCAAAGAGAAGCACTTATGACATCAACAAACATTAGTGATTCCATTTGAGGTAACCTGCATGGGTTACACTCTTCGTGTAAGTGCTCTTCTCACATAGAAGCACAACTTGATCCTGTAGAGAATAACAGTCCATAGTCAAGATCATTCATTCTTACAGCAGTCTCTCCATAGTCCAGAAGAATCCTTCGTTTTCTGTTCTCTGTCCCCCTGTGAAAACCTTTTGCCACAGTTGGTGCATCTTATATCCTGAATGGACCCATTTCAAATAAACTCCACCTTCTTTTTTAAAAAGTTTCAATGGGTTAGAGGATTGTCATCTAACGACTGTTAAACGATCAAGTAGAAACCACCGTCATGTGATGAGAATGGGCCGTTAAGGACTGCTGAGTGGTCAATCAGCTTTAAACCTGTTTACTTGGCTGGAGGTTTTTTTCCACTGGCAAAAATGGCCTCTGCTACCATAAAAACTGAGTTTAAAGCTACTTTTTAAAAGAAGCTCATCAAGAAATCCCCATTTTGAGTTAAATGCGACACGATTACCCCAGCAAATAGCACTTACTGAATGTAGAAATCACGTCAGTGCCAGTGTTCAAGTAAACTTGGTGCCTACAATCAGGTGTTTTTGGTTATTTCTTGATGGCAAAGAGCTCACAATGGACAAGATCCATCAGAAATGAACTTCAGTGTCTCCCTGAGCTTTAATTTGCATGTTTTAATTGATTCAGTGAAAATCCCTTCTTTGATGGCGACAGCAGACTTTGTCACATTCACATTGCCCCAACATGTAGCACTTTCTGAGTCTATTCAAGATTTTGCTCAAGTTAAGGTAATAGAGCTGACAATTTATTGTGTTCTTCAAGATTGAAAACAAACGGATGATATTTGGAGTGAAATGCTACAAGACTACCCCAACAAATAGCACTTACTGCATCCAGAAATCGAGTCAGTGCTTGTGTTAAGGTAATCTTGGTGTTTAATTCTGGTGATTCCGTGAAAATCCCTTCTTGAATTGCCACAGAAGACTTTGTCACATTCACATTGCCCCAACATGTAGCACTTTCTGAGTCTATTCAAGATTGTGCTCAAGTTAAGGTAATAGAGCTGACATTTTATTGTGTTCTTCCAGATTGAAAACAAACGGATGATATTTGGAGTGAAATACTACAAGACTACCCCAACAAATAGCACTTACTGCATCCAGAAATCGAGTCAGTTCTTGTGTTAAGGTAATCTTGGTGTTTAATTCTGGTGATTCCGTGAAAATCCCTTCTTGAATTGCCACAGAAGACTTTGTCACATTCACATTGCCCCAACATGTAGCACTTTCTGAGTCTATTCAAGATTGTGCTCAAGTTAAGGTAATAGAGCTGACATTTTATTGTGTTCTTCCAGATTGAAAACAAACGGATGATATTTGGAGTGAAATACTACAAGACTACCCCAACAAATAGCACTTACTGCATCCAGAAATCGAGTCAGTTCTTGTGTTAAGGTAATCTTGGTGTTTAATTCTGGTGATTCCGTGAAAATCCCTTCTTGAATTGCCACAGAAGACTTTGTCACATTCACATTGCCCCAACATGTTGCACTTTCTGAGTCTATACAAGATTGTGCTCATGTTAAGGTAATAGAGCTGACATTTTATTGTGTTTTAAAACCAAGGGATGACATTTGGCAAAATGAAATGACGTGAAATACAAGAAAACTACCCCAACAAATAGCACTTACTGCATCCAGAAATCAAGTCAGTGCTTTTGTTAAGGTAATCTTAGTGTTGAATTCTGGAGCCTCATTTCATGATAAACTCACAAACAGGACAACCCCAAAGAGAAGCACTTATGACATCAACAAACATCAGTGATTCCATTTGAGGTAACCTGCATGGGTTACACTCTTCGTGTAAGTGCTCTTCTCACATAGAAGCACAACTTGATCCTGTAGAGAATAACAGTCCATAGTCAAGATCATTCATTCTTACAGCAGTCTCTCCATAGTCCAGAAGAATCCTTCGTTTTCTGTTCTCTGTCCCCCTGTGAAAACCTTTTGCCACAGTTGGTGCATCTTATATCCTGAATGGACCCATTTCAAATAAACTCCACCTTCTTTTTTAAAAAGTTTCAATGGGTTAGAGGATTGTCATCTAACGACTGTTAAACGATCAAGTAGAAACCACCGTCATGTGATGAGAATGGGCCGTTAAGGACTGCTGAGTGGTCAATCAGCTTTAAACCTGTTTACTTGGCTGGAGGTTTTTTCTACTGGCAAAAATGGCCTCTGCTACCATAAAACATTTAACAAAAAACTGAGTTTAAAGCTACTTTTTAAAGAAGCTCATCAAGAAATCCCCATTTTGAGTTAAATGCGACACGATTACCCCAGCAAATAGCACTTACTGAATGTAGAAATCACGTCAGTGCCAGTGTTCAAGTATACTTGGTGCCTACAATCAGGTGTTTTTGGTTATTTCTTGATGGCAAAGAGCTCACAATGGACAAGATCCATCAGAAATGAACTTCGGTGTCTCCCTGAGCTTTAATTTGCATGTTTTAATTGATTCAGTGAAAATCCCTTCTTGGATTGCAACAGAAGACTTTGTCACATTCACATTGCCCCAACATGTAGCACTTTCTGAGTCTATTCAAGATTGTGCTCAAGTTAAGGTGATAGAGTTGACATTTTATTGTGTTTTAAAACCAAGGGATGATATTTGGCAAAATGAAATGAAGTGAAATACAACAAAACTACCCCAACAAATAGCACTTACTGCATCCAGAAATCAAGTCAGTGCTTGTGTTAAGGTAATCTTGGTGTTGAGTTTTGGAACCTCATGTCATAATAAACTCACAAACAGGACAACCCCAAAGAGAAGCACTTATGACATCAACAAACATTAGTGATTCCATTTGAGGTAACCTGCATGGGTTACACTCTTCAAGTGGGTGATTCAGTGAAAATCCCTTCTTTGATGGCGACAGCAGACTTTGTCACATTCACATTGCCCCAATTTGTTGCACTTTCTGAGTCTATTCAAGATTGTGCTCAAGTTAAGGTAATAGAGCTGACATTTTATTGTGTTTTAAAACCAAGGGATGATATTTGGCAAAATGAAATGACATGAAATACAAGAAGACTACCCCAACAAATAGCACTTACTGCATCCAGAAATCAAGTCAGTGCTTGTGTTAAGGTAATCTTGGTGTTGAATTCTCGAGCCTCCTTTCATGATAAACTCACAAACAGGACAACCCCAAAGAGAAGCACTTATGACATCAACAAACATTAGTGATTCCATTTGAGGTAAACTGCATGGGTTACACTCTTCAAGTGGGTGATTCAGTGAAAATCCCTTCTTTGATGGCGACAGCAGACTTTGTCACATTCACATTGCCCCAACATGTAGCACTTTCTGAGTCTATTCTAGATTGTGCTCAAGTTAAGGTAATAGAGCTGACATTTTATTGTGTTCTTCCAGATTGAAAACAAACGGATGATATTTGGAGTGAAATACTACAAGACTACCCCAACAAATAGCACTTACTGCATCCAGAAATCGAGTCAGTGCTTGTGTTAAGGTAATCTTGGTGTTTAATTCTGGTGATTCCGTGAAAATCCCTTCTTGAATTGCCACAGAAGACTTTGTCACATTCACATTGCCCCAATATGTAGCACTTTCTGAGTCTATTCAAGATTGTGCTCAAGTTAAGGTAATAGAGCTGACATTTTATTGTGTTCTTCCAGATTGAAAACAAACGGATGATATTTGGAGTGAAATACTACAAGACTACCCCAACAAATAGCACTTACTGCATCCAGAAATCGAGTCAGTGCTTGTGTTAAGGTAATCTTGGTGTTTAATTCTGGTGATTCCGTGAAAATCCCTTCTTGAATTGCTACAGAAGACTTTGTCACATTCACATTGCCCCAATATGTAGCACTTTCTGAGTCTATTCAACATTGTGCTCAAGTTAAGGTAATAGAGCTGATATTTTATTGTGTTTTGAAACCAAGGGATGATATTTGGCTAAATGAAATGAAGTGAAATACAACAAAACTACCCCAACAAATAGCACTTACTGCATCCAGAAATCAAGTCAGTGCTTGTGTTAAGGTAATCTTGGTGTTGAGTTTTGGAACCTCATGTCATAATAAACTCACAAACAGGACAACCCCAAAGAGAAGCACTTATGACATCAACAAACATTAGTGATTCCATTTGAGGTAAACTGCATGGGTTACACTCTTCAAGTGGGTGATTCAGTGAAAATCCCTTCTTTGATGGCGACAGCAGACTTTGTCACATTCACATTGCCCCAACATGTAGCACTTTCTGAGTCTATTCAAGATTGTGCTCAAGTTAAGGTAATAGAGCTGACATTTTATTGTGTTCTTCCAGATTGAAAACAAACGGATGATATTTGGAGTGAAATACTACAAGACTACCCCAACAAATAGCACTTACTGCATCCAGAAATCGAGTCAGTGCTTGTGTTAAGGTAATCTTGGTGTTTAATTCTGGTGATTCCGTGAAAATCCCTTCTTGAATTGCCACAGAAGACTTTGTCACATTCACATTGCCCCAATTTGTAGCACTTTCTGAGTCTATTCAAGATTGTGCTCAAGTTAAGGTAATAGAGCTGACATTTTTATTGTGTTTTAAAACCAAGGGATGATATTTGGCAAAATGAAATGACATGAAATACAAGAAGACTACCCCAACAAATAGCACTTACTGCATCCAGAAATCAAGTCAGTGCTTGTGTTAAGGTAATCTTGGTGTTGAATTCTCGAGCCTCCTTTCATGATAAACTCACAAACAGGACAACCCCAAAGAGAAGTACTTATGACATCAACAAACATTAGTGATTCCATTTGAGGTAACCTGCATGGGTTACACTCTTCAAGTGGGTGATTCAGTGAAAATCCCTTCTTTGATGGCGACAGCAGACTTTGTCACATTCACATTGCCCCAACATGTAGCACTTTCTGAGTCTATTCAAGATTGTGCTCAAGTTAAGGTGATAGAGTTGACATTTTATTGTGTTTTAAAACCAAGGGATTATATTTGGCAAAATGAAATGAAGTGAAATACAACAAAACTACCCCAACAAATAGCACTTACTGCATCCAGAAATCAAGTCAGTGCTTGTGTTAAGGTAATCTTGGTGTTGAGTTTTGGAACCTCATGTCATAATAAACTCACAAACAGGACAACCCCAAAGAGAAGCACTTATGACATCAACAAACATTAGTGATTCCATTTGAGGTAACCTGCATGGGTTACACTCTTCAAGTGGGTGATTCAGTGAAAATCCCTTCTTTGATGGCGACAGCAGACTTTGTCACATTCACATTGCCCCAACATGTAGCACTTTCTGAGTCTATTCAAGATTGTGCTCAAGTTAAGGTAATAGAGCTGACATTTTATTGTGTTCTTCCAGATTGAAAACAAACGGATGATATTTGGAGTGAAATACTACAAGACTACCCCAACAAATAGCACTTACTGCATCCAGAAATCGAGTCAGTTCTTGTGTTAAGGTAATCTTGGTGTTTAATTCTGGTGATTCCGTGAAAATCCCTTCTTGAATTGCCACAGAAGACTTTGTCACATTCACATTGCCCCAACATGTTGCACTTTCTGAGTCTATACAAGATTGTGCTCAAGTTAAGGTAATAGAGCTGACATTTTATTGTGTTTTAAAACCAAGGGATGACATTTGGCAAAATGAAATGACGTGAAATACAAGAAAACTACCCCAACAAATAGCACTTACTGCATCCAGAAATCGAGTCAGTGCTTTTGTTAAGGTAATCTTAGTGTTGAATTCTGGAGCCTCATTTCATGATAAACTCACAAACAGGACAACCCCAAAGAGAAGCACTTATGACATCAACAAACATTAGTGATTCCATTTGAGGTAACCTGCATGGGTTACACTCTTCGTGTAAGTGCTCTTCTCACATAGAAGCACAACTTGATCCTGTAGAGAATAACAGTCCATAGTCAAGATCATTCATTCTTACAGCAGTCTCTCCATAGTCCAGAAGAATCCTTCGTTTTCTGTTCTCTGTCCCCCTGTGAAAACCTTTTGCCACAGTTGGTGCATCTTATATCCTGAATGGACCCATTTCAAATAAACTCCACCTTCTTTTTTAAAAAGTTTCAATGGGTTAGAGGATTGTCATCTAACGACTGTTAAACGATCAAGTAGAAACCACCGTCATGTGATGAGAATGGGCCGTTAAGGACTGCTGAGTGGTCAATCAGCTTTAAACCTGTTTACTTGGCTGGAGGTTTTTTCTACTGGCAAAAATGGCCTCTGCTACCATAAAACATTTAACAAAAAACTGAGTTTAAAGCTACTTTTTAAAGAAGCTCATCAAGAAATCCCCATTTTGAGTTAAATGCGACACGATTACCCCAGCAAATAGCACTTACTGAATGTAGAAATCACGTCAGTGCCAGTGTTCAAGTATACTTGGTGCCTACAATCAGGTGTTTTTGGTTATTTCTTGATGGCAAAGAGCTCACAATGGACAAGATCCATCAGAAATGAACTTCGGTGTCTCCCTGAGCTTTAATTTGCATGTTTTAATTGATTCAGTGAAAATCCCTTCTTGGATTGCAACAGAAGACTTTGTCACATTCACATTGCCCCAACATGTAGCACTTTCTGAGTCTATTCAAGATTGTGCTCAAGTTAAGGTAATAGAGCTGACATTTTATTGTGTTCTTGAAGATTGAAAACAAACGGATGATATTTGGAGTGAAATACTACAAGACTACCCCAACAAATAGCACTTACTGCATCCAGAAATCGAGTCAGTGCTTGTGTTAAGGTAATCTTGGTGTTTAATTCTGGTGATTCCGTGAAAATCCCTTCTTTGATGGCGACAGCAGACTTTGTCACATTCACATTGCCCCAACATCTTGCACTCTGAGTCTAAACAAGATTGTGCTCATGTTAAGGTAATAGAGCTGACATTTTATTGTGTTCTTCAAGTTTTAAAACCAAGGGATGATATTTGGCAAAATGAAATGACATGAAATACAAGAAGACTACCCCAACAAATAGCACTTACTGCATCCAGAAATCAAGTCAGTGCTTGTGTTAAGGTAATCTTGGTGTTGAGTTTTGGAACCTCATGTCATAATAAACTCACAAACAGGACAACCCCAAAGAGAAGCACTTATGACATCAACAAACATTAGTGATTCCATTTGAGGTAACCTGCATGGGTTACACTCTTCAAGTGGGTGATTCAGTGAAAATCCCTTCTTTGATGGCGACAGCAGACTTTGTCACATTCACATTGCCCCAACATTTAGTACTTTCTGAGTCTATTCAAGATTGTGCTCAAGTTAAGGTAATAGAGCTGACAATTTATTGTGTTCTTCAAGATTGAAAACAAACGGATGATATTTGGAGTGAAATGCTACAAGACTACCCCAACAAATAGCACTTACTGCATCCAGAAATCGAGTCAGTGCTTGTGTTAAGGTAATCTTGGTGTTTAATTCTGGTGATTCCGTGAAAATCCCTTCTTGAATTGCCACAGAAGACTTTGTCACATTCACATTGCCCCAATTTGTAGCACTTTCTGAGTCTATTCAAGATTGTGCTCAAGTTAAGGTAATAGAGCTGACATTTTACTGTGTTCTTCAAGTTTGAAAACAAACGGATGATATTTGGAGTGAAATACTACAAGACTACCCCAACAAATAGCACTTACTGCATCCAGAAATCGAGTCAGTGCTTGTGTTAAGGTAATCTTGGTGTTTAATTCTGGAGCCTCCTTTCATGATAAACTCACAAACAGGACAACCCCAAAGAGAAGCACTTATGCCATCAACAAAAATCAGTGATTCCATTTGAGGTGACCTGCATGGGTTACACTCTTCAAGTGGGTGATTCAGTGAACATCCCTTCTTTGATGGCGACAGCAGACTTTGTCACATTCACATTGCCCCAACATTTAGTACTTTCTGAGTCTATTCAAGATTGTGCTCAAGTTAAGGTAATAGAGCTGACAATTTATTGTGTTCTTCAAGATTGAAAACAAACGGATGATATTTGGAGTGAAATGCTACAAGACTACCCCAACAAATAGCACTTACTGCATCCAGAAATCGAGTCAGTGCTTGTGTTAAGGTAATCTTGGTGTTTAATTCTGGTGATTCCGTGAAAATCCCTTCTTGAATTGCCACAGAAGACTTTGTCACATTCACATTGCCCCAATTTGTAGCACTTTCTGAGTCTATTCAAGATTGTGCTCAAGTTAAGGTAATAGAGCTGACATTTTATTGTGTTTTAAAACCAAGGGATGATATTTGGCAAAATGAAATGACATGAAATACAAGAAGACTACCACAACAAATAGCACTTACTGCATCCAGAAATCGAGTCAGTGCTTGTGTTAAGGTAATCTTGGTGTTGAATTCTGGTGATTCCGTGAAAATCCCTTCTTGAATTGCCACAGAAGACTTTGTCACATTCACATTGCCCCAATTTGTAGCACTTTCTGAGTCTATTCAAGATTGTGCTCAAGTTAAGGTAATAGAGCTGACATTTTATTGTGTTCTTCAAGTTTTAAAACCAAGGGATTATATTTGGCAAAATGAAACGACATGAAATACAACAAAACTACCCCAACAAATAGCACTTACTGCATCCAGAAATCGAGTCAGTGCTTGTGTTAAGGTAATCTTAGTGTTGAATTCTGGTGATTCCGTGAAAATCCCTTCTTTGATGGCGACAGCAGACTTTGTCACATTCACATTGCCCCAACATGTAGCACTTTCTGAGTCTATTCAAGATTGTGCTCAAGTTAAGGTGATAGAGCTGACATTTTATTGTGTTTTAAAACCAAGGGATGACATTTGGCAAAATGAAAAGAAGTGAAATACAACAAAACTACCCCAACAAATAGCACTTACTGCATCCAGAAATCGAGTCAGTGCTTGTGTTAAGGTGATCTTGGTGTTGAATTCTCGAGCCTCCTTTCATGATAAACTCACAAACAGGACAACCCCAAAGAGAAGCACTTATGACATCAACAAACATTAGTGATTCCATTTGAGGTAACCTGCATGGGTTACACTCTTCAAGTGGGTGATTCAGTGAAAATCCCTTCTTTGATGGCGACAGCAGACTTTGTCACATTCACATTGCCCCAACATGTAGCACTTTCTGAGTCTATTCAAGATTGTGCTCAAGTTAAGGTAATAGAGCTGACATTTTATTGTGTTTTAAAACCAAGGGATGATATTTGGCAAAATGAAATGACATGAAATACAAGAAGACTACCCCAACAAATAGCACTTACTGCATCCAGAAATCAAGTCAGTGCTTGTGTTAAGGTAATCTTGGTGTTGAATTCTCGAGCCTCCTTTCATGATAAACTCACAAACAGGACAACCCCAAAGAGAAGCACTTATGACATCAACAAACATTAGTGATTCCATTTGAGGTAACCTGCATGGGTTACACTCTTCAAGTGGGTGATTCAGTGAAAATCCCTTCTTTGATGGCGACAGCAGACTTTGTCACATTCACATTGCCCCAACATGTAGCACTTTCTGAGTCTATTCAAGATTGTGCTCAAGTTAAGGTAATAGAGCTGACATTTTATTGTGTTTTAAAACCAAGGGATGATATTTGGCAAAATGAAATGACATGAAATACAACAAAACTACCCCAACAAATAGCACTTACTGCATCCAGAAATCAAGTCAGTGCTTGTGTTAAGGTAATCTTGGTGTTGAATTCTGGAGCCTCCTTTCATGATAAACTCACAAACAGGACAACCCCAAAGAGAAGCACTTATGACATCAACAAACATTAGTGATTCCATTTGAGGTAACCTGCATGGGTTACACTCTTCAAGTGGGTGATTCAGTGAAAATCCCTTCTTTGATGGCGACAGCAGACTTTGTCACATTCACATTGCCCCAACATGTAGCACTTTCTGAGTCTATTCAAGATTGTGCTCAAGTTAAGGTAATAGAGCTGACATTTTATTGTGTTCTTCCAGATTGAAAACAAACAGATGATATTTGGATTGAAATACTACAAGACTACCCCAACAAATAGCACTTACTGCATCCAGAAATCAAGTCAGTGCTTTTTTAAGGTAATCTTAGTGTTGAATTCTGGAGCCTCATTTCATGATAAACTCACAAACAGGACAACCCCAAAGAGAAGCACTTATGACATCAACAAACATCAGTGATTCCATTTGAGGTAACCTGCATGGGTTACACTCTTCGTGTAAGTGCTCTTCTCACATAGAAGCACAACTTGATCCTGTAGAGAATAACAGTCCATAGTCAAGATCATTTATTCTTACAGCAGTCTCTCCATAGTCCAGAAGAATCCTTTGTTTTCTGTTCTCTGTCCCCCTGTGAAAACCTTTTGCCACAGTTGGTGCATCTTATATCCTGAATGGACCCATTTCAAATAAACTCCACCTTCTTTTTTAAAAAGTTTCAATGGGTTAGAGGATTGTCATCTAACGACTGTTAAACGATCAAGTAGAAACCACCGTCATGTGATGAGAATGGGCCGTTAAGGACTGCTGAGTGGTCAATCAGCTTTAAACCTGTTTACTTGGCTGGAGGTTTTTTTCCACTGACAAAAATGGCCTCTGCTACCATAAAACATTTAACAACAAACTGAGTTTAAAGCTACTTTTTAAAGAAGCTCATCAAGAAATCCCCATTTTGAGTTAAATGCGACACGATTACCCCAGCAAATAGCACTTACTGAATGTAGAAATCACGTCAGTGCCAGTGTTCAAGTAAACTTGGTGCCTACAATCAGGTGTTTTTGGTTATTTCTTGATGGCAAAGAGCTCACAATGGACAAGATCCATCAGAAATGAACTTCGGTGTCTCCCTGAGCTTTAATTTGCATGTTTTAATTGATTCAGTGAAAATCCCTTCTTGAATTGCCACAGAAGACTTTGTCACATTCACATTGCCCCAACATGTAGCACTTTCTGAGTCTATTCAAGATTGTGCTCAAGTTAAGGTAATAGAGCTGACATTTTATTGTGTTTTAAAACCAAGGGATGATATTTGGCAAAATGAAATGACATGAAATACAAGAAAACTACCCCAACAAATAGCACTTACTGCATCCAGAAATCAAGTCAGTGCTTTTGTTAAGGTAATCTTGGTGTTTAATTTTGGAGCCTCATTTCATGATAAACTCACAAACAGGACAACCCCAAAGAGAAGCACTTATGACATCAACAAACATTAGTGATTCCATTTGAGGTAACCTGCATGGGTTACACTCTTCGTGTAAGTGCTCTTCTCACATAGAAGCACAACTTGATCCTGTAGAGAATAACAGTCCATAGTCAAGATCATTCATTCTTACAGCAGTCTCTCCATAGTCCAGAAGAATCCTTCGTTTTCTGTTCTCTGTCCCCCTGTGAAAACCTTTTGCCACAGTTGGTGCATCTTATATCCTGAATGGACCCATTTCAAATAAACTCCACCTTCTTTTTTAAAAAGTTTCAATGGGTTAGAGGATTGTCATCTAACGACTGTTAAACGATCAAGTAGAAACCACCGTCATGTGATGAGAATGGGCCGTTAAGGACTGCTGAGTGGTCAATCAGCTTTAAACCTGTTTACTTGGCTGGAGGTTTTTTTCCACTGGCAAAAATGGCCTCTGCTACCATAAAACATTTAACAAAAAACTGAGTTTAAAGGTACTTTTTAAAAGAAGCTCATCAAGAAATCCCCATTTTGAGTTAAATGCGACACGATTACCCCAGCAAATAGCACTTACTGAATGTAGAAATCACGTCAGTGCCAGTGTTCAAGTAAACTTGGTGCCTACAATCAGGTGTTTTTGGTTATTTCTTGATGGCAAAGAGCTCACAATGGACAAGATCCATCAGAAATGAACTTCAGTGTCTCCCTGAGCTTTAATTTGCATGTTTTAATTGATTCAGTGAAAATCCCTTCTTGGATTGCAACAGAAGACTTTGTCACATTCACATTGCCCCAACATGTAGCACTTTCTGAGTCTATTCCAGATTGTGCTCAAGTTAAGGTAATAGAGCAGACATTTTATTGTGTTTTAAAACATAGGGATGATATTTGGCAAAATGAAATGACATGAAATACAAGAAGACTACCACAACAAATAGCACTTACTGCATCCAGAAATCGAGTCAGTGCTTGTGTTAAGGTAATCTTGGTGTTGAATTCTCGAGCCTCCTTTCATGATAAACTCACAAACAGGACAACCCCAAAGAGAAGCACTTATGACATCAACAAACATTAGTGATTCCATTTGAGGTAACCTGCATGGGTTACACTCTTCAAGTTGGTGATTCAGTGAAAATCCCTTCTTTGATGGCGACAGCAGACTTTGTCACATTCACTTTGCCCCAACATGTAGCACTTTCTGAGTCTATTCAAGATTGTGCTCAAGTTAAGGTAATAGAGCTGACATTTTATTGTGTTCTTCCAGATTGAAAACAAACAGATGATATTTGGATTGAAATACTACAAGACTACCCCAACAAATAGCACTTACTGCATCCAGAAATCGAGTCAGTGCTTGTGTTAAGGTAATCTTGGTGTTGAGTTTTGGAACCTCATTTCATAATAAACTCACAAACAGGACAACCCCAAAGAGAAGCACTTATGACATCAACAAACATTAGTGATTCCATTTGAGGTAACCTGCATGGGTTACACTCTTCAAGTGGGTGATTCAGTGAAAATCCCTTCTTTGATGGCAACAGCAGACTTTGTCACATTCACATTGCCCCAACATGTAGCACTTTCTGAGTCTATTCAAAAAAGTGCTCAAGTTAAGGTGATAGAGTTGACATTTTATTGTGTTTTAAAACCAAGGGATTATATTTGGCAAAATGAAAAGAAGTGAAATACAACAAAACTACCCCAACAAATAGCACTTACTGCATCCAGAAATCGAGTCAGTGCTTGTGTTAAGGTAATCTTGGTGTTGAATTCTGGTGATTCCGTGAAAATCCCTTCTTTGATGGCGACAGCAGACTTTGTCACATTCACATTGCCCCAACATGTTGCACTTTCTGAGTCTATACAAGATTGTGCTCATGTTAAGGTAATAGAGCTGACATTTTATTGTGTTTTAAAACCAAGGTATGACATTTGGCAAAATGAAATGACGTGAAATACAAGAAAACTACCCCAACAAATAGCACTTACTGCATCCAGAAATCAAGTCAGTGCTTGTGTTAAGGTAATCTTAGTGTTGAATTCTGGAGCCTCATTTCATGATAAACTCACAAACAGGACAACCCCAAAAAGAAGCACTTATGACATCAACAAACATCAGTGATTCCATTTGAGGTAACCTGCATGGGTTACACTCTTCGTGTAAGTGCTCTTCTCACATAGAAGCACAACTTGATCCTGTAGAGAATAACAGTCCATAGTCAAGATCATTCATTCTTACAGCAGTCTCTCCATAGTCCAGAAGAATCCTTCGTTTTCTGTTCTCTGTCCCCCTGTGAAAACCTTTTGCCACAGTTGGTGCATCTTATATCCTGAATGGACCCATTTCAAATAAACTCCACCTTCTTTTTAAAAAAGTTTCAATGGGTTAGAGGATTGTCATCTAACGACTGTTAAACGATCAAGTAGAAACCACCGTCATGTGATGAGAATGGGCCGTTAAGGACTGCTGAGTGGTCAATCAGCTTTAAACCTGTTTACTTGGCTGGAGGTTTTTTTTCCACTGGCAAAAATGGCCTCTGCTACCATAAAACATTTAACAAAAAACTGAGTTTAAAGCTACTTTTTAAAAGAAGCTCATCAAGAAATCCCCATTTTGAGTTAAATGCGACACGATTACCCCAGCAAATAGCACTTACTGAATGTAGAAATCACGTCAGTGCCAGTGTTCAAGTAAACTTGGTGCCTACAATCAGGTGTTTTTGGTTATTTCTTGATGGCAAAGAGCTCACAATGGACAAGATCCATCAGAAATGAACTTCAGTGTCTCCCTGAGCTTTAATTTGCATGTTTTAATTGATTCAGTGAAAATCCCTTCTTGGATTGCAACAGAAGACTTTGTCACATTCACATTGCCCCAACATGTAGCACTTTCTGAGTCTATTCCAGATTGTGCTCAAGTTAAGGTAATAGAGCAGACATTTTATTGTGTTTTAAAACATAGGGATGATATTTGGCAAAATGAAATGACATGAAATACAAGAAGACTACCACAACAAATAGCACTTACTGCATCCAGAAATCGAGTCAGTGCTTGTGTTAAGGTAATCTTGGTGTTGAATTCTCGAGCCTCCTTTCATGATAAACTCACAAACAGGACAACCCCAAAGAGAAGCACTTATGACATCAACAAACATTAGTGATTCCATTTGAGGTAACCTGCATGGGTTACACTCTTCAAGTTGGTGATTCAGTGAAAATCCCTTCTTTGATGGCGACAGCAGACTTTGTCACATTCACTTTGCCCCAACATGTAGCACTTTCTGAGTCTATTCAAGATTGTGCTCAAGTTAAGGTAATAGAGCTGACATTTTATTGTGTTCTTCCAGATTGAAAACAAACAGATGATATTTGGATTGAAATACTACAAGACTACCCCAACAAATAGCACTTACTGCATCCAGAAATCGAGTCAGTGCTTGTGTTAAGGTAATCTTGGTGTTGAATTCTGGAGCCTCCTTTCATGATAAACTCACAAACAGGACAACCCCAAAGAGAAGCACTTATGACATCAACAAACATCAGTGATTCCATTTGAGGTAACCTGCATGGGTTACACTCTTCGTGTAAGTGCTCTTCTCACATAGAAGCACAACTTGATCCTGTAGAGAATAACAGTCCATAGTCAAGATCATTCATTCTTACAGCAGTCTCTCCATAGTCCAGAAGAATCCTTGGTTTTCTGTTCTCTGTCCCCCTTTAAAAACCTTTTGCCACAGTTGGTGCATCTTATATCCTGAATGGACCCATTTCAAATAAACTCCACCTTCTTTTTTAAAAAGTTTCAATGGGTTAGAGGATTGTCATCTAACGACTGTTAAACGATCAAGTAGAAACCACCGTCATGTGATGAGAATGGGCCGTTAAGGACTGCTGAGTGGTCAATCAGCTTTAAACCTGTTTACTTGGCTGGAGGTTTTTTTCCACTGGCAAAAATGGCCTCTGCTACCATAAAACATTTAACAAAAAACTGAGTTTAAAGGTACTTTTTAAAAGAAGCTCATCAAGAAATCCCCATTTTGAGTTAAATGCGACACGATTACCCCAGCAAATAGCACTTACTGAATGTAGAAATCACGTCAGTGCCAGTGTTCAAGTAAACTTGGTGCCTACAATCAGGTGTTTTTGGTTATTTCTTGATGGCAAAGAGCTCACAATGGACAAGATCCATCAGAAATGAACTTCAGTGTCTCCCTGAGCTTTAATTTGCATGTTTTAATTGATTCAGTGAAAATCCCTTCTTGGATTGCAACAGAAGACTTTGTCACATTCACATTGCCCCAACATGTAGCACTTTCTGAGTCTATTCAAGATTGTGCTCAAGTTAAGGTAATAGAGCTGACATTTTATTGTGTTCTTCAAGATTGAAAACAAACGGATGATATTTGGAGTGAAATACTACAAGACTACCCCAACAAATAGCACTTACTGCATCCAGAAATCGAGTCAGTGCTTGTGTTAAGGTAATCTTGGTGTTGAGTTTTGGAACCTCATTTCATAATAAACTCACAAACAGGACAACCCCAAAGAGAAGCACTTATGACATCAACAAACATTAGTGATTCCATTTGAGGTAACCTGCATGGGTTACACTCTTCAAGTGGGTGATTCAGTGAAAATCCCTTCTTTGATGGCAACAGCAGACTTTGTCACATTCACATTGCCCCAACATGTAGCACTTTCTGAGTCTATTCAAAAAAGTGCTCAAGTTAAGGTGATAGAGTTGACATTTTATTGTGTTTTAAAACCAAGGGATTATATTTGGCAAAATGAAAAGAAGTGAAATACAACAAAACTACCCCAACAAATAGCACTTACTGCATCCAGAAATCGAGTCAGTGCTTGTGTTAAGGTAATCTTGGTGTTGAATTCTGGTGATTCCGTGAAAATCCCTTCTTTGATGGCGACAGCAGACTTTGTCACATTCACATTGCCCCAACATGTTGCACTTTCTGAGTCTATACAAGATTGTGCTCATGTTAAGGTAATAGAGCTGACATTTTATTGTGTTTTAAAACCAAGGTATGACATTTGGCAAAATGAAATGACGTGAAATACAAGAAAACTACCCCAACAAATAGCACTTACTGCATCCAGAAATCAAGTCAGTGCTTGTGTTAAGGTAATCTTAGTGTTGAATTCTGGAGCCTCATTTCATGATAAACTCACAAACAGGACAACCCCAAAAAGAAGCACTTATGACATCAACAAACATTAGTGATTCCATTTGAGGTAACCTGCATGGGTTACACTCTTCAAGTGGGTGATTCAGTGAAAATCCCTTCTTTGATGGCGACAGCAGACTTTGTCACATTCACATTGCCCCAACATGTAGCACTTTCTGAGTCTATTCAAGATTGTGCTCAAGTTAAGGTAATAGAGCTGACATTTTATTGTGTTCTTCAAGATTGAAAACAAACGGATGATATTTGGATTGAAATACTACAAGACTACCCCAACAAATAGCACTTACTGCATCCAGAAATCAAGTCAGTGCTTGTGTTAAGGTAATCTTGGTGTTTAATTCTGGTGATTCCGTGAAAATCCCTTCTTGAATTGCCACAGAAGACTTTGTCACATTCACATTGCCCCAATTTGTAGCACTTTCTGAGTCTATTCAAGATTGTGCTCAAGTTAAGCTAATAGAGCTGACATTTTATTGTGTTCTTCAAGTTTTAAAACCAAGGGATGATATTTGGCAAAATGAAACGACATGAAATACAACAAAACTACCCCAACAAATAGCACTTACTGCATCCAGAAATCGAGTCAGTGCTTGTGTTAAGGTAATCTTGGTGTTTAATTCTGGTGATTCCGTGAAAATCCCTTCTTTGATGGCGACAGCAGACTTTGTCACATTCACATTGCCCCAACATGTAGCACTTTCTGAGTCTATTCAAGATTGTGCTCAAGTTAAGGTAATAGAGCTGACATTTTATTGTGTTTTAAAACCAAGGGATGACATTTGGCAAAATGAAATGACGTGAAATACAAGAAAACTACCCCAACAAATAGCACTTACTGCATCCAGAAATCAAGTCAGTGCTTGTGTTAAGGTAATCTTGGTGTTGAATTCTGGAGCCTCCTTTCATGATAAACTCACAAACAGGACAACCCCAAAGAGAAGCACTTATGACATCAACAAACATTAGTGATTCCATTTGAGGTAACCTGCATGGGTTACACTCTTCAAGTGGGTGATTCAGTGAAAATCCCTTCTTTGATGGCGACAGCAGACTTTGTCACATTCACATTGCCCCAACATGTAGCACTTTCTGAGTCTATTCAAGATTGTGCTCAAGTTAAGGTGATAGAGCTGACATTTTATTGTGTTTTAAAACCAAGGGATGACATTTGGCAAAATGAAAAGAAGTGAAATACAACAAAACTACCCCAACAAATAGCACTTACTGCATCCAGAAATCGAGTCAGTGCTTGTGTTAAGGTGATCTTGGTGTTGAATTCTCGAGCCTCCTTTCATGATAAACTCACAAACAGGACAACCCCAAAGAGAAGCACTTATGACATCAACAAACATTAGTGATTCCATTTGAGGTAACCTGCATGGGTTACACTCTTCAAGTGGGTGATTCAGTGAAAATCCCTTCTTTGATGGCGACAGCAGACTTTGTCACATTCACATTGCCCCAACATGTAGCACTTTCTGAGTCTATTCAAGATTGTGCTCAAGTTAAGGTAATAGAGCTGACATTTTATTGTGTTCTTCAAGATTGAAAACAAACGGATGATATTTGGATTGAAATACTACAAGACTACCCCAACAAATAGCACTTACTGCATCCAGAAATCAAGTCAGTGCTTGTGTTAAGGTAATCTTGGTGTTTAATTCTGGTGATTCCGTGAAAATCCCTTCTTGAATTGCCACAGAAGACTTTGTCACATTCACATTGCCCCAATTTGTAGCACTTTCTGAGTCTATTCAAGATTGTGCTCAAGTTAAGCTAATAGAGCTGACATTTTATTGTGTTCTTCAAGTTTTAAAACCAAGGGATGATATTTGGCAAAATGAAACGACATGAAATACAACAAAACTACCCCAACAAATAGCACTTACTGCATCCAGAAATCGAGTCAGTGCTTGTGTTAAGGTAATCTTGGTGTTTAATTCTGGTGATTCCGTGAAAATCCCTTCTTTGATGGCGACAGCAGACTTTGTCACATTCACATTGCCCCAACATGTAGCACTTTCTGAGTCTATTCAAGATTGTGCTCAAGTTAAGGTAATAGAGCTGACATTTTATTGTGTTTTAAAACCAAGGGATGACATTTGGCAAAATGAAATGACGTGAAATACAAGAAAACTACCCCAACAAATAGCACTTACTGCATCCAGAAATCAAGTCAGTGCTTGTGTTAAGGTAATCTTGGTGTTGAATTCTGGAGCCTCCTTTCATGATAAACTCACAAACAGGACAACCCCAAAGAGAAGCACTTATGACATCAACAAACATTAGTGATTCCATTTGAGGTAACCTGCATGGGTTACACTCTTCAAGTGGGTGATTCAGTGAAAATCCCTTCTTTGATGGCGACAGCAGACTTTGTCACATTCACATTGCCCCAACATGTAGCACTTTCTGAGTCTATTCAAGATTGTGCTCAAGTTAAGCTAATAGAGCTGACATTTTATTGTGTTTTTCAAGATTGAAAACAAACGGATGATATTTGGAGTGAAATACTACAACACTACCACAACAAATAGCACTTACTGCATCCAGTAATCGAGTCAGTGCTTGTGTTAAGGTAATCTTGGTGTTTAATTCTGGTGATTCCGTGAAAAACCCTTCTTGAATTGCCACAGAAGACTTTGTCACATTCACATTGCCCCAATTTGTAGCACTTTCTGAGTCTATTCAAGATTGTGCTCAAGTTAAGGTAATAGAGCTGACATTTTATTGTGTTCTTCAAGTTTTAAAACCAAGGGATGATATTTGGCAAAATGAAACGACATGAAATACAACAAAACTACCCCAACAAATAGCACTTACTGCATCCAGAAATCGAGTCAGTGCTTGTGTTAAGGTAATCTTGGTGTTTAATTCTGGTGATTCCGTGAAAATCCCTTCTTTGATGGCGACAGCAGACTTTGTCACATTCACATTGCCCCAACATGTAGCACTTTCTGAGTCTATTCAAGATTGTGCTCAAGTTAAGGTAATAGAGCTGACATTTTATTGTGTTTTAAAACCAAGGGATGACATTTGGCAAAATGAAATGACGTGAAATACAAGAAAACTACCCCAACAAATAGCACTTACTGCATCCAGAAATCAAGTCAGTGCTTGTGTTAAGGTAATCTTGGTGTTGAATTCTGGAGCCTCCTTTCATGATAAACTCACAAACAGGACAACCCCAAAGAGAAGCACTTATGACATCAACAAACATTAGTGATTCCATTTGAGGTAACCTGCATGGGTTACACTCTTCAAGTGGGTGATTCAGTGAAAATCCCTTCTTTGATGGCGACAGCAGACTTTGTCACATTCACATTGCCCCAACATGTAGCACTTTCTGAGTCTATTCAAGATTGTGCTCAAGTTAAGCTAATAGAGCTGACATTTTATTGTGTTTTTCAAGATTGAAAACAAACGGATGATATTTGGAGTGAAATACTACAACACTACCACAACAAATAGCACTTACTGCATCCAGTAATCGAGTCAGTGCTTGTGTTAAGGTAATCTTGGTGTTTAATTCTGGTGATTCCGTGAAAATCCCTTCTTGAATTGCCACAGAAGACTTTGTCACATTCACATTGCCCCAATTTGTAGCACTTTCTGAGTCTATTCAAGATTGTGCTCAAGTTAAGGTAATAGAGCTGACATTTTATTGTGTTCTTCAAGTTTTAAAACCAAGGGATGATATTTGGCAAAATGAAACGACATGAAATACAACAAAACTACCCCAACAAATAGCACTTACTGCATCCAGAAATCGAGTCAGTGCTTGTGTTAAGGTAATCTTGGTGTTTAATTCTGGTGATTCCGTGAAAATCCCTTCTTTGATGGCGACAGCAGACTTTGTCACATTCACATTGCCCCAACATGTAGCACTTTCTGAGTCTATTCAAGATTGTGCTCAAGTTAAGGTAATAGAGCTGACATTTTATTGTGTTTTAAAACCAAGGGATGACATTTGGCAAAATGAAAAGAAGTGAAATACAACTAAACTACCCCAACAAATAGCACTTACTGCATCCAGAAATCGAGTCAGTGCTTGTGTTAAGGTAATCTTGGTGTTTAATTCTCGAGCCTCCTTTCATGATAAACTCACAAACAGGACAACCCCAAAGAGAAGCACTTATGACATCAACAAACATTAGTGATTCCATTTGAGGTAACCTGCATGGGTTACACTCTTCAAGTGGGTGATTCAGTGAAAATCCCTTCTTTGATGGCGACAGCAGACTTTGTCACATTCACATTGCCCCAACATGTAGCACTTTCTGAGTCTATTCAAGATTGTGCTCAAGTTAAGGTAATAGAGCTGACATTTTATTGTGTTCTTCAAGATTGAAAACAAACGGATGATATTTGGATTGAAATACTACAAGACTACCCCAACAAATAGCACTTACTGCATCCAGAAATCAAGTCAGTGCTTGTGTTAAGGTAATCTTGGTGTTTAATTCTGGTGATTCCGTGAAAATCCCTTCTTGAATTGCCACAGAAGACTTTGTCACATTCACATTGCCCCAATTTGTAGCACTCTCTGAGTCTATTCAAGATTGTGCTCAAGTTAAGCTAATAGAGCTGACATTTTATTGTGTTTTAAAACCAAGGGATGATATTTGGCAAAATGAAATGACATGAAATACAACAAAACTACCCCAACAAATAGCACTTACTGCATCCAGAAATCAAGTCAGTGCTTGTGTTAAGGTAATCTTGGTGTTGAATTCTGGAGCCTCCTTTCATGATAAACTCACAAACAGGACAACCCCAAAGAGAAGCACTTATGACATCAACAAACATTAGTGATTCCATTTGAGGTAACCTGCATGGGTTACACTCTTCAAGTGGGTGATTCAGTGAAAATCCCTTCTTTGATGGCGACAGCAGACTTTGTCACATTCACATTGCCCCAACATGTAGCACTTTCTGAGTCTATTCAAGATTGTGCTCAAGTTAAGGTAATAGAGCTGACATTTTATTGTGTTTTAAAACCAAGGGATGACATTTGGCAAAATGAAATGACGTGAAATACAAGAAAACTACCCCAACAAATAGCACTTACTGCATCCAGAAATCGAGTCAGTGCTTGTGTTAAGGTAATCTTGGTGTTGAATTCTCGAGCCTCCTTTCATGATAAACTCACAAACAGGACAACCCCAAAGAGAAGCACTTATGACATCAACAAACATTAGTGATTCCATTTGAGGTAACCTGCATGGGTTACACTCTTCAAGTGGGTGATTCAGTGAAAATCCCTTCTTTGATGGCGACAGCAGACTTTGTCACATTCACATTGCCCCAACATGTAGCACTTTCTGAGTCTATTCAAGATTGTGCTCAAGTTAAGGTAATAGAGCTGACAATTTATTGTGTTCTTCAAGATTGAAAACAAACGGATGATATTTGGAGTGAAATGCTACAAGACTACCCCAACAAATAGCACTTACTGCATCCAGAAATCGAGTCAGTGCTTGTGTTAAGGTAATCTTGGTGTTGAATTCTGGTGATTCCGTGAAAATCCCTTCTTGAATTGCCACAGAAGACTTTGTCACATTCACATTGCCCCAATTTGTAGCACTTTCTGAGTCTACTCAAGATTGTGCTCAAGTTAAGCTAATAGAGCTGACATTTTATTGTGTTCTTCAAGTTTTAAAACCAAGGGATTATATTTGGCAAAATGAAACGACATGAAATACAACAAAACTACCCCAACAAATAGCACTTACTGCATCTAGAAATCAAGTCAGTGCTTTTGTTAAGATAATCTTAGTGTTGAATTCTGGAGCCTCATTTCATGATAAACTCACAAACAGGACAACCCCAAAGAGAAGCACTTATGACATCAACAAACATCAGTGATTCCATTTGAGGTAACCTGCATGGGTTACACTCTTCGTGTAAGTGCTCTTCTCACATAGAAGCACAACTTGATCCTGTAGAGAATAACAGTCCATAGTCAAGATCATTCATTCTTACAGCAGTCTCTCCATAGTCCAGAAGAATCCTTTGTTTTCTGTTCTCTGTCCCCCTGTGAAAACCTTTTGCCACAGTTGGTGCATCTTATATCCTGAATGGACCCATTTCAAATAAACTCCACCCTCTTTTTTAAAAAGTTTCAATGGGTTAGAGGATTGTCATCTAACGACTGTTAAACGATCAAGTAGAAACCACCGTCATGTGATGAGAATGGGCCGTTAAGGACTGCTGAGTGGTCAATCAGCTTTAAACCTGTTTACTTGGCTGGAGGTTTTTTTCCACTGACAAAAATGGCCTCTGCTACCATAAAACATTTAGCAACAAACTGAGTTTAAAGCTACTTTTTAAAGAAGCTCATCAAGAAATCCCCATTTTGAGTTAAATGCGACACGATTACCCCAGCAAATAGCACTTACTGAATGTAGAAATCACGTCAGTGCCAGTGTTCAAGTATACTTGGTGCCTACAATCAGGTGTTTTTGGTTATTTCTTGATGGCAAAGAGCTCACAATGGACAAGATCCATCAGAAATGAACTTCGGTGTCTCCCTGAGCTTTAATTTGCATGTTTTAATTGATTCAGTGAAAATCCCTTCTTGGATTGCAACAGAAGACTTTGTCACATTCACATTGCCCCAACATGTAGCACTTTCTGAGTCTATTCAAGATTGTGCTCAAGTTAAGGTGATAGAGTTGACATTTTATTGTGTTTTAAAACCAAGGGATGATATTTGGCAAAATGAAATGAAGTGAAATACAACAAAACTACCCCAACAAATAGCACTTACTGCATCCAGAAATCAAGTCAGTGCTTGTGTTAAGGTAATCTTGGTGTTGAGTTTTGGAACCTCATGTCATAATAAACTCACAAACAGGACAACCCCAAAGAGAAGCACTTATGACATCAACAAACATTAGTGATTCCATTTGAGGTAACCTGCATGGGTTACACTCTTCAAGTGGGTGATTCAGTGAAAATCCCTTCTTGAATTGCCACAGAAGACTTTGTCACATTCACATTGCCCCAATTTGTTGCACTTTCTGAGTCTATTCAAGATTGTGCTCAAGTTAAGGTAATAGAGCTGACATTTTATTGTGTTTTAAAACCAAGGGATGATATTTGGCAAAATGAAATGACATGAAATACAAGAAGACTACCCCAACAAATAGCACTTACTGCATCCAGAAATCAAGTCAGTGCTTGTGTTAAGGTAATCTTGGTGTTGAATTCTCGAGCCTCCTTTCATGATAAACTCACAAACAGGACAACCCCAAAGAGAAGCACTTATGACATCAACAAACATTAGTGATTCCATTTGAGTTAAACTGCATGGGTTACACTCTTCAAGTGGGTGATTCAGTGAAAATCCCTTCTTTGATGGCGACAGCAGACTTTGTCACATTCACATTGCCCCAACATGTAGCACTTTCTGAGTCTATTCTAGATTGTGCTCAAGTTAAGGTAATAGAGCTGACATTTTATTGTGTTCTTCCAGATTGAAAACAAACGGATGATATTTGGAGTGAAATACTACAAGACTACCCCAACAAATAGCACTTACTGCATCCAGAAATCGAGTCAGTGCTTGTGTTAAGGTAATCTTGGTGTTTAATTCTGGTGATTCCGTGAAAATCCCTTCTTGAATTGCCACAGAAGACTTTGTCACATTCACATTGCCCCAATATGTAGCACTTTCTGAGTCTATTCAAGATTGTGCTCAAGTTAAGGTAATAGAGCTGACATTTTATTGTGTTCTTCCAGATTGAAAACAAACGGATGATATTTGGAGTGAAATACTACAAGACTACCCCAACAAATAGCACTTACTGCATCCAGAAATCGAGTCAGTGCTTGTGTTAAGGTAATCTTGGTGTTTAATTCTGGTGATTCCGTGAAAATCCCTTCTTGAATTGCCACAGAAGACTTTGTCACATTCACATTGCCCCAATATGTAGCACTTTCTGAGTCTATTCAACATTGTGCTCAAGTTAAGGTAATAGAGCTGATATTTTATTGTGTTTTGAAACCAAGGGATGATATTTGGCTAAATGAAATGAAGTGAAATACAACAAAACTACCCCAACAAATAGCACTTACTGCATCCAGAAATCAAGTCAGTGCTTGTGTTAAGGTAATCTTGGTGTTGAATTCTGGAGCCTCCTTTCATGATAAACTCACAAACAGGACAACCCCAAAGAGAAGCACTTATGACATCAACAAACATTAGTGATTCCATTTGAGGTAACCTGCATGGGTTACACTCTTCAAGTGGGTGATTCAGTGAAAATCCCTTCTTTGATGGCGACAGCAGACTTTGTCACATTCACATTGCCCCAACATGTAGCACTTTCTGAGTCTATTCAAGATTGTGCTCAAGTTAAGGTAATAGAGCTGACATTTTATTGTGTTTTAAAACCAAGGGATGACATTTGGCAAAATGAAATGACGTGAAATACAAGAAAACTACCCCAACAAATAGCACTTACTGCATCCAGAAATCGAGTCAGTGCTTGTGTTAAGGTAATCTTGGTGTTGAATTCTCGAGCCTCCTTTCATGATAAACTCACAAACAGGACAACCCCAAAGAGAAGCACTTATGACATCAACAAACATTAGTGATTCCATTTGAGGTAACCTGCATGGGTTACACTCTTCAAGTGGGTGATTCAGTGAAAATCCCTTCTTTGATGGCGACAGCAGACTTTGTCACATTCACATTGCCCCAACATGTAGCACTTTCTGAGTCTATTCAAGATTGTGCTCAAGTTAAGGTAATAGGGCTGACAATTTATTGTGTTCTTCAAGATTGAAAACAAACGGATGATATTTGGAGTGAAATGCTACAAGACTACCCCAACAAATAGCACTTACTGCATCCAGAAATCGAGTCAGTGCTTGTGTTAAGGTAATCTTGGTGTTGAATTCTGGTGATTCCGTGAAAATCCCTTCTTGAATTGCCACAGAAGACTTTGTCACATTCACATTGCCCCAATTTGTAGCACTTTCTGAGTCTACTCAAGATTGTGCTCAAGTTAAGCTAATAGAGCTGACATTTTATTGTGTTCTTCAAGTTTTAAAACCAAGGGATTATATTTGGCAAAATGAAACGACATGAAATACAACAAAACTACCCCAACAAATAGCACTTACTGCATCCAGAAATCAAGTCAGTGCTTTTGTTAAGATAATCTTAGTGTTGAATTCTGGAGCCTCATTTCATGATAAACTCACAAACAGGACAACCCCAAAGAGAAGCACTTATGACATCAACAAACATCAGTGATTCCATTTGAGGTAACCTGCATGGGTTACACTCTTCGTGTAAGTGCTCTTCTCACATAGAAGCACAACTTGATCCTGTAGAGAATAACAGTCCATAGTCAAGATCATTCATTCTTACAGCAGTCTCTCCATAGTCCAGAAGAATCCTTTGTTTTCTGTTCTCTGTCCCCCTGTGAAAACCTTTTGCCACAGTTGGTGCATCTTATATCCTGAATGGACCCATTTCAAATAAACTCCACCCTCTTTTTTAAAAAGTTTCAATGGGTTAGAGGATTGTCATCTAACGACTGTTAAACGATCAAGTAGAAACCACCGTCATGTGATGAGAATGGGCCGTTAAGGACTGCTGAGTTGTCAATCAGCTTTAAACCTGTTTACTTGGCTGGAGGTTTTTTTCCACTGACAAAAATGGCCTCTGCTACCATAAAACATTTAGCAACAAACTGAGTTTAAAGCTACTTTTTAAAGAAGCTCATCAAGAAATCCCCATTTTGAGTTAAATGCGACACGATTACCCCAGCAAATAGCACTTACTGAATGTAGAAATCACGTCAGTGCTTTTGTTAAGGTAATCTTAGTGTTGAATTCTGGAGCCTCATTTCATGATAAACTCACAAACAGGACAACCCCAAAGAGAAGCACTTATGACATCAACAAACATCAGTGATTCCATTTGAGGTAACCTGCATGGGTTACACTCTTCGTGTAAGTGCTCTTCTCACATAGAAGCACAACTTGATCCTGTAGAGAATAACAGTCCATAGTCAAGATCATTCATTCTTACAGCAGTCTCTCCATAGTCCAGAAGAATCCTTCGTTTTCTGTTCTCTGTCCCCCTGTGAAAACCTTTTGCCACAGTTGGTGCATCTTATATCCTGAATGGACCCATTTCAAATAAACTCCACCTTCTTTTTTAAAAAGTTTCAATGGGTTAGAGGATTGTCATCTAACGACTGTTAAACGATCAAGTAGAAACCACCGTCATGTGATGAGAATGGGCCGTTAAGGACTGCTGAGTGGTCAATCAGCTTTAAACCTGTTTACTTGGCTGGAGGTTTTTTCTACTGGCAAAAATGGCCTCTGCTACCATAAAACATTTAACAAAAAACTGAGTTTAAAGCTACTTTTTAAAGAAGCTCATCAAGAAATCCCCATTTTGAGTTAAATGCGACACGATTACCCCAGCAAATAGCACTTACTGAATGTAGAAATCACGTCAGTGCCAGTGTTCAAGTATACTTGGTGCCTACAATCAGGTGTTTTTGGTTATTTCTTGATGGCAAAGAGCTCACAATGGACAAGATCCATCAGAAATGAACTTCGGTGTCTCCCTGAGCTTTAATTTGCATGTTTTAATTGATTCAGTGAAAATCCCTTCTTGGATTGCAACAGAAGACTTTGTCACATTCACATTGCCCCAACATGTAGCACTTTCTGAGTCTATTCAAGATTGTGCTCAAGTTAAGGTGATAGAGTTGACATTTTATTGTGTTTTAAAACCAAGGGATGATATTTGGCAAAATGAAATGAAGTGAAATACAACAAAACTACCCCAACAAATAGCACTTACTGCATCCAGAAATCAAGTCAGTGCTTGTGTTAAGGTAATCTTGGTGTTGAGTTTTGGAACCTCATGTCATAATAAACTCACAAACAGGACAACCCCAAAGAGAAGCACTTATGACATCAACAAACATTAGTGATTCCATTTGAGGTAACCTGCATGGGTTACACTCTTCAAGTGGGTGATTCAGTGAAAATCCCTTCTTGAATTGCCACAGAAGACTTTGTCACATTCACATTGCCCCAATTTGTTGCACTTTCTGAGTCTATTCAAGATTGTGCTCAAGTTAAGGTAATAGAGCTGACATTTTATTGTGTTTTAAAACCAAGGGATGATATTTGGCAAAATGAAATGACATGAAATACAAGAAGACTACCCCAACAAATAGCACTTACTGCATCCAGAAATCAAGTCAGTGCTTGTGTTAAGGTAATCTTGGTGTTGAATTCTCGAGCCTCCTTTCATGATAAACTCACAAACAGGACAACCCCAAAGAGAAGCACTTATGACATCAACAAACATTAGTGATTCCATTTGAGTTAAACTGCATGGGTTACACTCTTCAAGTGGGTGATTCAGTGAAAATCCCTTCTTTGATGGCGACAGCAGACTTTGTCACATTCACATTGCCCCAACATGTAGCACTTTCTGAGTCTATTCTAGATTGTGCTCAAGTTAAGGTAATAGAGCTGACATTTTATTGTGTTCTTCCAGATTGAAAACAAACGGATGATATTTGGAGTGAAATACTACAAGACTACCCCAACAAATAGCACTTACTGCATCCAGAAATCGAGTCAGTGCTTGTGTTAAGGTAATCTTGGTGTTTAATTCTGGTGATTCCGTGAAAATCCCTTCTTGAATTGCCACAGAAGACTTTGTCACATTCACATTGCCCCAATATGTAGCACTTTCTGAGTCTATTCAAGATTGTGCTCAAGTTAAGGTAATAGAGCTGACATTTTATTGTGTTCTTCCAGATTGAAAACAAACGGATGATATTTGGAGTGAAATACTACAAGACTACCCCAACAAATAGCACTTACTGCATCCAGAAATCGAGTCAGTGCTTGTGTTAAGGTAATCTTGGTGTTTAATTCTGGTGATTCCGTGAAAATCCCTTCTTGAATTGCCACAGAAGACTTTGTCACATTCACATTGCCCCAATATGTAGCACTTTCTGAGTCTATTCAACATTGTGCTCAAGTTAAGGTAATAGAGCTGATATTTTATTGTGTTTTGAAACCAAGGGATGATATTTGGCTAAATGAAATGAAGTGAAATACAACAAAACTACCCCAACAAATAGCACTTACTGCATCCAGAAATCAAGTCAGTGCTTGTGTTAAGGTAATCTTGGTGTTGAGTTTTGGAACCTCATGTCATAATAAACTCACAAACAGGACAACCCCAAAGAGAAGCACTTATGACATCAACAAACATTAGTGATTCCATTTGAGGTAAACTGCATGGGTTACACTCTTCAAGTGGGTGATTCAGTGAAAATCCCTTCTTTGATGGCGACAGCAGACTTTGTCACATTCACATTGCCCCAACATGTAGCACTTTCTGAGTCTATTCAAGATTGTGCTCAAGTTAAGGTAATAGAGCTGACATTTTATTGTGTTCTTCCAGATTGAAAACAAACGGATGATATTTGGAGTGAAATACTACAAGACTACCCCAACAAATAGCACTTACTGCATCCAGAAATCGAGTCAGTGCTTGTGTTAAGGTAATCTTGGTGTTTAATTCTGGTGATTCCGTGAAAATCCCTTCTTGAATTGCCACAGAAGACTTTGTCACATTCACATTGCCCCAATTTGTAGCACTTTCTGAGTCTATTCAAGATTGTGCTCAAGTTAAGGTAATAGAGCTGACATTTTTATTGTGTTTTAAAACCAAGGGATGATATTTGGCAAAATGAAATGACATGAAATACAAGAAGACTACCCCAACAAATAGCACTTACTGCATCCAGAAATCAAGTCAGTGCTTGTGTTAAGGTAATCTTGGTGTTGAATTCTCGAGCCTCCTTTCATGATAAACTCACAAACAGGACAACCCCAAAGAGAAGTACTTATGACATCAACAAACATTAGTGATTCCATTTGAGGTAACCTGCATGGGTTACACTCTTCAAGTGGGTGATTCAGTGAAAATCCCTTCTTTGATGGCGACAGCAGACTTTGTCACATTCACATTGCCCCAACATGTAGAACTTTCTGAGTCTATTCAAGATTGTGCTCAAGTTAAGGTGATAGAGTTGACATTTTATTGTGTTTTAAAACCAAGGGATTATATTTGGCAAAATGAAATGAAGTGAAATACAACAAAACTACCCCAACAAATAGCACTTACTGCATCCAGAAATCAAGTCAGTGCTTGTGTTAAGGTAATCTTGGTGTTGAGTTTTGGAACCTCATGTCATAATAAACTCACAAACAGGACAACCCCAAAGAGAAGCACTTATGACATCAACAAACATTAGTGATTCCATTTGAGGTAACCTGCATGGGTTACACTCTTCAAGTGGGTGATTCAGTGAAAATCCCTTCTTTGATGGCGACAGCAGACTTTGTCACATTCACATTGCCCCAACATGTAGCACTTTCTGAGTCTATTCAAGATTGTGCTCAAGTTAAGGTAATAGAGCTGACATTTTATTGTGTTCTTCCAGATTGAAAACAAACGGATGATATTTGGAGTGAAATACTACAAGACTACCCCAACAAATAGCACTTACTGCATCCAGAAATCGAGTCAGTTCTTGTGTTAAGGTAATCTTGGTGTTTAATTCTGGTGATTCCGTGAAAATCCCTTCTTGAATTGCCACAGAAGACTTTGTCACATTCACATTGCCCCAACATGTTGCACTTTCTGAGTCTATACAAGATTGTGCTCAAGTTAAGGTAATAGAGCTGACATTTTATTGTGTTTTAAAACCAAGGGATGACATTTGGCAAAATGAAATGACGTGAAATACAAGAAAACTACCCCAACAAATAGCACTTACTGCATCCAGAAATCGAGTCAGTGCTTTTGTTAAGGTAATCTTAGTGTTGAATTCTGGAGCCTCATTTCATGATAAACTCACAAACAGGACAACCCCAAAGAGAAGCACTTATGACATCAACAAACATTAGTGATTCCATTTGAGGTAACCTGCATGGGTTACACTCTTCGTGTAAGTGCTCTTCTCACATAGAAGCACAACTTGATCCTGTAGAGAATAACAGTCCATAGTCAAGATCATTCATTCTTACAGCAGTCTCTCCATAGTCCAGAAGAATCCTTCGTTTTCTGTTCTCTGTCCCCCTGTGAAAACCTTTTGCCACAGTTGGTGCATCTTATATCCTGAATGGACCCATTTCAAATAAACTCCACCTTCTTTTTTAAAAAGTTTCAATGGGTTAGAGGATTGTCATCTAACGACTGTTAAACGATCAAGTAGAAACCACCGTCATGTGATGAGAATGGGCCGTTAAGGACTGCTGAGTGGTCAATCAGCTTTAAACCTGTTTACTTGGCTGGAGGTTTTTTCTACTGGCAAAAATGGCCTCTGCTACCATAAAACATTTAACAAAAAACTGAGTTTAAAGCTACTTTTTAAAGAAGCTCATCAAGAAATCCCCATTTTGAGTTAAATGCGACACGATTACCCCAGCAAATAGCACTTACTGAATGTAGAAATCACGTCAGTGCCAGTGTTCAAGTATACTTGGTGCCTACAATCAGGTGTTTTTGGTTATTTCTTGATGGCAAAGAGCTCACAATGGACAAGATCCATCAGAAATGAACTTCGGTGTCTCCCTGAGCTTTAATTTGCATGTTTTAATTGATTCAGTGAAAATCCCTTCTTGGATTGCAACAGAAGACTTTGTCACATTCACATTGCCCCAACATGTAGCACTTTCTGAGTCTATTCAAGATTGTGCTCAAGTTAAGGTAATAGAGTTGACATTTTATTGTGTTCTTGAAGATTGAAAACAAACGGATGATATTTGGAGTGAAATACTACAAGACTACCCCAACAAATAGCACTTACTGCATCCAGAAATCGAGTCAGTGCTTGTGTTAAGGTAATCTTGGTGTTTAATTCTGGTGATTCCGTGAAAATCCCTTCTTTGATGGCGACAGCAGACTTTGTCACATTCACATTGCCCCAACATCTTGCACTCTGAGTCTAAACAAGATTGTGCTCATGTTAAGGTAATAGAGCTGACATTTTATTGTGTTCTTCAAGTTTTAAAACAAAGGGATGATATTTGGCAAAATGAAATGACATGAAATACAACAAGACTACCCCAACAGATAGCACTTACTGCATCCAGAAATCAAGTCAGTGCTTGTGTTAAGGTAATCTTGGTGTTGAGTTTTGGAACCTCATGTCATAATAAACTCACAAACAGGACAACCCCAAAGAGAAGCACTTATGACATCAACAAACATTAGTGATTCCATTTGAGGTAACCTGCATGGGTTACACTCTTCAAGTGGGTGATTCAGTGAAAATCCCTTCTTTGATGGCGACAGCAGACTTTGTCACATTCACATTGCCCCAACATGTAGCACTTTCTGAGTCTATTCAAGATTGTGCTCAAGTTAAGGTAATAGAGCTGACATTTTACTGTGTTCTTCAAGTTTGAAAACAAACGGATGATATTTGGAGTGAAATACTACAAGACTACCCCAACAAATAGCACTTACTGCATCCAGAAATCGAGTCAGTGCTTGTGTTAAGGTAATCTTGGTGTTTAATTCTGGAGCCTCCTTTCATGATAAACTCACAAACAGGACAACCCCAAAGAGAAGCACTTATGCCATCAACAAAAATCAGTGATTCCATTTGAGGTGACCTGCATGGGTTACACTCTTCAAGTGGGTGATTCAGTGAACATCCCTTCTTTGATGGCGACAGCAGACTTTGTCACATTCACATTGCCCCAACATTTAGTACTTTCTGAGTCTATTCAAGATTGTGCTCAAGTTAAGGTAATAGAGCTGACAATTTATTGTGTTCTTCAAGATTGAAAACAAACGGATGATATTTGGAGTGAAATGCTACAAGACTACCCCAACAAATAGCACTTACTGCATCCAGAAATCGAGTCAGTGCTTGTGTTAAGGTAATCTTGGTGTTTAATTCTGGTGATTCCGTGAAAATCCCTTCTTGAATTGCCACAGAAGACTTTGTCACATTCACATTGCCCCAATTTGTAGCACTTTCTGAGTCTATTCAAGATTGTGCTCAAGTTAAGGTAATAGAGCTGACATTTTATTGTGTTTTAAAACCAAGGGATGATATTTGGCAAAATGAAATGACATGAAATACAAGAAGACTACCACAACAAATAGCACTTACTGCATCCAGAAATCGAGTCAGTGCTTGTGTTAAGGTAATCTTGGTGTTTAATTCTGGTGATTCCGTGAAAATCCCTTCTTGAATTGCCACAGAAGACTTTGTCACATTTACATTGCCCCAATATGTAGCACTTTCTGAGTCTATTCAAGATTGTGCTCAAGTTAAGGTAATAGAGCTGACATTTTATTGTGTTCTTCAAGTTTTAAAACCAAGGGATGATATTTGGCAAAATGAAACGACATGAAATACAACAAAACTACCCCAACAAATAGCACTTACTGCATCCAGAAATCAAGTCAGTGCTTTTGTTAAGGTAATCTTAGTGTTGAATTCTGGAGCATCATTTCATGATAAACTCACAAACAGGACAACCCCAAAGAGAAGCACTTATGAAATCAACAAACATCAGTGATTCCATTTGAGGTAACCTGCATGGGTTACACTCTTCGTGTAAGTGCTCTTCTCACATAGAAGCACAACTTGATCCTGTAGAGAATAACAGTCCATAGTCAAGATCATTCATTCTTACAGCAGTCTCTCCATAGTCCAGAAGAATCCTTCGTTTTCTGTTCTCTGTCCCCCTGTGAAAACCTTTTGCCACAGTTGGTGCATCTTATATCCTGAATGGACCCATTTCAAATAAACTCCACCTTCTTTTTTAAAAAGTTTCACTGGGTTAGAGGATTGTCATCTAACGACTGTTAAACGATCAAGTAGAAACCACCGTCATGTGATGAGAATGGGCCGTTAAGGACTGCTGAGTGGTCAATCAGCTTTAAACCTGTTTACTTGGCTGGAGTTTTTTTTTCCACTGGCAAAAATGGCCTCTGCTACCATAAAACATTTAACAAAAAACTGAGTTTAAAGCTACTTTTTAAAAGAAGCTCATCAAGAAATCCCCATTTTGAGTTAAATGCGACACGATTACCCCAGCAAATAGCACTTACTGAATGTCGAAATCGCGTCAGTGCCAGTGTTCAAGTAAACTTGGTGCCTACAATCAGGTGTTTTTGGTTATTTCTTGATGGCAAAGAGCTCACAATGGACAAGATCCATCAGAAATGAACTTCGGTGTCTCCCTGAGCTTTAATTTGCATGTTTTAATTGATTCAGTGAAAATCCCTTCTTGGATTGCAACAGAAGACTTTGTCACATTCACATTGCCCCAACATGTAGCACTTTCTGAGTCTATTCAAGATTGTGCTCAAGTTAAGGTGATAGAGCTGACATTTTATTGTGTTTTAAAACCAAGGGATGATATTTGGCAAAATGAAATGACATGAAATACAAGAAGACTACCCCAACAAATAGCACTTACTGCATCCAGAAATCAAGTCAGTGCTTGTGTTAAGGTAATCTTGGTGTTGAGTTTTGGAACCTCATGTCATAATAAACTCACAAACAGGACAACCCCAAAGAGAAGCACTTATGACATCAACAAACATTAGTGATTCCATTTGAGGTAACCTGCATGGGTTACACTCTTCAAGTGGGTGATTCAGTGAAAATCCCTTCTTGAATTGCCACAGAAGACTTTGTCACATTCACATTGCCCCAATTTGTTGCACTTTCTGAGTCTATTCAAGATTGTGCTCAAGTTAAGGTAATAGAGCTGACATTTTATTGTGTTTTAAAACCAAGGGATGATATTTGGCAAAATGAAATGACATGAAATACAAGAAGACTACCCCAACAAATAGCACTTACTGCATCCAGAAATCAAGTCAGTGCTTGTGTTAAGGTAATCTTGGTGTTGAATTCTCGAGCCTCCTTTCATGATAAACTCACAAACAGGACAACCCCAAAGAGAAGCACTTATGACATCAACAAACATTAGTGATTCCATTTGAGGTAAACTGCATGGGTTACACTCTTCAAGTGGGTGATTCAGTGAAAATCCCTTCTTTGATGGCGACAGCAGACTTTGTCACATTCACATTGCCCCAACATGTAGCACTTTCTGAGTCTATTCAAGATTGTGCTCAAGTTAAGGTAATAGAGCTGACATTTTATTGTGTTCTTCCAGATTGAAAACAAACGGATGATATTTGGAGTGAAATACTACAAGACTACCCCAACAAATAGCACTTACTGCATCCAGAAATCGAGTCAGTGCTTGTGTTAAGGTAATCTTGGTGTTTAATTCTGGTGATTCCGTGAAAATCCCTTCTTGAATTGCCACAGAAGACTTTGTCACATTCACATTGCCCCAATATGTAGCACTTTCTGAGTCTATTCAAGATTGTGCTCAAGTTAAGGTAATAGAGCTGACATTTTATTGTGTTCTTCAAGTTTTAAAACCAAGGGATGATATTTGGCAAAATGAAACGACATGAAATACAACAAAACTACCCCAACAAATAGCACTTACTGCATCCAGAAATCAAGTCAGTGCTTGTGTTAAGGTAATCTTGGTGTTGAGTTTTGGAACCTCATGTCATAATAAACTCACAAACAGGACCCCCAAAGAGAAGCACTTATGACATCAACAAACATTAGTGATTCCATTTGAGGTAACCTGCATGGGTTACACTCTTCAAGTGGGTGATTCAGTGAAAATCCCTTCTTGAATTGCCACAGAAGACTTTGTCACATTCACATTGCCCCAATTTGTAGCACTTTCTGAGTCTATTCAAGATTGTGCTCAAGTTAAGGTAATAGAGCTGACATTTTATTGTGTTTTAAAACCAAGGGATGATATTTGGCAAAATGAAATGACATGAAATACAAGAAGACTACCCCAACAAATAGCACTTACTGCATCCAGAAATCAAGTCAGTGCTTGTGTTAAGGTAATCTTGGTGTTGAATTCTCGAGCCTCCTTTCATGATAAACTCACAAACAGGACAACCCCAAAGAGAAGCACTTATGACATCAACAAACATTAGTGATTCCATTTGAGGTAACCTGCATGGGTTACACTCTTCAAGTGGGTGATTCAGTGAAAATCCCTTCTTTGATGGCGACAGCAGACTTTGTCACATTCACATTGCCCCAACATGTTGCACTTTCTGAGTCTATACAAGATTGTGCTCATGTTAAGGTAATAGAGCTGACATTTTATTGTGTTCTTCAAGTTTTAAAACAAAGGGATGATATTTGGCAAAATAAAATGATATGAAATACTACAAGACTACCCCAACAAATAGCACTTACTGCATCCAGAAATCAAGTCAGTGCTTTTGTTAAGGTAATCTTAGTGTTGAATTCTGGTGCCTCATTTCATGATAAACTCACAAACAGGACAACTCCAAAGAGAAGCACTTATGACATCAACAAACATCAGTGATTCCATTTGAGGTAACCTGCATGGGTTACACTCTTCGTGTAAGTGCTCTTCTCACATAGAAGCACAACTTGATCCTGTAGAGAATAACAGTCCATAGTCAAGATCATTCATTCTTACAGCAGTCTCTCCATAGTCCAGAAGAATCCTTCGTTTTCTGTTCTCAGTCCCCCTGTAAAAACCTTTTGCCACAGTTGGTGCATCTTATATCCTGAATGGACCCATTTCAAATAAACTCCACCTTCTTTTTTAAAAAGTTTCAATGGGTTAGAGGATTGTCATCTAACGACTGTTAAACGATCAAGTAGAAACCACCGTCATGTGATGAGAATGGGCCGTTAAGGACTGCTGAGTGGTCAATCAGCTTTAAACCTGTTTACTTGGCTGGAGGTTTTTTCTACTGGCAAAAATGGCCTCTGCTACCATATAACATTTAGCAAAAAACTGAGTTTAAAGCTACTTTTTAAAGAAGCTCATCAAGAAATCCCCATTTTGAGTTAAATGCGACACGATTACCCCAGCAAATAGCACTTACTGAATGTAGAAATCACGTCAGTGCCAGTGTTCAAGTAAACTTGGTGCCTACAATCAGGTGTTTTTGGTTATTTCTTGATGGTAAAGAGCTCACAATGGACAAGATCCATCAGAAATTAACTTTGGTGTCTCCCTGAGCTTTAATTTGCATGTTTTAATTGATTCAGTGAAAATCCCTTCTTGGATTGCAACAGAAGACTTTGTCACATTCACATTGCCCCAACATGTAGCACTTTCTGAGTCTATTCAAGATTGTGCTCAAGTTAAGGTAATAGAGCTGACATTTTATTGTGTTCTTCAAGATTGAAAACAAACGGATGATATTTGGAGTGAAATACTACAAGACTACCCCAACAAATAGCACTTACTGCATCCAGAAATCGAGTCAGTGCTTTTGTTAAGGTAATCTTGGTGTTGAGTTTTGGAACCTCATTTCATAATAAACTCACAAACAGGACAACCCCAAAGAGAAGCACTTATGACATCAACAAACATTAGTGATTCCATTTGAGGTAACCTGCATGGGTTACACTCTTCAAGTGGGTGATTCAGTGAAAACCCCTTCTTTGATGGCAACAGCAGACTTTGTCACATTCACATTGCCCCAACATGTAGCACTTTCTGAGTCTATTCAAAAAAGTGCTCAAGTTAAGGTGATAGAGTTGACATTTTATTGTGTTTTAAAACCAAGGGATTATATTTGGCAAAATGAAATGAAGTGAAATACAACAAAACTACCCCAACAAATAGCACTTACTGCATCCAGAAATCGAGTCAGTGCTTGTGTTAAGGTAATCTTGGTGTTGAATTCTGGTGATTCCGTGAAAATCCCTTCTTTGATGGCGACAGCAGACTTTGTCACATTCACATTGCCCCAACATGTTGCACTTTCTGAGTCTATACAAGATTGTGCTCATGTTAAGGTAATAGAGCTGACATTTTATTGTGTTTTAAAACCAAGGTATGACATTTGGCAAAATGAAATGAAGTGAAATACAAGAAAACTACCCCAACAAATAGCACTTACTGCATCCAGAAATCAAGTCAGTGCTTGTGTTAAGGTAATCTTAGTGTTGAATTCTGGAGCCTCATTTCATGATAAACTCACAAACAGGACAACCCCAAAGAGAAGCACTTATGACATCAACAAACATCAGTGATTCCATTTGAGGTAACCTGCATGGGTTACACTCTTCGTGTAAGTGCTCTTCTCACATAGAAGCACAACTTGATCCTGTAGAGAATAACAGTCCATAGTCAAGATCATTCATTCTTACAGCAGTCTCTCCATAGTCCAGAAGAATCCTTTGTTTTCTGTTCTCTGTCCCCCTGTGAAAACCTTTTGCCACAGTTGGTGCATCTTATATCCTGAATGGACCCATTTCAAATAAACTCCACCTTCTTTTTTAAAAAGTTTCAATGGGTTAGAGGATTGTCATCTAACGACTGTTAAACGATCAAGTAGAAACCACCGTCATGTGATGAGAATGGGCCGTTAAGGACTGCTGAGTGGTCAATCAGCTTTAAACCTGTTTACTTGGCTGGAGGTTTTTTTCCACTGACAAAAATGGCCTCTGCTACCATAAAACATTTAACAACAAACTGAGTTTAAAGCTACTTTTTAAAGAAGCTCATCAAGAAATCCCCATTTTGAGTTAAATGCGACACGATTACCCCAGCAAATAGCACTTACTGAATGTAGAAATCACGTCAGTGCCAGTGTTCAAGTAAACTTGGTGCCTACAATCAGGTGTTTTTGGTTATTTCTTGATGACAAAGAGCTCACAATGGACAAGATCCATCAGAAATGAACTTCGGTGTCTCCCTGAGCTTTAATTTGCATGTTTTAATTGATTCAGTGAAAATCCCTTCTTGAATTGCCACAGAAGACTTTGTCACATTCACATTGCCCCAATTTGTAGCACTTTCTGAGTCTATTCAAGATTGTGCTCAAGTTAAGGTAATAGAGCTGACATTTTATTGTGTTCTTCAAGTTTTAAAACCAAGGGATGATATTTGGCAAAATGAAACGACATGAAATACAACAAAACTACCCCAACAAATAGCACTTACTGCATCCAGAAATCAAGTCAGTGCTTGTGTTAAGGTAATCTTGGTGTTTAATTCTGGTGATTCCATGAAAATCCCTTCTTGAATTGCCACAGAAGACTTTGTCACATTCACATTGCCCCAACATGTAGCACTTTCTGAGTCTATTCAAGATTGTGCTCAAGTTAAGGTAATAGAGCTGACATTTTAGTGTGTTTTAAAACCAAGGGATGATATTTGGCAAAATGAAATGACATGAAATACAAGAAGACAACCACAACAAATAGCACTTACTGCATCCAGAAATCAAGTCAGTGCTTGTGTTAAGGTAATCTTGGTGTTGAATTCTCGAGCCTCCTTTCATGATAAACTCACAAACAGGACAACCCCAAAGAGAAGCACTTATGACATCAACAAACATTAGTGATTCCATTTGAGGTAACCTGCATGGGTTACACTCTTCAAGTGGGTGATTCAGTGAAAATCCCTTCTTGAATTGCCACAGAAGACTTTGTCACATTCACATTGCCCCAATTTGTAGCACTTTCTGAGTCTATTCAAGATTGTGCTCAAGTTAAGGTAATAGAGCTGACATTTTATTGTGTTTTAAAACATAGGGATGATATTTGGCAAAATGAAATGACATGAAATACAAGAAGACTACCACAACAAATAGCACTTACTGCATCCAGAAATCGAGTCAGTGCTTGTGTTAAGGTAATCTTGGTGTTGAATTCTCGAGCCTCCTTTCATGATAAACTCACAAACAGGACAACCCCAAAGAGAAGCACTTATGACATCAACAAACATTAGTGATTCCATTTGAGGTAACCTGCATGGGTTACACTCTTCAAGTGGGTGATTCAGTGAAAATCCCTTCTTTGATGGCGACAGCAGACTTTGTCACATTCACATTGCCCCAACATGTAGCACTTTCTGAGTCTATTCAAGATTGTGCTCAAGTTAAGGTAATAGAGCTGACAATTTATTGTGTTCTTCAAGATTGAAAACAAACGGATGATATTTGGAGTGAAATGCTACAAGACTACCCCAACAAATAGCACTTACTGCATCCAGAAATCGAGTCAGTGCTTGTGTTAAGGTAATCTTGGTGTTGAATTCTGGTGATTCCGTGAAAATCCCTTCTTGAATTGCCACAGAAGACTTTGTCACATTCACATTGCCCCAATTTGTAGCACTTTCTGAGTCTATTCAAGATTGTGCTCAAGTTAAGGTAATAGAGCTGACATTTTATTGTGTTTTAAAACCAAGGGATGATATTTGGCAAAATGAAATGACATGAAATACAAGAAGACTACCCCAACAAATAGCACTTACTGCATCCAGAAATCAAGTCAGTGCTTGTGTTAAGGTAATCTTGGTGTTGAATTCTCGAGCCTCCTTTCATGATAAACTCACAAACAGGACAACCCCAAAGAGAAGCACTTATGACATCAACAAACATTAGCGATTCCATTTGAGGTAACCTGCATGGGTTACACTCTTCAAGTGGGTGATTCAGTGAAAATCCCTTCTTTGATGGCGACAGCAGACTTTGTCACATTCACATTGCCCCAACATGTAGCACTTTCTGAGTCTATTCAAGATTGTGCTCAAGTTAAGGTAATAGAGCTGACATTTTATTGTGTTCTTCAAGTTTTAAAACCAAGGGATGACATTTGGCAAAATAAAACGACATGAAATACAACAAAACTACCCCAACAAATAGCACTTACTGCATCCAGAAATCAAGTCAGTGCTTGTGTTAAGGTAATCTTGGTGTTGAGTTTTGGAACCTCATGTCATAATAAACTCACAAACAGGACAACCCCAAAGAGAAGCACTTATGACATCAACAAACATTAGTGATTCCATTTGAGGTAACCTGCATGGGTTACACTCTTCGTGTAAGTGCTCTTCTCACATAGAAGCACAACTTGATCCTGTAGAGAATAACAGTCCATAGTCAAGATCATTCATTCTTACAGCAGTCTCTCCATAGTCCAGAAGAATCCTTCGTTTTCTGTTCTCTGTCCCCCTGTGAAAACCTTTTGCCACAGTTGGTGCATCTTATATCCTGAATGGACCCATTTCAAATAAACTCCACCTTCTTTTTTAAAAAGTTTCAATGGGTTAGAGGATTGTCATCTAACGACTGTTAAACGATCAAGTAGAAACCACCGTCATGTGATGAGAATGGGCCGTTAAGGACTGCTGAGTGGTCAATCAGCTTTAAACCTGTTTACTTGGCTGGAGGTTTTTTTCCACTGACAAAAATGGCCTCTGCTACCATAAAACATTTAACAAAAAACTGAGTTTAAAGCTACTTTTTAAAAGAAGCTCATCAAGAAATCCCCATTTTGAGTTAAATGCGACACGATTACCCCAGCAAATAGCACTTACTGAATGTAGAAATCACGTCAGTGCCAGTGTTCAAGTAAACTTGGTGCCTACAATCAGGTGTTTTTGGTTATTTCTTGATGGCAAAGAGCTCACAATGGACAAGATCCATCAGAAATGAACTTCGGTGTCTCCCTGAGCTTTAATTTGCATGTTTTAATTGATTCAGTGAAAATCCCTTCTTGGATTGCAACAGAAGACTTTGTCACATTCACATTGCCCCAACATGTAGCACTTTCTGAGTCTATTCAAGATTGTGCTCAAGTTAAGGTGATAGAGTTGACATTTTATTGTGTTTTAAAACCAAGGGATGATATTTGGCAAAATGAAATGAAGTGAAATACAACAAAACTACCCCAACAAATAGCACTTACTGCATCCAGAAATCAAGTCAGTGCTTGTGTTAAGGTAATCTTGGTGTTGAGTTTTGGAACCTCATGTCATAATAAACTCACAAACAGGACAACCCCAAAGAGAAGCACTTATGACATCAACAAACATTAGTGATTCCATTTGAGGTAACCTGCATGGGTTACACTCTTCAAGTGGGTGATTCAGTGAAAATCCCTTCTTTGATGGCGACAGCAGACTTTGTCACATTCACATTGCCCCAACATGTAGCACTTTCTGAGTCTATTCAAGATTGTGCTCAAGTTAAGGTAATAGAGCTGACATTTTATTGTGTTTTAAAACCAAGGGATGATATTTGGCAAAATGAAATGACATGAAATACAAGAAGACTACCCCAACAAATAGCACTTACTGCATCCAGAAATCAAGTCAGTGCTTGTGTTAAGGTAATCTTGGTGTTGAATTCTCAAGCCTCCTTTCATGATAAACTCACAAACAGGACAACCCCAAAGAGAAGCACTTATGACATCAACAAACATTAGTGATTCCATTTGAGGTAACCTGCATGGGTTACACTCTTCAAGTGGGTGATTCAGTGAAAATCCCTTCTTTGATGGCGACAGCAGACTTTGTCACATTCACATTGCCCCAACATGTAGCACTTTCTGAGTCTATTCAAGATTGTGCTCAAGTTAAGGTAATAGAGCTGACATTTTATTGTGTTTTAAAACCAAGGGATGACATTTGGCAAAATGAAATGACGTGAAATACAAGAAAACTACCCCAACAAATAGCACTTACTGCATCCAGAAATCGAGTCAGTGCTTTTGTTAAGGTAATCTTAGTGTTGAATTCTGGAGCATCATTTCATGATAAACTCACAAACAGGACAACCCCAAAGAGAAGCACTTATGACATCAACAAACATCAGTGATTCCATTTGAGGTAACCTGCATGGGTTACACTCTTCGTGTAAGTGCTCTTCTCACATAGAAGCACAACTTGATCCTGTAGAGAATAACAGTCCATAGTCAAGATCATTCATTCTTACAGCAGTCTCTCCATAGTCCAGATGAATCCTTCGTTTTCTGTTCTCTGTCCCCCTGTGAAAACCTTTTGCCACAGTTGGTGCATCTTATATCCTGAATGGACCCATTTCAAATAAACTCCACCTTCTTTTTTAAAAAGTTTCAATGGGTTAGAGGATTGTCATCTAACGACTGTTAAACGATCAAGTAGAAACCACCGTCATGTGATGAGAATGGGCCGTTAAGGACTGCTGAGTGGTCAATCAGCTTTAAACCTGTTTACTTGGCTGGAGGTTTTTTCTACTGGCAAAAATGGCCTCTGCTACCATAAAACATTTAACAAAAAACTGAGTTTAAAGCTACTTTTTAAAGAAGCTCATCAAGAAATCCCCATTTTGAGTTAAATGCGACACGATTACCCCAGCAAATAGCACTTACTGAATGTAGAAATCACGTCAGTGCCAGTGTTCAAGTAAACTTGGTGCCTACAATCAGGTGTTTTTGGTTATTTCTTGATGGCAAAGAGCTCACAATGGACAAGATCCATCAGAAATGAACTTTGGTGTCTCCCTGAGCTTTAATTTGCATGTTTTAATTGATTCAGTGAAAATCCCTTCTTTGATGGCGACAGCAGACTTTGTCACATTCACATTGCCCCAACATGTAGCACTTTCTGAGTCTATTCAAGATTGTGCTCAAGTTAAGGTAATAGAGCTGACATTTTATTGTGTTCTTCAAGATTGAAAACAAACGGATGATATTTGGAGTGAAATGCTACAAGACTACCCCAACAAATAGCACTTACTGCATCCAGAAATCGAGTCAGTGCTTGTGTTAAGGTAATCTTGGTGTTTAATTCTGGTGATTCCGTGAAAATCCCTTCTTGACTTGCCACAGAAGACTTTGTCACATTCACATTGCCCCAATTTGTAGCACTTTCTGAGTCTATTCAAGATTGTGCTCAAGTTAAGGTAATAGAGCTGACATTTTATTGTGTTTTAAAACCAAGGGATGACATTTGGCAAAATGAAATGACGTGAAATACAAGAAAACTACCCCAACAAATAGCACTTACTGCATCCAGAAATCGAGTCAGTGCTTGTGTTAAGGTAATCTTGGTGTTGAATTCTCGAGCCTCCTTTCATGATAAACTCACAAACAGGACAACCCCAAAGAGAAGCACTTATGACATCAACAAACATTAGTGATTCCATTTGAGGTAACCTGCATGGGTTACACTCTTCGTGTAAGTGCTCTTCTCACATAGAAGCACAACTTGATCCTGTAGAGAATAACAGTCCATAGTCAATATCATTCATTCTTACAGCAGTCTCTCCATAGTCCAGAAGAATCCTTCGTTTTCTGTTCTCTGTCCCCCTGTGAAAACCTTTTGCCACAGTTGGTGCATCTTATATCCTGAATGGACCCATTTCAAATAAACTCCACCTTCTTTTTTAAAAAGTTTCAATGGGTTAGAGGATTGTCATCTAACGACTGTTAAACGATCAAGTAGAAACCACCGTCATGTGATGAGAATGGGCCGTTAAGGACTGCTGAGTGGTCAATCAGCTTTAAACCTGTTTACTTGGCTGGAGGTTTTTTCTACTGGCAAAAATGGCCTCTGCTACCATATAACATTTAGCAAAAAACTGAGTTTAAAGCTACTTTTTAAAGAAGCTCATCAAGAAATCCCCATTTTGAGTTAAATGCGACACGATTACCCCAGCAAATAGCACTTACTGAATGTCGAAATCACGTCAGTGCCAGTGTTCAAGTAAACTTGGTGCCTACAATCAGGTGTTTTTGGTTATTTCTTGATGGCAAAGAGCTCACAATGGACAAGATCCATCAGAAATTAACTTCGGTGTCTCCCTGAGCTTTAATTTGCATGTTTTAATTGATTCAGTGAAAATCCCTTCTTGGATTGCAACAGAAGACTTTGTCACATTCACATTGCCCCAACATGTAGCACTTTCTGAGTCTATTCAAGATTGTGCTCAAGTTAAGGTAATAGAGCTGACATTTTATTGTGTTCTTCAAGATTGAAAACAAACGGATGATATTTGGAGTGAAATACTACAAGACTACCCCAACAAATAGCACTTACTGCATCCAGAAATCGAGTCAGTGCTTGTGTTAAGGTAATCTTGGTGTTGAGTTTTGGAACCTCATGTCATAATAAACTCACAAACAGGACAACCCCAAAGAGAAGCACTTATGACATCAACAAACATTAGTGATTCCATTTGAGGTAAACTGCATGGGTTACACTCTTCAAGTGGGTGATTCAGTGAAAATCCCTTCTTTGATGGCGACAGCAGACTTTGTCACATTCACATTGCCCCAACATGTAGCACTTTCTGAGTCTATTCAAGATTGTGCTCAAGTTAAGGTAATAGAGCTGACATTTTATTGTGTTCTTCCAGATTGAAAACAAACGGATGATATTTGGAGTGAAATACTACAAGACTACCCCAACAAATAGCACTTACTGCATCCAGAAATCAAGTCAGTGCTTGTGTTAAGGTAATCTTGGTGTTTAATTCTGGTGATTCCGTGAAAATCCCTTCTTGAATTGCCACAGAAGACTTTGTCACATTCACATTGCCCCAATATGTAGCACTTTCTGAGTCTATTCAACATTGTGCTCAAGTTAAGGTAATAGAGCTGATATTTTATTGTGTTTTAAAACCAAGGGATGATATTTGGCAAAATGAAATGACATGAAATACAAGAAGACAACCACAACAAATAGCACTTACTGCATCCAGAAATCAAGTCAGTGCTTGTGTTAAGGTAATCTTGGTGTTGAATTCTCGAGCCTCCTTTCATGATAAACTCACAAACAGGACAACCCCAAAGAGAAGCACTTATGACATCAACAAACATTAGTGATTCCATTTGAGTTAACCTGCATGGGTTACACTCTTCAAGTGGGTGATTCAGTGAAAATCCCTTCTTTGATGGCGACAGCAGACTTTGTCACATTCACATTGCCCCAACATGTAGCACTTTCTGAGTCTATTCAAGATTGTGCTCAAGTTAAGGTAATAGAGCTGACATTTTATTGTGTTTTAAAACCAAGGGATGACATTTGGCAAAATGAAATGACGTGAAATACAAGAAAACTACCCCAACAAATAGCACTTACTGCATCCAGAAATCGAGTCAGTGCTTGTGTTAAGGTAATCTTGGTGTTTAATTCTGGAGCCTCCTTTCATGATAAACTCACAAACAGGACAACCCCAAAGAGAAGCACTTATGCCATCAACAAAAATCAGTGATTCCATTTGAGGTGACCTGCATGGGTTACACTCTTCAAGTGGGTGATTCAGTGAACATCCCTTCTTTGATGGCGACAGCAGACTTTGTCACATTCACATTGCCCCAACATTTAGTACTTTCTGAGTCTATTCAAGATTGTGCTCAAGTTAAGGTAATAGAGCTGACAATTTATTGTGTTCTTCAAGATTGAAAACAAACGGATGATATTTGGAGTGAAATGCTACAAGACTACCCCAACAAATAGCACTTACTGCATCCAGAAATCGAGTCAGTGCTTGTGTTAAGGTAATCTTGGTGTTTAATTCTGGTGATTCCGTGAAAATCCCTTCTTGAATTGCCACAGAAGACTTTGTCACATTCACATTGCCCCAATTTGTAGCACTTTCTGAGTCTATTCAAGATTGTGCTCAAGTTAAGGTAATAGAGCTGACATTTTATTGTGTTTTAAAACCAAGGGATGATATTTGGCAAAATGAAATGACATGAAATACAAGAAGACTACCACAACAAATAGCACTTACTGCATCCAGAAATCGAGTCAGTGCTTGTGTTAAGGTAATCTTGGTGTTGAATTCTGGTGATTCCGTGAAAATCCCTTCTTGAATTGCCACAGAAGACTTTGTCACATTCACATTGCCCCAATTTGTAGCACTTTCTGAGTCTATTCAAGATTGTGCTCAAGTTAAGGTAATAGAGCTGACATTTTATTGTGTTCTTCAAGTTTTAAAACCAAGGGATTATATTTGGCAAAATGAAACGACATGAAATACAACAAAACTACCCCAACAAATAGTACTTACTGCATCCAGAAATCGAGTCAGTGCTTGTGTTAAGGTAATCTTAGTGTTGAATTCTGGTGATTCCGTGAAAATCCCTTCTTTGATGGCGACAGCAGACTTTGTCACATTCACATTGCCCCAACATGTAGCACTTTCTGAGTCTATTCAAGATTGTGCTCAAGTTAAGGTGATAGAGCTGACATTTTATTGTGTTTTAAAACCAAGGGATGACATTTGGCAAAATGAAAAGAAGTGAAATACAACAAAACTACCCCAACAAATAGCACTTACTGCATCCAGAAATCGAGTCAGTGCTTGTGTTAAGGTGATCTTGGTGTTGAATTCTCGAGCCTCCTTTCATGATAAACTCACAAACAGGACAACCCCAAAGAGAAGCACTTATGACATCAACAAACATTAGTGATTCCATTTGAGGTAACCTGCATGGGTTACACTCTTCAAGTGGGTGATTCAGTGAAAATCCCTTCTTTGATGGCGACAGCAGACTTTGTCACATTCACATTGCCCCAACATGTAGCACTTTCTGAGTCTATTCAAGATTGTGCTCAAGTTAAGGTAATAGAGCTGACATTTTATTGTGTTTTAAAACCAAGGGATGATATTTGGCAAAATGAAATGACATGAAATACAAGAAGACTACCCCAACAAATAGCACTTACTGCATCCAGAAATCAAGTCAGTGCTTGTGTTAAGGTAATCTTGGTGTTGAATTCTCGAGCCTCCTTTCATGATAAACTCACAAACAGGACAACCCCAAAGAGAAGCACTTATGACATCAACAAACATTAGTGATTCCATTTGAGGTAACCTGCATGGGTTACACTCTTCAAGTGGGTGATTCAGTGAAAATCCCTTCTTTGATGGCGACAGCAGACTTTGTCACATTCACATTGCCCCAACATGTAGCACTTTCTGAGTCTATTCAAGATTGTGCTCAAGTTAAGGTAATAGAGCTGACATTTTATTGTGTTTTAAAACCAAGGGATGATATTTGGCAAAATGAAATGACATGAAATACAACAAAACTACCCCAACAAATAGCACTTACTGCATCCAGAAATCAAGTCAGTGCTTGTGTTAAGGTAATCTTGGTGTTGAATTCTGGAGCCTCCTTTCATGATAAACTCACAAACAGGACAACCCCAAAGAGAAGCACTTATGACATCAACAAACATTAGTGATTCCATTTGAGGTAACCTGCATGGGTTACACTCTTCAAGTGGGTGATTCAGTGAAAATCCCTTCTTTGATGGCGACAGCAGACTTTGTCACATTCACATTGCCCCAACATGTAGCACTTTCTGAGTCTATTCAAGATTGTGCTCAAGTTAAGGTAATAGAGCTGACATTTTATTGTGTTCTTCCAGATTGAAAACAAACAGATGATATTTGGATTGAAATACTACAAGACTACCCCAACAAATAGCACTTACTGCATCCAGAAATCAAGTCAGTGCTTTTTTAAGGTAATCTTAGTGTTGAATTCTGGAGCCTCATTTCATGATAAACTCACAAACAGGACAACCCCAAAGAGAAGCACTTATGACATCAACAAACATCAGTGATTCCATTTGAGGTAACCTGCATGGGTTACACTCTTCGTGTAAGTGCTCTTCTCACATAGAAGCACAACTTGATCCTGTAGAGAATAACAGTCCATAGTCAAGATCATTTATTCTTACAGCAGTCTCTCCATAGTCCAGAAGAATCCTTTGTTTTCTGTTCTCTGTCCCCCTGTGAAAACCTTTTGCCACAGTTGGTGCATCTTATATCCTGAATGGACCCATTTCAAATAAACTCCACCTTCTTTTTTAAAAAGTTTCAATGGGTTAGAGGATTGTCATCTAACGACTGTTAAACGATCAAGTAGAAACCACCGTCATGTGATGAGAATGGGCCGTTAAGGACTGCTGAGTGGTCAATCAGCTTTAAACCTGTTTACTTGGCTGGAGGTTTTTTCCACTGACAAAAATGGCCTCTGCTACCATAAAACATTTAACAAAAAACTGAGTTTAAAGCTACTTTTTAAAGAAGCTCATCAAGAAATCCCCATTTTGAGTTAAATGCGACACGATTACCCCAGCAAATAGCACTTACTGAATGTAGAAATCACGTCAGTGCCAGTGTTCAAGTATACTTGGTGCCTACAATCAGGTGTTTTTGGTTATTTCTTGATGGCAAAGAGCTCACAATGGACAAGATCCATCAGAAATGAACTTCGGTGTCTCCCTGAGCTTTAATTTGCATGTTTTAATTGATTCAGTGAAAATCCCTTCTTGGATTGCAACAGAAGACTTTGTCACATTCACATTGCCCCAACATGTAGCACTTTCTGAGTCTATTCAAGATTGTGCTCAAGTTAAGGTAATAGAGCTGACATTTTATTGTGTTCTTGAAGATTGAAAACAAACGGATGATATTTGGAGTGAAATACTACAAGACTACCCCAACAAATAGCACTTACTGCATCCAGAAATCGAGTCAGTGCTTGTGTTAAGGTAATCTTGGTGTTTAATTCTGGTGATTCCGTGAAAATCCCTTCTTTGATGGCGACAGCAGACTTTGTCACATTCACATTGCCCCAACATCTTGCACTCTGAGTCTAAACAAGATTGTGCTCATGTTAAGGTAATAGAGCTGACATTTTATTGTGTTCTTCAAGTTTTAAAACCAAGGGATGATATTTGGCAAAATGAAATGACATGAAATACAAGAAGACTACCCCAACAAATAGCACTTACTGCATCCAGAAATCAAGTCAGTGCTTGTGTTAAGGTAATCTTGGTGTTGAGTTTTGGAACCTCATGTCATAATAAACTCACAAACAGGACAACCCCAAAGAGAAGCACTTATGACATCAACAAACATTAGTGATTCCATTTGAGGTAACCTGCATGGGTTACACTCTTCAAGTGGGTGATTCAGTGAAAATCCCTTCTTTGATGGCGACAGCAGACTTTGTCACATTCACATTGCCCCAACATGTAGCACTTTCTGAGTCTATTCAAGATTGTGCTCAAGTTAAGGTAATAGAGCTGACATTTTACTGTGTTCTTCAAGTTTGAAAACAAACGGATGATATTTGGAGTGAAATACTACAAGACTACCCCAACAAATAGCACTTACTGCATCCAGAAATCGAGTCAGTGCTTGTGTTAAGGTAATCTTGGTGTTTAATTCTGGAGCCTCCTTTCATGATAAACTCACAAACAGGACAACCCCAAAGAGAAGCACTTATGCCATCAACAAAAATCAGTGATTCCATTTGAGGTGACCTGCATGGGTTACACTCTTCAAGTGGGTGATTCAGTGAACATCCCTTCTTTGATGGCGACAGCAGACTTTGTCACATTCACATTGCCCCAACATTTAGTACTTTCTGAGTCTATTCAAGATTGTGCTCAAGTTAAGGTAATAGAGCTGACAATTTATTGTGTTCTTCAAGATTGAAAACAAACGGATGATATTTGGAGTGAAATGCTACAAGACTACCCCAACAAATAGCACTTACTGCATCCAGAAATCGAGTCAGTGCTTGTGTTAAGGTAATCTTGGTGTTTAATTCTGGTGATTCCGTGAAAATCCCTTCTTGAATTGCCACAGAAGACTTTGTCACATTCACATTGCCCCAATTTGTAGCACTTTCTGAGTCTATTCAAGATTGTGCTCAAGTTAAGGTAATAGAGCTGACATTTTATTGTGTTTTAAAACCAAGGGATGATATTTGGCAAAATGAAATGACATGAAATACAAGAAGACTACCACAACAAATAGCACTTACTGCATCCAGAAATCGAGTCAGTGCTTGTGTTAAGGTAATCTTGGTGTTGAATTCTGGTGATTCCGTGAAAATCCCTTCTTGAATTGCCACAGAAGACTTTGTCACATTCACATTGCCCCAATTTGTAGCACTTTCTGAGTCTATTCAAGATTGTGCTCAAGTTAAGGTAATAGAGCTGACATTTTATTGTGTTCTTCAAGTTTTAAAACCAAGGGATTATATTTGGCAAAATGAAACGACATGAAATACAACAAAACTACCCCAACAAATAGTACTTACTGCATCCAGAAATCGAGTCAGTGCTTGTGTTAAGGTAATCTTAGTGTTGAATTCTGGTGATTCCGTGAAAATCCCTTCTTTGATGGCGACAGCAGACTTTGTCACATTCACATTGCCCCAACATGTAGCACTTTCTGAGTCTATTCAAGATTGTGCTCAAGTTAAGGTGATAGAGCTGACATTTTATTGTGTTTTAAAACCAAGGGATGACATTTGGCAAAATGAAAAGAAGTGAAATACAACAAAACTACCCCAACAAATAGCACTTACTGCATCCAGAAATCGAGTCAGTGCTTGTGTTAAGGTGATCTTGGTGTTGAATTCTCGAGCCTCCTTTCATGATAAACTCACAAACAGGACAACCCCAAAGAGAAGCACTTATGACATCAACAAACATTAGTGATTCCATTTGAGGTAACCTGCATGGGTTACACTCTTCAAGTGGGTGATTCAGTGAAAATCCCTTCTTTGATGGCGACAGCAGACTTTGTCACATTCACATTGCCCCAACATGTAGCACTTTCTGAGTCTATTCAAGATTGTGCTCAAGTTAAGGTAATAGAGCTGACATTTTATTGTGTTTTAAAACCAAGGGATGATATTTGGCAAAATGAAATGACATGAAATACAAGAAGACTACCCCAACAAATAGCACTTACTGCATCCAGAAATCAAGTCAGTGCTTGTGTTAAGGTAATCTTGGTGTTGAATTCTCGAGCCTCCTTTCATGATAAACTCACAAACAGGACAACCCCAAAGAGAAGCACTTATGACATCAACAAACATTAGTGATTCCATTTGAGGTAACCTGCATGGGTTACACTCTTCAAGTGGGTGATTCAGTGAAAATCCCTTCTTTGATGGCGACAGCAGACTTTGTCACATTCACATTGCCCCAACATGTAGCACTTTCTGAGTCTATTCAAGATTGTGCTCAAGTTAAGGTAATAGAGCTGACATTTTATTGTGTTTTAAAACCAAGGGATGATATTTGGCAAAATGAAATGACATGAAATACAACAAAACTACCCCAACAAATAGCACTTACTGCATCCAGAAATCAAGTCAGTGCTTGTGTTAAGGTAATCTTGGTGTTGAATTCTGGAGCCTCCTTTCATGATAAACTCACAAACAGGACAACCCCAAAGAGAAGCACTTATGACATCAACAAACATTAGTGATTCCATTTGAGGTAACCTGCATGGGTTACACTCTTCAAGTGGGTGATTCAGTGAAAATCCCTTCTTTGATGGCGACAGCAGACTTTGTCACATTCACATTGCCCCAACATGTAGCACTTTCTGAGTCTATTCAAGATTGTGCTCAAGTTAAGGTAATAGAGCTGACATTTTATTGTGTTCTTCCAGATTGAAAACAAACAGATGATATTTGGATTGAAATACTACAAGACTACCCCAACAAATAGCACTTACTGCATCCAGAAATCAAGTCAGTGCTTTTTTAAGGTAATCTTAGTGTTGAATTCTGGAGCCTCATTTCATGATAAACTCACAAACAGGACAACCCCAAAGAGAAGCACTTATGACATCAACAAACATCAGTGATTCCATTTGAGGTAACCTGCATGGGTTACACTCTTCGTGTAAGTGCTCTTCTCACATAGAAGCACAACTTGATCCTGTAGAGAATAACAGTCCATAGTCAAGATCATTTATTCTTACAGCAGTCTCTCCATAGTCCAGAAGAATCCTTTGTTTTCTGTTCTCTGTCCCCCTGTGAAAACCTTTTGCCACAGTTGGTGCATCTTATATCCTGAATGGACCCATTTCAAATAAACTCCACCTTCTTTTTTAAAAAGTTTCAATGGGTTAGAGGATTGTCATCTAACGACTGTTAAACGATCAAGTAGAAACCACCGTCATGTGATGAGAATGGGCCGTTAAGGACTGCTGAGTGGTCAATCAGCTTTAAACCTGTTTACTTGGCTGGAGGTTTTTTCCACTGACAAAAATGGCCTCTGCTACCATAAAACATTTAACAACAAACTGAGTTTAAAGCTACTTTTTAAAGAAGCTCATCAAGAAATCCCCATTTTGAGTTAAATGCGACACGATTACCCCAGCAAATAGCACTTACTGAATGTAGAAATCACGTCAGTGCCAGTGTTCAAGTAAACTTGGTGCCTACAATCAGGTGTTTTTGGTTATTTCTTGATGGCAAAGAGCTCACAATGGACAAGATCCATCAGAAATGAACTTCGGTGTCTCCCTGAGCTTTAATTTGCATGTTTTAATTGATTCAGTGAAAATCCCTTCTTGAATTGCCACAGAAGACTTTGTCACATTCACATTGCCCCAACATGTAGCACTTTCTGAGTCTATTCAAGATTGTGCTCAAGTTAAGGTAATAGAGCTGACATTTTATTGTGTTTTAAAACCAAGGGATGATATTTGGCAAAATGAAATGACATGAAATACAAGAAAACTACCCCAACAAATAGCACTTACTGCATCCAGAAATCAAGTCAGTGCTTTTGTTAAGGTAATCTTGGTGTTTAATTTTGGAGCCTCATTTCATGATAAACTCACAAACAGGACAACCCCAAAGAGAAGCACTTATGACATCAACAAACATTAGTGATTCCATTTGAGGTAACCTGCATGGGTTACACTCTTCGTGTAAGTGCTCTTCTCACATAGAAGCACAACTTGATCCTGTAGAGAATAACAGTCCATAGTCAATATCATTCATTCTTACAGCAGTCTCTCCATAGTCCAGAAGAATCCTTCGTTTTCTGTTCTCTGTCCCCCTGTGAAAACCTTTTGCCACAGTTGGTGCATCTTATATCCTGAATGGACCCATTTCAAATAAACTCCACCTTCTTTTTTAAAAAGTTTCAATGGGTTAGAGGATTGTCATCTAACGACTGTTAAACGATCAAGTAGAAACCACCGTCATGTGATGAGAATGGGCCGTTAAGGACTGCTGAGTGGTCAATCAGCTTTAAACCTGTTTACTTGGCTGGAGGTTTTTTTCCACTGGCAAAAATGGCCTCTGCTACCATAAAACATTTAACAAAAAACTGAGTTTAAAGGTACTTTTTAAAAGAAGCTCATCAAGAAATCCCCATTTTGAGTTAAATGCGACACGATTACCCCAGCAAATAGCACTTACTGAATGTAGAAATCACGTCAGTGCCAGTGTTCAAGTAAACTTGGTGCCTACAATCAGGTGTTTTTGGTTATTTCTTGATGGCAAAGAGCTCACAATGGACAAGATCCATCAGAAATGAACTTCAGTGTCTCCCTGAGCTTTAATTTGCATGTTTTAATTGATTCAGTGAAAATCCCTTCTTGGATTGCAACAGAAGACTTTGTCACATTCACATTGCCCCAACATGTAGCACTTTCTGAGTCTATTCAAGATTGTGCTCAAGTTAAGGTAATAGAGCTGACATTTTATTGTGTTCTTCAAGATTGAAAACAAACGGATGATATTTGGAGTGAAATACTACAAGACTACCCCAACAAATAGCACTTACTGCATCCAGAAATCGAGTCATTGCTTGTGTTAAGGTAATCTTGGTGTTGAGTTTTGGAACCTCATTTCATAATAAACTCACAAACAGGACAACCCCAAAGAGAAGCACTTATGACATCAACAAACATTAGTGATTCCATTTGAGGTAACCTGCATGGGTTACACTCTTCAAGTGGGTGATTCAGTGAAAATCCCTTCTTTGATGGCAACAGCAGACTTTGTCACATTCACATTGCCCCAACATGTAGCACTTTCTGAGTCTATTCAAAAAAGTGCTCAAGTTAAGGTGATAGAGTTGACATTTTATTGTGTTTTAAAACCAAGGGATTATATTTGGCAAAATGAAAAGAAGTGAAATACAACAAAACTACCCCAACAAATAGCACTTACTGCATCCAGAAATCGAGTCAGTGCTTGTGTTAAGGTAATCTTGGTGTTGAATTCTGGTGATTCCGTGAAAATCCCTTCTTTGATGGCGACAGCAGACTTTGTCACATTCACATTGCCCCAACATGTTGCACTTTCTGAGTCTATACAAGATTGTGCTCATGTTAAGGTAATAGAGCTGACATTTTATTGTGTTTTAAAACCAAGGTATGACATTTGGCAAAATGAAATGACGTGAAATACAAGAAAACTACCCCAACAAATAGCACTTACTGCATCCAGAAATCAAGTCAGTGCTTGTGTTAAGGTAATCTTAGTGTTGAATTCTGGAGCCTCATTTCATGATAAACTCACAAACAGGACAACCCCAAAAAGAAGCACTTATGACATCAACAAACATTAGTGATTCCATTTGAGGTAACCTGCATGGGTTACACTCTTCAAGTGGGTGATTCAGTGAAAATCCCTTCTTTGATGGCGACAGCAGACTTTGTCACATTCACATTGCCCCAACATGTAGCACTTTCTGAGTCTATTCAAGATTGTGCTCAAGTTAAGGTAATAGAGCTGACATTTTATTGTGTTCTTCAAGTTTTAAAACCAAGGGATGATATTTGGCAAAATGAAACGACATGAAATACAACAAAACTACCCCAACAAATAGCACTTACTGCATCCAGAAATCGAGTCAGTGCTTGTGTTAAGGTAATCTTGGTGTTTAATTCTGGTGATTCCGTGAAAATCCCTTCTTGAATTGCCACAGAAGACTTTGTCACATTCACATTGCCCCAATTTGTAGCACTTTCTGAGTCTATTCAAGATTGTGCTCAAGTTAAGGTAATAGAGCTGACATTTTATTGTGTTCTTCAAGTTTTAAAACCAAGGGATGATATTTGGCAAAATGAAACGACATGAAATACAACAAAACTACCCCAACAAATAGCACTTACTGCATCCAGAAATCGAGTCAGTGCTTGTGTTAAGGTAATCTTGGTGTTTAATTCTGGTGATTCCGTGAAAATCCCTTCTTTGATGGCGACAGCAGACTTTGTCACATTCACATTGCCCCAACATGTAGCACTTTCTGAGTCTATTCAAGATTGTGCTCAAGTTAAGGTAATAGAGCTGACATTTTATTGTGTTTTAAAACCAAGGGATGACATTTGGCAAAATGAAAAGAAGTGAAATACAACAAAACTACCACAACAAATAGCACTTACTGCATCCAGAAATCGAGTCAGTGCTTGTGTTAAGGTAATCTTAGTGTTGAATTCTGGAGCCTCCTTTCATGATAAACTCACAAACAGGACAACCCCAAAGAGAAGCACTTATGACATCAACAAACATTAGTGATTCCATTTGAGGTAACCTGCATGGGTTACACTCTTCAAGTGGGTGATTCAGTGAAAATCCCTTCTTTGATGGCGACAGCAGACTTTGTCACATTCACATTGCCCCAACATGTAGCACTTTCTGAGTCTATTCAAGATTGTGCTCAAGTTAAGGTAATAGAGCTGACATTTTATTGTGTTCTTCAAGATTGAAAACAAACGGATGATATTTGGATTGAAATACTACAAGACTACCCCAACAAATAGCACTTACTGCATCCAGAAATCAAGTCAGTGCTTGTGTTAAGGTAATCTTGGTGTTTAATTCTGGTGATTCCGTGAAAATCCCTTCTTGAATTGCCACAGAAGACTTTGTCACATTCACATTGCCCCAATTTGTAGCACTTTCTGAGTCTATTCAAGATTGTGCTCAAGTTAAGCTAATAGAGCTGACATTTTATTGTGTTCTTCAAGTTTTAAAACCAAGGGATGATATTTGGCAAAATGAAACGACATGAAATACAACAAAACTACCCCAACAAATAGCACTTACTGCATCCAGAAATCGAGTCAGTGCTTGTGTTAAGGTAATCTTGGTGTTTAATTCTGGTGATTCCGTGAAAATCCCTTCTTTGATGGCGACAGCAGACTTTGTCACATTCACATTGCCCCAACATGTAGCACTTTCTGAGTCTATTCAAGATTGTGCTCAAGTTAAGGTAATAGAGCTGACATTTTATTGTGTTTTAAAACCAAGGGATGACATTTGGCAAAATGAAATGACGTGAAATACAAGAAAACTACCCCAACAAATAGCACTTACTGCATCCAGAAATCAAGTCAGTGCTTGTGTTAAGGTAATCTTGGTGTTGAATTCTGGAGCCTCCTTTCATGATAAACTCACAAACAGGACAACCCCAAAGAGAAGCACTTATGACATCAACAAACATTAGTGATTCCATTTGAGGTAACCTGCATGGGTTACACTCTTCAAGTGGGTGATTCAGTGAAAATCCCTTCTTTGATGGCGACAGCAGACTTTGTCACATTCACATTGCCCCAACATGTAGCACTTTCTGAGTCTATTCAAGATTGTGCTCAAGTTAAGCTAATAGAGCTGACATTTTATTGTGTTTTTCAAGATTGAAAACAAACGGATGATATTTGGAGTGAAATACTACAACACTACCACAACAAATAGCACTTACTGCATCCAGTAATCGAGTCAGTGCTTGTGTTAAGGTAATCTTGGTGTTTAATTCTGGTGATTCCGTGAAAATCCCTTCTTGAATTGCCACAGAAGACTTTGTCACATTCACATTGCCCCAATTTGTAGCACTTTCTGAGTCTATTCAAGATTGTGCTCAAGTTAAGGTAATAGAGCTGACATTTTATTGTGTTCTTCAAGTTTTAAAACCAAGGGATGATATTTGGCAAAATGAAACGACATGAAATACAACAAAACTACCCCAACAAATAGCACTTACTGCATCCAGAAATCGAGTCAGTGCTTGTGTTAAGGTAATCTTGGTGTTTAATTCTGGTGATTCCGTGAAAATCCCTTCTTTGATGGCGACAGCAGACTTTGTCACATTCACATTGCCCCAACATGTAGCACTTTCTGAGTCTATTCAAGATTGTGCTCAAGTTAAGGTAATAGAGCTGACATTTTATTGTGTTTTAAAACCAAGGGATGACATTTGGCAAAATGAAAAGAAGTGAAATACAACTAAACTACCCCAACAAATAGCACTTACTGCATCCAGAAATCGAGTCAGTGCTTGTGTTAAGGTAATCTTGGTGTTGAATTCTCGAGCCTCCTTTCATGATAAACTCACAAACAGGACAACCCCAAAGAGAAGCACTTATGACATCAACAAACATTAGTGATTCCATTTGAGGTAACCTGCATGGGTTACACTCTTCAAGTGGGTGATTCAGTGAAAATCCCTTCTTTGATGGCGACAGCAGACTTTGTCACATTCACATTGCCCCAACATGTAGCACTTTCTGAGTCTATTCAAGATTGTGCTCAAGTTAAGGTAATAGAGCTGACATTTTATTGTGTTCTTCAAGATTGAAAACAAACGGATGATATTTGGATTGAAATACTACAAGACTACCCCAACAAATAGCACTTACTGCATCCAGAAATCAAGTCAGTGCTTGTGTTAAGGTAATCTTGGTGTTTAATTCTGGTGATTCCGTGAAAATCCCTTCTTGAATTGCCACAGAAGACTTTGTCACATTCACATTGCCCCAATTTGTAGCACTTTCTGAGTCTATTCAAGATTGTGCTCAAGTTAAGCTAATAGAGCTGACATTTTATTGTGTTTTAAAACCAAGGGATGATATTTGGCAAAATGAAATGACATGAAATACAACAAAACTACCCCAACAAATAGCACTTACTGCATCCAGAAATCAAGTCAGTGCTTGTGTTAAGGTAATCTTGGTGTTGAATTCTGGAGCCTCCTTTCATGATAAACTCACAAACAGGACAACCCCAAAGAGAAGCACTTATGACATCAACAAACATTAGTGATTCCATTTGAGGTAACCTGCATGGGTTACACTCTTCAAGTGGGTGATTCAGTGAAAATCCCTTCTTTGATGGCGACAGCAGACTTTGTCACATTCACATTGCCCCAACATGTAGCACTTTCTGAGTCTATTCAAGATTGTGCTCAAGTTAAGGTAATAGAGCTGACATTTTATTGTGTTTTAAAACCAAGGGATGACATTTGGCAAAATGAAATGACGTGAAATACAAGAAAACTACCCCAACAAATAGCACTTACTGCATCCAGAAATCGAGTCAGTGCTTGTGTTAAGGTAATCTTGGTGTTGAATTCTCGAGCCTCCTTTCATGATAAACTCACAAACAGGACAACCCCAAAGAGAAGCACTTATGACATCAACAAACATTAGTGATTCCATTTGAGGTAACCTGCATGGGTTACACTCTTCAAGTGGGTGATTCAGTGAAAATCCCTTCTTTGATGGCGACAGCAGACTTTGTCACATTCACATTGCCCCAACATGTAGCACTTTCTGAGTCTATTCAAGATTGTGCTCAAGTTAAGGTAATAGAGCTGACATTTTATTGTGTTCTTCAAGATTGAAAACAAACGGATGATATTTGGAGTGAAATGCTACAAGACTACCCCAACAAATAGCACTTACTGCATCCAGAAATCGAGTCAGTGCTTGTGTTAAGGTAATCTTGGTGTTGAATTCTGGTGATTCCGTGAAAATCCCTTCTTGAATTGCCACAGAAGACTTTGTCACATTCACATTGCCCCAATTTGTAGCACTTTCTGAGTCTACTCAAGATTGTGCTCAAGTTAAGCTAATAGAGCTGACATTTTATTGTGTTCTTCAAGTTTTAAAACCAAGGGATTATATTTGGCAAAATGAAACGACATGAAATACAACAAAACTACCCCAACAAATAGCACTTACTGCATCCAGAAATCAAGTCAGTGCTTTTGTTAAGATAATCTTAGTGTTGAATTCTGGAGCCTCATTTCATGATAAACTCACAAACAGGACAACCCCAAAGAGAAGCACTTATGACATCAACAAACATCAGTGATTCCATTTGAGGTAACCTGCATGGGTTACACTCTTCGTGTAAGTGCTCTTCTCACATAGAAGCACAACTTGATCCTGTAGAGAATAACAGTCCATAGTCAAGATCATTCATTCTTACAGCAGTCTCTCCATAGTCCAGAAGAATCCTTTGTTTTCTGTTCTCTGTCCCCCTGTGAAAACCTTTTGCCACAGTTGGTGCATCTTATATCCTGAATGGACCCATTTCAAATAAACTCCACCCTCTTTTTTAAAAAGTTTCAATGGGTTAGAGGATTGTCATCTAACGACTGTTAAACGATCAAGTAGAAACCACCGTCATGTGATGAGAATGGGCCGTTAAGGACTGCTGAGTGGTCAATCAGCTTTAAACCTGTTTACTTGGCTGGAGGTTTTTTTCCACTGACAAAAATGGCCTCTGCTACCATAAAACATTTAGCAACAAACTGAGTTTAAAGCTACTTTTTAAAGAAGCTCATCAAGAAATCCCCATTTTGAGTTAAATGCGACACGATTACCCCAGCAAATAGCACTTACTGAATGTAGAAATCACGTCAGTGCCAGTGTTCAAGTAAACTTGGTGCCTACAATCAGGTGTTTTTGGTTATTTCTTGATGGCAAAGAGCTCACAATGGACAAGATCCATCAGAAATGAACTTTGGTGTCTCCCTGAGCTTTAATTTGCATGTTTTAATTGATTCAGTGAAAATCCCTTCTTGGATTGCAACAGAAGACTTTGTCACATTCACATTACCCCAACATGTTGCACTTTCTGAGTCTATACAAGATTGTGCTCATGTTAAGGTAATAGAGCTGACATTTTATTGTGTTTTTCAAGATTGAAAACAAACGGATGATATTTGGAGTGAAATACTACAACACTACCACAACAAATAGCACTTACTGCATCCAGTAATCGAGTCAGTGCTTGTGTTAAGGTAATCTTGGTGTTTAATTCTGGTGATTCCGTGAAAATCCCTTCTTGAATTGCCACAGAAGACTTTGTCACATTCACATTGCCCCAATTTGTAGCACTTTCTGAGTCTATTAAAGATTGTGCTCAAGTTAAGGTAATAGAGCTGACATTTTATTGTGTTCTTCAAGTTTTAAAACCAAGGGATGATATTTGGCAAAATGAAACGACATGAAATACAACAAAACTACCCCAACAAATAGCACTTACTGCATCCAGAAATCGAGTCAGTGCTTGTGTTAAGGTAATCTTGGTGTTTAATTCTGGTGATTCCGTGAAAATCCCTTCTTTGATGGCGACAGCAGACTTTGTCACATTCACATTGCCCCAACATGTAGCACTTTCTGAGTCTATTCAAGATTGTGCTCAAGTTAAGGTGATAGAGCTGACATTTTATTGTGTTTTAAAACCAAGGGATGACATTTGGCAAAATGAAAAGAAGTGAAATACAACAAAACTACCCCAACAAATAGCACTTACTGCATCCAGAAATCGAGTCAGTGCTTGTGTTAAGGTAATCTTGGTGTTGAATTCTCGAGCCTCCTTTCATGATAAACTCACAAACAGGACAACCCCAAAGAGAAGCACTTATGACATCAACAAACATTAGTGATTCCATTTGAGGTAACCTGCATGGGTTACACTCTTCAAGTGGGTGATTCAGTGAAAATCCCTTCTTTGATGGCGACAGCAGACTTTGTCACATTCACATTGCCCCAACATGTAGCACTTTCTGAGTCTATTCAAGATTGTGCTCAAGTTAAGGTAATAGAACTGACAATTTATTGTGTTCTTCAAGATTGAAAACAAACGGATGATATTTGGAGTGAAATACTACAAGACTACCCCAACAAATAGCACTTACCGCATCCAGAAATCGAGTCAGTGCTTGTGTTAAGGTAATCTTGGTGTTTAATTCTGGTGATTCCGTGAAAATCCCTTCTTGAATTGCCACAGAAGACTTTGTCACATTCACATTGCCCCAACATGTAGCACTTTCTGAGTCTATTCAAGATTGTGCTCAAGTTAAGGTGATAGAGTTGACATTTTATTGTGTTTTAAAACCAAGGGATGATATTTGGCAAAATGAAATGAAGTGAAATACAACAAAACTACCCCAACAAATAGCACTTACTGCATCCAGAAATCAAGTCAGTGCTTGTGTTAAGGTAATCTTGGTGTTGAGTTTTGGAACCTCATGTCATAATAAACTCACAAACAGGACAACCCCAAAGAGAAGCACTTATGACATCAACAAACATTAGTGATTCCATTTGAGGTAACCTGCATGGGTTACACTCTTCAAGTGGGTGATTCAGTGAAAATCCCTTCTTTGATGGCGACAGCAGACTTTGTCACATTCACATTGCCCCAACATGTAGCACTTTCTGAGTCTATTCAAGATTGTGCTCAAGTTAAGGTAATAGAGCTGACATTTTATTGTGTTTTAAAACCAAGGGATGATATTTGGCAAAATGAAATGACATGAAATACAAGAAGACTACCCCAACAAATAGCACTTACTGCATCCAGAAATCAAGTCAGTGCTTGTGTTAAGGTAATCTTGGTGTTGAATTCTGGAGCCTCCTTTCATGATAAACTCACAAACAGGACAACCCCAAAGAGAAGCACTTATGACATCAACAAACATCAGTGATTCCATTTGAGGTAAACTGCATGGGTTACACTCTTCAAGTGGGTGATTCAGTGAAAATCCCTTCTTGAATTGCCACAGAAGACTTTGTCACATTCACATTGCCCCAACATGTAGCACTTTCTGAGTCTATTCAAGATTGTGCTCAAGTTAAGGTAATAGAGCTGACATTTTATTGTGTTTTAAAACATAGGGATGATATTTGGCAAAATGAAATGACATGAAATACAAGAAGACTACCACAACAAATAGCACTTACTGCATCCAGAAATCAAGTCAGTGCTTGTGTTAAGGTAATCTTGGTGTTGAATTCTGGAGCCTCCTTTCATGATAAACTCACAAACAGGACAACCCCAAAGAGAAGCACTTATGACATCAACAAACATCAGTGATTCCATTTGAGGTAAACTGCATGGGTTACACTCTTCAAGTGGGTGATTCAGTGAAAATCCCTTCTTTGATGGCGACAGCAGACTTTGTCACATTCACATTGCCCCAACATGTAGCACTTTCTGAGTCTATTCAAGATTGTGCTCAAGTTAAGGTAATAGAGCTGACATTTTATTGTGTTTTAAAACCAAGGGATGACATTTGGCAAAATGAAATGACGTGAAATACAAGAAAACTACCCCAACAAATAGCACTTACTGCATCCAGAAATCGAGTCAGTGCTTTTGTTAAGGTAATCTTAGTGTTGAATTCTGGAGCATCATTTCATGATAAACTCACAAACAGGACAACCCCAAAGAGAAGCACTTATGACATCAACAAACATCAGTGATTCCATTTGAGGTAACCTGCATGGGTTACACTCTTCGTGTAAGTGCTCTTCTCACATAGAAGCACAACTTGATCCTGTAGAGAATAACAGTCCATAGTCAAGATCATTCATTCTTACAGCAGTCTCTCCATAGTCCAGATGAATCCTTCGTTTTCTGTTCTCTGTCCCCCTGTGAAAACCTTTTGCCACAGTTGGTGCATCTTATATCCTGAATGGACCCATTTCAAATAAACTCCACCTTCTTTTTTAAAAAGTTTCAATGGGTTAGAGGATTGTCATCTAACGACTGTTAAACGATCAAGTAGAAACCACCGTCATGTGATGAGAATGGGCCGTTAAGGACTGCTGAGTGGTCAATCAGCTTTAAACCTGTTTACTTGGCTGGAGGTTTTTTTCCACTGGCAAAAATGGCCTCTGCTACCATAAAACATTTAACAAAAAACTGAGTTTAAAGGTACTTTTTAAAAGAAGCTCATCAAGAAATCCCCATTTTGAGTTAAATGCGACACGATTACCCCAGCAAATAGCACTTACTGAATGTAGAAATCACGTCAGTGCCAGTGTTCAAGTAAACTTGGTGCCTACAATCAGGTGTTTTTGGTTATTTCTTGATGGCAAAGAGCTCACAATGGACAAGATCCATCAGAAATGAACTTCGGTGTCTCCCTGAGCTTTAATTTGCATGTTTTAATTGATTCAGTGAAAATCCCTTCTTTGATGGCGACAGCAGACTTTGTCACATTCACATTGCCCCAACATGTAGCACTTTCTGAGTCTATTCAAGATTGTGCTCAAGTTAAGGTAATAGAGCTGACATTTTATTGTGTTCTTCAAGATTGAAAACAAATGGATGATATTTGGAGTGAAATGCTACAAGACTACCCCAACAAATAGCACTTACTGCATCCAGAAATCGAGTCAGTGCTTGTGTTAAGGTAATCTTGGTGTTTAATTCTGGTGATTCCGTGAAAATCCCTTCTTGAATTGCCACAGAAGACTTTGTCACATTCACTTTGCCCCAATTTGTAGCACTTTCTGAGTCTATTCAAGATTGTGCTCAAGTTAAGGTAATAGAGCTGACATTTTATTGTGTTCTTCAAGTTTTAAAACCAAGGGATTATATTTGGCAAAATGAAATGACATGAAATACAACAAAACTACCCCAACAAATAGCACTTACTGCATCCAGAAATCAAGTCAGTGCTTGTGTTAAGGTAATCTTGGTGTTGAATTCTGGAGCCTCCTTTCATGATAAACTCACAAACAGGACAACCCCAAAGAGAAGCACTTATGACATCAACAAACATTAGTGATTCCATTTGAGGTAACCTGCATGGGTTACACTCTTCAAGTGGGTGATTCAGTGAAAATCCCTTCTTTGATGGCGACAGCAGACTTTGTCACATTCACATTGCCCCAACATGTAGCACTTTCTGAGTCTATTCAAGATTGTGCTCAAGTTAAGGTAATAGAGCTGACATTTTATTGTGTTCTTCCAGATTGAAAACAAACGGATGATATTTGGATTGAAATACTACAAGACTACCCCAACAAATAGCACTTACTGCATCCAGAAATCGAGTCAGTGCTTGTGTTAAGGTAATCTTGGTTTTTAATTCTGGAGCCTCATTTCATGATAAACTCACAAACAGGACAACCCCAAAGAGAAGCACTTATGACATCAACAAACATCAGTGATTCCATTTGAGGTAACCTGCATGGGTTACACTCTTCAAGTGGGTGATTCAGTGAAAATCCCTTCTTTGATGGCGACAGCAGACTTTGTCACATTCACATTGCCCCAACATGTAGCACTTTCTGAGTCTATTCAAGATTGTGCTCAAGTTAAGGTAATAGAGCTGACATTTTATTATGTTCTTCAAGATTGAAAACAAACGGATGATATTTGGAGTGAAATACTACAAGACTACCCCAACAAATAGCACTTACTGCATCCAGAAATCGAGTCAGTTCTTGTGTTAAGGTAATCTTGGTGTTTAATTCTGGTGATTCCATGAAAATCCCTTCTTGAATTGCCACAGAAGACTTTGTCACATTCACATTGCCCCAATTTGTAGCACTTTCTGAGTCTATTCAAGATTGTGCTCAAGTTAAGGTAATAGAGCTGACATTTTATTGTGTTTTAAAACCAAGGGATGATATTTGGCAAAATGAAATGACATGAAATACAACAAAACTACCCCAACAAATAGCACTTACTGCATCCAGAAATCAAGTCAGTGCTTGTGTTAAGGTAATCTTGGTTTTTAATTCTGGAGCCTCATTTCATGATAAACTCACAAACAGGACAACCCCAAAGAGAAGCACTTATGACATCAACAAACATCAGTGATTCCATTTGAGGTAACCTGCATGGGTTACACTCTTCGTGTAAGTGCTCTTCTCACATAGAAGCACAACTTGATCCTGTAGAGAATAACAGTCCATAGTCAAGATCATTCATTCTTACAGCAGTCTCTCCATAGTCCAGAAGAATCCTTGGTTTTCTGTTCTCTGTCCCCCTTTAAAAACCTTTTGCCACAGTTGGTGCATCTTATATCCTGAATGGACCCATTTCAAATAAACTCCACCTTCTTTTTTAAAAAGTTTCAATGGGTTAGAGGATTGTCATCTAACGACTGTTAAACGATCAAGTAGAAACCACCGTCATGTGATGAGAATGGGCCGTTAAGGACTGCTGAGTGGTCAATCAGCTTTAAACCTGTTTACTTGGCTGGAGGTTTTTTTCCACTGGCAAAAATGGCCTCTGCTACCATAAAACATTTAACAAAAAACTGAGTTTAAAGCTACTTTTTAAAAAAAGCTCATCAGGAAATCCCCATTTTGAGTTAAATGCGACACGATTACCCCAGCAAATAGCACTTACTGAATGTAGAAATCACGTCAGTGCCAGTGTTCAAGTAAACTTGGTGCCTACAATCAGGTGTTTTTGGTTATTTCTTGATGGCAAAGAGCTCACAATGGACAAGATCCATCAGAAATGAACTTCGGTGTCTCCCTGAGCTTTAATTTGCATGTTTTAATTGATTCAGTGAAAATCCCTTCTTGGATTGCAACAGAAGACTTTGTCACATTCACATTGCCCCAACATGTAGCACTTTCTGAGTCTATTCAAGATTGTGCTCAAGTTAAGGTAATAGAGCTGACATTTTATTGTGTTTTAAAACCAAGGGATGATATTTGGCAAAATGAAATGACATGAAATACAAGAAAACTACCCCAACAAATAGCACTTACTGCATCCAGAAATCAAGTCAGTGCTTGTGTTAAGGTAATCTTGGTGTTGAGTTTTGGAACCTCATTTCATAATAAACTCACAAACAGGACAACCCCAAAGAGAAGCACTTATGACATCAACAAACATTAGTGATTCCATTTGAGGTAACCTGCATGGGTTACACTCTTCAAGTGGGTGATTCAGTGAAAATCCCTTCTTTGATGGCGACAGCAGACTTTGTCACATTCACATTGCCCCAACATGTAGCACTTTCTGAGTCTATTCAAGATTGTGCTCAAGTTAAGGTAATAGAGCTGACATTTTATTGTGTTTTAAAACCAAGGGATGACATTTGGCAAAATGAAATGACGTGAAATACAAGAAAACTACCCCAACAAATAGCACTTACTGCATCCAGAAATCGAGTCAGTGCTTGTGTTAAGGTAATCTTGGTGTTGAATTCTCGAGCCTCCTTTCATGATAAACTCACAAACAGGACAACCCCAAAGAGAAGCACTTATGACATCAACAAACATTAGTGATTCCATTTGAGGTAACCTGCATGGGTTACACTCTTCGTGTAAGTGCTCTTCTCACATAGAAGCACAACTTGATCCTGTAGAGAATAACAGTCCATAGTCAAGATCATTCATTCTTACAGCAGTCTCTCCATAGTCCAGAAGAATCCTTCGTTTTCTGTTCTCTGTCCCCCTGTGAAAACCTTTTGCCACAGTTGGTGCATCTTATATCCTGAATGGACCCATTTCAAATAAACTCCACCTTCTTTTTTAAAAAGTTTCAATGGGTTAGAGGATTGTCATCTAACGACTGTTAAACGATCAAGTAGAAACCACCGTCATGTGATGAGAATGGGCCGTTAAGGACTGCTGAGTGGTCAATCAGCTTTAAACCTGTTTACTTGGCTGGAGGTTTTTTTCCACTGGCAAAAATGGCCTCTGCTACCATAAAACATTTAACAAAAAACTGAGTTTAAAGCTACTTTTTAAAAGAAGCTCATCAAGAAATCCCCATTTTGAGTTAAATGCGACACGATTACCCCAGCAAATAGCACTTACTGAATGTAGAAATCACGTCAGTGCCAGTGTTCAAGTAAACTTGGTGCCTACAATCAGGTGTTTTTGGTTATTTCTTGATGGCAAAGAGCTCACAATGGACAAGATCCATCAGAAATGAACTTCAGTGTCTCCCTGAGCTTTAATTTGCATGTTTTAATTGATTCAGTGAAAATCCCTTCTTGGATTGCAACAGAAGACCTTGTGACATTCACATTGCCCCAACATGTAGCACTTTCTGAGTCTATTCAAGATTGTGCTCAAGTTAAGGTAATAGAGCTGACATTTTATTGTGTTTTAAAACCAAGGGATGATATTTGGCAAAATGAAATGACATGAAATACAAGAAGACTACCACAACAAATAGCACTTACTGCATCCAGAAATCAAGTCAGTGCTTGTGTTAAGGTAATCTTGGTGTTTAATTTTGGAGCCTCATTTCATGATAAACTCACAAACAGGACAACCCCAAAGAGAAGCACTTATGACATCAACAAACATTAGTGATTCCATTTGAGGTAACCTGCATGGGTTACACTCTTCGTGTAAGTGCTCTTCTCACATAGAAGCACAACTTGATCCTGTAGAGAATAACAGTCCATAGTCAAGATCATTCATTCTTACAGCAGTCTCTCCATAGTCCAGAAGAATCCTTCGTTTTCTGTTCTCTGTCCCCCTGTGAAAACCTTTTGCCACAGTTGGTGCATCTTATATCCTGAATGGACCCATTTCAAATAAACTCCACCTTCTTTTTTAAAAAGTTTCAATGGGTTAGAGGATTGTCATCTAACGACTGTTAAACGATCAAGTAGAAACCACCGTCATGTGATGAGAATGGGCCGTTAAGGACTGCTGAGTGGTCAATCAGCTTTAAACCTGTTTACTTGGCTGGAGGTTTTTTCTACTGGCAAAAATGGCCTCTGCTACCATAAAACATTTAACAAAAAACTGAGTTTAAAGCTACTTTTTAAAGAAGCTCATCAAGAAATCCCCATTTTGAGTTAAATGCGACACGATTACCCCAGCAAATAGCACTTACTGAATGTAGAAATCACGTCAGTGCCAGTGTTCAAGTAAACTTGGTGCCTACAATCAGATGTTTTTGGTTATTTCTTGATGGCAAAGAGCTCACAATGGACAAGATCCATCAGAAATGAACTTCGGTGTCTCCCTGAGCTTTAATTTGCATGTTTTAATTGATTCAGTGAAAATCCCTTCTTTGATTGCGACAGCAGACTTTGTCACATTCACATTGCCCCAACATGTAGCACTTTCTGAGTCTATTCAAGATTGTGCTCAAGTTAAGGTAATAGAGCTGACATTTTATTGTGTTCTTCCAGATTGAAAACAAACGGATGATATTTGGAGTGAAATACTACAAGACTACCCCAACAAATAGCACTTACTGCATCCAGAAATCGAGTCAGTGCTTGTGTTAAGGTAATCTTGGTGTTGAGTTTTGGAACCTCATGTCATAATAAACTCACAAACAGGACAACCCCAAAGAGAAGCACTTATGACATCAACAAACATTAGTGATTCCATTTGAGGTAACCTGCATGGGTTACACTCTTCAAGTGGGTGATTCAGTGAAAATCCCTTCTTTGATGGCGACAGCAGACTTTGTCACATTCACATTGCCCCAACATGTAGCACTTTCTGAGTCTATTCAAGATTGTGCTCAAGTTAAGGTAATAGAGCTGACATTTTATTGTGTTCTTCCAGATTGAAAACAAACGGATGATATTTGGAGTGAAATACTACAAGACTACCCCAACAAATAGCACTTACTGCATCCAGAAATCGAGTCAGTGCTTGTGTTAAGGTAATCATTGGTGTTTAATTCTGGTGATTCCGTGAAAATCCCTTCTTGAATTGCCACAGAAGACTTTGTCACATTCACATTGCCCCAACATGTAGCACTTTCTGAGTCTATTCAAGATTGTGCTCAAGTTAAGGTAATAGAGCTGATATTTTATTGTGTTTTGAAACCAAGGGATGATATTTGGCTAAATGAAATGAAGTGAAATACAACAAAACTACCCCAACAAATAGCACTTACTGCATCCAGAAATCAAGTCAGTGCTTGTGTTAAGGTAATCTTGGTGTTGAATTCTCGAGCCTCCTTTCATGATAAACTCACAAACAGGACAACCCCAAAGAGAAGCACTTATGACATCAACAAACATTAGTGATTCCATTTGAGTTAACCTGCATGGGTTACACTCTTCAAGTGGGTGATTCAGTGAAAATCCCTTCTTTGATGGCGACAGCAGACTTTGTCACATTCACATTGCCCCAACATGTAGCACTTTCTGAGTCTATTCAAGATTGTGCTCAAGTTAAGGTAATAGAGCTGACATTTTATTGTGTTTTAAAACCAAGGGATGACATTTGGCAAAATGAAATGACGTGAAATACAAGAAAACTACCCCAACAAATAGCACTTACTGCATCCAGAAATCGAGTCAGTGCTTGTGTTAAGGTAATCTTGGTGTTGAATTCTCGAGCCTCCTTTCATGATAAACTCACAAACAGGACAACCCCAAAGAGAAGCACTTATGACATCAACAAACATTAGTGATTCCATTTGAGGTAACCTGCATGGGTTACACTCTTCGTGTAAGTGCTCTTCTCACATAGAAGCACAACTTGATCCTGTAGAGAATAACAGTCCATAGTCAAGATCATTCATTCTTACAGCAGTCTCTCCATAGTCCAGAAGAATCCTTCGTTTTCTGTTCTCTGTCCCCCTGTGAAAACCTTTTGCCACAGTTGGTGCATCTTATATCCTGAATGGACCCATTTCAAATAAACTCCACCTTCTTTTTTAAAAAGTTTCAATGGGTTAGAGGATTGTCATCTAACGACTGTTAAACGATCAAGTAGAAACCACCGTCATGTGATGAGAATGGGCCGTTAAGGACTGCTGAGTGGTCAATCAGCTTTAAACCTGTTTACTTGGCTGGAGGTTTTTTTCCACTGGCAAAAATGGCCTCTGCTACCATAAAACATTTAACAAAAAACTGAGTTTAAAGCTACTTTTTAAAAGAAGCTCATCAAGAAATCCCCATTTTGAGTTAAATGCGACACGATTACCCCAGCAAATACCACTTACTGAATGTAGAAATCACGTCAGTGCCAGTGTTCAAGTAAACTTGGTGCCTACAATCAGGTGTTTTTGGTTATTTCTTGATGGCAAAGAGCTCACAATGGACAAGATCCATCAGAAATGGACTTCAGTGTCTCCCTGAGCTTTAATTTGCATGTTTTAATTGATTCAGTGAAAATCCCTTCTTGGATTGCAACAGAAGACCTTGTGACATTCACATTGCCCCAACATGTAGCACTTTCTGAGTCTATTCAAGATTGTGCTCAAGTTAAGGTAATAGAGCTGACATTTTATTGTGTTCTTCAAGTTTTAAAACCAAGGGATGATATTTGGCAAAATAAAATGATATGAAATACTACAAGACTACCCCAACAAATAGCACTTACTGCATCCAGAAATCGAGTCAGTGCTTGTGTTAAGGTAATCTTGGTGTTTAATTCTGGTGATTCCGTGAAAATCCCTTCTTTGATGGCGACAGCAGACTTTGTCACATTCACATTGCCCCAACATGTAGCACTTTCTGAGTCTATTCAAGATTGTGCTCAAGTTAAGGTAATAGAACTGACAATTTATTGTGTTCTTCAAGATTGAAAACAAACGGATGATATTTGGAGTGAAATACTACAAGACTACCCCAACAAATAGCACTTACCGCATCCAGAAATCGAGTCAGTGCTTGTGTTAAGGTAATCTTGGTGTTTAATTCTGGTGATTCCGTGAAAATCCCTTCTTGAATTGCCACAGAAGACTTTGTCACATTCACATTGCCCCAATTTGTAGCACTTTCTGAGTCTATTCAAGATTGTGCTCAAGTTAAGGTAATAGAGCTGACATTTTATTGTGTTTTAAAACCAAGGGATATTTGGCAAAATGAAATGACATGAAATACAACAAAACTACCCCAACAAATAGCACTTACTGCATCCAGAAATCAAGTCAGTGCTTGTGTTAAGGTAATCTTGGTGTTGAGTTTTGGAACCTCATTTCATAATAAACTCACAAACAGGACAACCCCAAAGAGAAGCACTTATGACATCAACAAACATTAGTGATTCCATTTGAGGTAACCTGCATGGGTTACACTCTTCAAGTGGGTGATTCAGTGAAAATCCCTTCTTTGATGGCGACAGCAGACTTTGTCACATTCACATTGCCCCAACATGTAGCACTTTCTGAGTCTATTCAAGATTGTGCTCAAGTTAAGGTAATAGAGCTGACATTTTATTGTGTTTTAAAACCAAGGGATGACATTTGGCAAAATGAAAAGAAGTGAAATACAACAAAACTACCACAACAAATAGCACTTACTGCATCCAGAAATCGAGTCAGTGCTTGTGTTAAGGTAATCTTGGTGTTGAATTCTCGAGCCTCATTTCATGATAAACTCACAAACAGGACAACCCCAAAGAGAAGCACTTATGACATCAACAAACATCAGTGATTCCATTTGAGGTAACCTGCATGGGTTACACTCTTCGTGTAAGTGCTCTTCTCACATAGAAGCACAACTTGATCCTGTAGAGAATAACAGTCCATAGTCAAGATCATTCATTCTTACAGCAGTCTCTCCATAGTCCAGATGAATCCTTCGTTTTCTGTTCTCTGTCCCCCTGTGAAAACCTTTTGCCACAGTTGGTGCATCTTATATCCTGAATGGACCCATTTCAAATAAACTCCACCTTCTTTTTTAAAAAGTTTCAATGGGTTAGAGGATTGTCATCTAACGACTGTTAAACGATCAAGTAGAAACCACCGTCATGTGATGAGAATGGGCCGTTAAGGACTGCTGAGTGGTCAATCAGCTTTAAACCTGTTTACTTGGCTGGAGGTTTTTTCTACTGGCAAAAATGGCCTCTGCTACCATAAAACATTTAACAAAAAACTGAGTTTAAAGCTACTTTTTAAAGAAGCTCATCAAGAAATCCCCATTTTGAGTTAAATGCGACACGATTACCCCAGCAAATAGCACTTACTGAATGTAGAAATCACGTCAGTGCCAGTGTTCAAGTAAACTTGGTGCCTACAATCAGGTGTTTTTGGTTATTTCTTGATGGCAAAGAGCTCACAATGGACAAGATCCATCAGAAATGAACTTTGGTGTCTCCCTGAGCTTTAATTTGCATGTTTTAATTGATTCAGTGAAAATCCCTTCTTTGATGGCGACAGCAGACTTTGTCACATTCACATTGCCCCAACATGTAGCACTTTCTGAGTCTATTCAAGATTGTGCTCAAGTTAAGGTAATAGAGCTGACATTTTATTGTGTTCTTCAAGATTGAAAACAAATGGATGATATTTGGAGTGAAATGCTACAAGACTACCCCAACAAATAGCACTTACTGCATCCAGAAATCGAGTCAGTGCTTGTGTTAAGGTAATCTTGGTGTTTAATTCTGGTGATTCCGTGAAAATCCCTTCTTGAATTGCCACAGAAGACTTTGTCACATTCACTTTGCCCCAATTTGTAGCACTTTCTGAGTCTATTCAAGATTGTGCTCAAGTTAAGGTAATAGAGCTGACATTTTATTGTGTTCTTCAAGTTTTAAAACCAAGGGATTATATTTGGCAAAATGAAATGACATGAAATACAACAAAACTACCCCAACAAATAGCACTTACTGCATCCAGAAATCAAGTCAGTGCTTGTGTTAAGGTAATCTTGGTGTTGAATTCTGGAGCCTCCTTTCATGATAAACTCACAAACAGGACAACCCCAAAGAGAAGCACTTATGACATCAACAAACATTAGTGATTCCATTTGAGGTAACCTGCATGGGTTACACTCTTCAAGTGGGTGATTCAGTGAAAATCCCTTCTTTGATGGCGACAGCAGACTTTGTCACATTCACATTGCCCCAACATGTAGCACTTTCTGAGTCTATTCAAGATTGTGCTCAAGTTAAGGTAATAGAGCTGACATTTTATTGTGTTCTTCCAGATTGAAAACAAACGGATGATATTTGGATTGAAATACTACAAGACTACCCCAACAAATAGCACTTACTGCATCCAGAAATCGAGTCAGTGCTTGTGTTAAGGTAATCTTGGTTTTTAATTCTGGAGCCTCATTTCATGATAAACTCACAAACAGGACAACCCCAAAGAGAAGCACTTATGACATCAACAAACATCAGTGATTCCATTTGAGGTAACCTGCATGGGTTACACTCTTCGTGTAAGTGCTCTTCTCACATAGAAGCACAACTTGATCCTGTAGAGAATAACAGTCCATAGTCAAGATCATTCATTCTTACAGCAGTCTCTCCATAGTCCAGAAGAATCCTTGGTTTTCTGTTCTCTGTCCCCCTTTAAAAACCTTTTGCCACAGTTGGTGCATCTTATATCCTGAATGGACCCATTTCAAATAAACTCCACCTTCTTTTTTAAAAAGTTTCAATGGGTTAGAGGATTGTCATCTAACGACTGTTAAACGATCAAGTAGAAACCACCGTCATGTGATGAGAATGGGCCGTTAAGGACTGCTGAGTGGTCAATCAGCTTTAAACCTGTTTACTTGGCTGGAGGTTTTTTTCCACTGGCAAAAATGGCCTCTGCTACCATAAAACATTTAACAAAAAACTGAGTTTAAAGCTACTTTTTAAAAAAAGCTCATCAGGAAATCCCCATTTTGAGTTAAATGCGACACGATTACCCCAGCAAATAGCACTTACTGAATGTAGAAATCACGTCAGTGCCAGTGTTCAAGTAAACTTGGTGCCTACAATCAGGTGTTTTTGGTTATTTCTTGATGGCAAAGAGCTCACAATGGACAAGATCCATCAGAAATGAACTTCGGTGTCTCCCTGAGCTTTAATTTGCATGTTTTAATTGATTCAGTGAAAATCCCTTCTTGGATTGCAACAGAAGACTTTGTCACATTCACATTGCCCCAACATGTAGCACTTTCTGAGTCTATTCAAGATTGTGCTCAAGTTAAGGTAATAGAGCTGACATTTTATTGTGTTTTAAAACCAAGGGATGATATTTGGCAAAATGAAATGACATGAAATACAACAAAACTACCCCAACAAATAGCACTTACTGCATCCAGAAATCAAGTCAGTGCTTGTGTTAAGGTAATCTTAGTGTTGAATTCTGGAGCCTCATTTCATGATAAACTCACAAACAGGACAACCCCAAAAAGAAGCACTTATGACATCAACAAACATCAGTGATTCCATTTGAGGTAACCTGCATGGGTTACACTCTTCAAGTGGGTGATTCAGTGAAAATCCCTTCTTTGATGGCGACAGCAGACTTTGTCACATTCACATTGCCCCAACATGTAGCACTTTCTGAGTCTATTCAAGATTGTGCTCAAGTTAAGGTAATAGAGCTGACATTTTATTGTGTTTTAAAACCAAGGGATATTTGGCAAAATGAAATGACATGAAATACAAGAAGACTACCCCAACAAATAGCACTTACTGCATCCAGAAATCAAGTCAGTGCTTGTGTTAAGGTAATCTTGGTGTTGAGTTTTGGAACCTCATTTCATAATAAACTCACAAACAGGACAACCCCAAAGAGAAGCACTTATGACATCAACAAACATTAGTGATTCCATTTGAGGTAACCTGCATGGGTTACACTCTTCAAGTGGGTGATTCAGTGAAAATCCCTTCTTTGATGGCGACAGCAGACTTTGTCACATTCACATTGCCCCAACATGTAGCACTTTCTGAGTCTATTCAAGATTGTGCTCAAGTTAAGGTAATAGAGCTGACATTTTATTGTGTTTTAAAACCAAGGGATGATATTTGGCAAAATGAAATGACATGAAATACAAGAAGACTACCCCAACAAATAGCACTTACTGCATCCAGAAATCAAGTCAGTGCTTGTGTTAAGGTAATCTTGGTGTTGAGTTTTGGAACCTCATTTCATAATAAACTCACAAACAGGACAACCCCAAAGAGAAGCACTTATGACATCAACAAACATTAGTGATTCCATTTGAGGTAACCTGCATGGGTTACACTCTTCAAGTGGGTGATTCAGTGAAAATCCCTTCTTTGATGGCGACAGCAGACTTTGTCACATTCACATTGCCCCAACATGTAGCACTTTCTGAGTCTATTCAAGATTGTGCTCAAGTTAAGGTAATAGAGCTGACATTTTATTGTGTTTTAAAACCAAGGGATGATATTTGGCAAAATGAAATGACATGAAATACAAGAAGACTACCCCAACAAATAGCACTTACTGCATCCAGAAATCAAGTCAGTGCTTGTGTTAAGGTAATCTTGGTGTTGAATTCTCGAGCCTCCTTTCATGATAAACTCACAAACAGGACAACCCCAAAGAGAAGCACTTATGACATCAACAAACATCAGTGATTCCATTTGAGGTAAACTGCATGGGTTACACTCTTCAAGTGGGTGATTCAGTGAAAATCCCTTCTTGAATTGCCACAGAAGACTTTGTCACATTCACATTGCCCCAATTTGTAGCACTTTCTGAGTCTATTCAAGATTGTGCTCAAGTTAAGGTAATAGAGCTGACATTTTATTGTGTTTTAAAACCAAGGGATGACATTTGGCAAAATGAAAAGAAGTGAAATACAACAAAACTACCACAACAAATAGCACTTACTGCATCCAGAAATCGAGTCAGTGCTTGTGTTAAGGTAATCTTGGTGTTGAATTCTCGAGCCTCATTTCATGATAAACTCACAAACAGGACAACCCCAAAGAGAAGCACTTATGACATCAACAAACATCAGTGATTCCATTTGAGGTAACCTGCATGGGTTACACTCTTCGTGTAAGTGCTCTTCTCACATAGAAGCACAACTTGATCCTGTAGAGAATAACAGTCCATAGTCAAGATCATTCATTCTTACAGCAGTCTCTCCATAGTCCAGATGAATCCTTCGTTTTCTGTTCTCTGTCCCCCTGTGAAAACCTTTTGCCACAGTTGGTGCATCTTATATCCTGAATGGACCCATTTCAAATAAACTCCACCTTCTTTTTTAAAAAGTTTCAATGGGTTAGAGGATTGTCATCTAACGACTGTTAAACGATCAAGTAGAAACCACCGTCATGTGATGAGAATGGGCCGTTAAGGACTGCTGAGTGGTCAATCAGCTTTAAACCTGTTTACTTGGCTGGAGGTTTTTTCTACTGGCAAAAATGGCCTCTGCTACCATAAAACATTTAACAAAAAACTGAGTTTAAAGCTACTTTTTAAAGAAGCTCATCAAGAAATCCCCATTTTGAGTTAAATGCGACACGATTACCCCAGCAAATAGCACTTACTGAATGTAGAAATCACGTCAGTGCCAGTGTTCAAGTAAACTTGGTGCCTACAATCAGGTGTTTTTGGTTATTTCTTGATGGCAAAGAGCTCACAATGGACAAGATCCATCAGAAATGAACTTTGGTGTCTCCCTGAGCTTTAATTTGCATGTTTTAATTGATTCAGTGAAAATCCCTTCTTTGATGGCGACAGCAGACTTTGTCACATTCACATTGCACCAACATGTAGCACTTTCTGAGTCTATTCAAGATTGTGCTCAAGTTAAGGTAATAGAGCTGACATTTTATTGTGTTCTTCAAGATTGAAAACAAATGGATGATATTTGGAGTGAAATGCTACAAGACTACCCCAACAAATAGCACTTACTGCATCCAGAAATCGAGTCAGTGCTTGTGTTAAGGTAATCTTGGTGTTTAATTCTGGTGATTCCGTGAAAATCCCTTCTTGAATTGCCACAGAAGACTTTTTCACATTCACTTTGCCCCAATTTGTAGCACTTTCTGAGTCTATTCAAGATTGTGCTCAAGTTAAGGTAATAGAGCTGACATTTTATTGTGTTCTTCAAGTTTTAAAACCAAGGGATTATATTTGGCAAAATGAAATGACATGAAATACAACAAAACTACCCCAACAAATAGCACTTACTGCATCCAGAAATCAAGTCAGTGCTTGTGTTAAGGTAATCTTGGTGTTGAATTCTGGAGCCTCCTTTCATGATAAACTCACAAACAGGACAACCCCAAAGAGAAGCACTTATGACATCAACAAACATTAGTGATTCCATTTGAGGTAACCTGCATGGGTTACACTCTTCAAGTGGGTGATTCAGTGAAAATCCCTTCTTTGGTGGCGACAGCAGACTTTGTCACATTCACATTGCCCCAACATGTAGCACTTTCTGAGTCTATTCAAGATTGTGCTCAAGTTAAGGTAATAGAGCTGACATTTTATTGTGTTCTTCCAGATTGAAAACAAACGGATGATATTTGGATTGAAATACTACAAGACTACCCCAACAAATAGCACTTACTGCATCCAGAAATCGAGTCAGTGCTTGTGTTAAGGTAATCTTGGTTTTTAATTCTGGAGCCTCATTTCATGATAAACTCACAAACAGGACAACCCCAAAGAGAAGCACTTATGACATCAACAAACATTAGTGATTCCATTTGAGGTAACCTGCATGGGTTACACTCTTCGTGTAAGTGCTCTTCTCACATAGAAGCACAACTTGATCCTGTAGAGAATAACAGTCCATAGTCAAGATCATTCATTCTTACAGCAGTCTCTCCATAGTCCAGAAGAATCCTTGGTTTTCTGTTCTCTGTCCCCCTTTAAAAACCTTTTGCCACAGTTGGTGCATCTTATATCCTGAATGGGCCCATTTCAAATAAACTCCACCTTCTTTTTTAAAAAGTTTCAATGGGTTAGAGGATTGTCATCTAACGACTGTTAAACGATCAAGTAGAAACCACCGTCATGTGATGAGAATGGGCCGTTAAGGACTGCTGAGTGGTCAATCAGCTTTAAACCTGTTTACTTGGCTGGAGGTTTTTTTCCACTGGCAAAAATGGCCTCTGCTACCATAAAACATTTAACAAAAAACTGAGTTTAAAGCTACTTTTTAAAAAAAGCTCATCAGGAAATCCCCATTTTGAGTTAAATGCGACACGATTACCCCAGCAAATAGCACTTACTGAATGTAGAAATCACGTCAGTGCCAGTGTTCAAGTAAACTTGGTGCCTACAATCAGGTGTTTTTGGTTATTTCTTGATGGCAAAGAGCTCACAATGGACAAGATCCATCAGAAATGAACTTCGGTGTCTCCCTAAGCTTTAATTTGCATGTTTTAATTGATTCAGTGAAAATCCCTTCTTGGATTGCAACAGAAGACTTTGTCACATTCACATTGCCCCAACATGTAGCACTTTCTGAGTCTATTCAAGATTGTGCTCAAGTTAAGGTAATAGAGCTGACATTTTATTGTGTTTTAAAACCAAGGGATGATATTTGGCAAAATGAAATGACATGAAATACAACAAAACTACCCCAACAAATAGCACTTACTGCATCCAGAAATCAAGTCAGTGCTTTTGTTAAGGTAATCTTGGTGTTTAATTTTGGAGCCTCATTTCATGATAAACTCACAAACAGGACAACCCCAAAGAGAAGAACTTATGACATCAACAAACATTAGTGATTCCATTTGAGGTAACCTGCATGGGTTACACTCTTCGTGTAAGTTCTCTTCTCACATAGAAGCACAACTTGATCCTGTAGAGAATAACAGTCCATAGTCAAGATCATTCATTCTTACAGCAGTCTCTCCATAGTCCAGAAGAATCCTTCGTTTTCTGTTCTCTGTCCCCCTGTGAAAACCTTTTGCCACAGTTGGTGCATCTTATATCCTGAATGGACCCATTTCAAATAAACTCCACCTTCTTTTTTAAAAAGTTTCAATGGGTTAGAGGATTGTCATCTAACGACTGTTAAACGATCAAGTAGAAACCACCGTCATGTGATGAGAATGGGCCGTTAAGGACTGCTGAGTGGTCAATCAGCTTTAAACCTGTTTACTTGGCTGGAGGTTTTTTTCCACTGACAAAAATGGCCTCTGCTACCATAAAACATTTAACAAAAAACTGAGTTTAAAGCTACTTTTTAAAAGAAGCTCATCAAGAAATCCCCATTTTGAGTTAAATGCGACATGATTACCCCAGCAAATAGCACTTACTGAATGTAGAAATCACGTCAGTGCCAGTGTTCAAGTAAACTTGGTGCCTACAATCAGGTGTTTTTGGTTATTTCTTGATGAAATACAACAAAACTACCCCAACAAATAGCACTTACTGCATCCAGAAATCGAGTCAGTGCTTGTGTTAAGGTAATCTTGGTGTTGAATTCTCGAGCCTCCTTTCATGATAAACTCACAAACAGGACAACCCCAAAGAGAAGCACTTATGACATCAACAAACATTAGTGATTCCATTTGAGGTAACCTGCATGGGTTACACTCTTCAAGTGGGTGATTCAGTGAAAATCCCTTCTTTGATGGCGACAGCAGACTTTGTCACATTCACATTGCCCCAACATGTAGCACTTTCTGAGTCTATTCAAGATTGTGCTCAAGTTAAGGTAATAGAGCTGACATTTTATTATGTTCTTCAAGATTGAAAACAAACGGATGATATTTGGAGTGAAATACTACAAGACTACCCCAACAAATAGCACTTACTGCATCCAGAAATCGAGTCAGTTCTTGTGTTAAGGTAATCTTGGTGTTTAATTCTGGTGATTCCATGAAAATCCCTTCTTGAATTGCCACAGAAGACTTTGTCACATTCACATTGCCCCAATTTGTAGCACTTTCTGAGTCTATTCAAGATTGTGCTCAAGTTAAGGTAATAGAGCTGACATTTTATTGTGTTTTAAAACCAAGGGATGATATTTGGCAAAATGAAATGACATGAAATACAACAAAACTACCCCAACAAATAGCACTTACTGCATCCAGAAATCAAGTCAGTGCTTGTGTTAAGGTAATCTTGGTGTTGAATTCTGGAGCCTCCTTTCATGATAAACTCACAAACAGGACAACCCCAAAGAGAAGCACTTATGACATCAACAAACATTAGTGATTCCATTTGAGGTAACCTGCATGGGTTACACTCTTCAAGTGGGTGATTCAGTGAAAATCCCTTCTTTGATGGCGACAGCAGACTTTGTCACATTCACATTGCCCCAACATGTAGCACTTTCTGAGTCTATTCAAGATTGTGCTCAAGTTAAGGTAATAGAGCTGACATTTTATTGTGTTTTAAAACATAGGGATGATATTTGGCAAAATGAAATGACATGAAATACAAGAAGACTACCACAACAAATAGCACTTACTGCATCCAGAAATCAAGTCAGTGCTTGTGTTAAGGTAATCTTGGTGTTGAATTCTCGAGCCTCCTTTCATGATAAACTCACAAACAGGACAACCCCAAAGAGAAGCACTTATAACATCAACAAACATTAGTGATTCCATTTGAGGTAACCTGCATGGGTTACACTCTTCAAGTGGGTGATTCAGTGAAAATCCCTTCTTTGATGGCCACAGCAGACTTTGTCACATTCACATTGCCCCAACATGTAGCACTTTCTGAGTCTATTCAAGATTGTGCTCAAGTTAAGGTAATAGAGCTGACATTTTATTGTGTTCTTTCAGATTGAAAACAAACGGATGATATTTGGAGTGAAATACTACAAGACTACCCCAACAAATAGCACTTACTGCATCCAGAAATCAAGTCAGTGCTTGTGTTAAGGTAATCTTGGTGTTTAATTCTGGTGATTCCGTGAAAATCCCTTCTTGAATTGCCACAGAAGACTTTGTCACATTCACATTGCCCCAATATGTAGCACTTTCTGAGTCTATTCAAGATTGTGCTCAAGTTAAGGTAATAGAGCTGACATTTTATTGTGTTTTAAAACCAAGGGATGATATTTGGCAAAATGAAATGACATGAAATACAAGAAGACTACCACAACAAATAGCACTTACTGCATCCAGAAATCAAGTGGGTGATTCAGTGAAAATCCCTTCTTTGATGGCGACAGCAGACTTTGTCACATTCACATTGCCCCAACATGTAGCACTTTCTGAGTCTATTCAAGATTGTGCTCAAGTTAAGCTAATAGAGCTGACATTTTATTGTGTTTTAAAACCAAGGGATGATATTTGGCAAAATGAAATGACATGAAATACAAGAAAACTACCCCAACAAATAGCACTTACTGCATCCAGAAATCAAGTCAGTGCTTGTGTTAAGGTAATCTTGGTGTTGAATTCTCGAGCCTCCTTTCATGATAAACTCACAAACAGGACAACCCCAAAGAGAAGCACTTATGACATCAACAAACATTAGTGATTCCATTTGAGGTAACCTGCATGGGTTACACTCTTCAAGTGGGTGATTCAGTGAAAATCCCTTCTTTGATGGCGACAGCAGACTTTGTCACATTCACATTGCCCCAACATGTAGCACTTTCTGAGTCTATTCAAGATTGTGCTCAAGTTAAGGTAATAGAGCTGACATTTTATTGTGTTTTAAAACCAAGGGATGATATTTGGCAAAATGAAATGCCATGAAATACAACAAAACTACCCCAACAAATAGCACTTACTGCATCCAGAAATCAAGTCAGTGCTTGTGTTAAGGTAATCTTGGTGTTTAATTTTGGAGCCTCATTTCATGATAAACTCACAAACAGGACAACCCCAAAGAGAAGCACTTATGACATCAACAAACATTAGTGATTCCATTTGAGGTAACCTGCATGGGTTACACTCTTCGTGTAAGTGCTCTTCTCACATAGAAGCACAACTTGATCCTGTAGAGAATAACAGTCCATAGTCAAGATCATTCATTCTTACAGCAGTCTCTCCATAGTCCAGAAGAATCCTTCGTTTTCTGTTCTCTGTCCCCCTGTGAAAACCTTTTGCCACAGTTGGTGCATCTTATATCCTGAATGGACCCATTTCAAATAAACTCCACCTTCTTTTTTAAAAAGTTTCAATGGGTTAGAGGATTGTCATCTAACGACTGTTAAACGATCAAGTAGAAACCACCGTCATGTGATGAGAATGGGCCGTTAAGGACTGCTGAGTGGTCAATCAGCTTTAAACCTGTTTACTTGGCTGGAGGTTTTTTCTACTGGCAAAAATGGCCTCTGCTACCATAAAACATTTAACAAAAAACTGAGTTTAAAGCTACTTTTTAAAGAAGCTCATCAAGAAATCCCCATTTTGAGTTAAATGCGACACGATTACCCCAGCAAATAGCACTTACTGAATGTAGAAATCACGTCAGTGCCAGTGTTCAAGTAAACTTGGTGCCTACAATCAGGTGTTTTTGGTTATTTCTTGATGGCAAAGAGCTCACAATGGACAAGATCCATCAGAAATGAACTTCGGTGTCTCCCTGAGCTTTAATTTGCATGTTTTAATTGATTCAGTGAAAATCCCTTCTTTGATGGCGACAGCAGACTTTGTCACATTCACATTGCCCCAACATGTAGCACTTTCTGAGTCTATTCAAGATTGTGCTCAAGTTAAGGTAATAGAGCTGACATTTTATTGTGTTCTTCCAGATTGAAAACAAACGGATGATATTTGGAGTGAAATACTACAAGACTACCCCAACAAATAGCACTTACTGCATCCAGAAATCGAGTCAGTGCTTGTGTTAAGGTAATCTTGGTGTTTAATTCTGGTGATTCCGTGAAAATCCCTTCTTGAATTGCCACAGAAGACTTTGTCACATTCACATTGCCCCAATTTGTAGCACTTTCTGAGTCTATTCAAGATTGTGCTCAAGTTAAGCTAATAGAGCTGACATTTTATTGTGTTCTTCAAGTTTTAAAACCAAGGGATTATATTTGGCAAAATGAAATGAAGTGAAATACAACAAAACTACCCCAACAAATAGCACTTACTGCATCCAGAAATCAAGTCAGTGCTTGTGTTAAGGTAATCTTGGTGTTGAGTTTTGGAACCTCATGTCATAATAAACTCACAAACAGGACAACCCCAAAGAGAAGCACTTATGACATCAACAAACATTAGTGATTCCATTTGAGGTAACCTGCATGGGTTACACTCTTCAAGTGGGTGATTCAGTGAAAATCCCTTCTTGAATTGCCACAGAAGACTTTGTCACATTCACATTGCCCCAATTTGTAGCACTTTCTGAGTCTATTCAAGATTGTGCTCAAGTTAAGGTAATAGAGCTGACATTTTATTGTGTTTTAAAACCAAGGGATGATATTTGGCAAAATGAAATGACATGAAATACAAGAAGACTACCACAACAAATAGCACTTACTGCATCCAGAAATCAAGTCAGTGCTTGTGTTAAGGTAATCTTGGTGTTGAATTCTCGAGCCTCCTTTCATGATAAACTCACAAACAGGACAACCCCAAAGAGAAGCACTTATGACATCAACAAACATTAGTGATTCCATTTGAGGTAAACTGCATGGGTTACACTCTTCAAGTGGGTGATTCAGTGAAAATCCCTTCTTTGATGGCGACAGCAGACTTTGTCACATTCACATTGCCCCAACATGTAGCACTTTCTGAGTCTATTCAAGATTGTGCTCAAGTTAAGGTAATAGAGCTGACATTTTATTGTGTTCTTCCAGATTGAAAACAAACGGATGATATTTGGAGTGAAATACTACAAGACTACCCCAACAAATAGCACTTACTGCATCCAGAAATCGAGTCAGTGCTTGTGTTAAGGTAATCTTGGTTTTTAATTCTGGTGATTCCGTGAAAATCCCTTCTTGAATTGCCACAGAAGACTTTGTCACATTCACATTGCCCCAACATGTAGCACTTTCTGAGTCTATTCAACATTGTGCTCAAGTTAAGGTAATAGAGCTGATATTTTATTGTGTTTTGAAACCAAGGGATGATATTTGGCTAAATGAAATGAAGTGAAATACAACAAAACTACCCCAACAAATAGCACTTACTGCATCCAGAAATCGAGTCAGTGCTTGTGTTAAGGTAATCTTGGTGTTTAATTCTGGTGATTCCGTGAAAATCCCTTCTTGAATTGCCACAGAAGACTTTGTCACATTCACATTGCCCCAACATGTAGCACTTTCTGAGTCTATTCAAGATTGTGCTCAAGTTAAGGTAATAGAGCTGACATTTTATTGTGTTTTAAAACCAGGGGATGATATTTGGCAAAATGAAATGAAGTGAAATACAACAAAACTACCCCAACAAATAGCACTTACTGCATCCAGAAATCAAGTCAGTGCTTGTGTTAAGGTAATCTTGGTGTTGAGTTTTGGAACCTCATGTCATAATAAACTCACAAACAGGACAACCCCAAAGAGAAGCACTTATGACATCAACAAACATTAGTGATTCCATTTGAGGTAACCTGCATGGGTTACACTCTTCAAGTGGGTGATTCAGTGAAAATCCCTTCTTGAATTGCCACAGAAGACTTTGTCACATTCACATTGCCCCAATTTGTAGCACTTTCTGAGTCTATTCAAGATTGTGCTCAAGTTAAGGTAATAGAGCTGACATTTGATTGTGTTTTAAAACCAAGGGATGATATTTGGCAAAATGAAATGACATGAAATACAAGAAGACTACCACAACAAATAGCACTTACTGCATCCAGAAATCAAGTCAGTGCTTGTGTTAAGGTAATCTTGGTGTTGAATTCTCGAGCCTCCTTTCATGATAAACTCACAAACAGGACAACCCCAAAGAGAAGCACTTATGACATCAACAAACATTAGTGATTCCATTTGAGGTAACCTGCATGGGTTACACTCTTCAAGTGGGTGATTCAGTGAAAATCCCTTCTTTGATGGCCACAGCAGACTTTGTCACATTCACATTGCCCCAACATGTAGCACTTTCTGAGTCTATTCAAGATTGTGCTCAAGTTAAGGTAATAGAGCTGACATTTTATTGTGTTCTTTCAGATTGAAAACAAACGGATGATATTTGGAGTGAAATACTACAAGACTACCCCCACAAATAGCACTTACTGCATCCAGAAATCAAGTCAGTGCTTGTGTTAAGGTAATCTTGGTGTTTAATTCTGGTGATTCCGTGAAAATCCCTTCTTGAATTGCCACAGAAGACTTTGTCACATTCACATTGCCCCAATATGTAGCACTTTCTGAGTCTATTCAAGATTGTGCTCAAGTTAAGGTAATAGAGCTGACATTTTATTGTGTTCTTCAAGATTGAAAACAAACGGATGATATTTGGAGTGAAATACTACAAGACTACCCCAACAAATAGCACTTACTGCATCCAGAAATCGAGTCAGTGCTTTTGTTAAGGTAATCTTGGTGTTGAGTTTTGGAACCTCATTTCATAATAAACTCACAAACAGGACAACCCCAAAGAGAAGCACTTATGACATCAACAAACATTAGTGATTCCATTTGAGGTAACCTGCATGGGTTACACTCTTCAAGTGGGTGATTCAGTGAAAATCCCTTCTTTGATGGCGACAGCAGACTTTGTCACATTCACATTGCCCCAACATGTAGCACTTTCTGAGTCTATTCAAGATTGTGCTCAAGTTAAGGTAATAGAGCTGACATTTTATTGTGTTTTAAAACATAGGGATGATATTTGGCAAAATGAAATGACATGAAATACAAGAAGACTACCACAACAAATAGCACTTACTGCATCCAGAAATCGAGTCAGTGCTTGTGTTAAGGTAATCTTGGTGTTGAATTCTCGAGCCTCCTTTCATGATAAACTCACAAACAGGACAACCCCAAAGAGAAGCACTTATGACATCAACAAACATTAGTGATTCCATTTGAGGTAACCTGCATGGGTTACACTCTTCAAGTGGGTGATTCAGTGAAAATCCCTTCTTTGATGGCGACAGCAGACTTTGTCACATTCACATTGCCCCAACATGTAGCACTTTCTGAGTCTATTCAAGATTGTGCTCAAGTTAAGGTAATAGAGCTGACAATTTATTGTGTTCTTCAAGATTGAAAACAAACGGATGATATTTGGAGTGAAATGCTACAAGACTACCCCAACAAATAGCACTTACTGCATCCAGAAATCGAGTCAGTGCTTGTGTTAAGGTAATCTTGGTGTTGAATTCTGGTGATTCCGTGAAAATCCCTTCTTGAATTGCCACAGAAGACTTTGTCACATTCACATTGCCCCAATTTGTAGCACTTTCTGAGTCTATTCAAGATTGTGCTCAAGTTAAGCTAATAGAGCTGACATTTTATTGTGTTCTTTCAGATTGAAAACAAACGGATGATATTTGGAGTGAAATACAACAAAACTACCCCAACAAATAGCACTTACTGCATCCAGAAATCGAGTCAGTGCTTGTGTTAAGGTAATCTTGGTGTTGAATTCTCGAGCCTCCTTTCATGATAAACTCACAAACAGGACAACCCCAAAGAGAAGCACTTATGACATCAACAAACATTAGTGATTCCATTTGAGGTAACCTGCATGGGTTACACTCTTCAAGTGGGTGATTCAGTGAAAATCCCTTCTTTGATGGCGACAGCAGACTTTGTCACATTCACATTGCCCCAACATGTAGCACTTTCTGAGTCTATTCAAGATTGTGCTCAAGTTAAGGTAATAGAGCTGACATTTTATTGTGTTTTAAAACATAGGGATGATATTTGGCAAAATGAAATGACATGAAATACAAGAAGACTACCACAACAAATAGCACTTACTGCATCCAGAAATCGAGTCAGTGCTTGTGTTAAGGTAATCTTGGTGTTGAATTCTCGAGCCTCCTTTCATGATAAACTCACAAACAGGACAACCCCAAAGAGAAGCACTTATGACATCAACAAACATTAGTGATTCCATTTGAGGTAACCTGCATGGGTTACACTCTTCAAGTGGGTGATTCAGTGAAAATCCCTTCTTTGATGGCGACAGCAGACTTTGTCACATTCACATTGCCCCAACATGTAGCACTTTCTGAGTCTATTCAAGATTGTGCTCAAGTTAAGGTAATAGAGCTGACAATTTATTGTGTTCTTCAAGATTGAAAACAAACGGATGATATTTGGAGTGAAATGCTACAAGACTACCCCAACAAATAGCACTTACTGCATCCAGAAATCGAGTCAGTGCTTGTGTTAAGGTAATCTTGGTGTTGAATTCTGGTGATTCCGTGAAAATCCCTTCTTGAATTGCCACAGAAGACTTTGTCACATTCACATTGCCCCAATTTGTAGCACTTTCTGAGTCTATTCAAGATTGTGCTCAAGTTAAGGTAATAGAGCTGACATTTTATTGTGTTCTTCAAGTTTTAAAACCAAGGGATTATATTTGGCAAAATGAAACGACATGAAATACAACAAAACTACCCCAACAAATAGCACTTACTGCATCCAGAAATCGAGTCAGTGCTTGTGTTAAGGTAATCTTGGTGTTTAATTCTGGTGATTCCGTGAAAATCCCTTCTTTGATGGCGACAGCAGACTTTGTCACATTCACATTGCCCCAACATGTAGCACTTTCTGAGTCTATTCAAGATTGTGCTCAAGTTAAGGTGATAGAGCTGACATTTTATTGTGTTTTAAAACCAAGGGATGACATTTGGCAAAATGAAAAGAAGTGAAATACAACAAAACTACCCCAACAAATAGCACTTACTGCATCCAGAAATCGAGTCAGTGCTTGTGTTAAGGTGATCTTGGTGTTGAATTCTCGAGCCTCCTTTCATGATAAACTCACAAACAGGACAACCCCAAAGAGAAGCACTTATGACATCAACAAACATTAGTGATTCCATTTGAGGTAACCTGCATGGGTTACACTCTTCAAGTGGGTGATTCAGTGAAAATCCCTTCTTTGATGGCGACAGCAGACTTTGTCACATTCACATTGCCCCAACATGTAGCACTTTCTGAGTCTATTCAAGATTGTGCTCAAGTTAAGGTAATAGAGCTGACAATTTATTGTGTTCTTCAAGATTGAAAACAAACGGATGATATTTGGAGTGAAATGCTACAAGACTACCCCAACAAATAGCACTTACTGCATCCAGAAATCGAGTCAGTGCTTGTGTTAAGGTAATCTTGGTGTTGAATTCTGGTGATTCCGTGAAAATCCCTTCTTGAATTGCCACAGAAGACTTTGTCACATTCACATTGCCCCAATTTGTAGCACTTTCTGAGTCTATTCAAGATTGTGCTCAAGTTAAGGTAATAGAGCTGACATTTTATTGTGTTCTTCCAGATTGAAAACAAACAGATGATATTTGGATTGAAATACTACAAGACTACCCCAACAAATAGCACTTACTGCATCCAGAAATCAAGTCAGTGCTTTTTTAAGGTAATCTTAGTGTTGAATTCTGGAGCCTCATTTCATGATAAACTCACAAACAGGACAACCCCAAAGAGAAGCACTTATGACATCAACAAACATCAGTGATTCCATTTGAGGTAACCTGCATGGGTTACACTCTTCGTGTAAGTGCTCTTCTCACATAGAAGCACAACTTGATCCTGTAGAGAATAACAGTCCATAGTCAAGATCATTTATTCTTACAGCAGTCTCTCCATAGTCCAGAAGAATCCTTTGTTTTCTGTTCTCTGTCCCCCTGTGAAAACCTTTTGCCACAGTTGGTGCATCTTATATCCTGAATGGACCCATTTCAAATAAACTCCACCTTCTTTTTTAAAAAGTTTCAATGGGTTAGAGGATTGTCATCTAACGACTGTTAAACGATCAAGTAGAAACCACCGTCATGTGATGAGAATGGGCCGTTAAGGACTGCTGAGTGGTCAATCAGCTTTAAACCTGTTTACTTGGCTGGAGGTTTTTTCCACTGACAAAAATGGCCTCTGCTACCATAAAACATTTAACAACAAACTGAGTTTAAAGCTACTTTTTAAAGAAGCTCATCAAGAAATCCCCATTTTGAGTTAAATGCGACACGATTACCCCAGCAAATAGCACTTACTGAATGTAGAAATCACGTCAGTGCCAGTGTTCAAGTAAACTTGGTGCCTACAATCAGGTGTTTTTGGTTATTTCTTGATGGCAAAGAGCTCACAATGGACAAGATCCATCAGAAATGAACTTCGGTGTCTCCCTGAGCTTTAATTTGCATGTTTTAATTGATTCAGTGAAAATCCCTTCTTGAATTGCCACAGAAGACTTTGTCACATTCACATTGCCCCAACATGTAGCACTTTCTGAGTCTATTCAAGATTGTGCTCAAGTTAAGGTAATAGAGCTGACATTTTATTGTGTTTTAAAACCAAGGGATGATATTTGGCAAAATGAAATGACATGAAATACAAGAAAACTACCCCAACAAATAGCACTTACTGCATCCAGAAATCAAGTCAGTGCTTTTGTTAAGGTAATCTTGGTGTTTAATTTTGGAGCCTCATTTCATGATAAACTCACAAACAGGACAACCCCAAAGAGAAGCACTTATGACATCAACAAACATTAGTGATTCCATTTGAGGTAACCTGCATGGGTTACACTCTTCGTGTAAGTGCTCTTCTCACATAGAAGCACAACTTGATCCTGTAGAGAATAACAGTCCATAGTCAATATCATTCATTCTTACAGCAGTCTCTCCATAGTCCAGAAGAATCCTTCGTTTTCTGTTCTCTGTCCCCCTGTGAAAACCTTTTGCCACAGTTGGTGCATCTTATATCCTGAATGGACCCATTTCAAATAAACTCCACCTTCTTTTTTAAAAAGTTTCAATGGGTTAGAGGATTGTCATCTAACGACTGTTAAACGATCAAGTAGAAACCACCGTCATGTGATGAGAATGGGCCGTTAAGGACTGCTGAGTGGTCAATCAGCTTTAAACCTGTTTACTTGGCTGGAGGTTTTTTTCCACTGGCAAAAATGGCCTCTGCTACCATAAAACATTTAACAAAAAACTGAGTTTAAAGCTACTTTTTAAAAAAAGCTCATCAGGAAATCCCCATTTTGAGTTAAATGCGACACGATTACCCCAGCAAATAGCACTTACTGAATGTAGAAATCACGTCAGTGCCAGTGTTCAAGTAAACTTGGTGCCTACAATCAGGTGTTTTTGGTTATTTCTTGATGGCAAAGAGCTCACAATGGACAAGATCCATCAGAAATGAACTTCAGTGTCTCCCTGAGCTTTAATTTGCATGTTTTAATTGATTCAGTGAAAATCCCTTCTTGGATTGCAACAGAAGACTTTGTCACATTCACATTGCCCCAACATGTAGCACTTTCTGAGTCTATTCAAGATTGTGCTCAAGTTAAGGTAATAGAGCTGACATTTTATTGTGTTCTTCAAGATTGAAAACAAACGGATGATATTTGGAGTGAAATACTACAAGACTACCCCAACAAATAGCACTTACTGCATCCAGAAATCGAGTCAGTGCTTGTGTTAAGGTAATCTTGGTGTTGAGTTTTGGAACCTCATTTCATAATAAACTCACAAACAGGACAACCCCAAAGAGAAGCACTTATGACATCAACAAACATTAGTGATTCCATTTGAGGTAACCTGCATGGGTTACACTCTTCAAGTGGGTGATTCAGTGAAAATCCCTTCTTTGATGGCAACAGCAGACTTTGTCACATTCACATTGCCCCAACATGTAGCACTTTCTGAGTCTATTCAAAAAAGTGCTCAAGTTAAGGTGATAGAGTTGACATTTTATTGTGTTTTAAAACCAAGGGATTATATTTGGCAAAATGAAAAGAAGTGAAATACAACAAAACTACCCCAACAAATAGCACTTACTGCATCCAGAAATCGAGTCAGTGCTTGTGTTAAGGTAATCTTGGTGTTGAATTCTGGTGATTCCGTGAAAATCCCTTCTTTGATGGCGACAGCAGACTTTGTCACATTCACATTGCCCCAACATGTTGCACTTTCTGAGTCTATACAAGATTGTGCTCATGTTAAGGTAATAGAGCTGACATTTTATTGTGTTTTAAAACCAAGGTATGACATTTGGCAAAATGAAATGACGTGAAATACAAGAAAACTACCCCAACAAATAGCACTTACTGCATCCAGAAATCGAGTCAGTGCTTGTGTTAAGGTAATCTTAGTGTTGAATTCTGGAGCCTCATTTCATGATAAACTCACAAACAGGACAACCCCAAAAAGAAGCACTTATGACATCAACAAACATCAGTGATTCCATTTGAGGTAACCTGCATGGGTTACACTCTTCGTGTAAGTGCTCTTCTCACATAGAAGCACAACTTGATCCTGTAGAGAATAACAGTCCATAGTCAAGATCATTCATTCTTACAGCAGTCTCTCCATAGTCCAGAAGAATCCTTCGTTTTCTGTTCTCTGTCCCCCTGTGAAAACCTTTTGCCACAGTTGGTGCATCTTATATCCTGAATGGACCCATTTCAAATAAACTCCACCTTCTTTTTAAAAAAGTTTCAATGGGTTAGAGGATTGTCATCTAACGACTGTTAAACGATCAAGTAGAAACCACCGTCATGTGATGAGAATGGGCCGTTAAGGACTGCTGAGTGGTCAATCAGCTTTAAACCTGTTTACTTGGCTGGAGTTTTTTTTTCCACTGGCAAAAATGGCCTCTGCTACCATAAAACATTTAACAAAAAACTGAGTTTAAAGCTACTTTTTAAAAGAAGCTCATCAAGAAATCCCCATTTTGAGTTAAATGCGACACGATTACCCCAGCAAATAGCACTTACTGAATGTAGAAATCACGTCAGTGCCAGTGTTCAAGTAAACTTGGTGCCTACAATCAGGTGTTTTTGGTTATTTCTTGATGGCAAAGAGCTCACAATGGACAAGATCCATCAGAAATGAACTTCAGTGTCTCCCTGAGCTTTAATTTGCATGTTTTAATTGATTCAGTGAAAATCCCTTCTTGGATTGCAACAGAAGACTTTGTCACATTCACATTGCCCCAACATGTAGCACTTTCTGAGTCTATTCCAGATTGTGCTCAAGTTAAGGTAATAGAGCAGACATTTTATTGTGTTTTAAAACATAGGGATGATATTTGGCAAAATGAAATGACATGAAATACAAGAAGACTACCACAACAAATAGCACTTACTGCATCCAGAAATCGAGTCAGTGCTTGTGTTAAGGTAATCTTGGTGTTGAATTCTCGAGCCTCCTTTCATGATAAACTCACAAACAGGACAACCCCAAAGAGAAGCACTTATGACATCAACAAACATTAGTGATTCCATTTGAGGTAACCTGCATGGGTTACACCCTTTAAGTGGGTGATTCAGTGAAAATCCCTTCTTTGATGGCGACAGCAGACTTTGTCACATTCACTTTGCCCCAACATGTAGCACTTTCTGAGTCTATTCAAGATTGTGCTCAAGTTAAGGTAATAGAGCTGACATTTTATTGTGTTCTTCCAGATTGAAAACAAACAGATGATATTTGGATTGAAATACTACAAGACTACCCCAACAAATAGCACTTACTGCATCCAGAAATCGAGTCAGTGCTTGTGTTAAGGTAATCTTGGTGTTGAATTCTGGAGCCTCCTTTCATGATAAACTCACAAACAGGACAACCCCAAAGAGAAGCACTTATGACATCAACAAACATCAGTGATTCCATTTGAGGTAACCTGCATGGGTTACACTCTTCGTGTAAGTGCTCTTCTCACATAGAAGCACAACTTGATCCTGTAGAGAATAACAGTCCATAGTCAAGATCATTCATTCTTACAGCAGTCTCTCCATAGTCCAGAAGAATCCTTGGTTTTCTGTTCTCTGTCCCCCTTTAAAAACCTTTTGCCACAGTTGGTGCATCTTATATCCTGAATGGACCCATTTCAAATAAACTCCACCTTCTTTTTTAAAAAGTTTCAATGGGTTAGAGGATTGTCATCTAACGACTGTTAAACGATCAAGTAGAAACCACCGTCATGTGATGAGAATGGGCCGTTAAGGACTGCTGAGTGGTCAATCAGCTTTAAACCTGTTTACTTGGCTGGAGGTTTTTTTCCACTGGCAAAAATGGCCTCTGCTACCATAAAACATTTAACAAAAAACTGAGTTTAAAGGTACTTTTTAAAAGAAGCTCATCAAGAAATCCCCATTTTGAGTTAAATGCGACACGATTACCCCAGCAAATAGCACTTACTGAATGTAGAAATCACGTCAGTGCCAGTGTTCAAGTAAACTTGGTGCCTACAATCAGGTGTTTTTGGTTATTTCTTGATGGCAAAGAGCTCACAATGGACAAGATCCATCAGAAATGAACTTCAGTGTCTCCCTGAGCTTTAATTTGCATGTTTTAATTGATTCAGTGAAAATCCCTTCTTGGATTGCAACAGAAGACTTTGTCACATTCACATTGCCCCAACATGTAGCACTTTCTGAGTCTATTCAAGATTGTGCTCAAGTTAAGGTAATAGAGCTGACATTTTATTGTGTTCTTCAAGATTGAAAACAAACGGATGATATTTGGAGTGAAATACTACAAGACTACCCCAACAAATAGCACTTACTGCATCCAGAAATCGAGTCAGTGCTTGTGTTAAGGTAATCTTGGTGTTGAGTTTTGGAACCTCATTTCATAATAAACTCACAAACAGGACAACCCCAAAGAGAAGCACTTATGACATCAACAAACATTAGTGATTCCATTTGAGGTAACCTGCATGGGTTACACTCTTCAAGTGGGTGATTCAGTGAAAATCCCTTCTTTGATGGCAACAGCAGACTTTGTCACATTCACATTGCCCCAACATGTAGCACTTTCTGAGTCTATTCAAAAAAGTGCTCAAGTTAAGGTGATAGAGTTGACATTTTATTGTGTTTTAAAACCAAGGGATTATATTTGGCAAAATGAAAAGAAGTGAAATACAACAAAACTACCCCAACAAATAGCACTTACTGCATCCAGAAATCGAGTCAGTGCTTGTGTTAAGGTAATCTTGGTGTTGAATTCTGGTGATTCCGTGAAAATCCCTTCTTTGATGGCGACAGCAGACTTTGTCACATTCACATTGCCCCAACATGTTGCACTTTCTGAGTCTATACAAGATTGTGCTCATGTTAAGGTAATAGAGCTGACATTTTATTGTGTTTTAAAACCAAGGTATGACATTTGGCAAAATGAAATGACGTGAAATACAAGAAAACTACCCCAACAAATAGCACTTACTGCATCCAGAAATCAAGTCAGTGCTTGTGTTAAGGTAATCTTAGTGTTGAATTCTGGAGCCTCATTTCATGATAAACTCACAAACAGGACAACCCCAAAAAGAAGCACTTATGACATCAACAAACATTAGTGATTCCATTTGAGGTAACCTGCATGGGTTACACTCTTCAAGTGGGTGATTCAGTGAAAATCCCTTCTTTGATGGCGACAGCAGACTTTGTCACATTCACATTGCCCCAACATGTAGCACTTTCTGAGTCTATTCAAGATTGTGCTCAAGTTAAGGTAATAGAGCTGACATTTTATTGTGTTCTTCAAGTTTTAAAACCAAGGGATGATATTTGGCAAAATGAAACGACATGAAATACAACAAAACTACCCCAACAAATAGCACTTACTGCATCCAGAAATCGAGTCAGTGCTTGTGTTAAGGTAATCTTGGTGTTGAATTCTGGTGATTCCGTGAAAATCCCTTCTTGAATTGCCACAGAAGACTTTGTCACATTCACATTGCCCCAATTTGTAGCACTTTCTGAGTCTATTCAAGATTGTGCTCAAGTTAAGGTAATAGAGCTGACATTTTATTGTGTTCTTCAAGTTTTAAAACCAAGGGATGATATTTGGCAAAATGAAACGACATGAAATACAACAAAACTACCCCAACAAATAGCACTTACTGCATCCAGAAATCGAGTCAGTGCTTGTGTTAAGGTAATCTTGGTGTTTAATTCTGGTGATTCCGTGAAAATCCCTTCTTTGATGGCGACAGCAGACTTTGTCACATTCACATTGCCCCAATTTGTAGCACTTTCTGAGTCTATTCAAGATTGTGCTCAAGTTAAGGTAATAGAGCTGACATTTTATTGTGTTTTAAAACCAAGGGATGACATTTGGCAAAATGAAAAGAAGTGAAATACAACAAAACTACCACAACAAATAGCACTTACTGCATCCAGAAATCGAGTCAGTGCTTGTGTTAAGGTAATCTTGGTGTTGAATTCTCGAGCCTCCTTTCATGATAAACTCACAAACAGGACAACCCCAAAGAGAAGCACTTATGACATCAACAAACATTAGTGATTCCATTTGAGGTAACCTGCATGGGTTACACTCTTCAAGTGGGTGATTCAGTGAAAATCCCTTCTTTGATGGCGACAGCAGACTTTGTCACATTCACATTGCCCCAACATGTAGCACTTTCTGAGTCTATTCAAGATTGTGCTCAAGTTAAGGTAATAGAGCTGACATTTTATTGTGTTCTTCAAGATTGAAAACAAACGGATGATATTTGGATTGAAATACTACAAGACTACCCCAACAAATAGCACTTACTGCATCCAGAAATCAAGTCAGTGCTTGTGTTAAGGTAATCTTGGTGTTTAATTCTGGTGATTCCGTGAAAATCCCTTCTTTGATGGCGACAGCAGACTTTGTCACATTCACATTGCCCCAACATGTAGCACTTTCTGAGTCTATTCAAGATTGTGCTCAAGTTAAGGTAATAGAGCTGACATTTTATTGTGTTTTAAAACCAAGGGATGACATTTGGCAAAATGAAATGACGTGAAATACAAGAAAACTACCCCAACAAATAGCACTTACTGCATCCAGAAATCAAGTCAGTGCTTGTGTTAAGGTAATCTTGGTGTTGAATTCTGGAGCCTCCTTTCATGATAAACTCACAAACAGGACAACCCCAAAGAGAAGCACTTATGACATCAACAAACATTAGTGATTCCATTTGAGGTAACCTGCATGGGTTACACTCTTCAAGTGGGTGATTCAGTGAAAATCCCTTCTTTGATGGCGACAGCAGACTTTGTCACATTCACATTGCCCCAACATGTAGCACTTTCTGAGTCTATTCAAGATTGTGCTCAAGTTAAGCTAATAGAGCTGACATTTTATTGTGTTTTTCAAGATTGAAAACAAACGGATGATATTTGGAGTGAAATACTACAACACTACCACAACAAATAGCACTTACTGCATCCAGTAATCGAGTCAGTGCTTGTGTTAAGGTAATCTTGGTGTTTAATTCTGGTGATTCCGTGAAAATCCCTTCTTGAATTGCCACAGAAGACTTTGTCACATTCACATTGCCCCAATTTGTAGCACTTTCTGAGTCTATTCAAGATTGTGCTCAAGTTAAGGTAATAGAGCTGACATTTTATTGTGTTTTAAAACCAAGGGATGACATTTGGCAAAATGAAAAGAAGTGAAATACAACTAAACTACCCCAACAAATAGCACTTACTGCATCCAGAAATCGAGTCAGTGCTTGTGTTAAGGTAATCTTGGTGTTTAATTCTCGAGCCTCCTTTCATGATAAACTCACAAACAGGACAACCCCAAAGAGAAGCACTTATGACATCAACAAACATTAGTGATTCCATTTGAGGTAAACTGCATGGGTTACACTCTTCAAGTGGGTGATTCAGTGAAAATCCCTTCTTTGATGGCGACAGCAGACTTTGTCACATTCACATTGCCCCAACATGTAGCACTTTCTGAGTCTATTCAAGATTGTGCTCAAGTTAAGGTAATAGAGCTGACAATTTATTGTGTTCTTCAAGATTGAAAACAAACGGATGATATTTGGAGTGAAATACTACAAGACTACCCCAACAAATAGCACTTACCGCATCCAGAAATCGAGTCAGTGCTTGTGTTAAGGTAATCTTGGTGTTTAATTCTGGTGATTCCGTGAAAATCCCTTCTTGAATTGCCACAGAAGACTTTGTCACATTCACATTGCCCCAATTTGTAGCACTTTCTGAGTCTATTCAAGATTGTGCTCAAGTTAAGGTAATAGAGCTGACATTTTATTGTGTTTTAAAACCAAGGGATATTTGGCAAAATGAAATGACATGAAATACAACAAAACTACCCCAACAAATAGCACTTACTGCATCCAGAAATCAAGTCAGTGCTTGTGTTAAGGTAATCTTGGTGTTGAGTTTTGGAACCTCATTTCATAATAAACTCACAAACAGGACAACCCCAAAGAGAAGCACTTATGACATCAACAAACATTAGTGATTCCATTTGAGGTAACCTGCATGGGTTACACTCTTCAAGTGGGTGATTCAGTGAAAATCCCTTCTTTGATGGCGACAGCAGACTTTGTCACATTCACATTGCCCCAACATGTAGCACTTTCTGAGTCTATTCAAGATTGTGCTCAAGTTAAGGTAATAGAGCTGACATTTTATTGTGTTTTAAAACCAAGGGATGACATTTGGCAAAATGAAAAGAAGTGAAATACAACAAAACTACCACAACAAATAGCACTTACTGCATCCAGAAATCGAGTCAGTGCTTGTGTTAAGGTAATCTTGGTGTTGAATTCTCGAGCCTCATTTCATGATAAACTCACAAACAGGACAACCCCAAAGAGAAGCACTTATGACATCAACAAACATCAGTGATTCCATTTGAGGTAACCTGCATGGGTTACACTCTTCGTGTAAGTGCTCTTCTCACATAGAAGCACAACTTGATCCTGTAGAGAATAACAGTCCATAGTCAAGATCATTCATTCTTACAGCAGTCTCTCCATAGTCCAGATGAATCCTTCGTTTTCTGTTCTCTGTCCCCCTGTGAAAACCTTTTGCCACAGTTGGTGCATCTTATATCCTGAATGGACCCATTTCAAATAAACTCCACCTTCTTTTTTAAAAAGTTTCAATGGGTTAGAGGATTGTCATCTAACGACTGTTAAACGATCAAGTAGAAACCACCGTCATGTGATGAGAATGGGCCGTTAAGGACTGCTGAGTGGTCAATCAGCTTTAAACCTGTTTACTTGGCTGGAGGTTTTTTCTACTGGCAAAAATGGCCTCTGCTACCATAAAACATTTAACAAAAAACTGAGTTTAAAGCTACTTTTTAAAGAAGCTCATCAAGAAATCCCCATTTTGAGTTAAATGCGACACGATTACCCCAGCAAATAGCACTTACTGAATGTAGAAATCACGTCAGTGCCAGTGTTCAAGTAAACTTGGTGCCTACAATCAGGTGTTTTTGGTTATTTCTTGATGGCAAAGAGCTCACAATGGACAAGATCCATCAGAAATGAACTTTGGTGTCTCCCTGAGCTTTAATTTGCATGTTTTAATTGATTCAGTGAAAATCCCTTCTTTGATGGCGACAGCAGACTTTGTCACATTCACATTGCCCCAACATGTAGCACTTTCTGAGTCTATTCAAGATTGTGCTCAAGTTAAGGTAATAGAGCTGACATTTTATTGTGTTCTTCAAGATTGAAAACAAATGGATGATATTTGGAGTGAAATGCTACAAGACTACCCCAACAAATAGCACTTACTGCATCCAGAAATCGAGTCAGTGCTTGTGTTAAGGTAATCTTGGTGTTTAATTCTGGTGATTCCGTGAAAATCCCTTCTTGAATTGCCACAGAAGACTTTGTCACATTCACTTTGCCCCAATTTGTAGCACTTTCTGAGTCTATTCAAGATTGTGCTCAAGTTAAGGTAATAGAGCTGACATTTTATTGTGTTCTTCAAGTTTTAAAACCAAGGGATTATATTTGGCAAAATGAAATGACATGAAATACAACAAAACTACCCCAACAAATAGCACTTACTGCATCCAGAAATCAAGTCAGTGCTTGTGTTAAGGTAATCTTGGTGTTGAATTCTGGAGCCTCCTTTCATGATAAACTCACAAACAGGACAACCCCAAAGAGAAGCACTTATGACATCAACAAACATTAGTGATTCCATTTGAGGTAACCTGCATGGGTTACACTCTTCAAGTGGGTGATTCAGTGAAAATCCCTTCTTTGATGGCGACAGCAGACTTTGTCATATTCACATTGCCCCAACATGTAGCACTTTCTGAGTCTATTCAAGATTGTGCTCAAGTTAAGGTAATAGAGCTGACATTTTATTGTGTTCTTCCAGATTGAAAACAAACGGATGATATTTGGATTGAAATACTACAAGACTACCCCAACAAATAGCACTTACTGCATCCAGAAATCGAGTCAGTGCTTGTGTTAAGGTAATCTTGGTTTTTAATTCTGGAGCCTCATTTCATGATAAACTCACAAACAGGACAACCCCAAAGAGAAGCACTTATGACATCAACAAACATCAGTGATTCCATTTGAGGTAACCTGCATGGGTTACACTCTTCGTGTAAGTGCTCTTCTCACATAGAAGCACAACTTGATCCTGTAGAGAATAACAGTCCATAGTCAAGATCATTCATTCTTACAGCAGTCTCTCCATAGTCCAGAAGAATCCTTGGTTTTCTGTTCTCTGTCCCCCTTTAAAAACCTTTTGCCACAGTTGGTGCATCTTATATCCTGAATGGACCCATTTCAAATAAACTCCACCTTCTTTTTTAAAAAGTTTCAATGGGTTAGAGGATTGTCATCTAACGACTGTTAAACGATCAAGTAGAAACCACCGTCATGTGATGAGAATGGGCCGTTAAGGACTGCTGAGTGGTCAATCAGCTTTAAACCTGTTTACTTGGCTGGAGGTTTTTTTCCACTGGCAAAAATGGCCTCTGCTACCATAAAACATTTAACAAAAAACTGAGTTTAAAGCTACTTTTTAAAAAAAGCTCATCAGGAAATCCCCATTTTGAGTTAAATGCGACACGATTACCCCAGCAAATAGCACTTACTGAATGTAGAAATCACGTCAGTGCCAGTGTTCAAGTAAACTTGGTGCCTACAATCAGGTGTTTTTGGTTATTTCTTGATGGCAAAGAGCTCACAATGGACAAGATCCATCAGAAATGAACTTCGGTGTCTCCCTGAGCTTTAATTTGCATGTTTTAATTGATTCAGTGAAAATCCCTTCTTGGATTGCAACAGAAGACTTTGTCACATTCACATTGCCCCAACATGTAGCACTTTCTGAGTCTATTCAAGATTGTGCTCAAGTTAAGGTAATAGAGCTGACATTTTATTGTGTTTTAAAACCAAGGGATGATATTTGGCAAAATGAAATGACATGAAATACAACAAAACTACCCCAACAAATAGCACTTACTGCATCCAGAAATCAAGTCAGTGCTTGTGTTAAGGTAATCTTAGTGTTGAATTCTGGAGCCTCATTTCATGATAAACTCACAAACAGGACAACCCCAAAAAGAAGCACTTATGACATCAACAAACATCAGTGATTCCATTTGAGGTAACCTGCATGGGTTACACTCTTCAAGTGGGTGATTCAGTGAAAATCCCTTCTTTGATGGCGACAGCAGACTTTGTCACATTCACATTGCCCCAACATGTAGCACTTTCTGAGTCTATTCAAGATTGTGCTCAAGTTAAGGTAATAGAGCTGACATTTTATTGTGTTTTAAAACCAAGGGATATTTGGCAAAATGAAATGACATGAAATACAAGAAGACTACCCCAACAAATAGCACTTACTGCATCCAGAAATCAAGTCAGTGCTTGTGTTAAGGTAATCTTGGTGTTGAGTTTTGGAACCTCATTTCATAATAAACTCACAAACAGGACAACCCCAAAGAGAAGCACTTATGACATCAACAAACATTAGTGATTCCATTTGAGGTAACCTGCATGGGTTACACTCTTCAAGTGGGTGATTCAGTGAAAATCCCTTCTTTGATGGCGACAGCAGACTTTGTCACATTCACATTGCCCCAACATGTAGCACTTTCTGAGTCTATTCAAGATTGTGCTCAAGTTAAGGTAATAGAGCTGACATTTTATTGTGTTTTAAAACCAAGGGATGATATTTGGCAAAATGAAATGACATGAAATACAAGAAGACTACCCCAACAAATAGCACTTACTGCATCCAGAAATCAAGTCAGTGCTTGTGTTAAGGTAATCTTGGTGTTGAATTCTCGAGCCTCCTTTCATGATAAACTCACAAACAGGACAACCCCAAAGAGAAGCACTTATGACATCAACAAACATCAGTGATTCCATTTGAGGTAAACTGCATGGGTTACACTCTTCAAGTGGGTGATTCAGTGAAAATCCCTTCTTGAATTGCCACAGAAGACTTTGTCACATTCACATTGCCCCAATTTGTAGCACTTTCTGAGTCTATTCAAGATTGTGCTCAAGTTAAGGTAATAGAGCTGACATTTTATTGTGTTTTAAAACATAGGGATGATATTTGGCAAAATGAAATGACATGAAATACAAGAAGACTACCACAACAAATAGCACTTACTGCATCCAGAAATCAAGTCAGTGCTTGTGTTAAGGTAATCTTGGTGTTGAATTCTGGAGCCTCCTTTCATGATAAACTCACAAACAGGACAACCCCAAAGAGAAGCACTTATGACATCAACAAACATCAGTGATTCCATTTGAGGTAACCTGCATGGGTTACACTCTTCGTGTAAGTGCTCTTCTCACATAGAAGCACAACTTGATCCTGTAGAGAATAACAGTCCATAGTCAAGATCATTCATTCTTACAGCAGTCTCTCCATAGTCCAGATGAATCCTTCGTTTTCTGTTCTCTGTCCCCCTGTGAAAACCTTTTGCCACAGTTGGTGCATCTTATATCCTGAATGGACCCATTTCAAATAAACTCCACCTTCTTTTTTAAAAAGTTTCAATGGGTTAGAGGATTGTCATCTAACGACTGTTAAACGATCAAGTAGAAACCACCGTCATGTGATGAGAATGGGCCGTTAAGGACTGCTGAGTGGTCAATCAGCTTTAAACCTGTTTACTTGGCTGGAGGTTTTTTCTACTGGCAAAAATGGCCTCTGCTACCATAAAACATTTAACAAAAAACTGAGTTTAAAGCTACTTTTTAAAGAAGCTCATCAAGAAATCCCCATTTTGAGTTAAATGCGACACGATTACCCCAGCAAATAGCACTTACTGAATGTAGAAATCACGTCAGTGCCAGTGTTCAAGTAAACTTGGTGCCTACAATCAGGTGTTTTTGGTTATTTCTTGATGGCAAAGAGCTCACAATGGACAAGATCCATCAGAAATGAACTTTGGTGTCTCCCTGAGCTTTAATTTGCATGTTTTAATTGATTCAGTGAAAATCCCTTCTTTGATGGCGACAGCAGACTTTGTCACATTCACATTGCACCAACATGTAGCACTTTCTGAGTCTATTCAAGATTGTGCTCAAGTTAAGGTAATAGAGCTGACATTTTATTGTGTTCTTCAAGATTGAAAACAAATGGATGATATTTGGAGTGAAATGCTACAAGACTACCCCAACAAATAGCACTTACTGCATCCAGAAATCGAGTCAGTGCTTGTGTTAAGGTAATCTTGGTGTTTAATTCTGGTGATTCCGTGAAAATCCCTTCTTGAATTGCCACAGAAGACTTTGTCACATTCACTTTGCCCCAATTTGTAGCACTTTCTGAGTCTATTCAAGATTGTGCTCAAGTTAAGGTAATAGAGCTGACATTTTATTGTGTTCTTCAAGTTTTAAAACCAAGGGATTATATTTGGCAAAATGAAATGACATGAAATACAACAAAACTACCCCAACAAATAGCACTTACTGCATCCAGAAATCAAGTCAGTGCTTGTGTTAAGGTAATCTTGGTGTTGAATTCTGGAGCCTCCTTTCATGATAAACTCACAAACAGGACAACCCCAAAGAGAAGCACTTATGACATCAACAAACATTAGTGATTCCATTTGAGGTAACCTGCATGGGTTACACTCTTCAAGTGGGTGATTCAGTGAAAATCCCTTCTTTGGTGGCGACAGCAGACTTTGTCACATTCACATTGCCCCAACATGTAGCACTTTCTGAGTCTATTCAAGATTGTGCTCAAGTTAAGGTGATAGAGCTGACATTTTATTGTGTTCTTCCAGATTGAAAACAAACGGATGATATTTGGATTGAAATACTACAAGACTACCCCAACAAATAGCACTTACTGCATCCAGAAATCGAGTCAGTGCTTGTGTTAAGGTAATCTTGGTTTTTAATTCTGGAGCCTCATTTCATGATAAACTCACAAACAGGACAACCCCAAAGAGAAGCACTTATGACATCAACAAACATTAGTGATTCCATTTGAGGTAACCTGCATGGGTTACACTCTTCGTGTAAGTGCTCTTCTCACATAGAAGCACAACTTGATCCTGTAGAGAATAACAGTCCATAGTCAAGATCATTCATTCTTACAGCAGTCTCTCCATAGTCCAGAAGAATCCTTGGTTTTCTGTTCTCTGTCCCCCTTTAAAAACCTTTTGCCACAGTTGGTGCATCTTATATCCTGAATGGGCCCATTTCAAATAAACTCCACCTTCTTTTTTAAAAAGTTTCAATGGGTTAGAGGATTGTCATCTAACGACTGTTAAACGATCAAGTAGAAACCACCGTCATGTGATGAGAATGGGCCGTTAAGGACTGCTGAGTGGTCAATCAGCTTTAAACCTGTTTACTTGGCTGGAGGTTTTTTTCCACTGGCAAAAATGGCCTCTGCTACCATAAAACATTTAACAAAAAACTGAGTTTAAAGCTACTTTTTAAAAAAAGCTCATCAGGAAATCCCCATTTTGAGTTAAATGCGACACGATTACCCCAGCAAATAGCACTTACTGAATGTAGAAATCACGTCAGTGCCAGTGTTCAAGTAAACTTGGTGCCTACAATCAGGTGTTTTTGGTTATTTCTTGATGGCAAAGAGCTCACAATGGACAAGATCCATCAGAAATGAACTTCGGTGTCTCCCTAAGCTTTAATTTGCATGTTTTAATTGATTCAGTGAAAATCCCTTCTTGGATTGCAACAGAAGACTTTGTCACATTCACATTGCCCCAACATGTAGCACTTTCTGAGTCTATTCAAGATTGTGCTCAAGTTAAGGTAATAGAGCTGACATTTTATTGTGTTTTAAAACCAAGGGATGATATTTGGCAAAATGAAATGACATGAAATACAACAAAACTACCCCAACAAATAGCACTTACTGCATCCAGAAATCAAGTCAGTGCTTTTGTTAAGGTAATCTTGGTGTTTAATTTTGGAGCCTCATTTCATGATAAACTCACAAACAGGACAACCCCAAAGAGAAGAACTTATGACATCAACAAACATTAGTGATTCCATTTGAGGTAACCTGCATGGGTTACACTCTTCGTGTAAGTTCTCTTCTCACATAGAAGCACAACTTGATCCTGTAGAGAATAACAGTCCATAGTCAAGATCATTCATTCTTACAGCAGTCTCTCCATAGTCCAGAAGAATCCTTCGTTTTCTGTTCTCTGTCCCCCTGTGAAAACCTTTTGCCACAGTTGGTGCATCTTATATCCTGAATGGACCCATTTCAAATAAACTCCACCTTCTTTTTTAAAAAGTTTCAATGGGTTAGAGGATTGTCATCTAACGACTGTTAAACGATCAAGTAGAAACCACCGTCATGTGATGAGAATGGGCCGTTAAGGACTGCTGAGTGGTCAATCGGCTTTAAACCTGTTTACTTGGCTGGAGGTTTTTTTCCACTGACAAAAATGGCCTCTGCTACCATAAAACATTTAACAAAAAACTGAGTTTAAAGCTACTTTTTAAAAGAAGCTCATCAAGAAATCCCCATTTTGAGTTAAATGCGACATGATTACCCCAGCAAATAGCACTTACTGAATGTAGAAATCACGTCAGTGCCAGTGTTCAAGTAAACTTGGTGCCTACAATCAGGTGTTTTTGGTTATTTCTTGATGAAATACAACAAAACTACCCCAACAAATAGCACTTACTGCATCCAGAAATCGAGTCAGTGCTTGTGTTAAGGTAATCTTGGTGTTGAATTCTCGAGCCTCCTTTCATGATAAACTCACAAACAGGACAACCCCAAAGAGAAGCACTTATGACATCAACAAACATTAGTGATTCCATTTGAGGTAACCTGCATGGGTTACACTCTTCAAGTGGGTGATTCAGTGAAAATCCCTTCTTTGATGGCGACAGCAGACTTTGTCACATTCACATTGCCCCAACATGTAGCACTTTCTGAGTCTATTCAAGATTGTGCTCAAGTTAAGGTAATAGAGCTGACATTTTATTATGTTCTTCAAGATTGAAAACAAACGGATGATATTTGGAGTGAAATACTACAAGACTACCCCAACAAATAGCACTTACTGCATCCAGAAATCGAGTCAGTTCTTGTGTTAAGGTAATCTTGGTGTTTAATTCTGGTGATTCCATGAAAATCCCTTCTTGAATTGCCACAGAAGACTTTGTCACATTCACATTGCCCCAATTTGTAGCACTTTCTGAGTCTATTCAAGATTGTGCTCAAGTTAAGGTAATAGAGCTGACATTTTATTGTGTTTTAAAACATAGGGATGATATTTGGCAAAATGAAATGACATGAAATACAAGAAGACTACCACAACAAATAGCACTTACTGCATCCAGAAATCAAGTCAGTGCTTGTGTTAAGGTAATCTTGGTGTTGAATTCTCGAGCCTCCTTTCATGATAAACTCACAAACAGGACAACCCCAAAGAGAAGCACTTATAACATCAACAAACATTAGTGATTCCATTTGAGGTAACCTGCATGGGTTACACTCTTCAAGTGGGTGATTCAGTGAAAATCCCTTCTTTGATGGCCACAGCAGACTTTGTCACATTCACATTGCCCCAACATGTAGCACTTTCTGAGTCTATTCAAGATTGTGCTCAAGTTAAGGTAATAGAGCTGACATTTTATTGTGTTCTTTCAGATTGAAAACAAACGGATGATATTTGGAGTGAAATACTACAAGACTACCCCAACAAATAGCACTTACTGCATCCAGAAATCAAGTCAGTGCTTGTGTTAAGGTAATCTTGGTGTTTAATTCTGGTGATTCCGTGAAAATCCCTTCTTGAATTGCCACAGAAGACTTTGTCACATTCACATTGCCCCAATATGTAGCACTTTCTGAGTCTATTCAAGATTGTGCTCAAGTTAAGGTAATAGAGCTGACATTTTATTGTGTTTTAAAACCAAGGGATGATATTTGGCAAAATGAAATGACATGAAATACAAGAAGACTACCACAACAAATAGCACTTACTGCATCCAGAAATCAAGTGGGTGATTCAGTGAAAATCCCTTCTTTGATGGCGACAGCAGACTTTGTCACATTCACATTGCCCCAACATGTAGCACTTTCTGAGTCTATTCAAGATTGTGCTCAAGTTAAGCTAATAGAGCTGACATTTTATTGTGTTTTAAAACCAAGGGATGATATTTGGCAAAATGAAATGACATGAAATACAAGAAAACTACCCCAACAAATAGCACTTACTGCATCCAGAAATCAAGTCAGTGCTTGTGTTAAGGTAATCTTGGTGTTGAATTCTCGAGCCTCCTTTCATGATAAACTCACAAACAGGACAACCCCAAAGAGAAGCACTTATGACATCAACAAACATTAGTGATTCCATTTGAGGTAACCTGCATGGGTTACACTCTTCAAGTGGGTGATTCAGTGAAAATCCCTTCTTTGATGGCGACAGCAGACTTTGTCACATTCACATTGCCCCAACATGTAGCACTTTCTGAGTCTATTCAAGATTGTGCTCAAGTTAAGGTAATAGAGCTGACATTTTATTGTGTTTTAAAACCAAGGGATGATATTTGGCAAAATGAAATGCCATGAAATACAACAAAACTACCCCAACAAATAGCACTTACTGCATCCAGAAATCAAGTCAGTGCTTGTGTTAAGGTAATCTTGGTGTTTAATTTTGGAGCCTCATTTCATGATAAACTCACAAACAGGACAACCCCAAAGAGAAGCACTTATGACATCAACAAACATTAGTGATTCCATTTGAGGTAACCTGCATGGGTTACACTCTTCGTGTAAGTGCTCTTCTCACATAGAAGCACAACTTGATCCTGTAGAGAATAACAGTCCATAGTCAAGATCATTCATTCTTACAGCAGTCTCTCCATAGTCCAGAAGAATCCTTCGTTTTCTGTTCTCTGTCCCCCTGTGAAAACCTTTTGCCACAGTTGGTGCATCTTATATCCTGAATGGACCCATTTCAAATAAACTCCACCTTCTTTTTTAAAAAGTTTCAATGGGTTAGAGGATTGTCATCTAACGACTGTTAAACGATCAAGTAGAAACCACCGTCATGTGATGAGAATGGGCCGTTAAGGACTGCTGAGTGGTCAATCAGCTTTAAACCTGTTTACTTGGCTGGAGGTTTTTTCTACTGGCAAAAATGGCCTCTGCTACCATAAAACATTTAACAAAAAACTGAGTTTAAAGCTACTTTTTAAAGAAGCTCATCAAGAAATCCCCATTTTGAGTTAAATGCGACACGATTACCCCAGCAAATAGCACTTACTGAATGTAGAAATCACGTCAGTGCCAGTGTTCAAGTAAACTTGGTGCCTACAATCAGGTGTTTTTGGTTATTTCTTGATGGCAAAGAGCTCACAATGGACAAGATCCATCAGAAATGAACTTCGGTGTCTCCCTGAGCTTTAATTTGCATGTTTTAATTGATTCAGTGAAAATCCCTTCTTTGATGGCGACAGCAGACTTTGTCACATTCACATTGCCCCAACATGTAGCACTTTCTGAGTCTATTCAAGATTGTGCTCAAGTTAAGGTAATAGAGCTGACATTTTATTGTGTTCTTCCAGATTGAAAACAAACGGATGATATTTGGAGTGAAATACTACAAGACTACCCCAACAAATAGCACTTACTGCATCCAGAAATCGAGTCAGTGCTTGTGTTAAGGTAATCTTGGTGTTTAATTCTGGTGATTCCGTGAAAATCCCTTCTTGAATTGCCACAGAAGACTTTGTCACATTCACATTGCCCCAATTTGTAGCACTTTCTGAGTCTATTCAAGATTGTGCTCAAGTTAAGCTAATAGAGCTGACATTTTATTGTGTTCTTCAAGTTTTAAAACCAAGGGATTATATTTGGCAAAATGAAATGAAGTGAAATACAACAAAACTACCCCAACAAATAGCACTTACTGCATCCAGAAATCAAGTCAGTGCTTGTGTTAAGGTAATCTTGGTGTTGAGTTTTGGAACCTCATGTCATAATAAACTCACAAACAGGACAACCCCAAAGAGAAGCACTTATGACATCAACAAACATTAGTGATTCCATTTGAGGTAACCTGCATGGGTTACACTCTTCAAGTGGGTGATTCAGTGAAAATCCCTTCTTGAATTGCCACAGAAGACTTTGTCACATTCACATTGCCCCAATTTGTAGCACTTTCTGAGTCTATTCAAGATTGTGCTCAAGTTAAGGTAATAGAGCTGACATTTTATTGTGTTTTAAAACCAAGGGATGATATTTGGCAAAATGAAATGACATGAAATACAAGAAGACTACCACAACAAATAGCACTTACTGCATCCAGAAATCAAGTCAGTGCTTGTGTTAAGGTAATCTTGGTGTTGAATTCTCGAGCCTCCTTTCATGATAAACTCACAAACAGGACAACCCCAAAGAGAAGCACTTATGACATCAACAAACATTAGTGATTCCATTTGAGGTAAACTGCATGGGTTACACTCTTCAAGTGGGTGATTCAGTGAAAATCCCTTCTTTGATGGCGACAGCAGACTTTGTCACATTCACATTGCCCCAACATGTAGCACTTTCTGAGTCTATTCAAGATTGTGCTCAAGTTAAGGTAATAGAGCTGACATTTTATTGTGTTCTTCCAGATTGAAAACAAACGGATGATATTTGGAGTGAAATACTACAAGACTACCCCAACAAATAGCACTTACTGCATCCAGAAATCGAGTCAGTGCTTGTGTTAAGGTAATCTTGGTTTTTAATTCTGGTGATTCCGTGAAAATCCCTTCTTGAATTGCCACAGAAGACTTTGTCACATTCACATTGCCCCAACATGTAGCACTTTCTGAGTCTATTCAACATTGTGCTCAAGTTAAGGTAATAGAGCTGATATTTTATTGTGTTTTGAAACCAAGGGATGATATTTGGCTAAATGAAATGAAGTGAAATACAACAAAACTACCCCAACAAATAGCACTTACTGCATCCAGAAATCGAGTCAGTGCTTGTGTTAAGGTAATCTTGGTGTTTAATTCTGGTGATTCCGTGAAAATCCCTTCTTGAATTGCCACAGAAGACTTTGTCACATTCACATTGCCCCAACATGTAGCACTTTCTGAGTCTATTCAAGATTGTGCTCAAGTTAAGGTAATAGAGCTGACATTTTATTGTGTTTTAAAACCAGGGGATGATATTTGGCAAAATGAAATGAAGTGAAATACAACAAAACTACCCCAACAAATAGCACTTACTGCATCCAGAAATCAAGTCAGTGCTTGTGTTAAGGTAATCTTGGTGTTGAGTTTTGGAACCTCATGTCATAATAAACTCACAAACAGGACAACCCCAAAGAGAAGCACTTATGACATCAACAAACATTAGTGATTCCATTTGAGGTAACCTGCATGGGTTACACTCTTCAAGTGGGTGATTCAGTGAAAATCCCTTCTTGAATTGCCACAGAAGACTTTGTCACATTCACATTGCCCCAATTTGTAGCACTTTCTGAGTCTATTCAAGATTGTGCTCAAGTTAAGGTAATAGAGCTGACATTTGATTGTGTTTTAAAACCAAGGGATGATATTTGGCAAAATGAAATGACATGAAATACAAGAAGACTACCACAACAAATAGCACTTACTGCATCCAGAAATCAAGTCAGTGCTTGTGTTAAGGTAATCTTGGTGTTGAATTCTCGAGCCTCCTTTCATGATAAACTCACAAACAGGACAACCCCAAAGAGAAGCACTTATGACATCAACAAACATTAGTGATTCCATTTGAGGTAACCTGCATGGGTTACACTCTTCAAGTGGGTGATTCAGTGAAAATCCCTTCTTTGATGGCCACAGCAGACTTTGTCACATTCACATTGCCCCAACATGTAGCACTTTCTGAGTCTATTCAAGATTGTGCTCAAGTTAAGGTAATAGAGCTGACATTTTATTGTGTTCTTTCAGATTGAAAACAAACGGATGATATTTGGAGTGAAATACTACAAGACTACCCCAACAAATAGCACTTACTGCATCCAGAAATCAAGTCAGTGCTTGTGTTAAGGTAATCTTGGTGTTTAATTCTGGTGATTCCGTGAAAATCCCTTCTTGAATTGCCACAGAAGACTTTGTCACATTCACATTGCCCCAATATGTAGCACTTTCTGAGTCTATTCAAGATTGTGCTCAAGTTAAGGTAATAGAGCTGACATTTTATTGTGTTCTTCAAGATTGAAAACAAACGGATGATATTTGGAGTGAAATACTACAAGACTACCCCAACAAATAGCACTTACTGCATCCAGAAATCGAGTCAGTGCTTTTGTTAAGGTAATCTTGGTGTTGAGTTTTGGAACCTCATTTCATAATAAACTCACAAACAGGACAACCCCAAAGAGAAGCACTTATGACATCAAAAAACATTAGTGATTCCATTTGAGGTAACCTGCATGGGTTACACTCTTCAAGTGGGTGATTCAGTGAAAATCCCTTCTTTGATGGCGACAGCAGACTTTGTCACATTCACATTGCCCCAACATGTAGCACTTTCTGAGTCTATTCAAGATTGTGCTCAAGTTAAGGTAATAGAGCTGACATTTTATTGTGTTTTAAAACATAGGGATGATATTTGGCAAAATGAAATGACATGAAATACAAGAAGACTACCACAACAAATAGCACTTACTGCATCCAGAAATCGAGTCAGTGCTTGTGTTAAGGTAATCTTGGTGTTGAATTCTCGAGCCTCCTTTCATGATAAACTCACAAACAGGACAACCCCAAAGAGAAGCACTTATGACATCAACAAACATTAGTGATTCCATTTGAGGTAACCTGCATGGGTTACACTCTTCAAGTGGGTGATTCAGTGAAAATCCCTTCTTTGATGGCGACAGCAGACTTTGTCACATTCACATTGCCCCAACATGTAGCACTTTCTGAGTCTATTCAAGATTGTGCTCAAGTTAAGGTAATAGAGCTGACAATTTATTGTGTTCTTCAAGATTGAAAACAAACGGATGATATTTGGAGTGAAATGCTACAAGACTACCCCAACAAATAGCACTTACTGCATCCAGAAATCGAGTCAGTGCTTGTGTTAAGGTAATCTTGGTGTTGAATTCTGGTGATTCCGTGAAAATCCCTTCTTGAATTGCCACAGAAGACTTTGTCACATTCACATTGCCCCAATTTGTAGCACTTTCTGAGTCTATTCAAGATTGTGCTCAAGTTAAGCTAATAGAGCTGACATTTTATTGTGTTCTTTCAGATTGAAAACAAACGGATGATATTTGGAGTGAAATACAACAAAACTACCCCAACAAATAGCACTTACTGCATCCAGAAATCGAGTCAGTGCTTGTGTTAAGGTAATCTTGGTGTTGAATTCTCGAGCCTCCTTTCATGATAAACTCACAAACAGGACAACCCCAAAGAGAAGCACTTATGACATCAACAAACATTAGTGATTCCATTTGAGGTAACCTGCATGGGTTACACTCTTCAAGTGGGTGATTCAGTGAAAATCCCTTCTTTGATGGCGACAGCAGACTTTGTCACATTCACATTGCCCCAACATGTAGCACTTTCTGAGTCTATTCAAGATTGTGCTCAAGTTAAGGTAATAGAGCTGACATTTTATTGTGTTTTAAAACATAGGGATGATATTTGGCAAAATGAAATGACATGAAATACAAGAAGACTACCACAACAAATAGCACTTACTGCATCCAGAAATCGAGTCAGTGCTTGTGTTAAGGTAATCTTGGTGTTGAATTCTCGAGCCTCCTTTCATGATAAACTCACAAACAGGACAACCCCAAAGAGAAGCACTTATGACATCAACAAACATTAGTGATTCCATTTGAGGTAACCTGCATGGGTTACACTCTTCAAGTGGGTGATTCAGTGAAAATCCCTTCTTTGATGGCGACAGCAGACTTTGTCACATTCACATTGCCCCAACATGTAGCACTTTCTGAGTCTATTCAAGATTGTGCTCAAGTTAAGGTAATAGAGCTGACAATTTATTGTGTTCTTCAAGATTGAAAACAAACGGATGATATTTGGAGTGAAATGCTACAAGACTACCCCAACAAATAGCACTTACTGCATCCAGAAATCGAGTCAGTGCTTGTGTTAAGGTAATCTTGGTGTTGAATTCTGGTGATTCCGTGAAAATCCCTTCTTGAATTGCCACAGAAGACTTTGTCACATTCACATTGCCCCAATTTGTAGCACTTTCTGAGTCTATTCAAGATTGTGCTCAAGTTAAGGTAATAGAGCTGACATTTTATTGTGTTCTTCAAGTTTTAAAACCAAGGGATTATATTTGGCAAAATGAAACGACATGAAATACAACAAAACTACCCCAACAAATAGCACTTACTGCATCCAGAAATCGAGTCAGTGCTTGTGTTAAGGTAATCTTGGTGTTTAATTCTGGTGATTCCGTGAAAATCCCTTCTTTGATGGCGACAGCAGACTTTGTCACATTCACATTGCCCCAACATGTAGCACTTTCTGAGTCTATTCAAGATTGTGCTCAAGTTAAGGTGATAGAGCTGACATTTTATTGTGTTTTAAAACCAAGGGATGACATTTGGCAAAATGAAAAGAAGTGAAATACAACAAAACTACCCCAACAAATAGCACTTACTGCATCCAGAAATCGAGTCAGTGCTTGTGTTAAGGTGATCTTGGTGTTGAATTCTCGAGCCTCCTTTCATGATAAACTCACAAACAGGACAACCCCAAAGAGAAGCACTTATGACATCAACAAACATTAGTGATTCCATTTGAGGTAACCTGCATGGGTTACACTCTTCAAGTGGGTGATTCAGTGAAAATCCCTTCTTTGATGGCGACAGCAGACTTTGTCACATTCACATTGCCCCAACATGTAGCACTTTCTGAGTCTATTCAAGATTGTGCTCAAGTTAAGGTAATAGAGCTGACATTTTATTGTGTTCTTCAAGTTTTAAAACCAAGGGATGATATTTGGCAAAATGAAATGACATGAAATACAAGAAAACTACCCCAACAAATAGCACTTACTGCATCCAGAAATCGAGTCAGTGCTTGTGTTAAGGTAATCTTGGTGTTGAATTCTCGAGCCTCCTTTCATGATAAACTCACAAACAGGACAACCCCAAAGAGAAGCACTTATGACATCAACAAACATTAGTGATTCCATTTGAGGTAACCTGCATGGGTTACACTCTTCAAGTGGGTGATTCAGTGAAAATCCCTTCTTTGATGGCGACAGCAGACTTTGTCACATTCACATTGCCCCAACATGTAGCACTTTCTGAGTCTATTCAAGATTGTGCTCAAGTTAAGGTAATAGAGCTGACAATTTATTGTGTTCTTCAAGATTGAAAACAAACGGATGATATTTGGAGTGAAATGCTACAAGACTACCCCAACAAATAGCACTTACTGCATCCAGAAATCGAGTCAGTGCTTGTGTTAAGGTAATCTTGGTGTTGAATTCTGGTGATTCCGTGAAAATCCCTTCTTGAATTGCCACAGAAGACTTTGTCACATTCACATTGCCCCAATTTGTAGCACTTTCTGAGTCTATTCAAGATTGTGCTCAAGTTAAGGTAATAGAGCTGACATTTTATTGTGTTCTTCCAGATTGAAAACAAACAGATGATATTTGGATTGAAATACTACAAGACTACCCCAACAAATAGCACTTACTGCATCCAGAAATCAAGTCAGTGCTTTTGTTAAGGTAATCTTGGTGTTTAATTTTGGAGCCTCATTTCATGATAAACTCACAAACAGGACAACCCCAAAGAGAAGCACTTATGACATCAACAAACATTAGTGATTCCATTTGAGGTAACCTGCATGGGTTACACTCTTCGTGTAAGTGCTCTTCTCACATAGAAGCACAACTTGATCCTGTAGAGAATAACAGTCCATAGTCAATATCATTCATTCTTACAGCAGTCTCTCCATAGTCCAGAAGAATCCTTCGTTTTCTGTTCTCTGTCCCCCTGTGAAAACCTTTTGCCACAGTTGGTGCATCTTATATCCTGAATGGACCCATTTCAAATAAACTCCACCTTCTTTTTTAAAAAGTTTCAATGGGTTAGAGGATTGTCATCTAACGACTGTTAAACGATCAAGTAGAAACCACCGTCATGTGATGAGAATGGGCCGTTAAGGACTGCTGAGTGGTCAATCAGCTTTAAACCTGTTTACTTGGCTGGAGGTTTTTTTCCACTGGCAAAAATGGCCTCTGCTACCATAAAACATTTAACAAAAAACTGAGTTTAAAGGTACTTTTTAAAAAAAGCTCATCAGGAAATCCCCATTTTGAGTTAAATGCGACACGATTACCCCAGCAAATAGCACTTACTGAATGTAGAAATCACGTCAGTGCCAGTGTTCAAGTAAACTTGGTGCCTACAATCAGGTGTTTTTGGTTATTTCTTGATGGCAAAGAGCTCACAATGGACAAGATCCATCAGAAATGAACTTCAGTGTCTCCCTGAGCTTTAATTTGCATGTTTTAATTGATTCAGTGAAAATCCCTTCTTGGATTGCAACAGAAGACTTTGTCACATTCACATTGCCCCAACATGTAGCACTTTCTGAGTCTATTCAAGATTGTGCTCAAGTTAAGGTAATAGAGCTGACATTTTATTGTGTTCTTCAAGATTGAAAACAAACGGATGATATTTGGAGTGAAATACTACAAGACTACCCCAACAAATAGCACTTACTGCATCCAGAAATCGAGTCAGTGCTTGTGTTAAGGTAATCTTGGTGTTGAGTTTTGGAACCTCATTTCATAATAAACTCACAAACAGGACAACCCCAAAGAGAAGCACTTATGACATCAACAAACATTAGTGATTCCATTTGAGGTAACCTGCATGGGTTACACTCTTCAAGTGGGTGATTCAGTGAAAATCCCTTCTTTGATGGCAACAGCAGACTTTGTCACATTCACATTGCCCCAACATGTAGCACTTTCTGAGTCTATTCAAAAAAGTGCTCAAGTTAAGGTGATAGAGTTGACATTTTATTGTGTTTTAAAACCAAGGGATTATATTTGGCAAAATGAAAAGAAGTGAAATACAACAAAACTACCCCAACAAATAGCACTTACTGCATCCAGAAATCGAGTCAGTGCTTGTGTTAAGGTAATCTTGGTGTTGAATTCTGGTGATTCCGTGAAAATCCCTTCTTTGATGGCGACAGCAGACTTTGTCACATTCACATTGCCCCAACATGTTGCACTTTCTGAGTCTATACAAGATTGTGCTCATGTTAAGGTAATAGAGCTGACATTTTATTGTGTTTTAAAACCAAGGTATGACATTTGGCAAAATGAAATGACGTGAAATACAAGAAAACTACCCCAACAAATAGCACTTACTGCATCCAGAAATCGAGTCAGTGCTTGTGTTAAGGTAATCTTAGTGTTGAATTCTGGAGCCTCATTTCATGATAAACTCACAAACAGGACAACCCCAAAAAGAAGCACTTATGACATCAACAAACATCAGTGATTCCATTTGAGGTAACCTGCATGGGTTACACTCTTCGTGTAAGTGCTCTTCTCACATAGAAGCACAACTTGATCCTGTAGAGAATAACAGTCCATAGTCAAGATCATTCATTCTTACAGCAGTCTCTCCATAGTCCAGAAGAATCCTTCGTTTTCTGTTCTCTGTCCCCCTGTGAAAACCTTTTGCCACAGTTGGTGCATCTTATATCCTGAATGGACCCATTTCAAATAAACTCCACCTTCTTTTTAAAAAAGTTTCAATGGGTTAGAGGATTGTCATCTAACGACTGTTAAACGATCAAGTAGAAACCACCGTCATGTGATGAGAATGGGCCGTTAAGGACTGCTGAGTGGTCAATCAGCTTTAAACCTGTTTACTTGGCTGGAGTTTTTTTTTCCACTGGCAAAAATGGCCTCTGCTACCATAAAACATTTAACAAAAAACTGAGTTTAAAGCTACTTTTTAAAAGAAGCTCATCAAGAAATCCCCATTTTGAGTTAAATGCGACACGATTACCCCAGCAAATAGCACTTACTGAATGTAGAAATCACGTCAGTGCCAGTGTTCAAGTAAACTTGGTGCCTACAATCAGGTGTTTTTGGTTATTTCTTGATGGCAAAGAGCTCACAATGGACAAGATCCATCAGAAATGAACTTCAGTGTCTCCCTGAGCTTTAATTTGCATGTTTTAATTGATTCAGTGAAAATCCCTTCTTGGATTGCAACAGAAGACTTTGTCACATTCACATTGCCCCAACATGTAGCACTTTCTGAGTCTATTCCAGATTGTGCTCAAGTTAAGGTAATAGAGCAGACATTTTATTGTGTTTTAAAACATAGGGATGATATTTGGCAAAATGAAATGACATGAAATACAAGAAGACTACCACAACAAATAGCACTTACTGCATCCAGAAATCGAGTCAGTGCTTGTGTTAAGGTAATCTTGGTGTTGAATTCTCGAGCCTCCTTTCATGATAAACTCACAAACAGGACAACCCCAAAGAGAAGCACTTATGACATCAACAAACATTAGTGATTCCATTTGAGGTAACCTGCATGGGTTACACCCTTTAAGTGGGTGATTCAGTGAAAATCCCTTCTTTGATGGCGACAGCAGACTTTGTCACATTCACTTTGCCCCAACATGTAGCACTTTCTGAGTCTATTCAAGATTGTGCTCAAGTTAAGGTAATAGAGCTGACATTTTATTGTGTTCTTCCAGATTGAAAACAAACGGATGATATTTGGAGTGAAATACTACAAGACTACCCCAACAAATAGCACTTACTGCATCCAGAAATCGAGTCAGTGCTTGTGTTAAGGTAATCTTGGTGTTGAGTTTTGGAACCTCATTTCATAATAAACTCACAAACAGGACAACCCCAAAGAGAAGCACTTATGACATCAACAAACATTAGTGATTCCATTTGAGGTAACCTGCATGGGTTACACTCTTCAAGTGGGTGATTCAGTGAAAATCCCTTCTTTGATGGCAACAGCAGACTTTGTCACATTCACATTGCCCCAACATGTAGCACTTTCTGAGTCTATTCAAAAAAGTGCTCAAGTTAAGGTGATAGAGTTGACATTTTATTGTGTTTTAAAACCAAGGGATTATATTTGGCAAAATGAAAAGAAGTGAAATACAACAAAACTACCCCAACAAATAGCACTTACTGCATCCAGAAATCGAGTCAGTGCTTGTGTTAAGGTAATCTTGGTGTTGAATTCTGGTGATTCCGTGAAAATCCCTTCTTTGATGGCGACAGCAGACTTTGTCACATTCACATTGCCCCAACATGTTGCACTTTCTGAGTCTATACAAGATTGTGCTCATGTTAAGGTAATAGAGCTGACATTTTATTGTGTTTTAAAACCAAGGTATGACATTTGGCAAAATGAAATGACGTGAAATACAAGAAAACTACCCCAACAAATAGCACTTACTGCATCCAGAAATCAAGTCAGTGCTTGTGTTAAGGTAATCTTAGTGTTGAATTCTGGAGCCTCCTTTCATGATAAACTCACAAACAGGACAACCCCAAAGAGAAGCACTTATGACATCAACAAACATTAGTGATTCCATTTGAGGTAACCTGCATGGGTTACACTCTTCAAGTGGGTGATTCAGTGAAAATCCCTTCTTTGATGGCGACAGCAGACTTTGTCACATTCACATTGCCCCAACATGTAGCACTTTCTGAGTCTATTCAAGATTGTGCTCAAGTTAAGCTAATAGAGCTGACATTTTATTGTGTTTTTCAAGATTGAAAACAAACGGATGATATTTGGAGTGAAATACTACAACACTACCACAACAAATAGCACTTACTGCATCCAGTAATCGAGTCAGTGCTTGTGTTAAGGTAATCTTGGTGTTTAATTCTGGTGATTCCGTGAAAATCCCTTCTTGAATTGCCACAGAAGACTTTGTCACATTCACATTGCCCCAATTTGTAGCACTTTCTGAGTCTATTCAAGATTGTGCTCAAGTTAAGGTAATAGAGCTGACATTTTATTGTGTTCTTCAAGTTTTAAAACCAAGGGATGATATTTGGCAAAATGAAACGACATGAAATACAACAAAACTACCCCAACAAATAGCACTTACTGCATCCAGAAATCGAGTCAGTGCTTGTGTTAAGGTAATCTTGGTGTTTAATTCTGGTGATTCCGTGAAAATCCCTTCTTTGATGGCGACAGCAGACTTTGTCACATTCACATTGCCCCAACATGTAGCACTTTCTGAGTCTATTCAAGATTGTGCTCAAGTTAAGGTAATAGAGCTGACATTTTATTGTGTTTTAAAACCAAGGGATGACATTTGGCAAAATGAAAAGAAGTGAAATACAACTAAACTACCCCAACAAATAGCACTTACTGCATCCAGAAATCGAGTCAGTGCTTGTGTTAAGGTAATCTTGGTGTTTAATTCTCGAGCCTCCTTTCATGATAAACTCACAAACAGGACAACCCCAAAGAGAAGCACTTATGACATCAACAAACATTAGTGATTCCATTTGAGGTAAACTGCATGGGTTACACTCTTCAAGTGGGTGATTCAGTGAAAATCCCTTCTTTGATGGCGACAGCAGACTTTGTCACATTCACATTGCCCCAACATGTAGCACTTTCTGAGTCTATTCAAGATTGTGCTCAAGTTAAGGTAATAGAGCTGACATTTTATTGTGTTCTTCAAGATTGAAAACAAACGGATGATATTTGGATTGAAATACTACAAGACTACCCCAACAAATAGCACTTACTGCATCCAGAAATCAAGTCAGTGCTTGTGTTAAGGTAATCTTGGTGTTTAATTCTGGTGATTCCGTGAAAATCCCTTCTTGAATTGCCACAGAAGACTTTGTCACATTCACATTGCCCCAATTTGTAGCACTTTCTGAGTCTATTCAAGATTGTGCTCAAGTTAAGCTAATAGAGCTGACATTTTATTGTGTTTTAAAACCAAGGGATGATATTTGGCAAAATGAAATGACATGAAATACAACAAAACTACCCCAACAAATAGCACTTACTGCATCCAGAAATCAAGTCAGTGCTTGTGTTAAGGTAATCTTGGTGTTGAATTCTGGAGCCTCCTTTCATGATAAACTCACAAACAGGACAACCCCAAAGAGAAGCACTTATGACATCAACAAACATTAGTGATTCCATTTGAGGTAACCTGCATGGGTTACACTCTTCAAGTGGGTGATTCAGTGAAAATCCCTTCTTTGATGGCGACAGCAGACTTTGTCACATTCACATTGCCCCAACATGTAGCACTTTCTGAGTCTATTCAAGATTGTGCTCAAGTTAAGGTAATAGAGCTGACATTTTATTGTGTTTTAAAACCAAGGGATGACATTTGGCAAAATGAAATGACGTGAAATACAAGAAAACTACCCCAACAAATAGCACTTACTGCATCCAGAAATCGAGTCAGTGCTTGTGTTAAGGTAATCTTGGTGTTGAATTCTCGAGCCTCCTTTCATGATAAACTCACAAACAGGACAACCCCAAAGAGAAGCACTTATGACATCAACAAACATTAGTGATTCCATTTGAGGTAACCTGCATGGGTTACACTCTTCAAGTGGGTGATTCAGTGAAAATCCCTTCTTTGATGGCGACAGCAGACTTTGTCACATTCACATTGCCCCAACATGTAGCACTTTCTGAGTCTATTCAAGATTGTGCTCAAGTTAAGGTAATAGAGCTGACAATTTATTGTGTTCTTCAAGATTGAAAACAAACGGATGATATTTGGAGTGAAATGCTACAAGACTACCCCAACAAATAGCACTTACTGCATCCAGAAATCGAGTCAGTGCTTGTGTTAAGGTAATCTTGGTGTTGAATTCTGGTGATTCCGTGAAAATCCCTTCTTGAATTGCCACAGAAGACTTTGTCACATTCACATTGCCCCAATTTGTAGCACTTTCTGAGTCTATTCAAGATTGTGCTCAAGTTAAGCTAATAGAGCTGACATTTTATTGTGTTCTTCAAGTTTTAAAACCAAGGGATTATATTTGGCAAAATGAAACGACATGAAATACAACAAAACTACCCCAACAAATAGCACTTACTGCATCCAGAAATCAAGTCAGTGCTTTTGTTAAGATAATCTTAGTGTTGAATTCTGGAGCCTCATTTCATGATAAACTCACAAACAGGACAACCCCAAAGAGAAGCACTTATGACATCAACAAACATCAGTGATTCCATTTGAGGTAACCTGCATGGGTTACACTCTTCGTGTAAGTGCTCTTCTCACATAGAAGCACAACTTGATCCTGTAGAGAATAACAGTCCATAGTCAAGATCATTCATTCTTACAGCAGTCTCTCCATAGTCCAGAAGAATCCTTCGTTTTCTGTTCTCTGTCCCCCTGTGAAAACCTTTTGCCACAGTTGGTGCATCTTATATCCTGAATGGACCCATTTCAAATAAACTCCACCCTCTTTTTTAAAAAGTTTCAATGGGTTAGAGGATTGTCATCTAACGACTGTTAAACGATCAAGTAGAAACCACCGTCATGTGATGAGAATGGGCCGTTAAGGACTGCTGAGTGGTCAATCAGCTTTAAACCTGTTTACTTGGCTGGAGGTTTTTTTCCACTGACAAAAATGGCCTCTGCTACCATAAAACATTTAGCAACAAACTGAGTTTAAAGCTACTTTTTAAAGAAGCTCATCAAGAAATCCCCATTTTGAGTTAAATGCGACACGATTACCCCAGCAAATAGCACTTACTGAATGTAGAAATCACGTCAGTGCCAGTGTTCAAGTAAACTTGGTGCCTACAATCAGGTGTTTTTGGTTATTTCTTGATGGCAAAGAGCTCACAATGGACAAGATCCATCAGAAATGAACTTCGGTGTCTCCCTGAGCTTTAATTTGCATGTTTTAATTGATTCAGTGAAAATCCCTTCTTGGATTGCAACAGAAGACTTTGTCACATTCACATTACCCCAACATGTTGCACTTTCTGAGTCTATACAAGATTGTGCTCATGTTAAGGTAATAGAGCTGACATTTTATTGTGTTTTTCAAGATTGAAAACAAACGGATGATATTTGGAGTGAAATACTACAACACTACCACAACAAATAGCACTTACTGCATCCAGTAATCGAGTCAGTGCTTGTGTTAAGGTAATCTTGGTGTTTAATTCTGGTGATTCCGTGAAAATCCCTTCTTGAATTGCCACAGAAGACTTTGTCACATTCACATTGCCCCTATTTGTAGCACTTTCTGAGTCTATTCAAGATTGTGCTCAAGTTAAGGTAATAGAGCTGACATTTTATTGTGTTCTTCAAGTTTTAAAACCAAGGGATGATATTTGGCAAAATGAAACGACATGAAATACAACAAAACTACCCCAACAAATAGCACTTACTGCATCCAGAAATCGAGTCAGTGCTTGTGTTAAGGTAATCTTGGTGTTTAATTCTGGTGATTCCGTGAAAATCCCTTCTTTGATGGCGACAGCAGACTTTGTCACATTCACATTGCCCCAACATGTAGCACTTTCTGAGTCTATTCAAGATTGTGCTCAAGTTAAGGTGATAGAGCTGACATTTTATTGTGTTTTAAAACCAAGGGATGACATTTGGCAAAATGAAAAGAAGTGAAATACAACAAAACTACCCCAACAAATAGCACTTACTGCATCCAGAAATCGAGTCAGTGCTTGTGTTAAGGTAATCTTGGTGTTGAATTCTCGAGCCTCCTTTCATGATAAACTCACAAACAGGACAACCCCAAAGAGAAGCACTTATGACATCAACAAACATTAGTGATTCCATTTGAGGTAACCTGCATGGGTTACACTCTTCAAGTGGGTGATTCAGTGAAAATCCCTTCTTTGATGGCGACAGCAGACTTTGTCACATTCACATTGCCCCAACATGTAGCACTTTCTGAGTCTATTCAAGATTGTGCTCAAGTTAAGGTAATAGAACTGACAATTTATTGTGTTCTTCAAGATTGAAAACAAACGGATGATATTTGGAGTGAAATACTACAAGACTACCCCAACAAATAGCACTTACCGCATCCAGAAATCGAGTCAGTGCTTGTGTTAAGGTAATCTTGGTGTTTAATTCTGGTGATTCCGTGAAAATCCCTTCTTGAATTGCCACAGAAGACTTTGTCACATTCACATTGCCCCAATTTGTAGCTCTTTCTGAGTCTATTCAAGATTGTGCTCAAGTTAAGGTAATAGAGCTGACATTTTATTGTGTTTTAAAACCAAGGGATATTTGGCAAAATGAAATGACATGAAATACAAGAAGACTACCCCAACAAATAGCACTTACTGCATCCAGAAATCAAGTCAGTGCTTGTGTTAAGGTAATCTTGGTGTTGAATTCTCGAGCCTCCTTTCATGATAAACTCACAAACAGGACAACCCCAAAGAGAAGCACTTATGACATCAACAAACATTAGCTATTCCATTTGAGGTAACCTGCATGGGTTACACTCTTCAAGTGGGTGATTCAGTGAAAATCCCTTCTTTGATGGCGACAGCAGACTTTGTCACATTCACATTGCCCCAACATGTAGCACTTTCTGAGTCTATTCAAGATTGTGCTCAAGTTAAGGTAATAGAGCTGACATTTTATTGTGTTTTAAAACCAAGGGATGACATTTGGCAAAATGAAATGACGTGAAATACAAGAAAACTACCCCAACAAATAGCACTTACTGCATCCAGAAATCGAGTCAGTGCTTTTGTTAAGGTAATCTTGGTGTTGAATTCTGGAGCATCATTTCATGATAAACTCACAAACAGGACAACCCCAAAGAGAAGCACTTATGACATCAACAAACATCAGTGATTCCATTTGAGGTAACCTGCATGGGTTACACTCTTCGTGTAAGTGCTCTTCTCACATAGAAGCACAACTTGATCCTGTAGAGAATAACAGTCCATAGTCAAGATCATTCATTCTTACAGCAGTCTCTCCATAGTCCAGAAGAATCCTTCGTTTTCTGTTCTCTGTCCCCCTGTGAAAACCTTTTGCCACAGTTGGTGCATCTTATATCCTGAATGGACCCATTTCAAATAAACTCCACCTTCTTTTTTAAAAAGTTTCAATGGGTTAGAGGATTGTCATCTAACAACTGTTAAACGATCAAGTAGAAACCACCGTCATGTGATGAGAATGGGCCGTTAAGGACTGCTGAGTGGTCAATCAGCTTTAAACCTGTTTACTTGGCTGGAGGTTTTTTTTCCACTGGCAAAAATGGCCTCTGCTACCATAAAACATTTAACAAAAAACTGAGTTTAAAGCTACTTTTTAAAAGAAGCTCATCAAGAAATCCCCATTTTGAGTTAAATGCGACACGATTACCCCAGCAAATAGCACTTACTGAATGTAGAAATCACGTCAGTGCCAGTGTTCAAGTAAACTTGGTGCCTACAATCAGGTGTTTTTGGTTATTTCTTGATGGCAAAGAGCTCACAATGGACAAGATCCATCAGAAATGAACTTCGGTGTCTCCCTGAGCTTTAATTTGCATGTTTTAATTGATTCAGTGAAAATCCCTTCTTGGATTGCAACAGAAGACTTTGTCACATTCACATTGCCCCAACATGTAGCACTTTCTGAGTCTATTCAAGATTGTGCTCAAGTTAAGGTGATAGAGTTGACATTTTATTGTGTTTTAAAACCAAGGGATGATATTTGGCAAAATGAAATGAAGTGAAATACAACAAAACTACCCCAACAAATAGCACTTACTGCATCCAGAAATCAAGTCAGTGCTTGTGTTAAGGTAATCTTGGTGTTGAGTTTTGGAACCTCATGTCATAATAAACTCACAAACAGGACAACCCCAAAGAGAAGCACTTATGACATCAACAAACATTAGTGATTCCATTTGAGGTAACCTGCATGGGTTACACTCTTCAAGTGGGTGATTCAGTGAAAATCCCTTCTTTGATGGCGACAGCAGACTTTGTCACATTCACATTGCCCCAACATGTAGCACTTTCTGAGTCTATTCAAGATTGTGCTCAAGTTAAGGTAATAGAGCTGACATTTTATTGTGTTTTAAAACCAAGGGATGATATTTGGCAAAATGAAATGACATGAAATACAAGAAGACTACCCCAACAAATAGCACTTACTGCATCCAGAAATCAAGTCAGTGCTTGTGTTAAGGTAATCTTGGTGTTGAATTCTCGAGCCTCCTTTCATGATAAACTCACAAACAGGACAACCCCAAAGAGAAGCACTTATGACATCAACAAACATTAGTGATTCCATTTGAGGTAAACTGCATGGGTTACACTCTTCAAGTGGGTGATTCAGTGAAAATCCCTTCTTGAATTGCCACAGAAGACTTTGTCACATTCACATTGCCCCAATTTGTAGCACTTTCTGAGTCTATTCAAGATTGTGCTCAAGTTAAGGTAATAGAGCTGACATTTTATTGTGTTTTAAAACCAAGGGATGATATTTGGCAAAATGAAATGAAGTGAAATACAACAAAACTACCCCAACAAATAGCACTTACTGCATCCAGAAATCAAGTCAGTGCTTGTGTTAAGGTAATCTTGGTGTTGAGTTTTGGAACCTCATGTCATAATAAACTCACAAACAGGACAACCCCAAAGAGAAGCACTTATGACATCAACAAACATTAGTGATTCCATTTGAGGTAACCTGCATGGGTTACACTCTTCAAGTGGGTGATTCAGTGAAAATCCCTTCTTTGATGGCGACAGCAGACTTTGTCACATTCACATTGCCCCAACATGTAGCACTTTCTGAGTCTATTCAAGATTGTGCTCAAGTTAAGGTAATAGAGCTGACATTTTATTGTGTTTTAAAACCAAGGGATGACATTTGGCAAAATGAAATGACGTGAAATACAAGAAAACTACCCTAACAAATAGCACTTACTGCATCCAGAAATCGAGTCAGTGCTTTTGTTAAGGTAATCTTAGTGTTGAATTCTGGAGCATCATTTCATGATAAACTCACAAACAGGACAACCCCAAAGAGAAGCACTTATGACATCAACAAACATCAGTGATTCCATTTGAGGTAACCTGCATGGGTTACACTCTTCGTGTAAGTGCTCTTCTCACATAGAAGCACAACTTGATCCTGTAGAGAATAACAGTCCATAGTCAAGATCATTCATTCTTACAGCAGTCTCTCCATAGTCCAGATGAATCCTTCGTTTTCTGTTCTCTGTCCCCCTGTGAAAACCTTTTGCCACAGTTGGTGCATCTTATATCCTGAATGGACCCATTTCAAATAAACTCCACCTTCTTTTTTAAAAAGTTTCAATGGGTTAGAGGATTGTCATCTAACGACTGTTAAACGATCAAGTAGAAACCACCGTCATGTGATGAGAATGGGCCGTTAAGGACTGCTGAGTGGTCAATCAGCTTTAAACCTGTTTACTTGGCTGGAGGTTTTTTTCCACTGGCAAAAATGGCCTCTGCTACCATAAAACATTTAACAAAAAACTGAGTTTAAAGGTACTTTTTAAAAGAAGCTCATCAAGAAATCCCCATTTTGAGTTAAATGCGACACGATTACCCCAGCAAATAGCACTTACTGAATGTAGAAATCACGTCAGTGCCAGTGTTCAAGTAAACTTGGTGCCTACAATCAGGTGTTTTTGGTTATTTCTTGATGGCAAAGAGCTCACAATGGACAAGATCCATCAGAAATGAACTTCGGTGTCTCCCTGAGCTTTAATTTGCATGTTTTAATTGATTCAGTGAAAATCCCTTCTTTGATGGCGACAGCAGACTTTGTCACATTCACATTGCCCCAACATGTAGCACTTTCTGAGTCTATTCAAGATTGTGCTCAAGTTAAGGTAATAGAGCTGACATTTTATTGTGTTCTTCAAGATTGAAAACAAATGGATGATATTTGGAGTGAAATGCTACAAGACTACCCCAACAAATAGCACTTACTGCATCCAGAAATCGAGTCAGTGCTTGTGTTAAGGTAATCTTGGTGTTTAATTCTGGTGATTCCGTGAAAATCCCTTCTTGAATTGCCACAGAAGACTTTGTCACATTCACTTTGCCCCAATTTGTAGCACTTTCTGAGTCTATTCAAGATTGTGCTCAAGTTAAGGTAATAGAGCTGACATTTTATTGTGTTCTTCAAGTTTTAAAACCAAGGGATTATATTTGGCAAAATGAAATGACATGAAATACAACAAAACTACCCCAACAAATAGCACTTACTGCATCCAGAAATCAAGTCAGTGCTTGTGTTAAGGTAATCTTGGTGTTGAATTCTGGAGCCTCCTTTCATGATAAACTCACAAACAGGACAACCCCAAAGAGAAGCACTTATGACATCAACAAACATTAGTGATTCCATTTGAGGTAACCTGCATGGGTTACACTCTTCAAGTGGGTGATTCAGTGAAAATCCCTTCTTTGATGGCGACAGCAGACTTTGTCACATTCACATTGCCCCAACATGTAGCACTTTCTGAGTCTATTCAAGATTGTGCTCAAGTTAAGGTAATAGAGCTGACATTTTATTGTGTTCTTCCAGATTGAAAACAAACGGATGATATTTGGATTGAAATACTACAAGACTACCCCAACAAATAGCACTTACTGCATCCAGAAATCGAGTCAGTGCTTGTGTTAAGGTAATCTTGGTTTTTAATTCTGGAGCCTCATTTCATGATAAACTCACAAACAGGACAACCCCAAAGAGAAGCACTTATGACATCAACAAACATCAGTGATTCCATTTGAGGTAACCTGCATGGGTTACACTCTTCGTGTAAGTGCTCTTCTCACATAGAAGCACAACTTGATCCTGTAGAGAATAACAGTCCATAGTCAAGATCATTCATTCTTACAGCAGTCTCTCCATAGTCCAGAAGAATCCTTGGTTTTCTGTTCTCTGTCCCCCTTTAAAAACCTTTTGCCACAGTTGGTGCATCTTATATCCTGAATGGACCCATTTCAAATAAACTCCACCTTCTTTTTTAAAAAGTTTCAATGGGTTAGAGGATTGTCATCTAACGACTGTTAAACGATCAAGTAGAAACCACCGTCATGTGATGAGAATGGGCCGTTAAGGACTGCTGAGTGGTCAATCAGCTTTAAACCTGTTTACTTGGCTGGAGGTTTTTTTCCACTGGCAAAAATGGCCTCTGCTACCATAAAACATTTAACAAAAAACTGAGTTTAAAGCTACTTTTTAAAAAAAGCTCATCAGGAAATCCCCATTTTGAGTTAAATGCGACACGATTACCCCAGCAAATAGCACTTACTGAATGTAGAAATCACGTCAGTGCCAGTGTTCAAGTAAACTTGGTGCCTACAATCAGGTGTTTTTGGTTATTTCTTGATGGCAAAGAGCTCACAATGGACAAGATCCATCAGAAATGAACTTTGGTGTCTCCCTGAGCTTTAATTTGCATGTTTTAATTGATTCAGTGAAAATCCCTTCTTTGATGGCGACAGCAGACTTTGTCACATTCACATTGCCCCAACATGTAGCACTTTCTGAGTCTATTCAAGATTGTGCTCAAGTTAAGGTAATAGAGCTGACATTTTATTGTGTTCTTCAAGTTTTAAAACCAAGGGATTATATTTGGCAAAATGAAATGACATGAAATACAACAAAACTACCCCAACAAATAGCACTTACTGCATCCAGAAATCAAGTCAGTGCTTGTGTTAAGGTAATCTTGGTGTTGAATTCTGGAGCCTCCTTTCATAATAAACTCACAAACAGGACAACCCCAAAGAGAAGCACTTATGACATCAACAAACATTAGTGATTCCATTTGAGGTAACCTGCATGGGTTACACTCTTCAAGTGGGTGATTCAGTGAAAATCCCTTCTTTGATGGCGACAGCAGACTTTGTCACATTCACATTGCCCCAACATGTAGCACTTTCTGAGTCTATTCAAGATTGTGCTCAAGTTAAGGTAATAGAGCTGACATTTTATTATGTTCTTCAAGATTGAAAACAAACGGATGATATTTGGAGTGAAATACTACAAGACTACCCCAACAAATAGCACTTACTGCATCCAGAAATCGAGTCAGTTCTTGTGTTAAGGTAATCTTGGTTTTTAATTCTGGAGCCTCATTTCATGATAAACTCACAAACAGGACAACCCCAAAGAGAAGCACTTATGACATCAACAAACATCAGTGATTCCATTTGAGGTAACCTGCATGGGTTACACTCTTCGTGTAAGTGCTCTTCTCACATAGAAGCACAACTTGATCCTGTAGAGAATAACAGTCCATAGTCAAGATCATTCATTCTTACAGCAGTCTCTCCATAGTCCAGAAGAATCCTTTGTTTTCTGTTCTCTGTCCCCCTGTGAAAACCTTTTGCCACAGTTGGTGCATCTTATATCCTGAATGGACCCATTTCAAATAAACTCCACCTTCTTTTTTAAAAAGTTTCAATGGGTTAGAGGATTGTCATCTAACGACTGTTAAACGATCAAGTAGAAACCACCGTCATGTGATGAGAATGGGCCGTTAAGGACTGCTGAGTGGTCAATCAGCTTTAAACCTGTTTACTTGGCTGGAGGTTTTTTTCCACTGGCAAAAATGGCCTCTGCTACCATAAAACATTTAACAAAAAACTGAGTTTAAAGCTACTTTTTAAAAAAAGCTCATCAGGAAATCCCCATTTTGAGTTAAATGCGACACGATTACCCCAGCAAATAGCACTTACTGAATGTAGAAATCACGTCAGTGCCAGTGTTCAAGTAAACTTGGTGCCTACAATCAGGTGTTTTTGGTTATTTCTTGATGGCAAAGAGCTCACAATGGACAAGATCCATCAGAAATGAACTTCGGTGTCTCCCTGAGCTTTAATTTGCATGTTTTAATTGATTCAGTGAAAATCCCTTCTTGGATTGCAACAGAAGACTTTGTCACATTCACATTGCCCCAACATGTAGCACTTTCTGAGTCTATTCAAGATTGTGCTCAAGTTAAGGTAATAGAGCTGACATTTTATTGTGTTTTAAAACCAAGGGATGATATTTGGCAAAATGAAATGACATGAAATACAACAAAACTACCCCAACAAATAGCACTTACTGCATCCAGAAATCAAGTCAGTGCTTTTGTTAAGGTAATCTTGGTGTTTAATTTTGGAGCCTCATTTCATGATAAACTCACAAACAGGACAACCCCAAAGAGAAGCACTTATGACATCAACAAACATTAGTGATTCCATTTGAGGTAACCTGCATGGGTTACACTCTTCGTGTAAGTGCTCTTCTCACATAGAAGCACAACTTGATCCTGTAGAGAATAACAGTCCATAGTCAAGATCATTCATTCTTACAGCAGTCTCTCCATAGTCCAGAAGAATCCTTCGTTTTCTGTTCTCTGTCCCCCTGTGAAAACCTTTTGCCACAGTTGGTGCATCTTATATCCTGAATGGACCCATTTCAAATAAACTCCACCTTCTTTTTTAAAAAGTTTCAATGGGTTAGAGGATTGTCATCTAACGACTGTTAAACGATCAAGTAGAAACCACCGTCATGTGATGAGAATGGGCCGTTAAGGACTGCTGAGTGGTCAATCAGCTTTAAACCTGTTTACTTGGCTGGAGGTTTTTTTCCACTGGCAAAAATGGCCTCTGCTACCATAAAACATTTAACAAAAAACTGAGTTTAAAGCTACTTTTTAAAAGAAGCTCATCAAGAAATCCCCATTTTGAGTTAAATGCGACACGATTACCCCAGCAAATAGCACTTACTGAATGTAGAAATCACGTCAGTGCCAGTGTTCAAGTAAACTTGGTGCCTACAATCAGGTGTTTTTGGTTATTTCTTGATGAAATACAACAAAACTACCCCAACAAATAGCACTTACTGCATCCAGAAATCGAGTCAGTGCTTGTGTTAAGGTAATCTTGGTGTTGAATTCTCGAGCCTCCTTTCATGATAAACTCACAAACAGGACAACCCCAAAGAGAAGCACTTATGACATCAACAAACATTAGTGATTCCATTTGAGGTAACCTGCATGGGTTACACTCTTCAAGTGGGTGATTCAGTGAAAATCCCTTCTTTGATGGCGACAGCAGACTTTGTCACATTCACATTGCCCCAACATGTAGCACTTTCTGAGTCTATTCAAGATTGTGCTCAAGTTAAGGTAATAGACGACACAACGGTGGTGGGCCTGATCAGAGACGACAACGACCAGGACTACAGAGAGGAGGTGGAGCAGCTGGTGGGCTGGTGCAGAGACAACAGCCTGATCCTGAACGTGGAGAAGACGAAGGAGATCATCGTCGACTTCAGGAAAAACCGGCCTCACCATGCTCCACTGCTCATCAACAACTCAGCGGTGGAGGTGGTCAGCAGCACCAAGTTCCTGGGGGTGCACATCACGGACAACCTCACCTGGACTGTGAACACCGCGTCGCTGGTGAAGAGGGCACAGAAACGACTGTACTTTCTGCGGAGGATGAGGAGAGCCCGCCTGTCCCCGCCCATCCTCACGACCTTCTATAGAAGCACCATAGAGAGTATTCTGACCAGCTGTCTCTCTGTGTGGTGTGGAGGCTGCAGTGCCTCCGACTGGAAGAACGTGAGGAGAGTGGTGAGGACAGCAGAAGGGATCATCGGGGCTCCTCTTCCCTCCATAAAAGACATTTCATCGCAGCGCTGTGTGTCTCGAGCCCGTAACATCATCAGGGACCCCTCACACCCCCACCACAGACTATTCTCCCTGCTGCCCTCTGGAAAGAGGTTTCGCAGCATCCGCTGCAGGTCCACTAGGTTCTGCAAAAGCTTTTTCCCTGCTGCCATCAGACTGTTGAACTGCTGAACTGCTAAAGTATAAAAACGGACTGTGTACCACATTCGATTCGCTGATTTGCACATCTGCACATTTGCACATTGTATCGTATCCTGCAAAATTGCTGCTGCACCTTACCGGGAAACGTACTGCAAAACTGTGTACAATGCAACTGTCTACTTTTAAATCATTGCTGCACCTTACTGCGTATTTGTTTACATTTGTTTTACACTGTTTACATTTCAACTGCCTACTGCTCACTGCTGCACTTTATCCGGAAGTCAATTGAAACTTATCCTGTAAGTGACTGCGATTTATCACTGCACTTTATCCTGTACTGTAATTCACCGCAAGGTATCCTGTAGAGTTACTGCAATCTTTCTGAGCTGTGTGAAAGCGAAATTTCGTTCTGTATCCACTCTGTGTATACAAAATGACAATAAAGAAAGTCTAAGTCTAAGTCTAAGTCTAGAGCTGACATTTTATTGTGTTTTAAAACCAAGGGATGACATTTGGCAAAATGAAATGACGTGAAATACAAGAAAACTACCCCAACAAATAGCACTTACTGCATCCAGAAATCGAGTCAGTGCTTGTGTTAAGGTAATCTTGGTGTTGAATTCTCGAGCCTCCTTTCATGATAAACTCACAAACAGGACAACCCCAAAGAGAAGCACTTATGACATCAACAAACATTAGTGATTCCATTTGAGGTAACCTGCATGGGTTACACTCTTCGTGTAAGTGCTCTTCTCACATAGAAGCACAACTTGATCCTGTAGAGAATAACAGTCCATAGTCAAGATCATTCATTCTTACAGCAGTCTCTCCATAGTCCAGAAGAATCCTTCGTTTTCTGTTCTCTGTCCCCCTGTGAAAACCTTTTGCCACAGTTGGTGCATCTTATATCCTGAATGGACCCATTTCAAATAAACTCCACCTTCTTTTTTAAAAAGTTTCAATGGGTTAGAGGATTGTCATCTAACGACTGTTAAACGATCAAGTAGAAACCACCGTCATGTGATGAGAATGGGCCGTTAAGGACTGCTGAGTGGTCAATCAGCTTTAAACCTGTTTACTTGGCTGGAGGTTTTTTTCCACTGGCAAAAATGGCCTCTGCTACCATAAAACATTTAACAAAAAACTGAGTTTAAAGCTACTTTTTAAAAGAAGCTCATCAAGAAATCCCCATTTTGAGTTAAATGCGACACGATTACCCCAGCAAATACCACTTACTGAATGTAGAAATCACGTCAGTGCCAGTGTTCAAGTAAACTTGGTGCCTACAATCAGGTGTTTTTGGTTATTTCTTGATGGCAAAGAGCTCACAATGGACAAGATCCATCAGAAATGGACTTCAGTGTCTCCCTGAGCTTTAATTTGCATGTTTTAATTGATTCAGTGAAAATCCCTTCTTGGATTGCAACAGAAGACCTTGTGACATTCACATTGCCCCAACATGTAGCACTTTCTGAGTCTATTCAAGATTGTGCTCAAGTTAAGGTAATAGAGCTGACATTTTATTGTGTTCTTCAAGTTTTAAAACCAAGGGATGATATTTGGCAAAATAAAATGATATGAAATACTACAAGACTACCCCAACAAATAGCACTTACTGCATCCAGAAATCGAGTCAGTGCTTGTGTTAAGGTAATCTTGGTGTTTAATTCTGGTGATTCCGTGAAAATCCCTTCTTTGATGGCGACAGCAGACTTTGTCACATTCACATTGCCCCAACATGTAGCACTTTCTGAGTCTATTCAAGATTGTGCTCAAGTTAAGGTAATAGAGCTGACATTTTATTGTGTTTTAAAACCAAGGGATGACATTTGGCAAAATGAAAAGAAGTGAAATACAAGAAGACTACCCCAACAAATAGCACTTACTGCATCCAGAAATCGAGTCAGTGCTTGTGTTAAGGTAATCTTGGTGTTGAATTCTCGAGCCTCCTTTCATGATAAACTCACAAACAGGACAACCCCAAAGAGAAGCACTTATGACATCAACAAACATTAGTGATTCCATTTGAGGTAACCTGCATGGGTTACACTCTTCAAGTGGGTGATTCAGTGAAAATCCCTTCTTTGATGGCGACAGCAGACTTTGTCACATTCACATTGCCCCAACATGTAGCACTTTCTGAGTCTATTCAAGATTGTGCTCAAGTTAAGGTAATAGAGCTGACATTTTATTGTGTTTTAAAACCAAGGGATGACATTTGGCAAAATGAAATGACGTGAAATACAAGAAAACTACCCCAACAAATAGCACTTACTGCATCCAGAAATCGAGTCAGTGCTTTTGTTAAGGTAATCTTAGTGTTGAATTCTGGAGCATCATTTCATGATAAACTCACAAACAGGACAACCCCAAAGAGAAGCACTTATGACATCAACAAACATCAGTGATTCCATTTGAGGTAACCTGCATGGGTTACACTCTTCGTGTAAGTGCTCTTCTCACATAGAAGCACAACTTGATCCTGTAGAGAATAACAGTCCATAGTCAAGATCATTCATTCTTACAGCAGTCTCTCCATAGTCCAGAAGAATCCTTCGTTTTCTGTTCTCTGTCCCCCTGTGAGAACCTTTTGCCACAGTTGGTGCATCTTATATCCTGAATGGACCCATTTCAAATAAACTCCACCTTCTTTTTTAAAAAGTTTCAATGGGTTAGAGGATTGTCATCTAACGACTGTTAAACGATCAAGTAGAAACCACCGTCATGTGATGAGAATGGGCCGTTAAGGACTGCTGAGTGGTCAATCAGCTTTAAACCTGTTTACTTGGCTGGAGGTTTTTTTTCCACTGGCAAAAATGGCCTCTGCTACCATAAAACATTTAACAAAAAACTGATTTTAAAGCTACTTTTTAAAAGAAGCTCATCAAGAAATCCCCATTTTGAGTTAAATGCGACACGATTACCCCAGCAAATAGCACTTACTGAATGTAGAAATCACGTCAGTGCCAGTGTTCAAGTAAACTTGGTGCCTACAATCAGGTGTTTTTGGTTATTTCTTGATGGCAAAGAGCTCACAATGGACAAGATCCATCAGAAATGAACTTCGGTGTCTCCCTGAGCTTTAATTTGCATGTTTTAATTGATTCAGTGAAAATCCCTTCTTGGATTGCAACAGAAGACTTTGTCACATTCACATTGCCCCAACATGTAGCACTTTCTGAGTCTATTCAAGATTGTGCTCAAGTTAAGGTGATAGAGTTGACATTTTATTGTGTTTTAAAACCAAGGGATGATATTTGGCAAAATGAAATGAAGTGAAATACAACAAAACTACCCCAACAAATAGCACTTACTGCATCCAGAAATCAAGTCAGTGCTTGTGTTAAGGTAATCTTGGTGTTGAGTTTTGGAACCTCATGTCATAATAAACTCACAAACAGGAAAACCCCAAAGAGAAGCACTTATGACATCAACAAACATTAGTGATTCCATTTGAGGTAACCTGCATGGGTTACACTCTTCAAGTGGGTGATTCAGTGAAAATCCCTTCTTGAATTGCCACAGAAGACTTTGTCACATTCACATTGCCCCAATTTGTAGCACTTTCTGAGTCTATTCAAGATTGTGCTCTCAAGTTAAGGTAATAGAGCTGACATTTTATTGTGTTTTAAAACCAAGGGATGATATTTGGCAAAATGAAATGACATGAAATACAAGAAGACTACCACAACAAATAGCACTTACTGCATCCAGAAATCGAGTCAGTGCTTGTGTTAAGGTAATCTTGGTGTTGAATTCTCGAGCCTCCTTTCATGATAAACTCACAAACAGGACAACCCCAAAGAGAAGCACTTATGACATCAACAAACATTAGTGATTCCATTTGAGGTAACCTGCATGGGTTACACTCTTCAAGTGGGTGATTCAGTGAAAATCCCTTCTTTGATGGCGACAGCAGACTTTGTCACATTCACATTGCCCCAACATGTAGCACTTTCTGAGTCTATTCAAGATTGTGCTCAAGTTAAGGTAATAGAGCTGACATTTTATTGTGTTTTAAAACCAAGGGATGACATTTGGCAAAATGAAATGACGTGAAATACAAGAAAACTACCCCAACAAATAGCACTTACTGCATCCAGAAATCGAGTCAGTGCTTTTGTTAAGGTAATCTTAGTGTTGAATTCTGGAGCATCATTTCATGATAAACTCACAAACAGGACAACCCCAAAGAGAAGCACTTATGACATCAACAAACATCAGTGATTCCATTTGAGGTAACCTGCATGGGTTACACTCTTCGTGTAAGTGCTCTTCTCACATAGAAGCACAACTTGATCCTGTAGAGAATAACAGTCCATAGTCAAGATCATTCATTCTTACAGCAGTCTCTCCATAGTCCAGAAGAATCCTTCGTTTTCTGTTCTCTGTCCCCCTGTGAAAACCTTTTGCCACAGTTGGTGCATCTTATATCCTGAATGGACCCATTTCAAATAAACTCCACCTTCTTTTTTAAAAAGTTTCAATGGGTTAGAGGATTGTCATCTAACGACTGTTAAACGATCAAGTAGAAACCACCGTCATGTGATGAGAATGGGCCGTTAAGGACTGCTGAGTGGTCAATCAGCTTTAAACCTGTTTACTTGGCTGGAGGTTTTTTCTACTGGCAAAAATGGCCTCTGCTACCATATAACATTTAGCAAAAAACTGAGTTTAAAGCTACTTTTTAAAGAAGCTCATCAAGAAATCCCCATTTTGAGTTAAATGCGACACGATTACCCCAGCAAATAGCACTTACTGAATGTCGAAATCACGTCAGTGCCAGTGTTCAAGTAAACTTGGTGCCTACAATCAGGTGTTTTTGGTTATTTCTTGATGGCAAAGAGCTCACAATGGACAAGATCCATCAGAAATGAACTTCGGTGTCTCCCTGAGCTTTAATTTGCATGTTTTAATTGATTCAGTGAAAATCCCTTCTTGGATTGCAACAGAAGACTTTGTCACATTCACATTGCCCCAACATGTAGCACTTTCTGAGTCTATTCAAGATTGTGCTCAAGTTAAGGTAATAGAGCTGACATTTTATTGTGTTCTTCAAGATTGAAAACAAACGGATGATATTTGGAGTGAAATACTACAAGACTACCCCAACAAATAGCACTTACTGCATCCAGAAATCGAGTCAGTGCTTGTGTTAAGGTAATCTTGGTGTCTAATTCTGGAGCCTCATTTCATGATAAACTCACAAACTGGACAACCCCAAAGAGAAGCACTTATGACATCAACAAACATTAGTGATTCCATTTGAGGTAACCTGCATGGGTTACACTCTTCGTGTAAGTGCTCTTCTCACATAGAAGCACAACTTGATCCTGTAGAGAATAACAGTCCATAGTCAAGATCATTCATTCTTACAGCAGTCTCTCCATAGTCCAGAAGAATCCTTCGTTTTCTGTTCTCTGTCCCCCTGTGAAAACCTTTTGCCACAGTTGGTGCATCTTATATCCTGAATGGACCCATTTCAAATAAACTCCACCTTCTTTTTTAAAAAGTTTCAATGGGTTAGAGGATTGTCATCTAACGACTGTTAAACGATCAAGTAGAAACCACCGTCATGTGATGAGAATGGGCCGTTAAGGACTGCTGAGTGGTCAATCAGCTTTAAACCTGTTTACTTGGCTGGAGGTTTTTTTCCACTGGCAAAAATGGCCTCTGCTACCATAAAACATTTAACAAAAAACTGAGTTTAAAGCTACTTTTTAAAAGAAGCTCATCAAGAAATCCCCATTTTGAGTTAAATGCGACACGATTACCCCAGCAAATACCACTTACTGAATGTAGAAATCACGTCAGTGCCAGTGTTCAAGTAAACTTGGTGCCTACAATCAGGTGTTTTTGGTTATTTCTTGATGGCAAAGAGCTCACAATGGACAAGATCCATCAGAAATGGACTTCAGTGTCTCCCTGAGCTTTAATTTGCATGTTTTAATTGATTCAGTGAAAATCCCTTCTTGGATTGCAACAGAAGACCTTGTGACATTCACATTGCCCCAACATGTAGCACTTTCTGAGTCTATTCAAGATTGTGCTCAAGTTAAGGTAATAGAGCTGACATTTTATTGTGTTCTTCAAGTTTTAAAACCAAGGGATGATATTTGGCAAAATAAAATGATATGAAATACTACAAGACTACCCCAACAAATAGCACTTACTGCATCCAGAAATCGAGTCAGTGCTTGTGTTAAGGTAATCTTGGTGTTTAATTCTGGTGATTCCGTGAAAATCCCTTCTTTGATGGCGACAGCAGACTTTGTCACATTCACATTGCCCCAACATGTAGCACTTTCTGAGTCTATTCAAGATTGTGCTCAAGTTAAGGTAATAGAGCTGACATTTTATTGTGTTTTAAAACCAAGGGATGACATTTGGCAAAATGAAAAGAAGTGAAATACAAGAAGACTACCCCAACAAATAGCACTTACTGCATCCAGAAATCGAGTCAGTGCTTGTGTTAAGGTAATCTTGGTGTTGAATTCTCGAGCCTCCTTTCATGATAAACTCACAAACAGGACAACCCCAAAGAGAAGCACTTATGACATCAACAAACATTAGTGATTCCATTTGAGGTAACCTGCATGGGTTACACTCTTCAAGTGGGTGATTCAGTGAAAATCCCTTCTTTGATGGCGACAGCAGACTTTGTCACATTCACATTGCCCCAACATGTAGCACTTTCTGAGTCTATTCAAGATTGTGCTCAAGTTAAGGTAATAGAGCTGACATTTTATTGTGTTTTAAAACCAAGGGATGACATTTGGCAAAATGAAATGACGTGAAATACAAGAAAACTACCCCAACAAATAGCACTTACTGCATCCAGAAATCGAGTCAGTGCTTTTGTTAAGGTAATCTTAGTGTTGAATTCTGGAGCATCATTTCATGATAAACTCACAAACAGGACAACCCCAAAGAGAAGCACTTATGACATCAACAAACATCAGTGATTCCATTTGAGGTAACCTGCATGGGTTACACTCTTCGTGTAAGTGCTCTTCTCACATAGAAGCACAACTTGATCCTGTAGAGAATAACAGTCCATAGTCAAGATCATTCATTCTTACAGCAGTCTCTCCATAGTCCAGAAGAATCCTTCGTTTTCTGTTCTCTGTCCCCCTGTGAGAACCTTTTGCCACAGTTGGTGCATCTTATATCCTGAATGGACCCATTTCAAATAAACTCCACCTTCTTTTTTAAAAAGTTTCAATGGGTTAGAGGATTGTCATCTAACGACTGTTAAACGATCAAGTAGAAACCACCGTCATGTGATGAGAATGGGCCGTTAAGGACTGCTGAGTGGTCAATCAGCTTTAAACCTGTTTACTTGGCTGGAGGTTTTTTTTCCACTGGCAAAAATGGCCTCTGCTACCATAAAACATTTAACAAAAAACTGATTTTAAAGCTACTTTTTAAAAGAAGCTCATCAAGAAATCCCCATTTTGAGTTAAATGCGACACGATTACCCCAGCAAATAGCACTTACTGAATGTAGAAATCACGTCAGTGCCAGTGTTCAAGTAAACTTGGTGCCTACAATCAGGTGTTTTTGGTTATTTCTTGATGGCAAAGAGCTCACAATGGACAAGATCCATCAGAAATGAACTTCGGTGTCTCCCTGAGCTTTAATTTGCATGTTTTAATTGATTCAGTGAAAATCCCTTCTTGGATTGCAACAGAAGACTTTGTCACATTCACATTGCCCCAACATGTAGCACTTTCTGAGTCTATTCAAGATTGTGCTCAAGTTAAGGTGATAGAGTTGACATTTTATTGTGTTTTAAAACCAAGGGATGATATTTGGCAAAATGAAATGAAGTGAAATACAACAAAACTACCCCAACAAATAGCACTTACTGCATCCAGAAATCAAGTCAGTGCTTGTGTTAAGGTAATCTTGGTGTTGAGTTTTGGAACCTCATGTCATAATAAACTCACAAACAGGAAAACCCCAAAGAGAAGCACTTATGACATCAACAAACATTAGTGATTCCATTTGAGGTAACCTGCATGGGTTACACTCTTCAAGTGGGTGATTCAGTGAAAATCCCTTCTTGAATTGCCACAGAAGACTTTGTCACATTCACATTGCCCCAATTTGTAGCACTTTCTGAGTCTATTCAAGATTGTGCTCTCAAGTTAAGGTAATAGAGCTGACATTTTATTGTGTTTTAAAACCAAGGGATGATATTTGGCAAAATGAAATGACATGAAATACAAGAAGACTACCACAACAAATAGCACTTACTGCATCCAGAAATCGAGTCAGTGCTTGTGTTAAGGTAATCTTGGTGTTGAATTCTCGAGCCTCCTTTCATGATAAACTCACAAACAGGACAACCCCAAAGAGAAGCACTTATGACATCAACAAACATTAGTGATTCCATTTGAGGTAACCTGCATGGGTTACACTCTTCAAGTGGGTGATTCAGTGAAAATCCCTTCTTTGATGGCGACAGCAGACTTTGTCACATTCACATTGCCCCAACATGTAGCACTTTCTGAGTCTATTCAAGATTGTGCTCAAGTTAAGGTAATAGAGCTGACATTTTATTGTGTTTTAAAACCAAGGGATGACATTTGGCAAAATGAAATGACGTGAAATACAAGAAAACTACCCCAACAAATAGCACTTACTGCATCCAGAAATCGAGTCAGTGCTTTTGTTAAGGTAATCTTAGTGTTGAATTCTGGAGCATCATTTCATGATAAACTCACAAACAGGACAACCCCAAAGAGAAGCACTTATGACATCAACAAACATCAGTGATTCCATTTGAGGTAACCTGCATGGGTTACACTCTTCGTGTAAGTGCTCTTCTCACATAGAAGCACAACTTGATCCTGTAGAGAATAACAGTCCATAGTCAAGATCATTCATTCTTACAGCAGTCTCTCCATAGTCCAGAAGAATCCTTCGTTTTCTGTTCTCTGTCCCCCTGTGAAAACCTTTTGCCACAGTTGGTGCATCTTATATCCTGAATGGACCCATTTCAAATAAACTCCACCTTCTTTTTTAAAAAGTTTCAATGGGTTAGAGGATTGTCATCTAACGACTGTTAAACGATCAAGTAGAAACCACCGTCATGTGATGAGAATGGGCCGTTAAGGACTGCTGAGTGGTCAATCAGCTTTAAACCTGTTTACTTGGCTGGAGGTTTTTTCTACTGGCAAAAATGGCCTCTGCTACCATATAACATTTAGCAAAAAACTGAGTTTAAAGCTACTTTTTAAAGAAGCTCATCAAGAAATCCCCATTTTGAGTTAAATGCGACACGATTACCCCAGCAAATAGCACTTACTGAATGTCGAAATCACGTCAGTGCCAGTGTTCAAGTAAACTTGGTGCCTACAATCAGGTGTTTTTGGTTATTTCTTGATGGCAAAGAGCTCACAATGGACAAGATCCATCAGAAATGAACTTCGGTGTCTCCCTGAGCTTTAATTTGCATGTTTTAATTGATTCAGTGAAAATCCCTTCTTGGATTGCAACAGAAGACTTTGTCACATTCACATTGCCCCAACATGTAGCACTTTCTGAGTCTATTCAAGATTGTGCTCAAGTTAAGGTAATAGAGCTGACATTTTATTGTGTTCTTCAAGATTGAAAACAAACGGATGATATTTGGAATGAAATACTACAAGACTACCCCAACAAATAGCACTTACTGCATCCAGAAATCGAGTCAGTGCTTGTGTTAAGGTAATCTTGGTGTTGAGTTTTGGAACCTCATTTCATAATAAACTCACAAACAGGACAACCCCAAAGAGAAGCACTTATGACATCAACAAACATTAGTGATTCCATTTGAGGTAACCTGCATGGGTTACACTCTTCAAGTGGGTGATTCAGTGAAAATCCCTTCTTGAATTGCCACAGAAGACTTTGTCACATTCACATTGCCCCAATTTGTAGCACTTTCTGAGTCTATTCAAGATTGTGCTCAAGTTAAGGTAATAGAGCTGACATTTTATTGTGTTTTAAAACATAGGGATGATATTTGGCAAAATGAAATGACATGAAATACAAGAAGACTACCACAACAAATAGCACTTACTGCATCCAGAAATCGAGTCAGTGCTTGTGTTAAGGTAATCTTGGTGTTGAATTCTCGAGCCTCCTTTCATGATAAACTCACAAACAGGACAACCCCAAAGAGAAGCACTTATGACATCAACAAACATTAGTGATTCCATTTGAGGTAACCTGCATGGGTTACACTCTTCAAGTGGGTGATTCAGTGAAAATCCCTTCTTTGATGGCGACAGCAGACTTTGTCACATTCACATTGCCCCAACATGTAGCACTTTCTGAGTCTATTCAAGATTGTGCTCAAGTTAAGGTAATAGAGCTGACAATTTATTGTGTTCTTCAAGATTGAAAACAAACGGATGATATTTGGAGTGAAATGCTACAAGACTACCCCAACAAATAGCACTTACTGCATCCAGAAATCGAGTCAGTGCTTGTGTTAAGGTAATCTTGGTGTTTAATTCTGGTGATTCCGTGAAAATCCCTTCTTGAATTGCCACAGAAGACTTTGTCACATTCACATTGCCCCAATTTGTAGCACTTTCTGAGTCTATTCAAGATTGTGCTCAAGTTAAGGTAATAGAGCTGACATTTTATTGTGTTTTAAAACCAAGGGATGATATTTGGCAAAATGAAATGACATGAAATACAACAAAACTACCCCAACAAATAGCACTTACTGCATCCAGAAATCAAGTCAGTGCTTGTGTTAAGGTAATCTTGGTGTTGAATTCTCGAGCCTCCTTTCATGATAAACTCACAAACAGGACAACCCCAAAGAGAAGCACTTATGACATCAACAAACATTAGTGATTCCATTTGAGGTAACCTGCATGGGTTACACTCTTCAAGTGGGTGATTCAGTGAAAATCCCTTCTTTGATGGCGACAGCAGACTTTGTCACATTCACATTGCCCCAACATGTAGCACTTTCTGAGTCTATTCAAGATTGTGCTCAAGTTAAGGTAATAGAGCTGACATTTTATTGTGTTCTTCCAGATTGAAAACAAACGGATGATATTTGGATTGAAATACTACAAGACTACCCCAACAAATAGCACTTACTGCATCCAGAAATCGAGTCAGTGCTTGTGTTAAGGTAATCTTGGTTTTTAATTCTGGAGCCTCATTTCATGATAAACTCACAAACAGGACAACCCCAAAGAGAAGCACTTATGACATCAACAAACATCAGTGATTCCATTTGAGGTAACCTGCATGGGTTACACTCTTCGTGTAAGTGCTCTTCTCACATAGAAGCACAACTTGATCCTGTAGAGAATAACAGTCCATAGTCAAGATCATTCATTCTTACAGCAGTCTCTCCATAGTCCAGAAGAATCCTTGGTTTTCTGTTCTCTGTCCCCCTGTGAAAACCTTTTGCCACAGTTGGTGCATCTTATATCCTGAATGGACCCATTTCAAATAAACTCCACCTTCTCTTTTTAAAAAAGTTTCAATGGGTTAGAGGATTGTCATCTAACGACTGTTAAACGATCAAGTAGAAACCACCGTCATGTGATGAGAATGGGCCGTTAAGGACTGCTGAGTGGTCAATCAGCTTTAAACCTGTTTACTTGGCTGGAGGTTTTTTTCCACTGGCAAAAATGGCCTCTGCTACCATAAAACATTTAACAAAAAACTGAGTTTAAAGCTACTTTTTAAAAGAAGCTCATCAAGAAATCCCCATTTTGAGTTAAATGCGACACGATTACCCCAGCAAATAGCACTTACTGAATGTAGAAATCACGTCAGTGCCAGTGTTCAAGTAAACTTGGTGCCTACAATCAGGTGTTTTTGGTTATTTCTTGATGAAATACAACAAAACTACCCCAACAAATAGCACTTACTGCATCCAGAAATCGAGTCAGTGCTTGTGTTAAGGTAATCTTGGTGTTGAATTCTCGAGCCTCCTTTCATGATAAACTCACAAACAGGACAACCCCAAAGAGAAGCACTTATGACATCAACAAACATTAGTGATTCCATTTGAGGTAACCTGCATGGGTTACACTCTTCAAGTGGGTGATTCAGTGAAAATCCCTTCTTTGATGGCGACAGCAGACTTTGTCACATTCACATTGCCCCAACATGTAGCACTTTCTGAGTCTATTCAAGATTGTGCTCAAGTTAAGGTAATAGAGCTGACATTTTATTGTGTTCTTCAAGATTGAAAACAAACGGATGATATTTGGAGTGAAATACTACAAGACTACCCCAACAAATAGCACTTACTGCATCCAGAAATCGAGTCAGTGCTTGTGTTAAGGTAATCTTGGTGTCTAATTCTGGAGCCTCATTTCATGATAAACTCACAAACTGGACAACCCCAAAGAGAAGCACTTATGCCATCAACAAAAATCAGTGATTCCATTTGAGGTAACCTGCATGGGTTACACTCTTCATGTTAGTGCTCTTCTCACATAGAAGCACAACTTGATCCTGTAGAGAATAACAGTCCATAGTCAAGATCATTCATTCTTACAGCAGTCTCTCCATAGTCCAGAAGAATCCTTGGTTTTCTGTTCTCTGTCCCCCTGTGAAAACCTTTTGCCACAGTTGGTGCATCTTATATCCTGAATGGACCCATTTCAAATAAACTCCACCTTCTCTTTTTAAAAAAGTTTCAATGGGTTAGAGGATTGTCATCTAACGACTGTTAAACGATCAAGTAGAAACCACCGTCATGTGATGAGAATGGGCCGTTAAGGACTGCTGAGTGGTCAATCAGCTTTAAACCTGTTTACTTGGCTGGAGGTTTTTTTCCACTGGCAAAAATGGCCTCTGCTACCATAAAACATTTAACAAAAAACTGAGTTTAAAGCTACTTTTTAAAAGCATTCCAAAAAAAAGTAAAAAACAAGGCAACTGGACTTGTTATCCGTAGTAGAAGACGTTTCGCTTCCTCTCCAGGAAGCTTTCTCAATTCAAAAAGTGATTTTTGAATTAAGCACTCCTTAAAAAGCCAGTGGAAGCTGCTCCTAACAAGCCGCAGGTGTAGGCCACGCCCCCCAGTCAACTAGAACCACCTGTGGAGCAGAGTTAGAGCACGGAAACACAGAGAACCCTGACAGGTTGAAAGCTACTTTTGAAATACAGATGAAATACAGATCTAAGTGTTTTAAGTGGAGTCAACAACTGTCATGGTGCAGCTTTGCCTGCTTGCACCATGGACATTTCATGGCACTTTCCACCTCCCATACAACCCAGTTCTCCACTCCACCCTCTGATCAGTTTCACCTGCCGTCCCTAATCAAGCCCGGACTCATTACACCTGTGAACACTACTATAAAGACTCACCTCAGTCAGCTCTTCCCCGCCGGATTGTCTGCTCACTACTGCTCACGAGCATTCTTACCTTGTCCTGCCAGCTAGAGCATTCTTACTAGTGATGGCGAGATGAAGCCTCATGAGGCATTGAACCACTCAGCCAACTGGTTCAAGAAAAGGTTCATTTCTTGATGGTTCATGTGCACACAGCACCACCTACTGGCAAGTTGTATAATCACAGCCAGCTGTATCTTAACACGTGTGATGCATTAATTTTTGTCTATTATGGCTCTTGGGAATGACTTCACAGAAGGTGTAGGACGAAATCATTTGTCTACATAAATTTTGTAAACACATGTGTACAATAAAATATTGTTTGAATGTATTCTCTGTGTGTAATTATTCCCAAAATAGGAGTGTCATGTGATATGGCATGTTGTGTAATAATGTTTTTCTGTGACTCTACAAAAATGGCATAGCCTTAATCAGGCAGAGGACAATGAAAGTGCTTATGGAACTAGGGAGGGGTAATGAATAGGCTGATGCTTGTGTAACTTGGATGATTTCATGCATTTTTATTAAGAAACAACAATTTCTCCACAGTTTTTGGTTTCAAACGATTTCTCTTTTTTGATACTACTTCTCCAGTCTTTGAAAAGACACGCTCACATGGCACAGATGATGCCGGGGTGCATAAATAAATAAGTGCAAGTTTGTACAGATTGGGGTACAGTGACCGATGATTAGCCCAGTACTCCAGGGGGTTCTCCAGCCTGCTTATGTTCGCCTCTGAGAGGTAGCGCTGGACCTCTACGGTGGCATCTGCTGAGACATTTGGAGTCCTCTTTGCCTCCATGACACTAGTGTCCAATCTTTGCCAAAGTCTGCTACCTAAATGGAAACCACAGTTTAGGTTAGTAAGTGTTTTAATAGGAATAAGTAATCTCAAAATGTAATACAAAAGATTACCTCCACTGAATTCTTGAGAGGTGGAAGCCTGGGGAATCTCGTGAGTGTTCTCTTCTAGGTTCCGTCGGATTACGGTGGCACACTCTGAAGTCAAGCGCTTCACTGCTTCAGCAGCTTTTGTGTTGCTGAAAAATGCTATAACTTTAAATCGTGGATCCAGGAGTGTAGCCAGCGACAAGATGCTCATTGACTGGAGCAGGTGCAGCTTCTCCCTGAGATGTCTGATGAGCTGCTCTCCTATTTGCACTGCTTCTGCAGGTGCCGACTTGGTGTCCTCCTCCTGAAGGGCCTTCTCTATCATCTTCAGGAGGGGGATAACTTTTGATGCCGACACGTGTTGTTCTGCCGAGAGCTCCATGGTGGCGTCATAGAAAGGAGAGAGTAACGAAAGGCACGCTACAACAATATCAAACTCACTGGCAGTTAAATAGGGAATGTCAGTGTGCAATCCAGCCAATGCCGCTCCTACTGGCTCCCTCAACTCCACCAGACGGTGCAGCATCAAGTAGGTGCTGTTCCATCTTGTTTCCACCTCCTGCATCAGCTTGGTTGCTTGCATGTCCAGCTGAAGCTGCACTTGTGTAAGCTTCTCCTTTAAAGATACAGAAGAGTAGGCCATTAAGTCACTGCAGTAGGAGTACAGACAAACTATTAACATTATATATTGGAATAAAATAAAAGAGGATACCTTAGCAGTGGTGCTGCTTCTAAAGTAGCCAACCAGCTTCCTTGCTTTGGCCCGGAGGCCAGAGAGCACAGGTTGGTGGTCAAGCGCCCTCTTCACAATAAGATTGAGGGTGTGAGCAACACAAATGTGGTGGCGAAGCTTCAGGTCTCTCACGCATGCCACCATATTAGGAGCACCATCGGTGACCATGCATGTCACCTTGCCTGAGATTCCCCATTCCTCCATCAGGGAGGCTTTCACACAAGCAATATTTTCAGCAGTGTGAGACTGGGGGAATGCCTGCACTCCCAACAACACCGAGCTCAGCTTTTCATTCTCCTCCACAAAGTGGCATGTCACTGCCAGGTAGGCATCCATGTTGATGGATGTCCACATATCTGATGTAAGGCTAACAGCAGCCACCTTCTCTACTTTAGCCTTAGCGTGCTCCTTAGCAGACTCATATTTGCCCTCCACCATGGCCTTCAGAGCCTAAAGGAAGAGATTATATATATATATATATATATATATATATATATGTATATATATATATATATATATATATATATATGTATATATATATATATATATATATATATATATATATATATATATATACATACATACATACATACATACATACATACATACATACATACATACATACATACATACATATTGCTGAATTGTGACACATACAATAATGTAGTCATTCGTTTCATGTATGGACCCACACATACCTGCCTTGTAGGGAGAACATAATTGGGATCCAGCTTAGACACAAATGTCTTGAATCCAACGTCATCCACAATAGTGAAAGGCTGGGTATCCTTCACTATCATGGAGACTAGAGCTTCATCCAGCTCTGCTTTTCTGGTGGCTGGTTAAAAGGGAATAAATACAGTGTCTGTTACCTATCTTTATTTGCACAACAAGCAAACATCAGCATGCAAAAATTGTGAAAGTGTGTTTTTAATATAGTAATGAAATACCTTGGCTGGGTGAAGCTCCAGTTTCATCCCTATTCTCATGCAAGGCACGGTAGTGCCTTAGCATGGATGAGGTGTTATTATTGTACCCCAACTCCTTGGAGCACAATAAACACCTCACCTTTACACAAAATAAGAAACAGTGAAAAATACAGTTCCTCATAAGCAAACCTAATGCATCTGCAAATGTTCAGTTCACCTTACCTTGTTAGGGCTTATCAAATCAAAATGTTCCCACATAGGGGACCTCCTCCTCTTTCTCGCCTGCTCCATCCTACTCCTATCCTGTCCTCGCACTCCTAAATCTCCTATGTATCTCTTTCCTAAACTCTCCAAACACCAAACTAACTTTCTCAAACTAAATAACCACTATCCAAACTCTACTATCCAAACTATCCAAACTCTATCCACTCTCTCAACTGACCACAACTCTCCTACAACAACCCACATTTTGAATGGAGCTTGTGGACTTTTTAAAGCCGTCAAACCCCGCGCAACAATCTGAGCCACTTCCCGAAGCAGTCACGTGGTACAGCCGGCCAGCGAGGCTTCGGACGTCATCGTTTTTGGCTCCTCCCCCAAATGAAGCAAGCCTCGATACGCGCATTGCGGAAACGCACCCTCCATTACTCGACACACGCCTCGAAGCCTCGGCACATAATGTAACATCACTAATTCTTACCTTGTCCTGCCAGCCAGTGCTTGGTTCGTCTGCCAGCCTGTGCTTCCTCTGTCCTCCTGCCGTGCTCCCTGCCTCCGTCAGCCTGAGTTCATCCAAGCCTTCCTGCTCCGTCTAGCTTACCAGCTCCAGTCATCACCACCCTCCTGCTCCAGCCCGGTACAGACTGTTGGTTTCTTCCTCCACTATCCATCTCCTTCAATAAAATTCACAAACTAAGCTTTGTGTGCGGTTGTGTTCGGGTTCATCTACAAATCATGACAACAACTTGAAATTTATTTCGCTGTGTTCTCCACAGTTTCTCATTTTGTTTCTGTAACATTGGTGTTAATTTCATGCAGATCTCCAAGATGATTGCCCAATCTAAACGGGTCAATAAGCCACTCATCATAGTGGTTCAGCAGGTCAGTAGGATCGCTGAAAAAAAAAAGAAAACATTCTCCCTCCACAACATTCTTCCATAGGTGTCGTTGTCCTGAAGTGCCAATGCTGATATCATTCCACAATTATGAGCAACATTACGCAACTATTTATGGACATGCGTGATTGTTCACACCTTTACCACTTTAGGAAACATTACACCTCCTGTTATGATTTAGTGGGCTGATCTACAGCCGTTTTTTTTCCCACCTCATCATTTTTTGAAGTGTCTAACGTTGTATGAGGCTAAATGTGATTCAGTTTCTTCATATGGGTTTAAACAATTAAAGCTCAAACTCATGAAAAAACTTCAGGTTCGATGTTCCTTGAGTTAAAACCAATTCAATAGAGTTATATTTAGGTGTTTTAATACTTTGTGGATTATTGTTGAATGAAAAAGTTTTGTGATGCGTAACGAATCCCGTCCGTCCGTCCGTCTTCTTCCGCTTATCCGGGGTCGGGTCGCGGGGGTAGCAGCTTCAGTAGGGAGGCCCAGACGTCCCTCTCCCCAGCCACTTGGGCCAGCTCCTCAGGAGGAATCCCAAGGCGTTCCCACGCCAGCCGGGAGACATAGTCCCTCCAGCGTGTCCTGGGTCTTCCCCTGGGCCTCCTCCCGGTGGGACGTGCCCGGAACACCTCTCCAGGGAGGCGTCCAGGAGGCATCCTGACCAGATGCCCGAGCCACCTCAACTGGCTCCTCTCGACGTGGAGGAGCAGCGGCTCTACTCTGAGTCCTCCCCGGATGACTGAGCTCCTCACCCTATCTCTAAGGGAGAGCCCAGACACACTACGGAGAAAACTCATTTCAGCCGCTTGTATCCGGGATCTCGTTCTTTCGGTCACGACCCAAAGCCCGTGACCATAGATGAGGGTAGGAATGTAGATCGACTGGTAAATCGAGAGCTTCGCCTTTTGGCTCAGCTCTCTCTTCACCACAACGGATCGGTACAGTGCCCGCTTCACAGCAGACGCTGCACCAATCCGCCTGTCGATCAAGACCCCAAGATACTTGAACTCTTCCACTAGGGGCAGCACATCCTCCCCAACCCGGAGAAGGCACTCTACCCTTTTCCGGTTCAAGACCATGGTCTCGGATTTGGAGGCACTGATTTTCATCCCGCTCCAGTGAGAGCTGTAGATCACGCCCTGATGAAGCCAATAGGACCACGTCATCCGCGAATAGCAGAGACGCAATCCTAAGGCCACCAAAACGGATCCCCTCAACACCTTGGCTGCGCCTAGAAATTCTGTCCATAAAAGTTATGAACAGAATCGGTGACAAAGGGCAACCTTGGCGGAGTCCAACTCTCACCAGAAACGAGTCCGACTTACTGCCGGCAATGCGGACCAGACTCTGACACCGGTCATACAGAGACCTGACAGCCCTTATTAAAGGGTCCGGTACTCCATACTCCCGGAGTACCCCCCACAGGATCCCCCGGGGGACACGGTCGAATGCCTTCTCCAGATCCACAAAGCACATGTAGACTGGTTGGGCAAACTCCCATGCCCCCTCAAGAATCCTGCTGAGGGTGTAGAGCTGGTCCAGTGTTCCACGGCCAGGACGAAAGCCACACTGCTCTTCCTGAATCCGAGATTCGACTATCCGACGGACCCTCCTTTCCAGAACCCCTGAATAGACCTTACCAGGGAGGCTTAAGAGTGTGATTCCTCTGTAGTTGGGACACACCCTCCGGTCCCCCTTTTTAAATAGGGGGACCACCACCCCAGTCTGCCAATCCAGGGGAACTGCCCCCGATGTCCATGCAATGTTGCAGAGCCGCGTTAACCAACACAGCCCCACAACATCCAGAGCCTTAAGGTACTCAGGGCGAATCTCATCCACCCCCGGGGCCTTGCCACCGAGGAGCTTTTTAACAACCTCGGCAACCTCAGCACCAGAGATGGGAGAACCCGACCCAGAGTCCTCAGGCTCTGCTTCCTCAATGGAAGACGTGTTGGTGGGATTAAGGAGGTCTTCGAAGTATTCCGCCCACCGACGCACGACGTCCCGAGTCGAGGTCAGCAGCACACCACCCCCACTGTAAACAGTGTTGGTACTGCACTGCTTCCCCCTCCTGAGACGCCGGATAGTGGACCAGAATCGCTTCGAAGCCGTACGGAAGTCTTTCTCCATGGCCTCTCCGAACTCTTCCCACGCCCGAGTTTTTGCCTCGGCGACCAGCCGAGCCGCCTGCCGCTTCGACTGCCGGTACACATCAGCTGCTTCCGGAGTCCCACAGGCCAAAAAAGCCCGGTAGGACTCCTTCTTCAGCTTGACGGCTTCCCTCACCGCTGGTGTCCACCAGCGGGTTCGAGGGTTGCCGCCGCGACATGCACCGACAACCTTGCAGCCACAGCTCCGACTAGCCGCCTCAACAATAGAGGCGTGGAACATGGTCCATTCAGACTCAATGTCCCCCGCCTCCCTCGGGACGTGTTTAAAGTTCTCCCGGAGGTGGGAGTTAAAGCTCCGCCTCACAGGGGACTCTGCCAGACGTTCCCAGCAAACCCTCACAGTGCGTTTGGGCCTGCCCGGTCGGACCGGCTTCCTCCCCCCGCCATCGGAGCCAACTCACCACCAGGTAGTGGTCGGTGGAGAGCTCCGCCCCTCTCTTCACCCGAGTGTCCAAGACATACGGCCGCAGATCAGATGAAACGACAACAAAGTCGATCATTGAACTGCGACCTAGGGTGTCCTGGTGCCAAGAGCACATATGGACACCCTTATGCTTGAACATGGTGTTTGTGATGGACAATCCATGACGAGCACAGAAGTCCAACAACAAAACACCACTCGAGTTCAGATCAGGTGGGCCATTCCTCCCAACCACGCCCCTCCAGGTCCCACTGTCATTGCCCACATGAGCGTTGAAGTCCCCCAGCAAAACGAGGGAGTCCCCAGGAGGGGCACTCTCCAGTACCCCTTCCAAGGTCTCCAAAAAGGGTGGGTAATCTGAACTGCTGTTTGGCGCATAAGCGCAAACAACAGTCAGAACCCGTCCCCCCACACGAATGCGGAGGGAGGCCACCCTCTCGTTCACCGGGGAAAACCCCAACGTGCAGGCACCGAGATGGGGGGCAACAAGTATGCCAACCCCAGCTCGGCGCCTCTCACCATGGGCAACGAATCCCGAAGCCTTAGAAATGACCTTGTAACCCTTTCAAGGTTAATAGATTACTTCTGTTAGTGAATTTCTTTACATCAGAGGATGATGTGTTGCTACTTTACATTGTCATATGGGTTTTACTTACCAAGGCATAACTTCGATCTACTGATCTGCCAATAGGGTTGGGGAGAATTACCCTATGGTCAGAGTGGTTTGGATGGATTTTTCCCTTAAATAATCGTTGTTTTGAAACTGCCCTTGCAAGTTACCCACTTAATCTTTATCTGATAAAAAAACAACTAGACTTCTGGAAGGGGGTCACACACGGTTTCAAAGTAATGTATGGGGTAGGATCATTGTGCTGCTGAATATGAAGTATGGTGAGGAGACAGCAAAAGCATCGCAAGGGGATTAAAAATAACCGAGAAAACCTGCTTTATTAGTAATGTTAAGAGATTGTTTCTTTTATTATTTGCTGGATGCAGAAATATTCTCTTGCCAGTTTCAATCCTGCATGGAAAAACCCTTATGCATACCAATGACCACAGGGCAAGACAGAAACCTCTAAAATTATTCCAAACATCAAATATGAACTGACACACACATAACTGATGCTCATATAAACTGATGAACTGACACGCGACTTGCCTCAAATGTTTACCTTCTGCTATATGTGTCTCGTCTTATTTGTGCTTTTTGTGCATGAGGTTTTTGATATCTCAAACTGTACCCTTTTATAGGATAAAGTATCAGGTATGTTTTTTCCCCTCCCACCTTCCTCTTGTTGCCTCTATCTTTTCACAGAGTATGGCAGCACCGTGTAAGGCGGTCCCTGGCAGCAAGGCCTCAGTAAATCGTCCCCCCCTGAAATGTTTGTGATGTTTGTTTGTTATGTTATGGCGATTGTACTGAAACAGCAATTTCCCTCTGGGATTATTAAAGTATGTCTGATTCTGAATCTCATGAAATACTTTCTAAACATTAGTTAGCAGATATAATTATGTGTCAGTAAAGTTTGATTAGCAGGATATTGCCCTGTTGCTGATTGAAGCCCCACTGCTGGTGTGTAGAAATAGCTAAAATGTAATGGCTTTGTGAAACAAGTAAATGAAACCGCTTTTATTTTCACAACCATTCTCAGTCTCTAACCGTGATGCATATATACACTGCCGTTCAAAAGTTTGGGGTGACATTGAAATGTCCTTATTTTTGAAGGACAAGAACTGTACTTTTCAATGAAGATAACTTTAAACTAGTCTTAACTTTAAAGAAATACACTCTATACATTGCTAATGTGGTAAATGACTATTCTAGCTGCAAATGTCTGGTTTTTGGTGCAATATCTACATAGGTGTATAGAGGCCCATTTCCAACAACTATCACTCCAGTGTTCTAATGGTACAATGTGTTTGCTCATTGGCTCAGAAGGCTAATTGATGATTAGAAAACCCTTGTGCAATCATGTTCACACATCTGAAAACAGTTTAGCTCGTTACAGAAGCTACAAAACTGACCGTCCTTTGAGCAGATTGAGTTTCTGGAGCATCGCATTTGTGGGGTCAATTAAACGCTCAAAATGGCCAGAAAAAGAGAACTTTCATCTGAAACTCGACAGTCTATTCTTGTTCTTAGAAATGAAGGCTATTCCATGCGAGAAGCCTGACCGTATGATACGCAAGAAGTGCCCATCCAACTAGTGATGGCGAGATGAAGCCTCATGAGGCATTGAACCACTCAGCCAACTGGTTCGAGAAAAGGTTCATTTCTTGATGGTTCATGTGCACACAGCACCACCTACTGGCAAGTTGTATAATCACAGCCAGCTGTATCTTAACACGTGTGATGCATTAATTTTTGTCTATTATGGCTCTTGGGAATGACTTCACAGAAGGTGTAGGACGAAATCATTTGTCTACATAAATTTTGTAAACACATGTGTACAATAAAATATTGTTTGAATGTATTCTCTGTGTGTAATTATTCCCAAAATAGGAGTGTCATGTGATATGGCATGTTGTGTAATAATGTTTTTCTGTGACTCTACAAAAATGGCATAGCCTTAATCAGGCAGAGGACAGTGAAAGTGCTTATGGAACTAGGGAGGGGTAATGAATAGGCTGATGCTTGTGTAACTTGGATGATTTCATGCATTTTTATTAAGAAACAACAATTTCTCCACAGTTTTTGGTTTCAAACGATTTCTCTTTTTTGATACTACTTCTCCAGTCTTTGAAAAGACACGCTCACATGGCACAGATGATGCCGGGGTGCATAAATAAATAAGTGCAAGTTTGTACAGATTGGGGTACAGTGACCGATGATTAGCCCAGTACTCCAGGGGGTTCTCCAGCCTGCTTATGTTCGCCTCTGAGAGGTAGCGCTGGACCTCTACGGTGGCATCTGCTGAGACATTTGGAGTCCTCTTTGCCTCCATGACACTAGTGTCCAATCTTTGCCAAAGTCTGCTACCTAAATGGAAACCACAGTTTAGGTTAGTAAGTGTTTTAATAGGAATAAGTAATCTCAAAATGTAATACAAAAGATTACCTCCACTGAATTCTTGAGAGGTGGAAGCCTGGGGAATCTCGTGAGTGTTCTCTTCTAGGTTCCGTCGGATTACGGTGGTGCACTCTGAAGTCAAGCGCTTCACTGCTTCAGCAGCTTTTGTGTTGCTGAAAAATGCTATAACTTTAAATCGTGGATCCAGGAGTGTAGCCAGCGACAAGATGCTCATTGACTGGAGCAGGTGCAGCTTCTCCCTGAGATGTCTGATGAGCTGCTCTCCTATTTGCACTGCTTCTGCAGGTGCCGACTTGGTGTCCTCCTCCTGAAGGGCATTCTCTATCATCTTCAGGAGGGGGATAACTTTTGATGCCGACACGTGTTGTTCTGCCGAGAGCTCCATGGTGGCGTCATAGAAAGGAGAGAGTAACGAAAGGCACGCTACAACAATATCAAACTCACTGGCAGTTAAATAGGGAATGTCAGTGTGCAATCCAGCCAATGCCGCTCCTACTGGCTCCCTCAACTCCACCAGACGGTGCAGCATCAAGTAGGTGCTGTTCCATCTTGTTTCCACCTCCTGCATCAGCTTGGTTGCTTGCATGCCCAGCTGAAGCTGCACTTGTGTAAGCTTCTCCTTTAAAGATATAGAAGAGTAGGCCATTAAGTCACTGCAGTAGGAGTACAGACAAACTATTAACATTATATATTGGAATAAAATAAAAGAGGATACCTTAGCAGTGGTGCTGCTTCTAAAGTAGCCAACCAGCTTCCTTGCTTTAGCCCGGAGGCCAGAGAGCGCAGGTTGGTGGTCAAGCGCCCTCTTCACAATAATATTGAGGGTGTGAGCAACACAAATGTGGTGGCGAAGCTTCAGGTCTCTCACGCATGCCACCATATTAGGAGCACCATCGGTGACCATGCATGTCACCTTGCCTGAGATTCCCCATTCCTCCATCAGGGAGGCTTTCACACAAGCAATATTTTCAGCAGTGTGAGACTGGGGGAATGCCTGCACTCCCAACAACACCGAGCTCAGCTTTTCATTCTCCTCCACAAAGTGGCATGTCACTGCCAGGTAGGCATCCATGTTGATGGATGTCCACATATCTGATGTAAGGCTAACAGCAGCCACCTTCTCTACTTTAGCCTTAGCAGACTCATATTTGCCCTCCACCATGGCCTTCAGAGCCTAAAGGAAGAGATTATATATATATATATATATATATATATATATATATATATATATATATATATATATATATATATATATATATATACACATATACATATATATACACATATACATATATATACACATACATACATACATACATACATACATTTATATATATATATTGCTGAATTGTGACACATACAATAATGTAGTCATTCGTTTCATGTATGGACCCACACATACCTGCCTTGTAGGGAGAACATAATTGGGATCCAGCTTAGACACAAATGTCTTGAATCCAACGTCATCCACAATAGTGAAAGGCTGGGTATCCTTCACTATCATGGAGACTAGAGCTTCATCCAGCTCTGCTTTTCTGGTGGCTGGTTAAAAGGGAATAAATACAGTGTCTGTTACCTATCTTTATTTGCACAACAAGCAAACATCAGCATGCAAAAATTGTGAAAGTGTGTTTTTAATATAGTAATGAAATACCTTGGCTGGGTGAAGCTCCAGTTTCATCCCTATTCTCATGCAAGGCACGGTAGTGCCTTAGCATGGATGAGGTGTTATTATTGTACCCCAACTCCTTGGAGCACAGTAAACACGTCACCTTTACACAAAATAAGAAACAGTGAAAAATACAGTTCCTCATAAGCAAACCTAATGGATCTGCAAATGTTCAGTTCACCTTACCTTGTTAGGGCTTATCAAATCAAAATGTTCCCACATAGGGGACATCCTCCTCTTTCTCGCCTGCTCCATCCTACTCCTATCCTGTCCTCGCACTCCTAAATCTCCTATGTATCTCTTTCCTAAACTCTCCAAACACCAAACTAACTTTCTCAAACTAAATAACCACTATCCAAACTCTACTATCCAAACTATCCAAACTCTATCCACTCTCTCAACTGACCGCAACTCTCCTACAACAACCCACATTTTGAATGGAGCTTGTGGACTTTTTAAAGCCGTCAAACCCCGCGCAACAATCTGAGCCACTTCCCGAAGCAGTCACGTGGTACAGCCGGCCAGCGAGGCTTCGGACGTCATCGTTTTCGGCTCCTCCCCCAAATGAAGCAAGCCTCGATACGCGCATTGCGGAAACGCCCCCTCCATTACTCGACACACGCCTCGAAGCCTCGGCACATAACGTAACATCACTACATCCAACCAATCCAACTTGTGGGAGCTGCTTCTGGAAGCGTGGGGTGCAATTTCTCCAGATTACCTCAACAAATTCACAGCTAGAATGCCAAAGGTCTGCAATGCTGTAATTGCTGCAAATGGAGGATTCTTTGACAAAAGCAAAGTTTGATGTGAAAAAAATCTTATTTCAAATACAAATCATTATTTCTAACCTTGTCAATGTCTTGACTCTATTTCTATTCAATTCACAACGTATGGTGGTGAATAAGTGTGACTTTTCATGGAAAACACAAAATTGTTTGGGTGACCCCAAACTTTTAAACGGTAGTGTACATTGAAGGCATTGCTTTTAAGTGCAGCCAGGTGACTTTAACCACACAAATGTAAAAGGAGACAACTGAAGAATGATCAAGTAAACTCCTGCATGTCCTGTAGGCTAAGGAAATATGTGGGAGTGGTTGTTTGACCAGATCATCTGGTTTATTGAGATGAGTTTCATGCCACAGAGGAGAAGACAGTCTGTCTGGGGAGTCTGTGAAGAGAGGATGGAGAAGCTGTTGTTCACGCTCGTAACTCTTGTGTTGGTGTCGTCCTGCAGTGGACAAGCTACATCCTGCAGTGATTATCCATGTCCAAAGTACGATGTCATAAAGAAGTATGAGGTAAGAATGACAGCCACAATACTATCACTTTAAAGGTTTTTTCATGACAATAGCAATAGATTTGTATTTCCTGTGTGCAGTCATTTGAGGAGCGTCGCTATGTGGACACTGACTGGATAACCACTAAGTTGAGCAGCAAAGACAGTACTTCACTCATCGCTGCTGCAAAGACACTGAGGGCTTTCTGTGATAAGCAGAAGGAAGCAGGTGAATCAGGAGCATAAACTTCATGTTTTGTTCAAAAAAGTTTGATTGTGAAGCAACTTGTTGAAGATCTAATGACTAAAAGCACATGGCAAAGAAATTAATCTCAAAGCGATAACGAGTAAATCATATTCTAATACAAAGAACAGTTTTCCACACCGACTGTCAGTGTTTAAAATGGTACTTCTGATATAAGTTCGGCAAAGATGTGAGATAAATTCCATCTTGACTACAGCAGAAAATTGTTCAAGCAGTTGAAAGAATGAATCTATCTATCTATCTATCTATCTATCTATCTATCTATCTATCTATCTATCTATCTATCTATCTATCTATCTATCTATACATACATGCAGTGTTGGGGAGTAACGGATTACATGTAACGACGTTACGTAATTTAATTACAAAAAAAGAGTGACTGTAATTCGTTACAGTTACAATGAGAAAATATGTAATTCAGTTACAGTTACTTCCGAAAACATTAAAAATTACAAATTTAGTTACATTTTTAAAAAAATATAAAGAAAAACCTTTGCGAAATATGTAATGATATTTTTATTGCTTCGCGCCCTGTATCGCCGTTCCCCGCTACGGCTCCTTGTCTCTATCACTCTGATGATCCATCCTGTGCTGGTGGAGCCTTCTGAAAGAACAGCAAGCGAGCGGACGTTTCACGGTTTTATTTCAGCTCAAGCAGCGCATCAAAAATGACAGCCTTCAAGCTTGTTGACAGCCACCTCTTGTTATTCACACACAACAATAAACCGTGACAGCCGACGTGTGTTGTGAAACTGCAAAACTTTGTCTTAAGCGGAAAATCAAACGCGCGTACACAGCTCAGCGTTCACAGTGTTGCGTTCGTGAGCGTCGGAAAGCTATGGTGCATTCAGGAGCATGGGACATTTCAGTTTTACAACGAAAAAAGCAGAAAACGGAACAGAACTTAACTCATACAATAATGTATTTATCCAGAAACAGTGTGGGCTTTCTTACAATACTGAATGCTCTATAATTGTATTTCTGTTATTTTTGATTATGCACATCTGCTAGCTTTTTATTCTAAAAAATCTATAATATTACAGCAGCAAATTATCAAAGTTTTTCAAAGCCTGTTTAAAAGCTCCAAATGGGGCTTCAGATCATACAGCAACAATTGTGCTGTCATTGTTTTACAGGGCAGAATTTGCATTTGCTGACTCTTGTCCTTTAACTACTGATGGATATACAGGAATAGAGTCATACAAGTGTCAATTCCCAATTACGCTTTTTTAAGGTTCACATTCAGTTCTCAAAAATTAAATGTTGAACATGGGTCAATACTCATTAAAACCTTAAAGTAATCAAAAAGTAATCAAAGTAATTAGTTACATTACTTTTTTAAAGTAATCGAAAAAGTTACACTACAATTACATTTTAAACAAAGTAACTTGTAACTGTAACTGATTACATTTTTAAAGTAAATTACCCAACACTGCATACATGCATACATACATACATACATACATACATACATACATACATACATACATACATACATACATAAGATAGCAGTTACTTAAATGGAGGGGAAGTAAGGGCTTTTTATCTAAAATAACTAAATATTTTTTTCCATTTAGAAGGTCTTTACCTATCTCTCATTTTTAACAAAAAAAATCTCTTTTGATTTGTGCCGTTATTTGCTTTTTGGCTAAATAATAGATCCAGAAATTATCTGCTTTAGTCCCATCTCAAAAGCGTACCAGGATAATACTCAGAGAGAAGGGAAAAACAAAAACAAAGAGAAACCCAGCCTTGTTTCTTTTCAGTCACTGTCCTATAATGGGTGCTAACTATGACAGACATAGGTTAACAGACTGCATATGTCAAATGCAAAAATTGTAAAGTTGGGGGGGGGGGGGTTACAATGCTGCTTTCACTGAGACACTGAATTGCATATTTTGAGGTTTGATTTTCTTCAGCACAAATTTAATTTTTGTGTCCTCCACTCCACTTTCTGATATGATTATTATCTGTCTATACTTCCTTATTCTATACCCACTTATTTAGTTCAGGGTTTTGGGAGGTGGAAGACTGTCTAGGATGTCCATAGGACAAAGTTAGGAGATGTCGTGGGAACAAAGATTGGACTGTGCATACATCAACTCACAACTAAAAGCAATTATGAGTCCACCATTTAACCAAACATGAATGTTGTCAAACCGGGATTTCCACTGTTACGGCTTTATCTGCACATCACACCATTGCTTCCCTGCATTTTTTCCTTCCAGGTAATGTGATTACAGATGGCTGGCCTGCACTTGTAACCATAGCAGAGGGTGACACTCCGTCCATGTCCTTGTCTTGGTTTCTTGCTTCTGACTCAAAACCTGTGATTACTGATACATCAGTCACACTTGAGCATAAAGCTGACACCTCCGTCTATGTCAGGTGAGCAGTGGTCTCCATGTTGCTTTATTGGAACTCAACCCTGTAAGAACAGATAAAACTTACAATGTTATAAAATTATGTTTTAATGTTATTTTTAGTAGATCAAGTGGAGCAGGCAATATGGTCTATAAATATACATTATTTAAAGCTCAGGCTAATCATCTGAAATTTAAGTTGAAAAGTGTAGTCATCAAGCTGCAGCAGAGTTTCAGGGTTTAAACTAAGGACAGGACAATAATGTATACACTCACTTCTCAACTCATCCACTGACTAGTTTTCCTGCCACTGAACAAAAGCATCCAACCAGGACAATATCATGTTTCACAATTGGGATAACATGTTTAGCCTAATGTGCAGCTTTGGTTTCCCAGAACACAACCAAAGGGTTTAGTTTTGGTCTGACCTTTTTTTTTTTCTTTTTTTTTTGTGTCCTGTCTGGAAATGTGGGAATAAGAATTGTTGTCTTAATGCCAAATAGAGCCCAACAGATTTTACTTTCACAAGTGGAGCCTTACTGCTTTCTCCCTAGTGCTCCGCTGGATTTATATATGCAAAAAGCTTTATTAGATTTTATGCTGGGACTATTTCATGTTCAATGGACACTGAAATGGTAAGGTAAAAGAGGAAAAAAGGAGAGAAACAGATGAGACAAAATGCTAAAAGGGAGAAAAGGTGAGCTAAATGACTTCACTTACCTCTGACTGAGAACTGCAAGCTCCAAGAAGTAGTGAATTTAATAAAACAATATCATAACATTTGTTTAGAAATGTCAGATTCCTTCATTTAACAGTGTGCATTTCTGAAATAGAAATTTGTGCAAGAAATAAATGGAAAAAGTTTACATTTGTATTCTTTCATCAATAATAAAAAACAACTTCAAACATTTCTGACTTAAGTCACAAAATGCCACAGGGTATTTGTATGTTTATGAACAAAATATTGCAAAAATTATTTGCTGACATGGCGAAATAGCATCCTTAAACTGAGAAAACAGAAACAGCTGAGCTGAAAATCAGCACAAATACAGAAGCTGTAATGACCGCACCGTTCACATGTGACTTTGTAAGCACAACTCATTATTTCCCTCACATTTCAATGAAGAAACCTCGGAAGTAACGAGATTGCTGCCCTTCGTAAACAGACATGCAAATCGTCATTAGTTAATTTTAAACAATATTTGGCCTTAATGAAGTTCATAGCTGAGAACGTTGTTTAACAGTAGTATGTTGAGCCGAACATAGTTAATGTGTTGACTGCCGTTTTGGTGAGTCTTGGGTACTCTGCCACCAGCAGGCAGCAGGATCTCCAATATCCCACTGCTCTCTTAGTGCTTTGTCTGCTTGCAGATCTACAGGTTCTCTTTGAAGAGAGCCTACATCTTCCCATTTCTAGATCTGCCTGGGCTTCTCTGGTAACATCTTTGAAAAGGAAAGGATTTTTATGAAAAGAAGTTATTTTAATTTTTAGCCAAAATGAACATGCGATGCAACATCCCTCTTTCCTTTTGTTTCTACCACTAATGGAAAGTGTGTACAATTATCCACTTTCAAAATGTCAACCTTTATCACACCCCTTCACTAGGCCACAAAATAGGACTCCTAGCTGAGCAGGAGCTTGTACATATCTATCTTGCATATATCTACATTTTGCTGGGAGACAAAAGGAACTTACAAGTTATATACTTAAATCAACATATCATCATATGCCATGGATACGCAAGGCTGACACACATTTGTCTGAGTATGGGTACCCGTGTATATTTTAAAATCAGTAGTAAATCTAGAGAACATGTATGAATTAAAAAAGTTTTCAATTTGTCTGATTTCAGGGAGTAACCTAATTCTTTGAATCAAAAAGGAAGGAAGCAGTTTCCATTGTTGAGATATAGGATTAGGGTTTGAGAGGAAGTTAAAAAATTGTAAAACTTTTTAACCAATTCAAAATTAACTATCCTGTTCTCTTTTGTCTTAGGTCTTACAGCGGAACCCCAACCATCGCTGCTGCTGAGGAAAACCGAAAGAATCTCATTGAGGCCTTGGTTAAAGAAGGGAAAAAGTTCAATCCTGCCATTTCTACAGGAGCTTTTTATCACTCATACTTCTCTTTAACTCACTACAATGAAGTCTGGGTCTACAGCGCCTGAAAGCAGCTGAGATGAGATGGTAATGTGAATCATGTAATCACTCTGGTTTACCTATACCTGTTTTCTATGCTGAGCTTGTTCTTTTCCCCTGTGTTAGTATGTTAGGTAAGTTAAGCATTGCACCAACTACGCCTGTGTGTCATGTCAGTGTTTTTGCAGATAGAAGGGCTTGATATACACATCATGACATAAAACTATAACTTTAAAGTGTTTAGATGTTTTATTTCTCAAATATGTTTATTTTTGGGGTTGTTTGTTGTGCTAAAGTGTATTTAAAGTCTTCCCTGATGGATTTCTGCAAAGTATACCTAATCCAGGAAAATGCAATTAACCATATAAACCAGTTTGTTGTAAAGCCTTCACTCATTGTCTCTGTACTAACAAAACACATAATAAATATAACAACAGCGTCCTATGCTAATGGTATCAGAATATATATTTGAACTTAAATAAAGTGCATGTCGTGGGTCATGAATGTATTGTGTTGATTTCAATCTAAACTTTATGATATAAACTTATATAAACACCGACAGGTGTGTCTGTTTGGAAAGAAATGTAATTATCATACCATTGAAGAGATAATTAGCAAACTGAAAAGTGATGTTGGGTGTAGGCTTATAAAGAAAAGCATGTGTACCAGGAAACAGCACTCGCTGTTGACCAATCCTCTAATCTGGGGTCTTTGTACCATCAACGAAACTATTGAATCAAACATTTTGCGACAATGTACTGGTTTATACACTGCTTAAACGGGGGCGAAAAGGAAAATAGCGGCTTAGAAAGACTAACGTGAGTTCTCAGAAGAATATCAGTGCAGTTTTTGAATCATTTTTGTTCCTCAGAGTAGTGATGGGCACTACTGAATCACTACAATCAGTATGCCTGTGCAAATTCTCAGTTGTTTAGGTAATCGCAACAGCAAACAGGATTAAATCGGAGGCAACCACTGGGTAAATGTTTAGAGGAAATCAATGCATGGATGTTCCAAATATTTCTTCAATTAAATGAAAACAAAACAAGTAATAATTTTTGGGCCAATAGAGGAGCGATCAAATGTTAGCACACTGCTTCAGTAGCTTCAGCTAGGAACCACCGATCAGGCCCCAAATATGGGTGCATTGATGGACTCAGACCTGAACCTCCAAAAGCATCTAAAGACAATTACAAAGTCAGCTTTCTATCACCTGAAGAACATTTGCAGGATTAAAGGACTAATGTCTCAGCAGGATGTGGAAAAACTAATTCATGCGTTTATCTTTAGTAGAATTGATTACTGCAACGGTGTTTTTACAGGCCTGCCAAAAAAGTGGATCAGACAGCTGCAGCTGATCCAGAACGCTGCTGCCCACGACTTTAAAATACTTCTGTTAGTCTATAATCACTGAACGCCTTAGCACCTAAATACATCACAGACTTTTTATCAGTGCATCAACCCTCCAGACCACTCAGGTCTTCTTAATTCAAGTTTGTAGTCCAACTGTTTTAAATATTTGCTTTTAGTTTCTATTTTCCCATGTTTGTTTAAATTTTTCCACATTTTATTCCAAATTGTTTTTATTCTGTTTTTATTTTCCTATATTTTAATCATGTAAAGCACTTTGCTTTGTCTTTGTTCTGAAATGTGCTGTACAAATAAATTTGCCTTGCCTTGCCTTGCCTTACCGAACTTTCAACGCCTATCTGTCTTTGTCAATAGGGGGTTTTCAGTGACGTCACTGGCCAGCTTCCGGTCCGCCATCTTGGGTGGCATATTATCATATCATATCGCGAATGGATAAGTAGGCCAGCGCGCTAGAGCCACCAGATAAGGATGTATATCTGAGGAAATGTTCCGTGATCGACCATATGGACCCCTATGCCCTCCACGGTGCCTTGTTTAGCACTAATCCAGATGATTGGCCAAATGTAGAGCACGGCGACATAGTGCATTACCTGGTGTTCAGTGAAAACCCTCTGCACAGTCTTGAGGAAATGAGAGCTTACAAGGGTCTAGAGGCTCACAACCAGTTCACATCTGGTTGGGTACGAGATGTAGAAGTTATGTACATGAAGGAAATCGCCATCATACGTGGACGGGTGAGTTTTAATAAGATGGTAAAAATGTAAACAATCCGATGCAAATGTGACGAAAATGCATGACAGCTTCTGCGGTGGCTGGCGGCCGGCGGTGCGCGAAGGCGCTTGGCTGAAGGGCCGACCGACGCCGCTCGCGCCTTTAATTATTTAAGCAGAACAATGACCAGTGCAAAATTAAGTTGTATTTACCGTATTTACGGTAACCCGGAAGTAGCGCGGACGTCACTTTGCATATCAGACGTCTTCGGCTACCTTGTTTGTGGTGTGAGCGCCTATACTTCAGAACAGTTCTGAAGCTACAAGTCCTTGGAGTCTCATGTGCAGTTTACGAATGGATGGGTTCAGGAGCTGCAGATCATAAAGCCAGCAAACAGTGGGAACCAGTAACTCGTTCAAAGGTAAGCTGTGCTCAGACGGGCTCTGGCACCTGCTAACCGTTAGTGCTAACAACCACTCACGCATGTAATGTACTTTTAACTAGCTGCTATGTGTTTCAAAGGTTTAGAACACACTCTCATTGACATCGGGATACTGTGGAAAGTTATGTTCGGTCGTCTTACAGCCGCGATCCAAGCGAGCCGACGACTCTTCGTTATCTCTGACACTTGTTCTCCGTGGTTGCGCCTCCAGGCAGGAAAGCGGTGGAAAATTAACCCATTTCTATGTTTTTCCCATGGCGATCATGTGTTGCGCTGTTACAGCCCACAATACAGCAACGGTTTACCATGGTTGAAATCAAGTTAAGGTGAAATTAATCAAATTAAAACACGGCTGAGAGGGAGTACAGTACGCGGTAGTCATAGGCAGTAGTCTGAGTAGCGGCGGTGGAGGCAGTCAACATGGCGGCCACGGAAAGTAATACGTCATGACGCCCAAGCCCTATTATTAATATATTCTTACATGTTTTAAATGCTTAACAGTTAATTACCTGTGACAAAGTGAGCACCGCAGACTCTGGCGTATTCCAGCTTCACACCGTCCAAATCGGACCTGGATATCCGTGTCAGCCATAGGTGACGGCGTTGTTCAGATAGCTGTTTTGTTTTTTCACATTGATTCACGATTACGGCTGGTAGGCCGATAGAAAGAGCGTTGTTCTCCACCTCCACGGGCCGTGCAACCAACCATTAAACACGTTTTCCCCATTGTTCACTTTCAATACTGCCTAAGGCGTCATACAATGCAGGGTCAACGGTGCGAAACGACTGCCACCCAATATGGCGGACGCGCTGAGTAGTCACGTGAGCGTGACGTCACCTGAAAACCCCCTATTCTGGTGGCTCGCACTTTAGCAGCCTGCAGTTGGTACTCTGCTGTTTTAAAAAGGACATGGAGGCCCATCCTCCCGGGCGCATTCTAAGTCAGATGTAAATCAATTGCCCACCCATCACTGTACTGGGTCATTGGAAGCTATTGCTTGGTGTGAGTGGAGCACTTGGTCACTTTGTTGACTGATTTGACAAAGGCCCAGTTCGGGTAACCACAAGTGTGCAGTGATTTCCTGATGTGCTTGTGTTATTTTTGTTTCTCCTCTGTGGCAGAGGGAATGTTGTCAGTCTGGTAACTCAGAGTTCTGATAATAGAGTTGGTGCTCCAGTGGGTGATCTGAATCAAAATGCAGATATCTGTCTGTGTGTGGGCTTCCGGTAAACCTCAGTTTTAAGACTACCATCTACCTCAATGGGTACCGCACAGTCCAGCAAAGGCGACATGTTGCTCTTCACATCCTCTCTGGTAAACCTTATAGGCCCGTTTACACTACATCTAAAAACCGAGCCATGCCGAGACCAGTCCGAGCTTGGTTCAGTTATCCAAGACAAGCCGACCCGTTTACACACAAAGCTTATCTCGGTTCGTTGGTTGCTCCTCGCCCCCTAGTGGCGATCTGCGGTACTACCGCTCTCTGGGATTGAAGGCGGAAGCAGCAAAAAAAACAGCACGGCGCCCGTAACATTCAGGAAGTTATGCTTGATATTGTGATATTTCGGTGTTTGCAGAGAGTCAGGGGAAGAAGGCAACCATTGGTGAATTTACTTGAGAAAGTTGGCTTTTTGGGAAGTGGATGAGACAAACGAACGTCTAATAAGGATTTACAGATGCAGGAAACAACGACAGACACTGAGGTTCATTGCGCTGGTAAGCAGAATCATCACTGGAAACCGTGTGGCACGGTAAGGAAGCTAGTATTATTATGAATGTCTGAAATTTGTCTGAATGGAGTGTGAATCGGGACGTGCAGCCAGACACGCCGGAAAACCCGCTGACAGTCAGCTGACTGTAAGGGCATGACGCGGTCTGCTCATGCGCTCTTCGTTATCAGAAAGCGGGATAAAATAGAACCAGGCCGAGACCTACCCAAGAACTGGTCTGCAGTTAGCGCGGTCCGGTTATGGTTAGCGCGGTCTGGTTCAGTCTGCTGACCGTTTACACACAAGAGTTATCTCGGTTACCGAGCTCGGACTGGTCTCGGCTCGGTTAAAAAAGTGTAGTGTAAACGGGCCTTATGTTGCTATCCACTGAGTTGATGTGGTTGGTGAATGCCTAAACTTCTTTGGTTTGGATTTTTACGTGTCGTCCATGTATCTAAACCATTGAAACGTTTTCAGAAAGAACTGAGCAAAAGTCCGGTTGCTTCCGATTTAAGCCTGTTTGCCGTTAGAATCAGTGATCAGTGAAACAAATGACTTGTTCAAATTATTTCTTCACCAATCATTAAGTTCCTATAACTACATTTTCATTTCTTTCCATTATATTAGGCATTTATCAAGGCTTAGTGGGCTATTCATAGAGCTGTAATAACATTATCTGTTCCTTTACATTTAAAATAGGGAATAAGCAGCTCTTAGTCACACTAAGTTTGCTATTTATAGAACTTTAACTCCCTATTTTGTTTCTTTACATTTAAAACAAGTAATACAGATGAAACAGACTTTTCAGGCTCTCTCCTTACCTTATTTTGAAGTTCTAGCAACCGAAAGTCAGTCTGGTCAGATCGAAAAAATAAAAAAACATGTCTCGAAATTAGGGCTGGGCAAGTTAATGCGTTAATTTTGCGTTAATTCATTAGACTATTAACGGCGATATTTACTTTAACGCGCATTAACGCATGTTGCTCACATGCTTTTATTTTGTGAAGGTCTGTTGCTGCGGTGTAGGGGTTTGAATCAGAACAGTAGGTGACGATAATGCGCCAATAACCTCGCTGTCAGCCCAGCCTCGGATTCAAAGAGGAAGAAAGGTGCTGGCTGGAAAAAAACAGCCGACATGGGGAAGGCGGTGTTTCCCGCAGGAATTTGCTTAGGCGAGGCGGTGAGTTGGCGAACGGAACAAGTTTTGTGCGGAGCGGAGTGGGGTCTGCATCGACGCCGTCGGTGAAGTTGCTTCTCGTTTCAAAGTATCCATGTGTTTTTGCCTGTTTTTTCCCTGCCATTCACTATATGCACGCGAGAAAGCAACAACAAAAAACCGCTTGTTAACGTCAAATAAACATGCAAGCATATCGAGTTAGCAAGCATTTCAGTTTAAAAGTTCTTCCAGCAACGAATATGACAGAAACAAGTTAGTTGTAATCACTGCCAAGTTAATCTTTGGTATTGAACATAAAATGGTAATGCTGCTCCCTGCGGTTACCTCAGAAATTGCCTGTTTTTGGTAGATTTTTCCCCCATAAAGAGAATTTCCTGTCAGTGGCAATAAGCTTTAATTTATTATTATTGCTACTTTTTGTTTTACATGTTTAAGTTGAGCTTTACACTAAATATGTGTTACTGATAAGTGCTACAAATGTTACAACACTTTTGTTCATATGGCAGCAGAACATTAAAATAAAAGTGCTCTTTATACTACTTTTGAATTCATTCTTGGAGTTTGTAAATACAATGCGATTAATCATGATTAATCAGGCAAATTATGAGATTAATCGCGATTAAATATTTTAATCGTTGCCCAGCCTTACTCTAATTTTTAAACTTTTGGATTAAAAAAAATACCACTGCCTCGGACCGTGAACAAAGCACTTGTACTCTACCGCAAGAGATGGGGACCCATCTGCAGCCAGCAATGGAGCTCTGCTTACATATTTCAAATCCACTCCGGTCCACACCGGAAGTTTTGGGAAATAGACAAAAATACAGTGCTGAATAAAACTTCTAGATCAAAAATCTATAGCTTATGAAAAATATATAATTTCAGATCACCCCAGAAAAAAGTCCATTACATAAATTAAACAAATAAAACTAATTATCGATCCCAAATCAAATCTGTCCTTCCATCTCAGTCCTTGGTGCATTGTGACATAGCGCCACTCAGTAAGATTTGAATAATGCACAAATCAGGGTGGTTCACTCGTTCAACCAGTACACGGTTCACATGCTGAGTCATATTCACACTGAACAAATCAGTGATTCATACTGATTTAACAGTATAGCAGCAGTACATCTCGACTCGATGACAGTGGGAGGGAGACACAAACTGATTCATGCAGTACAGTGAGTGACCCGACTCAGCACTGAATGATTTGGTCTCCTGCTACGTTCAGCAGTACACAAGAATCACGAATCAATGCTGTACTAGATGTGTCCAGGAGAGTCACGAATCTCAGGAAGAGCAGGAACAAAACATACTGATTTATGCAGAATATGATACTAATACAACTAATACTGTACTAGAAGTGGTGGTGCTGGTTCTGCCAGTAACTGCTTGGATGTGAATTAGCACACATTTCCAGCATGTGAAAGAAAAATAAATTTAACGTGACTAAATGTCTATTTTTTCAATTTGTTTTGTTGGACTCAAATGAAAAAAATAAATGTTTAAAGTGGGGAAAATAAATAGCAAAATGAGAAACTATATTGAATACTGTACAGTTTTATATGAATTAAATATTAACTTAAATGTAGGGGAAAATCAAATATTACATTAAGAACAAGAAATGGCAACATACAAACTTAAATCTCTGTGAGGCCTACATTAATAATATAAAAAGAAAAAAAATGTCAAAAAATCAAAACAAATAAAAGATATTGTGATACACACATATATATAATACATAATACAATACATAGCTCGGGGAAACAGATATCATTCCCTGTTGCATGACACCATATCCCCTGCAAGAGGAAACGGTAGAACGAATCACTCTGGGCAGTCAGTGTTCAGTCACGTGCATGACAGAACACGGACGTTCCAGTACCGACCGAAACGTGCGCTGACCTCCTCAACTGTATTGAGAAATGTACAACTAAGTTAATGAAGTGATTCGATTCTGTTTGTTCACTCAGATGATTTGTTCTTTTGAATGAATCATTCAAGAGCCTTACAACACTTCCTCGGAGATAAATTAGTCCCACTGGAAAAACAACAGATTCTTGCTGTGTTTCTTTAAAACGATGTTTGTTGTTGGTTTTCTCATTCAACTCACAGTCAGTGTGGACAAAAAAATATGGGCTGCACATGGTCATCTGAGTCCTGGCGAGCCCCAGTGGGGGGGTATATAGGCGACAGAGGCTCCATCCTAATACCCTTTATAATAGCTCCTAGCTCTTGCTCCTTGATCTTTCATGGGGTCAAAAGTAAGAACTCTATTGTAAGTAGGAAAGGTCGAACTGCGATGTGAACTGAGTCAAATCTGGGCCCTACAGCCTTCCAAAAATGAACTACAAAGCTGCATTCTCTTCTCTCTGGACCTTTTCGTTGATTTCCAGGTGGGTTGTGCTTTTGTGTCATGTCACGCAAAGGATTGTGGGATAGCCAATAGCTCCTTAGCGCTGGTAAGGGACTTCATGAGGTTCCTTTGCTAAACTAGCCGCGGTTGGAAGCATACAGGCTAATTTTCCTACCTCCTTCCTAACTGACTGCACTTTTTGGACAGCACTTATCATGGCGATCACTGACATACTCCCGTTTTGGCTAAGGAGTCCTTACTCATTTAGGGTATGCGGATGGACCCAACATTGTTGTCACACATGCATTGTGGAGAGGAATTAATTAGCCTTTGAATCAGGCATTCGATATTGTTAAAGCTACCACACCCTGTCGGTGGTGAAACACCTTGGGTTGCCCCAGCTCTTTACCCCTAGGGTGACCCTACTTCTACTTTAAAGTGTTTTCCAATTTACGACGCAAGAAACAGAAATCTGAACTTTAAAAGTAGAATGGGAGGCAGATCCTTTAGCTATCAGGCTCCTCTCCTGTGGAACCAACTCCCAGTTTTGGTCCGTGAAGCAGACACCCTGTCTACTTTTAAGACTAATCTTAAAACCTTCCTTTTTGACAAAGCTTATAACTAGAGTGGCTCATGTTACTCTGAGCTACCTTTATAGTTTTGCTGCTATAGGCTTAGGCTACTGGAGGACATCAGGATCTAATTTTCTCACTCTATAGAGTTCTACTGTTCTTCAATTATGCATTACGTGTTGTCATTTCTGCTTTAACTTTCTGTTCTCTCTCTTTTATCTTCATAGTAGGTTCACCTGGTCTGGCGTTCTGTTAAATGTGAAATCATCCAAAGAAGACGGCTCACCCGCTATTACCATCTAATGTAGAACAGATTATAATAATAATAATAATACATTTTATTTCAAGCGCCTTTCAAAACACTCAAGGTCACTGTACATGTAAAAACAATAAATGGTAAAAGCAGTCGTCATAATTAAAAGACTAGACAAGATTACTGGATCAATGTGTGCTTCTGTGCTTGTTTGTCTCTCTTGTTGTGTCTCTGCTCTGTCTTCTGTAACCCCCAGTCGGTCGAGGCAGATGACCGTTCATACTGAGCCCGGTTCTGCTGGAGGTTTTCCTTCCCGTTAATGGGGAGTTTTTCTTCCCACTTTCGCTTCATGCTTGCTCAGTATGAGGGATTGCAGCAAAGCCATGGACAATGCAGACGACTCTCCCTGTGGCTCTACGCTTCTCCAGGAGTGAATGCTGCTTGTCGGGACTTTGATGCAATCAACTGGTTTCCTTATATAGGAACATTTTTGACCAATCTGTATAATCTGACCCAATCTGTATAATATGATTGAACTTAACTTTGTAAAGTGCCTTGAGATGACATGTTTAATGAATTGGCGCTACAGTATATAAATAAAATTGAATTGAATTGAATTAACTGGTTTAATCTAGCTAAGTCAGAGAAATGTTTACAGACACATCAGCGCTGATGGGCTCCTGATCGAACACGACGCAACGGCAATGAAAGTAACAAGAGCCCTGACTGATCATTTCTTAAGCATTATAAAGTCTAGGTACACGCCCATGCAAGGGCTGTACGCTTCCTAACATGTCGTCAGTAAAATAATGTGTCACCACTTGGGTGCTATCTGAAGACCTTGTGTCCCAGCCTTGTGTCCCACACTGTCTAGGTGTGCATGCAGCTCCTAGGACTGACTGACGTTCCACTCGTTCTTCCCATTTCTACATTCTACTCAGATGCCACATTTCTAACAATCCCCCTGATGATGTGTCTAAATGACACATCACCAAAAAATAACCAACCAGACTCGTGGAACGTCAGCCTCCAGGCTGTCCCTCTTTTATACAAATCAATCACACAACCCTGTTACCCCATACAAAAACCTATATATCATCAGGAGACTCCATCCAGCTAGCACGTGGATTCCATCCTCCCCCCACCAAGGACGGAAACGCCATCTCTCTGGTAGCCTCCTGAGTAGTGTAGTGTAGTGTTGTTTGACAAGCTAACCCTTATTAACCTATATGTGCAGTTATTAAGAAAGGCAGAGAAAAAACACTAGCCCTAAGCACACCAGAAATATCTGTCTAAATATCATGTCAATCAGTCACTGTAGACCCTAAACGTTGTCATCTTCATCCGCCTCAGTTTCTTCCTTTCGCCTCCAACCTGTCAGGGTCACCTTTCTTGAAGAGGAATAATTATCATACAACAAACAATTCAGGCATGGCCAAATATAAGGGCCCTAAAATCAAACTTTGTGCTACTACATTAATGATTCTAACTTATTTCCATCTAATCAAATAGTACTAAACATTTTTTTTTTTACTACTTATGTATTTTATTGCTTTGAAAGAATAGCTTTTAACTTTTTATTGATTTAATCCCTAAATTGCAACTGGAGTGATCGGAGTGTTGTAAGGTGAATCACATGGGACCAAGACACCAGATGACAATAAACCAGAAATAGTACCTCTGATACCTTCAACTTTTTCACGTGAAAGTGGGTACTGCTGCTGGCTCACAATATCAGCAGTGTTCATCTGCAAGAAAACAGGGGAAACATCAGAGCACAGCCCAACATCAAAAGGTCCCTTAGACCAAACTGTGTCTGGAACAGATTTCAGAAGTTGCAGTGCCATCTCAGAAACTGTGTTCTCTCTCCCGTGTGTTCTACTCCTCTTCACCATCTCCAAATTGAGATGTAACCTCCCCTCATAAATGAGTTTGTAGGTGTTGCACTTGGGGCTGTACTCCATGAGAGGAGTACCTTGCACTTGTTGCCAATCATCAGTTTCAACAGCTTTTTTGACCATGGGACCCAAGTTCTTTGCCTGTTGTCCATTTGCAACCTTCAGGGTGAAATGGGGATGCATGTCCGCAGATAACTGATACAGCATTTGCAACTCCTCCGGTAATTTTGCCGCAGCAGCAACTCCTTGTAGCCCGACATAAATATTGGACCAACTCACCCACAACTCGTCAGAGTGGTATTTGTCCTGCAAAAGTTTTAGCACCATGTCCCATGTGTCCTGATAACTGTCAATGTCATGCACCTGTTCTGGGGATCGTAAATAGTTCAGTGTAACATGAAGGGGGTCTGCTGGAAGAGAGTAAGAACGAAGAGAAGTTATCCAAACATCCCAGCGTTTCACAACGTCTAACAAAGAGTTGTCTGCCGGATTTAAAACATTTCCCCACCACACACAAGCATTTTGTTCTTCAAAAACTGGGGTCTGGCTCAACTGGTTTGTGTCAGCATTCTGAGTTCTAACAATCTTGCCATTTGGGAAAATCACATCTGTATAAGAGAAAGAGCAAACAACAGTGGCCCCTAACACAGCAATCAAGTCACGTGCCAACAAGTTTAGTGGACATTGTTTTTGGATCAGAAACTCATGCAGAAAAATCATGCTGGATTCATCAAAAGGAAGCACACATTCAACTGGTTTGGAAAAATAACATTTCTGGGTGTTACCGGAAAATCCCATCACATCAGTGTATTTACCAGAGGTCGGGAGATCAAAGTTCAGAGTACTATAACGTGCACCAGTGTCAAGCATAAAAGGGTAGTTTTTTCCTTGAATCAAAATGTCTAAAACTGGAGCCGGAAATTTCTCTAAATCTACCTCTGAGATGGAACCCCGGCCCCACTAGTATTGTGGCATCTGATTGTAGTTGGGGGCCTGATGTCCATAAGATGGTTGTTGGGGGGGGGTTTGGTAGTGCATGCGTTTGTTGAGGCGGGTTAATGGTGCGCTGCTGCCGCCCAGAGCCCCAAGAAATAGTAGGACAGTCCCTTTCAAGATGTCCTGGCTGACCACAATTCCAGCACAAGAAAACATTGTTATTCCGCCAGTTTCTGGGGCCTCTAAAATTCCCCCTTCTGGTATGTCTAAACCGGTTAGTGCCTCTGCTGGGGAAGGTTACTTGTGGAGACCTTTGGTACATCTGACACAGGACATCTGGAGGATAGGGCACCAGAAACTGATCTGAGCCAAACACAGGTGTCGGAGCAGCAACCATCTGAGCTTTTGCCACCTTACCCTCCTTTTTCTTCTCATTTTGTCTGTCTCTCAGCTCCTGCAGCTGAGAGGTTAAGAGTTGTTGCTGTAACTTTTGTAAATCACTGCTAGTCTGTTTCACATTCTTGTCATCTCTATCCAGATGATGTGCTAAAGTAGCCATCCATTGATCTAAAGGCATAGCCTCACCTGCCACCACTCTGTCCATGTCATCTTTAACAGCACCTGTTTGACCTTTTATCATTGCCTGTTTGAACAGCTTCTGCAGCGTTCCTGATAACGGGCAAGATCCCGTCTGCTCTTCCCATACTTTCAACATTCTGTTAACGTTTGCTTCAGCTGCCTCTCCTGCATGACGCTTTGTGTCATTTAAAAGGTTAGAATCCGTCCTCACCGGATAAAACATTCTAAGGGTACCCCAAAGTCGTTGTGCTACCGGAGCCAAAGGGGCAGCCGCTCCCAGTTCCTCCGTTCTAGCAGAAACGTCAGCTGCATGTACCTCATGCGGTTCCAGATATGCTGATAAGCCAGTTCTCACATCACCAATAGCCAATATATGTCCACTAAAAATCTTCAGGAATTCTCTGATCCAGGTGTGCGCCCCCTTCCTCGGGTCAGGAAGCCTGTCTCTCAACAAAACACCATCAGCACATGATAAAGGGTTGTACGTGACTGTCTGCACCTGTCCAGCAGCATTGTGAGTCTGAAACAATGGCATTTGCACCTTTGGTTTTGTTACAGGTTCAGAAGGACCAGCTTCATGATTAGAACGGGGATTGTATTTGGGGCCTGCTACATCTGGGGGCTGGGAATAATCCTCCTTTTTCTGCTTTAATATAGTCGGAGAATATATAATGTATCCTGCTGCCATACCAGCCTCAGATTGTGCTAGTTTGGCAGCACTGTCGTCAGGTAAAACAAGTGACATAGTGACATATTAGATTCCTGCTGTGCAGCTGCTCCAAGGTCTACTAACATTTCTGATGCTCTCTGTCCTTCTACATTTTGCCTTCCTCTCTCCTTTAATGCCTTATCTATGTCACACTTTTGTTTAGTCTCCTCCTGACATTTTTCAGACTGCAGCTGCACTTCTAAACTTTCCCTCTCCATTTGCATCAACTCCTCCTGTTTATCAATTCTCGCCCTTGGCATACCATCCCCCGCTTTCAACCGGTAAACACGTCCACTCTTCGGTGTATCATAGGCATCTGTGTCACCTGTATCGTCCGTCTGTCTGGTTTAACTGGTCCTGTTTGCGCTTCTCAGACCTCTTTTCTTGATATGTAGGTAGTATGTCACAGCTTATCTGTCCCTCACGCAGTTCAACAACAGGCATTTGCACAGGAATTTCTGATGGAGTCATTTCACTTTCAGCCTTGGATAACATTGCTCTAGCATCACCATACAGATTATTTTGCATAACAGGAGCCGCACCAGAAACAGACATGTCTGAAATAAAGGAAGGCGGGATGTACTTACCCTCTTTTGTGAAAGATGATGGATCACACTCCCCATGCAGCTTTTCACTCCTTTTTTGCTGTATTTTATCAAACCCTGAGAAGCAGGCACTGAAATAAAGTTTTGTGAGTTTTATCAGGTCTGAAATTTTGATTTCCCCCTTTTGACATTTTTCACGAATAAACAATTTTGCACCAGTAGTTTTTTCTTGTGCCTGAGCCAATCTACTTTTTAACACATTTAAATAGTTTTCACGCATCAAGGAATTTGGTGGGGCGCCCTCTGTGTCACCAAAAACCCCGTCGTCCCTCATTTTTTCGCACCAATCGTCAAACTGCTTCAGATGATGTTCTGCATCCTTGTGGGGGAAGCTTGCTAAAATGGTCCTTTTACCTGTCTCCAACAGCACTCCCAAGGAACACTGCTGGAGCTCATTTACTGATGCACATTCAGCCATTCTAGCAATCACACGTTCTGGCCGACCGGTCCTGTCCAGCACGGAGAACCCAGTCCAATGAGAGCTTATTGATTATCTCCCAGACACCAAAACTTATTATGTTCCTATATGCCTTATTATAGTGTTTTACACAGCAGTTTCAATGAGCCAGTGTACTTAGGATGAGCAGGTTATACGTCACCTGAACAGGTGCACCCTTGCTCTTCACTTTCACTGGCTCAATGTCGATAACGTGTCACAATCACACACACCCTCACACACACACACACACACATACCACGTGGTCAATCCCCAGTTAACTGTATCAACATATACCCTTTTACTTACTTTTTTCAAATATAATTGGACTAGCGGCTTTTAAAGTTCTTTAAGAGAACTTTTGGAGCTATTGAAACCAAAAATCAAACGGCTGGGAGCTTTTGGAACTATTTATGATGGTCACTGGACTTTAAACCTAAGCCAACTCATACGCGCTCGTTTTTCGAAAAGGCAGCTTTGATATTCCCGCGAAAACGAAGAATTTTACGTTCGTATTCGCGCAATAAGGGGCTCTAAACCCGCATTTCTAGGCTACATAATTTTTTAGAGGTTGGTGCCTGACCCCTGGGACATGAAAAACCCTATGAAGCCACGCGTAACCGCATGCCTGTCAGAATGGCAGCTTTAATGTTAAACAGAGAGGAAGACGCGTTTTCCTTCGTGCCTAACAAGGGAGCTCTAAACCCACATTCTCAAGGTTTACAGTATTTTCAGAGACCTGGCCAAGGTCCCCCGGACTTATCACCGTTGTAACCGCACGCAAATAACAAATTTTACCAACACGTTTGCAAACAATTATCCTGAAACATTTCTCTGCCTTAAGGTATGCAAAAGATTATCTCACTTCAGGAAAAACCGGCACAGCCAAAGTGCTTGTTAAAAACACTGGAGATATTTGTTTAAAAAGGAATCTCCACACCTTATGTATGCGGCAGCAGGCTGTGTCCTCTCTCCAGAGTGGAATCCTTGCCGAAATCCGAAAAATTGAAAGTGGCAAATCACCTTTCAGGAACCGGGCGGAAACACCAATTTGTTAAAGCTACCACACCCTGTCGGTGGTGAAACACCTTGGGTTGCCCCAGCTCTTTACCCCTAGGGTGACCCCACTTGTACTTTAAAGTGTTTTCCAATTTACGACGCAAGAAACAGAAATCTGAACTTATAACTGGTTTAATCTAGCAAAGTCAGAGAAATGTTTACAGACACATCAGCGCTGATGGGCTCCTGATCGAACACGACGCAACGGCAATGAAAGTAACAAGAGCCCCGACTGATCATTTCTTAAGCATTATAAAGAAGTCTAGGTACACGCCCATGCAAGGGCTGTACGCTTCCTAACATGTCGTCAGTAAAATAATGTGTCACCACTTGGGTGCTATCTGAAGACCTTGTGTCCCAGCCTTGTGTCCCAGACTGTCTAGGTGTGCATGCAGCTCCCAGGACTGACTGACGTTCCACTCGTTCTTCCCATTTCTACATTCTACTCAGACGCCACATTTCTAACAATATGGTGGGGTAGGCCACTGCACAGCCTTGGGGGTGTAACTGAAAATCACTTATCCCCCCCTCAACATTTTTTAGTAACAAATTGTCAACCAACAAAACGGATTAGTCTACAAATCTTAATGACTGAGGATAAGGTTTGGAAAGTTTGACAAAGTGACTAAATTAAATAAAATCCTAAATCATACCTCAGCTGAATGGGGAAAGTGTCCAGGGGTGAGCCAGTGCAGGTCTGTGGAGGGTGCTGAAACATCCATTTATGATGACCACTGGTGAATGGTAAATGGCCTGTACTTATATAGCACTTTATCAGGTCTGACAATCCCAAAGCACTCCACACTACATTCAGTCACTTATCCATTCACACACTGACAGCGGTGAGCCACAATGTAGCCACAGCTGCCCTGGGGTAGACTGATAGAAGAGAGGCTGCCATACAATCAGTGCCAACAGCAGGCAAAGCACTCATGGGAAAAGGGCAATTTGAACTAAATGAGTCAGCATTAAGTGTTTTTACAGCCCTATGTCTCCCTCATTAACACAGAGAGACTGTGACTCAGTCAGAAGAGTAGTTGTCTTGTAATCCAAAAGTTGTGGGTGTGACTGCAGCTTCCTCCTTTCGCATGTTGATGTTAGTTGCCTACTGGGGTCCGTTCTTCGTACGTTGCTTAAAACATCCAAGATCAAATGACACATCCAAGATGATTTCATCCGGCTAATCATGATCCGGCTAATTGGGTTCTTCGAACACACCCGTTGTTTAGGATTAGTATCGCAGGATTGATAAATCTGAGACAACTGCGCGTTCATGCGTTTGTTTAAAAGGGGAAATGTATCGATAGTAGAAACATTGATCAGCAACGCTGCTATTGGCTGTTCATCATGGCCAAAGAACGCCCACAGTTTTTCTCCCAAGCAGAACAAGAGCTTTTAATGGAAGGTTATGACGAATTTGAGTCATTAATTAAAACACCTCAAAATCTGTTAAAGCCAGGAGAGAGGGCTGGCAAAAAGCAGCAGACAAATTAATGCGTAAATACTGTCCAGGGTAGATGTTTCTATCACTTTCTACAGTATGAATTTTTGCATTTTAATAATCTCATATTCACTTTGTTCTTTTATGTCAGAGCCTCCACGGGACCCACTAGAACATGGGGACAAGTAAAAGGGAAATACAAGAATATTCTACAAAATGGTAGTCTTTAATTATTATACTTTATTTTAAAAAAGCACTTATGTCAAGAGATCCAAATTTCGGTGTCATTCCTTAGACACGGGAAGTAAAGGACATGTGCAAACTGGGAATTTTAACAAAAAAAAAAATCTTTATCCATAAAAAATGAAAATTTTCCTTTTCCAAGTCATCCACAGTTTACACGGCAAAACTGTATTGCGTGGCTAGATAATCCATCCATAGTTTTTTCTAATCCAATATACGGCTGGACAGGAAGCAAGCCTTTCAAAGTAAACTAAACTTCACAATAAAATGGCCCGAACAAATCTTCTTACTGAATAGGATAAAAATAAAAAGCAAACCATCATACAAATAACTTAAATATTTTAGATTTATGGCTCCAACACCACTTTTTCCTCTTTAAAAGCCACTGTTAAATGATGTGTTTGTTTATAACAGCCACCAAGAAAATCTCTCTACTGTCGCGCTGCGCTCAAGGATCCTGTCTATTGCGCAATAGGCGATTAATTCGAAAAACTCTGCAAATTATTCTTGCACCTTCCGCAACAGGTTGCAGTCGTAAAAATGGACATGGCTACGGCAGACTTCCCTATCTCCTCCGCTTATACAGCCGTGATCTAATCTTGTTTACATGAAATAAGCCTGCTCTCGAGCAGGCTTAAGCTGGCGCACATGTTGCTATGACAACAAGTGCAGGATGTCTTTCGAAGAACCAAACGATCCAAGATCATGCCAAATCGTCAACAATGAAATCCTGCTAACTGAGTTAGCGACGTACGAAGAACGGACCCCAGATCTGCATATTGTGTGTGAGTGGGTAAATGTGGCTATTGTGTACAGTGCTTTGAATGGATGGTATGACAAAAAATGTGCTACATAAATTCAAGCTATTTACATTTAGATTAAATACAATTAGGGATTCATGTTGGATGTTGATTTACACATCAAATAGAGATTTTGAAATAGCAATATGATCCACAGGGGTTTACTGCATGGGGTAAATTATGCCTAATTTCTACTCCCCTGTTTTACAGGATAAAAAGATTGTTTGGTGTTTTGCTGCAGCGGCACCACCTGGATCAAGTGAGAACCAGATGAGATGTGGTCTCACTTGCAAGCGCTTTTCAAGGAGACAAGCTTCAGTATTATGTAATTCCTGAAAGCAATATGTAGCATGGATATATTCTATGTACAGGGAATTACAATGATCAAGATGTGTTATAAAAAACATGTACAAATTAATCTAATTCACTGAATATTAAAAGGTTTCTTCCTTAGAGAGAAGCCTTCGTTTAAAGACATTGGACTTTATAATTTAGGTTCATCTGCACATCAAGTTTAAATTATTGTCTACTTTAACAGAATTGTGAGTCATAAATAATTTGAGATATATATATATATATATATATATATATATATATATATCCTGAGTTCTAAAACAAAATCGTGACTTTTGAGTACACCTTATTTTCAGCACATCTCACCCAGTTTTCTGTGTAATTTCTTTCTGTCAAGAATCAGAGGCAGGGGACCCAGAATCCAGCCAGACCAACAGAGGTTCAGATCAGGTTCTTTTATTAGCAAAAAGCAAAACAGGGAAAAAGCCAAAAAACACCGTCAACCCAAAAGACGTCACAAAAATAAACAGACTAACGCGCAGGTAAGGCAGGAACAGACGGGACGGCTCAGGTTTCTGGAGACAAGGGGGTCAAAAAATCCAAAAGCAAACCAACATACAGAAACTTGCAGGAGGAGACTCACCCATACTCAAACAGATGACCTGGCACTGATGTTTGGTCTCAACAGTTTATATGGAGGTGGAAGCAGGTGAAACCGGTGAGAAGTGATTGCAGCAGGGGAGGAGTTAGGCAGGTGTGCAGAATAAGTAATTAGACCAGACATCAGTGCTGAGGCTCAAAACAAGAACAGATCAGACAAATCTAAAAAGCTGACAAGACAAGTGGACAGAAACAAACTACACACGATCTAATAAAGAACAAAACAACCCTGAAGTGCAAACCTAAAACAGAAAATAAAGCTAAGACTAAAACTGATGACAAAACAGGATAAACTAACAGTAAACAAGAACCAAGACAAGATAAAACTCAAAGCAACCAGAGAACCTAAGGAAGGAGGGCAAAATACCTTAAACATAAACCAGAAAAGAACGTGACACTTTCTTTTATATTTTTGTAACATCTCTACTTTGCTCTTACTGTATTGTTCTGAAATGTCAAAAAAATGTAAGCCTTATAGGCAAACTTTTTTGAGCGGCTATGGGAGGAACACTTACAGCACGATGCAATATATTCTGATCAATAGGTTTGAAGCAAGGAGAGGTGGACAAATATTTATATGTATAAGAAAGTTAATTTCTTCATTACTATGATCAGTGGTGGACAGAATATTCGTGATCAAATCTTACTCCACTACCAATAGAAGTTGTTTGGTCAAAATTTTACTGAGGTTAAAGTACTGAAGTACTTGTAAAAATACTTAAAGACCAATAAGCAAAACTTCACCACTGGGTGGGCTGTTGAGCACTGTCCGTAGACAAAAACAAGATGTGTGACCTCTCTCTACCTTCACTCTAGCTGCAATCCGATCTGTGAGATAGCCTGGCCAAAGTGGCTAAAGAAGGCAATAGGCAGATGCTGTCCAGTGTAGCAGGTGGTTTATTTACCACAAAAATAGTGAAAAAATATTTACAAAATCCAAAAGAGAACTCAGAGGTTAACATGGATCAACTGATCATATCTGAGTTTAAAACAACCAAAATGAACGTCAAGCGCACTCAGCTACACAAACCTCGTTCTCTGCTCCCTCATGAACATTCTTCTTCTTCTTCTTCTTGATTTTACTGGCGGTTGGCAAACAACTTTCCGGTGTGCATTACCGCCACCAACTGGTGAGGAGTGTGGGTCAAAATGGCCATACTCCCGAAGATACTTATATTTATGTATCTATATCTATAATATTAAATTTACAAATACTAAATCCTCCTAATTATTCCTGTTATTATTAAATATTTAAATAAGTATTGATAACATTTATTTTTTGACTTTTTCTGCAGAATATCTATTATATCAAATTTTATTTTCTCCTTATTAAGATCTCTAACCAAAATCCTTCTTTCCTCTTCATATTTCTTACAATACATCACTACATGTTCTACTGTTTCATCTTGTTCACAATATTCACATTTGCCTGACATATGCTTCCCTATTTTGAATAGTGTTTTATTTAATCCTGTGTGTCCAAATCTAAGTCTTGAAATAACTGTTTCCTCTCTTCTGATTCCTTCTGCTATCCTCATTTCTCCGACTTTCCGTTGAATCCTATACAGCCATCTTCCTCTCCTTTCTTCTTCCCATTGTTTTTGCCACCTTTCCTTCATTCTTTGTTTAATGATACTTTTAATTTCTGTCTTACTTAAATTAATCATCATATCAATAGTTCTATTTTTTGATGCTTCCTTAGCAATCTTATCTGCAATTTCATTTCCATTAACCCCTATATGTGCTGGTACCCAAATAAATATAACACTAATACCCATCATTTGAATTTGATATAGAATTTGCTGTATTTCAATTAATATATCTAATCTACTATCTGAAAAATGATTTTGTATACTAAGTAAAGCTGAACTTGAATCTGAACATATTATTGATCTTAATCCCTCATGAACATCTCACATTTCTCTGCTTAAATACCCTGACTTTCAGGCAGACAAAATGGCCTCCAATGGACTCTTCCATAAACAGGTACCCCAAAAACAGTTTCTAATTGAACTCACTAATGTTGCTCTTTTCCCCCTCTTCACCTGGTCCCTTCCTGTGACATCAGCTCTAACAGGAAGCTATAATTACAGGAAGTGAGGCAACACTTCCTCCTGAAACACAGGTAAGGAAGGTAAGTTCACCAAAATAAAATACACAAGTTAAATGATCACACAATAAATACAAACTGTAACTGTGAATTGATTTAAACCAAGATGTTATAGTAAATAATCTGTAAAAATGCAAAACATAAACAGTATATGTTTGCAGATTACAGAATAAATAAGATATGGCTAAATCAAGCAAACAAGAATGTTACCTGAAAATATATAAACTGAGGCCAATGGTTTTCTCACCCACTTTATCGCACGATCCCTCTTTCCCCTCCCTTTCTCACCTGCCCCATCCTATGTGCATATTTGCAAAGGATAAATACACAGTAGAGCAGCATCACCTTTTCAGAAAAACATGTCTAGTGAAAAAGTAACATTCAGGAAGTTATGCTTGGTTATAATTGCTTATTGCAGAGAGTCAGGCGAAGACGGCAACCTTTGGTGAATTTACTTGACGGAGTCAGCTTTTGGGACGTGGATAAGACAAACAAACATCTAATCAGGGCTTACAGACACAGGAAATAACGACAGACGTTGAGGTTCATCACACTGCTAAGCAGAATCATCACTGGAAACCGTTTGGCGCGGTAAGGAAGCTAGTATTTTTATGAATGTCTGAAACGGCAAAATTAGTCCGCTGACTGTAAGGAGATGACGTGGTCTGCTCATGCGCTCTTTGTTATCAGAGAACCGAGCCAGGGAAAAACCGGGCCGAGCCCACTCATCGAACTGGTCTAGATTTAGCGCGGTCTGGTTGTGTCTGGCACGGTCCAGTTCAGTTTGCGATCCATTTACAATCGAAAGTTATCTCAGTTACCGAGCTCAGACTGGTCTCAGCATGATTAAAAAAGGGTAGTTTAAACGGGGTATATGGGTAAGCGTGGGTTAAGTGCTGAGTGGCAACTATTTGCCTGGATGTGCATACATGCACGGCTGTCCTGGAGAACAACACAGACAGTTGGTGTGTGACATAATATCTTAGTCCATCAAAAAATATATCTTAAAACCTGTAAAAACCTCAGTATAAAAATGCATTAAAAACAATAAGGGAAGCTATTTTCATGATATTGTTTTTATTTAAAACATTGGCACCCAAAAGGGGGGCTTTTTTTCTTCCCACACATTCACTATGGAGTAGGCATTTACTGTTGAGTTTGTTACTGTGAATAAACTATAATCCTGTTTCATACAGAGCAGTGGCGGCTGGTGCTAAAAAAACTGAGGGGGGCGCACACAAACAAACAAATGAAAAACAAACAAAGCAAATCTTAAAAAATAGCACTATTTGAACATGAATTTTGCCCTCCTTTCCTTCTGCCCAGCAAATTTCTCAATTATATTCTTGTTAAAGTCAGTCATCTCTGTGACTAGTCTTTTCTCCATTGACAACATGGCCAATGCATTCAGCCTGTCCTGAGTCATTGAGTTTCTCAGAAAAGTCAGAGTTGAAAAGCACCTTTCAGCTATTGCTGTGGTCATGGGTGTGGTGAGGAGGATCTTCAAGAGCGTGACAGTTTCTGAAAAGACTTCTTCTAGATTGTTTTCCTGATTTTAATAACATTTGCTGCCATTTTTTAAGGCTGTGTTATGAAATGTGTTACAGCATTTTTGTGGGACAAGATTATACAAAATTCAGTAACCAAATGTTTTATTCAGTACAACTTAAATAATAAAATATCTTGCTGACAAACATTACATCAACATACCTACACAGCATAGACACAACTAAAGGTATTTCTAACTACAACGCACATCTTCCTAATATATTAAATAACATTACTATAAACCAGTGTAACAGTGATTTTCCACAACAACTCACCTCTGCAGCAATCCTTTCATGGTCTTCTACACTGAGTGTCCGACGCCTCTTCACTGGCTGACTACTAGCTACACTGGTTTGTCCAACCATGGAGTTGAGAGATCACTTGCCTACGGAAGAGGATTAGGGCCACTCAAAAAAAAAAAAAAAAAAAATCTACTCAATTCTGACTTTTTTTCTCAGAATTCTGACTTTTTTCCCAGAATTCTGAGATTAAAGTCAGAATTCTGACTTTTTTCTCAGAATTCTGAGATTAAAGTCAGAATTCTGACTTTTTTCTCAGAATTCTGACTTTTTTCTCAGAATTCTGAGATTAAAGTCAGAATTCTGACTTTTTTCTCAGAATTCTGAGATTAAAGTCAGAATTCTGACTTTTTTCTCAGAATTCTGACTTTTTTCTCAGAATTCTGAGATTAAAATCAGAATTCTGACTTTTTTCTCAGAATTCTGAGAAAAAAGTCAGAATTCTGACTTTTCCCCCCAGAATTCTGACTTTTTTTTTTGGGCGCCAGGAAGGAAGGGATGTTGGTGCAACCAGTTTCATTGACAGAGATGTGAGTTGTGTGGAAGGGCAGGTAACATATACTGGTGGAAATTGACGGAATTAAGTGACCTTTTACGTGTCCGAGGGATCCCTGAAGATACCGTTTCATTAATGGAAGAGCAGAAGGTGAGTAAAACAAGAGAGCTAGTTTGGTATCTAAAACAAAACAGTTACAGCTAGCTGTTAGCATGTTTGTCATCTTATGCCAATGGAGGAATAAACAGCTGTCATAATGTAACATCACATGCATGAATAGAGGCTTTACCCGATGCCGATTGCTGGAATTATCCCAGTTAGGTCTGTTGCACGTTATTGTTCTTCTATTTGAATGTTTTCCAAGGAAATTGAGCAGGAGCTGTATTATAGGTTGTTACTCACCTATATGAATAATAGATCTCACATGTTGAATTGAGTAACTTTTAGAAGATGAAATAAAGGTTAAATACATGCTTATATATATTAATAATGAGAATAGATTGTTTGCTTACATAGTTATAGGTGGTGGAGGACTAAAGATCTCTAACTTTACTAGCTAACAATAACCACGGTTGTGCACATATAGTGGTACAGTGTCGGAAACATTACAAATATATAGATGAGAAATAACAACAGGATCACTTTGGAATGATTTAGAATGTTTCCTTTTGCATGTTCTATTTGTAATACTTTTCACCCTAAATTGTATTTCTCAATATCTTTCTACATTACAATCCTTTGTTATTTTTAAATGATGGGTGGTCCATTTACTAAAAGGGTACGCTATAGCTCCCTTCTTCCAATATTTTTTTCCTCCTCTAAACAGTAGATAGCTCTTACATTATTAAGCGAGTTTGTTTTTCCTACCTATGGGCGCAATGTTAACGGTGATCATAGTGAGTTGTAGGGAAAATGCTGAAGAAAGTAATTGTCTTTTCTTTCTGTTTGTGTGCAGATTGACTGTGATGTCATAGTGCTGGTGGATGAAAAAACTCTGGCAAATGACATCCTTTCCAATGGACACCTAATTGTCTTCTTCAATTTCATCTAAAGCAAACAACCAGTCTCAAAAAGAAGACAAGGACTTCTGCAGAACCTCTTGAAGTGAAAGTCACTCTTCCTGAAATGTCAGATTTAGATGACCTAGTCAGCCTGTACTTCAGGCTTTCTTTCACTAACAAAGAAATACTTGCAATGTTAGCACACAGTCATCAGACTATAATAAGTGTACGAACTCTAAAAAGAATTTGTAAAAGACTTGGGCTGTTCAGACGGAAGAATCAGTCAAACCTGGAAGAAGTGCTAGCTTTTGTCCAACAAGAAATCATGACCAATGGACAGATGCAAGGTTATCGTTGGCTACATCTTCGTGCAGTTCAAAATGGATTTGTGGTGTCACAAGACACTGTAAGAAGGATAATCAAACTGGTTGACCCACAAGGTGTGGAACTGAGGCGAGCTCGACGTTTAAGAAGACGCCAGTACCAATGCAGAGGACCAAATGCGCTTTGGCACATGGATGGCTACGATAAACTAAAACCCTATGGCATTGCCATCAGTGGCTGTATAGATGGCTTTAGTCGCTATGTTTTATGGCTGGAGGCTTATACCACTAATAATGACCCTAAATTGATTTCAAGTTATTTTCTGAAAACAGTTTCAGGTGTCAATGGATGTCCAGAGAGGATACGTGCCGATAGAGGCACAGAAAACAGTTCCGTTGAACAAATGCAGATTTTTCTGCGGAGAAACCACACAGACAATTTTGCAGGGGAAAAAAGCTTCATTTATGGAAGAAGTACAGCCAACCAGCGTATAGAAGGCTGGTGGGCTACCCTCCGCAAACAGAGTGCACAGTTTTGGATGAACTTATTTCAAACTTTTCAGGATGATGGCCACTTCACAGGAGATTTTTTGGACAAAAGTCTTATCCAATTCTGCTTTCTTAATCTTATTCAGGTAAAAACATATGCGAATGCAGTGAATTGTCACTGTTTGTAATGTAGAAAATTTTATTGTTGGTGTATTTTGGTGTTATTTGCAGTGATACAGTGAAAGGTCTTTTTGTTGGAAAAAAAATTTTTTATCTTCATTTCAAGCTGCACTGTGTAATGTTTGACCCAAGGATCAGTTTAATTAGAGATTCAAGGGCTGCCCTTCTCAAAACTCACCTATTTTACCAGGGACGGTCGGATCCATCACTGAATGAGTTATGTGACACAGAGCGCAGCTTTACAGCAGTCTGAGCTCCCATTAAACACAGGAGCTAACTAAGCTGAAAGCTTTTGCTAGGCAACAAAACAGATATGACATCTTTTTTGTTCTCTGATGAAGGATTTAATATAGAGGGGTGAATGTAGCTTTGTCTTTACAAGTAACTCCAAGATTTCTCACTGTTGGTCCAAAGTGGTCTGCAATCAGATCCCAAAACACAGAGGGTGACTTTTTTCATTTAGCTACAGTGCAGTGTTGCAATTTACTTTCAGGGTGCTAAACCTGGATGTTACAAGTGTAGCACCTTTAGCGTCTAAAAGTTATACAGTTTTGCTTTAAATACTTTATTGGAATTGATTTTATTATAGATCTTTCTCAGCACATTTGCATGAAGCATATTTGTCTGTATTACCAAATGGTTTAAATTACCAGTGTGTTCCCCAGTGCTCCTATGGGTGTGGTTTCAGAAAGCAGTTTTATCAGTAAATTAATGCTAAATGAAATGTATTGAGGAATCATTGTACACCCAATACAAAGTGTTGCACCTCTTTGTTTATAGAAGGTATTCCTTTTTATTAGTTAATCAAACAAAAATTTATATAAATAAAAAAAAGGTTTTGGAAACATAATTTTACTTCTAAAAATAAATTAAGACATTAGATTGCCATTTTAAAGGTTTTGTTCACAAATATTTTTCGATTGAGATTTCTTTTTGTTTGTTTAAATATTAAAAAAAGACAAATTTGCTCCATATTCTGTACACATGTGCTGTTAGCTGAAAGTGCTATTTTGATGTTGCTTTATTACATGGTCTGTTTAATACATTTACACTTTTCTGTTTTCATGCAGGATGAACTTGATGACGTTGTAAACACATGGAACTCACACAGAATCCGGCCCAGTGCTAGTGCAGCATCAGGTCGACCAGTAGTGATGTACTCATTTCCAGAGCTACACAGGGCTCAGGATAGATTGAAACCAATTGTTGCGGATGAGATCACTGTGTGTATAGAAGAGTGTAGACCGAAAGGCCAATATCCATGCGATGAAACAATCTTTGAACTTTGTTGTCTGCTTATGGTAGAAAATGACTGGGATGCCCCAAGAGATCCACTTGTTGCAGCTGATTTGTATATTAAGTTAAGAGAAGTAATACTCCAAAGTATCTAGAAAATTCCTGCAGTTAAAAGGAAAATTTAAAACACAGTGATTCTGTTCATCTTGATCATTGGACTGGATAACCTAGCCATGTATTCACTCAGCTGGTGTCAAATCCTCTGCAAATTTCAGCAGTTGACAGGCTTTTGCTGATCACCATAAAAAGTAGTTTTGGTGCTATCTCGTTTTACAATAGTTATTATTTTTACTTTACCTTATTCAATGAGATGGAACAATAATGGTCTGTTACTTAAAGCTAAATATTGTGATATAACCAGCTATGTGAGCAATGTAAATCCTTCTGAATAGCTATGCATTCAACTGCATGTACAAAAATGTAATTTTCTTCTAACTTTGCTGTCCTGCTAAACTAAATTGGATAATGTATGTGTAAGATGTAAAATTGGAGGTATTAATACAGCAAAAACTAATGTCATTAAAGTTGTATACCCATCTTCCATTTAATATAAACTTGTTTTGTTGAAAAGCTTTTGCATGGTATAAAATGAAAATCGTTGTTGTACCCTTTAGCCTCCTTTTTGTAATATTCATGGCTACCACCCAATGCACCTGTATATGTAAGCCAGTGTATTATAAGCAAACCACTCCTGTATTACCTTGTGGATGGGGGGCAATTTCAGGCCTGTCAAGAGCTACCATTCTGCAACCTTTAGTGTATCCTTTCGCTATCATACCTGCATCACATGAACAAGCTTGTTATCAGGCCTCAACAGCACTCCTTGACATGCTGATGAGGGTATTCAGTCTTTAGATTTAAGTGTGCTGGTGTGTTCTGCATCTAAAGTTGCAGAATAATAGCTCCCGAGGACTGGAATTGCCCCCCCCCCCCCCCCCCCTGTGCATTAACAATATTTCTAGGTCTAAAGCATTTCTAAACATGTATCTTCATATATATATTTCAAGCTGTTATGCCTTCTGGGGAGCTTTTAGTGCTAATAAAATGAAAAAAATGCTATATAATTATACACCTGTTTGAAGATCATTACCTTAATATTATACCTCACATTCTAAAAAGAGCACTTCAATTGATAAGTAACTGGATTCATTTTCTCCAGCTTAATTTATTCAGTTTATAAATTGTCTAGTTAAACCACTGTAAATAAATTAAGTTAGGCAAGTGAAGAGATTCATTTAAATTGGAGATGCATTCTTTTTTTTGGGTGCAGGGGTCTTAAAGTCCACTCCACGAGAGTCTGTGTCCTATGACTTTTAGATGTGACTCTGGTCCAGCATATATGAATCAAATGGCCAAATTACATCCACAATATGCAGTCAGATTCTGCAGAGTCTTGCAAATGACAGGATTATTTAAATCAGGTGTGTTGAAACAGAGAAAAATCTAAAATGTGCAGGATATCAGCCCTGGAGTTGAAAACCCCTTTGTTTTCCATGTAAATTAACTTTAGTCCCTGCCATAATGATGCTTTGTGAGCCGTCATATAAAGCCCTTAATCTGACGTGACTCCTGAAGCTCTGAGAAACACAAACCCAACATAATTTGACTGTATTTGCAGGATCCCTGCACCTATGCCAATTTTTTTTTTTACCAAGTTATATTTCCATTGCATGTAAGAGACCATGTACAAGTAATACATGCGTATCCTAAACAGTTTTAACGCAATGTTTAAAAAGACAAATAAATGGTATTCCACCCTTTTCTACATTTTTAATTTGGTCAATAAAAGCCAAGGAACATGTAAATATTTCTTTAACAGCAAAATACATATTTAAGGCTAGAGGTAAGGCTTAAGATTTGAGGCCTGTTCAAATGGATGGAGCTAGATAAAAAAAACAATATTAAAAACAAAAAGAATTTGATGAAACATTTTATTAGGAAAACTTTAGCAGAAACATTTTCTTGCTAATGCTAACAGCATGGCACTTAGAATGAGCCAACTTTTAGAAAAACGTCTTGTCTTATACAGGGCTTTCGTAAGACATCATATCAAAGCGTGGAGATCATTTAGGGTTTAGAGATACAAGTGCTAATTTTCTAGGGAAAAAAACACACATATCAAAAAGTGATAACTCATTGGAATTCTGTTAAATCAATACCAAACTTGAGAAGATGATAATTTGGCATATGGACAACCAAATATCAGAGCTCTTAATCAGCTCACTCTATTATAGGGTTTCCATTTATAACAAGGAATTATTAAATTTCTTCCAAACACACTGAACTCATTATGCAGCTTGATTGGTGCCTGAAACAAATATATATACACATTTAGAAAATACTGTAAAATACATAAACATGTTTTCTGTAATTTAGAATTGTACTTTTGTGTTCAAATGCAAAAAATAAAGATTGATACATCAACTTACCTCAAATAACAAGTGCATAAACTGTAAAGAAAACTAAATCTGAATTATTGTTACTCCTTACTTACAAGAGTCCCTGATTATACGAAACTGTCACCAAATATGTAACAAAGTAAACGCCTCATAACAAATCTGTAGTAGTAATTTTTCTTTTTTGCTGCTAAGGGTTTCTATTATGCAGCTGGAAAATTTGGATCTGGTGCAGACAGTTCTGGATGTAGTAAATAACAGTGTACTCATTCATTTTTGAACACTTCAAATATATCATCTGAAACTCAGCATCATAAAAGAAAATTAATTATTTTCAGTCAAAACTGGTCATGCAAAAATTGGTAAATGAAACAGGAGACGCTTTCATAAGATCAAAATGCATAACCTTTGTCTTTTTGCAGCTCTGCTGTAGTCTGGATGAGTAGTTCAAATGTAGTGGATTACTTTAAGAGTTTAGACAATGTCCATTACCCACACATTGCTTTCAAGAACTGCATTAAATTCAGAACGGAAGTCAGGGAAGTTTTCATAGTTGTCAGCTATTTGCAGGATGCTCCCACATGTGCGTCCCACTGGTCGTCTTGTGAAATCTGTCATATTTTGAAATTCCACATAGATAACATTTGTTACTATAAGATCAGATCCAGTGCAGAATCGCATAAACTTCTGAAGTTTAATGTCATCCAGCTCTCTGATGAATCTTTTGAGATGGTTTCCCACTTCTTTTTGCTTTGGAGACAAATCATCTGAAAATTTCAGCAGCTTGCAGACTTTTTTTGATGTTGGTTGCAGGTCAGAGAACAACTTACTTAGTGCCTCTGGAGTAATGGAAAGATGTGGATAGATGACCTCCCTCCAGCAGTCAATGACGAACATTGGTTTTTGGACAAGCTCTTTGTGTCACGATTTGGGTTTTGTCTTGGTTTATGTTATCAGATTTATTAGTTAAGTTTCTGCTTTTGGGGTCTTGTTTGGTTTTGTTTTAGACATGTTGTTCTGTTTAGGTTACCTGTTTTCCACCTGTCACTTTATCAGTTCTGTTTGGTCTCCCCTCAGCAATCTGTCAGCTTTCTTGCCTTGATTAGATCCACCTGCTCACTTATAATTAGTCTTCACTCCTGTTCACCTGTTCACTCCCCTATATAGTCCTGCCACAAACCTCTGCAATCTGCCAGATCATTAACGAGCCACGGTGAGTTTAGTTCCAGCATTCTTTATTCTGATTGACCTGTTGACGATAACCCGAGAGCCTTTTTGATTCTGAGCCAGCCTGTTCCCTGATCTGTTTTTCCTGCCCTGTCTGACTGATTTACCGGTTTACCGACTAGTTTCTGTCCTATGGTTATCCGAGCTTGCTTTGCCCTGTCTGTACCTCTGCCTATTTTGGACTGCTTTTTGTGTACCGGATTTTGGACTGCCCTTTTGACTATTGAGCTCGCCTGTTCCTGTTTTCATTATTAAAATCCTGTTTTTTGCCTTAACCTCACTTGTTGGGTTTGAATACTGGGTTTGCCTGATTCACGATCATAACAGAATGATCTGGCCCACTAAAACCTATCGCCCAACAAGTTTTTAGAGGTTTTTTTTTTTTTTCCCCTCCACACGCTATGGCTTGGGAGGGTTCCAGATTGGCGTTCTGTCCCCCTGGTATCGGTCCCAGACGCCATCTCTCCAGCAGTCGCAGCAGCAGTAACCCGCTGTCTGCTCCGAGTTTACGATTGGGAGGGCTCTTTGTCACAAATTCAGATTCAACTCAGAATAGAAGGGATCACTCACCCAGCGACACCGCTGTCGGCTCTGCCCATGGGTTTTATCCAGAACCAACTTTGTTTATGGAGGTCGAAGCGGAGGTGGTGCGGGATCTTCGCCCGGATCTTTTTTTCTCTCTCCCTCCAGAGGAGGAGATGCAGGGAACGCTGTGGGCTCCACCGATCCCGGCTCTACCGACAGGATCAAACCTCCAGCAAGTCCTGCCGTCCCGCCGTCGGAGGAGGGGACGGAAACCTGTGGGTCGCTCCTTCACCCGTTCTGTTCGGCCGACAGGCGAGTCAGTACCGCGCCCGTCCGTTGCCACTTCCTGCCCAGTGGATCGGAGTCCGGTGCTTCCCAGAGCTGAGCAGCCCACAGCGCCTCCTGTTGGCGCCCGTGATGCTGAGGATCTGGCTCTGGAGGACCAGTTAAGAGCTTTTGCCCCTATTATTAAAGACCTTAGGGAGGTTCTTTTCTGCCAGTATTCAGAGGAGCTGGAGGCAAAATTAAAGGAGGTCGAGGGGCACTATAGAGCGGCTCTCCAAGGTTTCTATAGTGGACTCAATCCTGTCCCCAAGGGTCCAGCCGACGCCCCGGCACCTGCACCTGTCCCAGAGGACCCGCCTCCTACCTCAGCTCCAGTGCCGGCCTCCGGCAGCTATAAGGCAGCACTGTCTGCGCAGCCGGTCCAAGACGCTGCAACCCCGGAGGGTCCGCAGCCGGCCCAAGACGCTGCAACCCCGGAGGCTCCGCAGCCGGCCCAAGACGCTGCAACCCCGGAGGCTCCGCAGCCGGCCCGAGACGCTGCAACCCCGGAGGCTCCGCAGCCGGTCCGAGACGCTGCAACCCCGGAGGGTCCGCAGCCGGCCCGAGACGCTGCAACCCAGGAGGGTCCGCAGCCGGCCCGAGACGCTGCAACCCAGGAGGGTCCGCAGCCGGCCCGAGACGCTGCAACCCAGGGGGGTCCGCCGCCGGCCCGCGACGTGGGAACCCAGGAGGGTCCGCCGCCGGTCTGGGACGTGGGAACCCAGGAGGGTCCGCCGCCAGTCTGCGACGTGGGAACCCAGGAGGGTCCGCCGCCAGTCTGCGACGTGGGAACCCAGGAGGGTCCGCCGCCAGTCTGCGACGTGGGAACCCAGGAGGGTCCGCCGCCAGTATGCGACGTGGGAACCCAGGAGGGTCTACCACAGGCCCACGATGAGGGGTTTCAGACGAGCCCTCTTTCAGGCCGCAACTCGGGGGCTCATCGGGACACTGGGCGCCGTGGCCCTCGCCCAGACGACAAGCGGCGCCGTGGCCCTCGCCCAGACGACAAGCGGCGCCGTGGCCCTCGCCCAGACGACAAGCGGCGCCGTGGCCCTCGCCCAGACGACAAGCGGCGTCGTGGCCCTCGCCCGAACGACAAGCTCCGTCGGGGGCCTCGCCGAGAAGACAAGCACCCAGAGCCCCATGGAGACTTAGAGGCCCCTGGACCTCTTCGGAAGCTCTTACCCCCTCATCTTTGGCTTGACAGCCAATTTCCCAAGTGGCTGACCAAACTGTCTTTGTCGGAGGTTCTGGAAGGGTTATTGATGAGGTTCTGGGTGTTAAAGGGTCTGGGAGCATCTGAAGTCTGTAGTCCGGGGCCTCCTGAACCTGAAGCCTGTAGCCCGGGGTCTCCTGAACCGGAAGCCTGTAGCCAGGCCCCGTCTGAACCTGAAGCCTGTAGCCAGGCCCCGTCTGAACCTGAAGCCTGTAGCCAGGCCCCGTCTGAACCTGTAGCCTGTAGCCAGGCCCCGTCTGAACCTGTAGCCTGTAGCCAGGCCCCGTCTGAACCTGTAGCCTGTAGCCAGGCCCCGTCTGAACCTGTAGCCTGTAGCCAGGTCCCGTCTGAACCTGTAGCCTGTAGCCAGGCCCCGTCTGAACCTGTAGCCTGTAGCCAGGCCCTGTCTGAACCTGTAGCCTGTAGCCAGGTCCCGTCTGAACCTGTAGCCTGTAGCCAGGCCCCGTCTGAACCTGTAGCCTGTAGCCAGGGGCCGTCTGAACCTGAAGCCAGTAGCCAGGGGCCGACTGAACCTGAAGCCAGTAGCCAGGGGTCGACTGAACCTGAAGCCAGTAGCCAGGGGCCGACTGAACCTGAACTCTGTAGCCAGGCTCCTCCTGAACTCTGTAGCCAGGCTCCTCCTGAACTCTGTAGCCAGGCTCCTCCTGAACTCTGTAGCCAGGCTCCTCCTGAACTCTGTAGCCAAGCGCCTCCTGAACTCTGTAGCCAGGCGCCTCCTGAACTCTGTAGCCAGACGCCTCCTGAACTCTTTAACCAGGCCTCTCTTCTAGCTCTTAGTCCGGCGTTGTCTCCAGCCTTTAGTCCGGCGGCAGGTTCTGTTCTTTCTCTCTCCAGACGTCGGTTCCTGAGGGTCCGGTTCTACCGACGGTCCCCGAGGTTGCTGCTCGGCCGCCGGCCTATGAGAGACCTGCTCCGCCGCCGGCCTATGAGAGACCTGCTCCGCCACCGGCCGCCGGACATCGTTGCTAACCGGGGCCGTCCTTCAGGACACCCGCCGGATTACCTGTCTCACAGAGGTCGTCCGCCGGAGAACCTGACACGCCTAGGACGTCCGCCGGAGAACCTGACACGCCTAGGACGTCCGCCGGAGAACCTGACACGCCTAGGACGTCCGCCGGAGAACCTGACACGCCGAGGACGTCCGCCGGAGAACCTGACACGCCGAGGACGTCCGCCGGAGAACCTGACACGCCGAGGACGTCCGCCGGAGAACCTGACACGCCGAGACCGTCCTTCGGGACATCCGCCGGACAACCTGACACGCCGAGGCCGTCCTTCGGGACGTCCGCCGAACAACCTGACACACCGAGGCCGTCCTTCGGGACGTCCGCCGGACAACCTGACTCGTCGGGGCCGTCCTCCAGGACGACCGCCTGAGAACCTGACTCGTCGGGGCCGTCCTCCTGGACGACCGCCTGAGAACCTGACTCGTCGGGGCCGTCCTCCTGGACGCCCGCCTGAGAACTTGACTCGTCTTGTTTTGTTTGAGTTTTTATTTGGACATTTATTTGATTCTAGCCCTCCGTCCTGTACCTCCCTCCACCCACCCGAGCTAGTCTGTTTTGTTTCTGAGGCCGTCTGGAATCCGGCCTTGAGGAGGGGGTTCTGTCACGATTTGGGTTTTGTCTTGGTTTATGTTATCAGATTTATTAGTTAAGTTTCTGCTTTTGGGGTCTTGTTTGGTTTTGTTTTAGACATGTTGTTCTGTTTAGGTTACCTGTTTTCCACCTGTCACTTTATCAGTTCTGTTTGGTCTCCCCTCAGCAATCTGTCAGCTTTCTTGCCTTGATTAGATCCACCTGCTCACTTATAATTAGTCTTCACTCCTGTTCACCTGTTCACTCCCCTATATAGTCCTGCCACAAACCTCTGCAATCTGCCAGATCATTAACGAGCCACGGTGAGTTTAGTTCCAGCATTCTTTATTCTGATTGACCTGTTGACGATAACCCGAGAGCCTTTTTGATTCTGAGCCAGCCTGTTCCCTGATCTGTTTTTCCTGCCCTGTCTGACTGATTTACCGGTTTACCGACTAGTTTCTGTCCTATGGTTATCCGAGCTTGCTTTGCCCTGTCTGTACCTCTGCCTATTTTGGACTGCTTTTTGTGTACCGGATTTTGGACTGCCCTTTTGACTATTGAGCTCGCCTGTTCCTGTTTTCATTATTAAAATCCTGTTTTTTGCCTTAACCTCACTTGTTGGGTTTGAATACTGGGTTTGCCTGATTCACGATCATAACACTTTGTGTGCTATTTCATCAAGGATGGTAGGAAGAGTCTCAGCAGTTATTTGTTTTCTACAGCCATAACTATCAAGAACTTCGACAAGATCATCTAAATCAACAGCAGAAAAATTCTTAACTGCTTCCCTCAAAACATCACATTCTTGACTGCTGACAAACTGCAGAAACTGTCCTTTAAGATCACTGTAAACACCACTGAAAAGCACTTGTTCAAGAAAGGGGATTGCAAGTTTGTTTGGAAAATACTGACAGTCCTGGTAACCTTTCAAAAGTATTCGTCCAACTGCCTTCCATTTTTCAGCAGTGAAATCATGGCGAATGAATGGCACTTTAACTGTTGTACCAAGAGTGCATCGCTCATAGAATTCATTCCAGAAGCAGGTGAGTACATCTCTCAGTATCCCTGATCCACTGCCAGCTTCCTCTGTGTTGTCTGGAAGTATGCGCTTCACATTCAGTGTTTTTCTCATAATATCGGCATCAGAGAAAGCACTAATAATGTCATTTAAAGTGTTAGTGTGACGTACAGTGATTGTTGTTACATCCTCTGGATTAGCTGGACTAAGCGGTGCAAGAAAACCCTCATAGATTAACGTGTCTTCTGTATCTTCTTCAGCATCAAGAATAGGACCGAAAGTGATTTCTGAATCACCTAAAAGTTCCGAACCAGTTTGGAGTTCAACCACTTGCAATGGATTAATTTCACTGCTATTGCTTTCCAAGACAAATATGACATCAGATGTCTCACTTTCTTCTTCTTCAGGATCTTTTAGCTTTGTTGAAATGTAGAAACGTAACATTGTCAGCCTTGCTGCTTCATACATAGCGGCAATACTCTGGCAGGTGTCTTCAGTAAGGTGGTTTTGTTTAAAGTCCCAAACCTCAAACTCAAAATCTGTTTCTGGCCCCTTAGGAGATTTGCCACCAGGGAAAAATAATTTCTTTCCTTCCTGAAGAATATCTCTTAATCCAGCGTCAGTGGCCATCTGAATTTTTCTAGTGCCACCTCCCTGCTTCGCTCTCACCTGTTTGGTTACTTTTCCATCACTATGTATCCATCCTATCTCAACATTTCGTGTTGCTTTTTGCTTCTTTGTCTGGCTTGTTCTTTCGCATGAGGCGTTCTCCGATGTACTTTCCTTTCTGTTTTTCATTTTCTCACGAAGTCTCTGCAGAAGTCCCTGTTTTCTTTTTGAGAGTGGTTGTTTGCTTCTGCAGAAATTGAAGACGGCAATTCGGTCTCCATAGGAGGTGATGTAATTTGCTAGAGTTGCGTCATCCATAAGCGCTATGATATCACAGTCAATCTGTGCAGAAAGAGCAAGAAAAGAATTACTTTCGATAACATTTTCCATACAAATCAATAAGATCACCAATAACATTGCACCCATGGGTGGGAAATAAAACTGCCCGTAAATAACATTAGAGCTATCTACAGATTTTAGGAAAAATAAAATAATGTAAGAAGGGAGCTATAGCATACCCTTTTAGTAAATGGGACCATCCATTATTTAAAACAAGAAAAGACTAGATTGATTGTCATGTAGAAAGATATTACGACATACAGTCTATTTAAGGTAAAAAGTATTACAAATAGAACACACAAAAATAAACATTGTAAATCATGCCAAAGGGATCATGATGTTATATTTTAACCACATGTTTGTTGATAGCCTGTTTCTTTCTATCCATCTATTCACCCATTCCTCAAATCATTTGCCTTCCCACTGGTTGTGCGAACATCATGTCTCCCTGTGATCACAGTTCAAGGCTGCGGTGGCCCCCAACAAGCTCTTTTAATTCTCTCTCTCTCTCTCTCTCTCTCTCTCTCTCTCTCTATTATATATATATATATATATATATATATATATATATATATATATATATATATATATATAAAAAAAAACAAAAAAACTTTAACCCACATTAAGTTTGATTTAGCGAGCTGTGACTATGGCCTACCATCTCCAAACCTATTTAATGTTTATTAAATAACTGTTAGGAATTGTCCAGTGAGTATCAGAAATAAAATTAAGATCCAGAGAACATGATGATTTAATGTTTACCTGACTTAACAATATATTCCAATCAACAAATCCTTTACTAGGCTAGTAAAATGAAACTAAAACTACTAAAGGAAATTGATATTAAATAAACTGGAACTATGTACACACAAAAGGGACAAATATATTTTAAAACCATCATACGAATATTTGAGTGAATCTTGGATTCACTGCAGATCTAAGTTACAGAACTAAAGTCATCTTAAAGAATGTGGAACAAGGTTAAATTAGTTTAACTGATTTAGAACATTTGAATTGTATTTCCTACTATTTCATATGTTTTGTATTTGATATGCATTCACAATGCAGCTCCGACGTAGAAAACAATAAATGTAATGGAATTTTGCGCACCTGAATTAAAGCGCAAGGCAGCACGCCCACCGAAGCACCACTCGTTCTGTGTCTTAAAAACAAAATAGCATGAAACACAGCTGCTAACTCTGCTACTGACTTTAACTGGAACATTTTGCTACAGCTGTGAGGACATTAAACGTAGTGATTCACGTTTTGAGTGGTGACCGCTGATAAATGCACCTGGTTCCGAGTGAAGGGAGGAGAGAAGAGCAGTAAGAGCGCTGAGGCACAGAAACACGTCGCATGTAGTTAAAAAGGCAGAATTAATAAGAATGACACTTATAAGCATACTAAATTGTGTATTAGACTGAATCTGGTTAGCGAATCTGTTTTCTGATCCAGCGTGCAACCATGACTGGTTCTGAATAAAGGCTTCATTTGGGAGCCGCTCGCCCACCTCGTCTCCTGCTAAGCATTACCGGACTGTACCGGCTTATTTCACCACTGGTTAAACTGATGGCCACAAGTTGTGAAAGAAGCTGAAACAGCTCTGTAGAAGGCGGGTTTAGACTGAGCTCTGGACGGACAGAGCTGTGAACGGATCATCCGCAGCCCAGATGGGCTTTGTTATTTTTATGCGTGAGAAATGCCATATGTTGCGTGTGAAGTCAGTGAAATGTGGTAAATGCGTGACAGTTCATTCAGCTCATCAGCATAGCATTGTTTCAAGAGGGCTAGCAGGCTAAGCCGTCTGCTAAACCGCCTGCTAGCCCTCTTAGCTCCAGGTCTTAACATCAGTCAAACTCTAAAAACACAGTGAAAGTAATCCATTTTAAATTGCTGGTGAAGATTCTCAGTGGAATGACCATTTTAAATTGTTAATATAACCCTACTTTACTCTGCTAAACCGCATCTGCTGTCTATTCTATTGGCAATTTCATCGACGTAAACTAACAAACATGCTAACAGCTAGCTGTAACCGTTTTGTTTTAGATACCAAACTAGCTCTCTTGTTTTACTCACCTTCTGCTCTTCCATTAATGAAACGGTATCTTCAGGGACCCCTCGGGCACGTAAAAAGTCGCTTAATTCTGTCATTTTCCACCAGTATATGTTACCTGCCCTTCCACACAACTCACATCTCTGTCAATGAAACTGGTTGCACCAACATCCCTTCCTTCCTGGCGCCCAAAAAAAAAAAAGTCAGAATTCTGGGGGGGAAAAGTCAGAATTCTGACTTTTTTCTCAGAATTCTGAGAAAAAAGTCAGAATTCTGAGAAAAAAGTCAGAATTCTGACTTTAATCTCAGAATTCTGAGAAAAAAGTCAGAATTCTGAGAAAAAGGTCAGAATTCTGACTTTAATCTCAGAATTCTGAGAAAAAAGTCAGAATTCTGAGAAAAAAGTCAGAATTCTGAGAAAAAAGTCAGAATTCTGACTTTAATCTCAGAATTCTGAGAAAAAAGTCAGAATTCTGAGAAAAAAGTCAGAATTGAGTAGACTTTTTTTTTTTTTTTTGAGTGGCCCTAATCCTCTTCCGTACTTGCCTGCTGCTGAATTTGTAAATTAAGACAATCCGGTCCAAGCTCCTTTATCCTGTTTTTTTCTTCAAGTGAACGCTTTGTAAAAGCATTTTTTTGTAAAGACAAAACAGAAGTTTCTCTCATTTTGAAACTACTCCACTTTGCAAACTTAAACGTGAATCAACCTAACGAACCGCAGCTGCGCTGAGTCGAATCGGGGATTGTCCAATCACACAATGTTTTTAAAAAAATTAGCCAGTACTGACACTCTACCAGTAATGACACAACAGAATGGGTGTGTCCGGGACGCAGAGCGGTGCGCCCCTATGCAAAACCCTAGATAACCAATTAAAAGTCAGCCTCAGATCACGTGCTTGCCCAAGTTGCTGCGCCTACATTCACTCCAATTAGACTGGCGCCCTGCACATAGGAAAGGAGGAAGTGTGCACAATGTGAGCAATTAAATAGAATTATGTATTTACTATTTTAATAAATTCTAACATGTCTATTGGACACACAGTATGAATAAATACATTTCTAAGTACTTTGCAGTTCAGAAATCATTTATTATCTAAACGATTTAAAGGGGGCGGCGCCCGAGCGCCCCCTACTGGGCAGCCGCCACTGATACAGAGTCTCAAATCTAGAGGAATCTCAACTGGTCTATAACAATCGTCACAGCAGGGCTCAAAGGACAATTTAGAACGGTCCATTTTGTCAAAGCCCATGTAGTACTCCGCAACTGGTAAGGGTACACCGATGACCGTTGGCAGTACATCCGAACAAACTACGCTAACACTGACACACCTTCAAGAGACATATGGACAACCCACCCCCTCCCCCACATCGACAGGTAAATGGAGGTGGGAAACAGGTGATAAGGAACTGCAATCTACATTAAGAAAAACAAACATGGGCAAGACTGTGGGCAGACAGGCCTATGAAGTGAGGAACAACTTGCGAGAATTCTTCTCATCACCTTAGGGTCTTGTGCCTTGGCAACAAGCCACAATAAAAAAAGGAAGATTATATGTGTGATATGTTCAGTTGCTGTTCATGTCGTGAATCTATTTCAGTGATAATAAACATCGAAATTCCTATCTAGTTGTACGTATTTGCTTTTAAAACAAACAAAAATATAAATTTTACATGTGCAACCATTTTAATTAAAATTGCAAAAATTCATCACAGTTAGAATTGGTTTGCATCAAAACGTTATGCACTTAACATGTAACAATCGTTTAATACTGTACAACTAAAACAGCTGCAAGGTCTGATACGTTTGTTGTTGCATGTATTCTTGGTTCATGTTAAAAAGAAGCTCATGTATCCAGAGTTGTTCCAGAGACCTGAAACATGAAGGTAATTTCCGTAACATGTCGGTCGTTGAAGCTGCAAAACGTGCCTCTGCCGAATCCTGTTTCTGGGCTCTTTCTGCTCGTCGCTGGTCAATGGGTTCAAGCCTCTGCCTCAGCTCATCAGTGTACCTCCTTTCCCTTTTCTTCCTCTGTTTGGGTCTAGTGGAGACTCTGGTGCCTGGGAAAGGCAGAGTGGAATAGGCTGGTGAAGAAGCCTCACTTCGGGCAGAATACTTGCTTGTGCAGGCAGGGGAAGGTGATGTCATTGCATTGGAACTGCTACTGAAGTCCTAAATATTATTTAGAGAATGGTATAAAACAAATAACTGGCAGACAGAAAAGAGATATATATATATATTTATATTTATTTATTTGTTGTTTATTCCTCATTAAGTGGGACCACTTGTGTACACCCATTCAAGGGCGTGCCTAGTATGATATCTATGTTCCTTTTAACACATTGGTGGAGAAGCTCATACTATAATGTAGATGTGTCCAAGGTGATACATTTTCCCCTAACCAGCCATTCTGTCCAACCTAAGCATGTCAGGCTCTGTGTCCCAAGTGTTTATCTGCTGTTTCCAGGGGTAACTGCCTTGGAAACACCTCCCCCCATTGGTGTCCCCAAAAGGCACAGCACAACAAAAGCCGTTCCAAAAAATGGGCTGTACAAACATCAATGGAAGCATTCATCAAAAATAATCATTATTAATTCACAATTCAGCATGTATCACACAGGACCACAGTCTTAGCATTTATATACAATTTAGGGTTCAACTAATTGAGTAAGGCCTGTTTTAGGTGCACATTATTTTAATTGTACATTAGACTGGATAAGCTAAGCATGTTTAGTAACCAAGGTCGAATCCATCTACTCTTCCCCCATCCCATAAAAACTCCTACTTGGTCCTCCGTTCGCCATTTCCATGGATAAACATCCATCATTTCCATACCTTGAAAATTCAATAATATCAGTAGGGGCGTTTAAGGGCGGGCTGGGCCTTCCACCACCAGAGAACGCCATCACCTCTAAGAAATTGTAAAAACTGATGAAACAAGCAGGACAACCCCAAAGAGAAGCACTTATGACATCAACAAACATTAGTGATTCCATTTGAGGTAACCTGCATGTGTTAGAATCTTCCAGTGGGTGATTCAGTGAAAATCCTTTCTTGAATTGCCACAGAAGACTTTGTCACATTCACATTGCCCCAACATGTAGCACTTTCTGAGTCTATTCAAGATTGTGCTCACGTTAAGGTGATAGAGCTGATATTTTATTGTGTTCAAGTTTTAAAACAAAGGGATGATATTTGGAGTGAAATACAACAAGACTACCCCAACAAATAGCACTTACTGCATCCAGAAATCAAGTCAGTGCTTGTGTTATGGTAATCTTGGTGTTGAATTTTGGAACCTCATTTCATGATAAACTCACAAACAGGACAACCCCAAAGAGAAGCACTTATGACATCAACAAACATTAGTGATTTCATTTGAGGTAACCTGCATGTTAGACTCTTCCAGTGGGTGATTCAGTGAAAATCCCTTCTTTGATTGCCACAGAAGACTTTGTCACATTCACATTGCCCCAACATGTAGCACTTTCTAAGTCTATTCAAGTTGTGCTCAAGTTAAGGTAATAGAGCTGACATTTTATTGTGTTTTAAAACCAAGGGATGATATTTGGCAAAATGAAATGACGTGAAATACAAGAAAACTACCCCAACAAATAGCACTTACTGCATCCAGAAATCAAGTCAGGGCTTGTGTAAAGGTAATCTTGGTGTTGAATTCTGGAGCCTCCTTTCATGATAAACTCACAAACAGGACAACCCCAAAGAGAAGCACTTATGACATCAACAAACATTAGTGATTCCATTTGAGGTAACCTGCATGGGTTACACTCTTCATGTAAGTGCTCTTCTCACGTAGAAGCACAACTTGATCCTGCAGAGAATAACAGTCCATAGTCAAGATCATTCATTCTTACAGCAGTCTCTCCATAGTCCAGAAGAATCCTTCGTTTTCTGTTCTCTGTCCCCCTGTGAAAACCTTTTGCCACAGTTGGTGCATCTTATATCCTGAATGGACCCATTTCAAATAAACTCCACCTTCTTTTTAAAAAAGTTTCAATGGGTTAGAGGATTGTCATCTAACGACTGTTAAACGATCAAGTAGAAACCACCGTCATGTGATGAGAATGGGCCGTTAAGGACTGCTGAGTGGTCAATCAGCTTTAAACCTGTTTACTTGGCTGGAGGTTTTTTTCCACTGGCAAAAATGGCCTCTGCTACCATAAAACATTTAACAAAAAACTGAGTTTAAAGCTACTTTTTAAAAGAAGCTCATCAAGAAATCCCCATTTTGAGCTAAATGCGACACGATTACCCCAACAAATAGCACTTACTGAATGTAGAAATCCTGTCAGTGCCAGTGTTCAAGTAAACTTGGTGCCTACAATCGGGTGTTTTGGTTATTTCTTGGCCAGAAGGCTCACCCTATGTGTATGTGACCAAGTGTAAAATAGAGTGGAATGAGACTTACTTAGTAGTAAAATACTTGTATGTTTATTTACAGAAACATAAAAGGCAAGGCAAGGCAAGGCAAAGGCAAATTTATTTATATAGCACAATTCAGTACAAAGACAATGCAAAGTGCTTTACATGATTAAAATATAGTAAAATAAAACAGAATAAAAGCAAGTAGGAATAAAATGCAGATAGAAAAAAAAGAACAAAAAAGTGTTGATTCAGTTAACTAGAACAGTTGAAGGCAATCCTAAACCAATGTGTTTTTAATCTTGATTTAAAGGAACTCAGGCTTTCAGCACCTTTACAATTTTCTGGAAGTTTGTTCCAGATAAGTGGAGCATAGGAACTAAATGCTGCTTCTCCTTGTTTAGTTCTGGTTCTAGGTATGCAGAGTAGGCTGGAGCCAGAAGATCCGAGTGGTCTGGATGGTTGATACACTGATAACAAGTCTGTGATGTATTTAGGTGCTAAGCCATTTAGGGATTTATAGACTAACAGAAGTATTTTAAAGTCTATTCTCTGAGATACAGGGAGCCAGGACTTTAGAACTGGGGTGATGTGCTCTACTTTCTTAGTCTTAGTGAGGACGCGGGCAGCAGCGTTCTGGATCAGCTGCAGCTGTCTGATCCACTTTTTAGGCAGACCTGTAAAAACACCGTTGCAGTAATCTATTCGACTAAAAATAAACGCATGGATTAGTTTTTCCAGATCCTGCTGAGACATTAGTCCTTTAATCCTACAAATGTTCTTCAGGTGATAGAAAGCCGATCTTGTAATTGACTTTAGATGCTTTTGGAGGTTCAGGTCTGAGTCCATTACTACTCCCAGATTTCGGGCCTGATTAGTGGTTTTTAGCTGAAGCGACTGAAGCTGTGTGCTAACTTTTGATCTCTCCTCTATTGGTCCAAAAATTACTACTTCTGTTTTGTTTTTATTCAACTGAAGAACATTTTGGCACATCCACGTATTGATTTCTTCTAGGCATTTACTGAGTGCCTGAACTGGTTCATAGTCACCTGGTGACATGGTGATGTAGAGCTGTGTGTCGTCTGCATAGTTATGGTAGCTGATGTTGTTGTTTTTTTATTATCTGAGCTAGAGGGAGCATGTAGATATTGAAAAGGAGGGGACCCAGGATGGACCCTTGGGGAACACCACATGTGATTTTTGTCATCTCTGACGTAAAGTTACCTACTGATACAAAAAAGTCCCTGTCCTTTAAGTAGGATTTAAACCAGTGGAGAGCTGTACCAGAGAGGCCGACCCAGTTCTCCAGGCGCTCTAACAGAATGGAGTGATCGACAGTATCAAATGCTGCACTGAGGTCCAATAGAACCAGCACGGTGGTTCTTCCACAGTCTGTATTTATATGGATGTCATTAAACACCTTGATAAGGGCGGTCTCTGTACTGTGGTGAGCACGGAAGCCAGACTGGAAAACGTCAAAGCGACTGGTCGTTGTTAAGAAGGTGTTTTATTGTTGAAACACAGCTTTTTCAATAATCTTACTGATAAAGGGGAGGTTTGAGATGGGCCTGTAGTTCTGGAGTAGTAGTTTGTCTAAATTGTTCTTTTTTAAAAGTGGTTTGATAATTGCTGTTTTTAGGGTCTGGGGGAAAACACCTGACAGAAGGGACGTGTTTATCATCTGAGTCAAATCAGACGCTATGACAGGCAAAACTTTAAGGAAAACTGTGGGTAGAACATCAAGACAGCAGGAGGAGGAACTTAGTTGCTGAATGATCTCCTCTAGGCTTTTGGAGTTTATTTGGCTGAATTGGGACATTTTGTCAGGATAAGTCCCTGCTGAATACAGCTTTGGTTCTAGAGCTGGTGTGGATGTACAGACTGATCCTCTAATTTTTAGGATTTTCTCAGTAAAGAAGTTAGCAAATTCATTGCAGGCCCTGGTGGAGTGGAGTTCGGAAGTCACGGACACAGGAGGATTTGTTAACCTGTCGACTGTGGCAAATAAGACACGAGCATTATTAATGTTTTTCTTGATGATCTCAGAGAAGAAAGATTCTCTTGCATTTTTCAGTTGTAAGTTATATCTGTAAAGTCTCTCTTTATAGATGTCATAGTGAACCTGGAGTCTGTTCTTTCTCCACCTACGTTCAGCTTTTCGACATTCCATTTTTTCACCTATAACTGCTGGAGCATTTCTCCAAGGAGATTTATTCTTCCCGGAAACAACTTTCACTTAAACTAGATCTAATGTTTAGTAAACCCAGTTTACATGACTTGGTGGTTGATGATGTCTCTGTGGCAGGTTGCATCTGACAGTTTATGACTTTTAAGTACGATTGATTATTCCTGTTTGTTTTCCTTTGGCTTTTCTTATTTCTGCCACGTATCATAACAGATATTCCATATTCTCCGTCAGGAGGCCCAGGCTGATGCTGGAAGCGGTCTTGTCTGATAAACGTGCGGCCAGGGCCCGGTGTGTATCACAAGGAAGTTATCCGAAGGTCTTCAGGACAGGCATGTTCTGTGATATGTAGAGGAGGAGGAGGATCTGGACCTCTGCGTCCTTTGGAGGATGCTGATTTAGTCACAGAACTGCGGCTTTCAGAATTAATATGTGGAGAGGATGTCAACCGTAGGCCAATCTTAAGGACTTTGTTCATGTTATGAGAAAAATCCAGAAAAGGAACCTCTGGGCTTTGTGGAGAGGAAGGCGAGGCGGGTGTAGTCTGAACCGGTGTTCGTGACGATGGAGGTTCTTGGTCCTCTCTTTGTCCTGCTGAGATCTGGGATGAATCCTCCTGTAGCTCTGACGAAGCCTCTTTCTGTGTCATCTTTCTGGCCATCTTTATCTTGGTTTGTTCGGGCTGTACTGGGCTTATCATTTGTTTTGGCACTGGATGTACTTTGTTTTGGAACAAAGCATGGTTCACAGAATAGAAGATGTTTGAAATCAGCCGTTTTGCACCTGAACTATTTAGAGAGAAACCATCTCTGTTGAACAGATGTCTCCTCTCCCAAAAGATGTTAAAGTTGTCTATGAAGGTTACAGTTGTTTGTTTGCATGTTTTTTCCAGCCATTTGTTTAGCATCAGAATTCTGGAAAAAATCTCGTCTCCACAATTAACGGGCGCGTGAGGGCCGCTGAGAAACACCTTGACATTCAGGCCATCAACTAAGTTCAACAGACGAATGTAATCCTCTTTCAATATTTCTGATTTTCTTATCCGGGTGACGTCGCCCAGGGCTTCAGCTTGTATTATAAGTTTTTCCAAGGTCGGGCGTTCTTTCAAGATCCTTGGAAGGATGTCTAATACATCAGACACCAGGCCATAGTTAGAATAGTTATAAATCAACACCTCTGTGTTTTTCTTCTTACAGAAATGTTTAATCCCACATACAGACCCACTGCATAAAATCAGGGTCCTTGGCCCCGTGGCATGTCTTTTCTCTGATGTATTAGAGCGAAAGTCATTGACGTACCTCTGATTGATGTCAAGATCCTCCTGGGTCACATTTTGGACCGGAGCGAATCTGTTTCGTAATGGAATTCCAGCATTTCCATTAGGTTTACTCCTATCATTTGTTGTGGGAACAGTCCGCCGCTTATTCATTTGTCCTGGGACAATTCTCTGTAGTATCGGCCAGTTTCCTTTGTCTAGGTGTGGGATACGTTGATCCTTTGGTCTTGCACCCAGAGTGGTCCAGGGATTCTCATTTTCCTCAGGGATCTGTTGGTTCACTGAGTTGCTGGGCTGGTGGTCGCCATTTGAAGTCGCAGGCAGGGTTGTTTCATTTCCATACGCGCCGTTTACATCATAATTCAGTTCGAGTCGGCATATCTTCTGTTCTATAACAGCGATCTTCTGTAGAAGCGTGTCAAAGTCCACTGTGGTGAAGGTAGGCATATTTCCAAAATCAAAAATAAATAAAAAGAAAATAAATAAAATAACTAAATCCAACTTTCCATGGTTTTGGCAAAGAGATAAAAAGGAGATAAAAAGTAAAAGGCAGGAAAATGCAATCAAGCAGGGAGCAGAGAAAAAAGCGTCCGAGCAGGCAGAGATCAGGGAGGAGCTGATCATTATTAGCTGTTCTAAAATCCTATACAAAAGTTAATTGATGGGCTGTATTTAAAACGGGACAAGCATACAATTGGCTGAATTGGAGTTGTGCAAATCATAAACATGCAGCTTGGGAAACACAAATAAAATCAATATGGCATGGCCAAACAAAGCCCAAATAAAAACCAAACAAAACATGCAAAGGTGCCCCCAAGTCAATCCAGTTTGACACAGTCCAAAAACTCTATACAGGCCCAAACAACTAATGTACAGCCTAAACTTCAACCAAGGGAAAAAACAGTGGATGGCGGCTCAGCAGCATCCAAATCACCACTAAAAGATACAAATATTTTGCATTCAGTATGACAATCATTTTATCCATGAAGTCCCCGAGCAGAGACGGAGCTGATCCTGCCGACTTCTGCACCAAGCTCTGTGTGTGCTCGGGTTCATCCTTTTGGCCGGTCCGTAATGTCATGATTTGTCTTTGGATGAACCCGGACACAGCACGCACACACAGAGCTAGTCCTTAAAGTAAGTTTATTGAACAGGTTGGAAAGTGAATGACGAGAGGAACCAGAGTCTTTTATGGACGGAGATGAAGGGTGCAGAAGCTGGCCGGCAGGAGGCGTGTTGAGAGACTGACCGGGAGGAACTCTGGAGCCGAAGACTTGAGACCAGAACGAAGCATCTGAGCCGAGAGCTTGAGACCGTGAAACAGCTGCTGGAACCGTGGAACAGAACTTGAGACCGTGGAAGTGAACTTGTGACCGTGGAACTGCTGGTGAACGTGCGACCGTGGAACTTAACTTGTTGGAACTTGAGAACGTGGAGCAGTTGCAGGAACTTGAGAACGGAGTTGAGAACTTGAGCGGAACAGAGCTGAGCAGAGTCTTAAGGAATGACTTGAACAAAAACCAAGTTGAAGTAACGTCTTCTGGTTGACTGTAACAAAAACTGAGCTGATACTGGCAGGAACTGAGCAGGAGTGAACACTACAGACCGGCGACGAGAGCAGAATGAGGTGAGTCTTAAATAAGGGTGGAACCAGGTGAGAGCAGTGAGGGTTGATTGCAGCCTGACAGGTGGAACCAATTATTCTGAGCAGGGAAGGGAGAGAGGCAGCGAGGCTCAGACTGCAGCCTACAAGCTGCATCCTGACAAAAATATTGTTTGAATGTATTCTCTGTGTGTAATTATTCCCAAAATAGTAGTGTCATGTGATATGGCATGGTGTGTAATAATCAGACCTCTCAACTTTGATCAAAGGTTAAGAGTGAGATTATGCCTTCCTGCTCCGTCTAGCTTACCAGCTCCAGTCATCACCACCCTCCTGCTCCAGCCCGGTACAGACTGTTGGTTTCTTCCTCCACTATCCATCTTCTTCAATAAAATTCACAAACTAATCTCTGTGTGTGGTTGTGTTCGGGTTCATCTACAAATCATGACAACAACTTGAAATTTATTTGGCTGTGTTCTCCACAGTTTCTCATTTTGTTTCTGTAACACTGGTGTCAGTTTCATGCAGATCTCCAAGATGATTGCCCAATCTAAACGGGTCAATAAGCCACTCATCATAGTGGTTCAGCAGGTCAGTAGGATCGCTGAAAAAAAAAAAGAAAACATTCTCCCTCCACAACATTCTTCCATAGGTGTCGTCCTGCAGTGCCAATGCTGATATCATTCTACAATTATGAGCAACATTACGCAACGATTTATGGACATGCGTGATTGTTCACACCTTTACCACTTTAGGAAACATTACACCTCCTGTTATGATTTAGTGGGCTGATCTACAGCCGTTTTTTTCCCACTGAGAATGAAAAAAAAAATTAGATTATTTAAATGAATTTTATGCTCCCCCCTGCACAGACCAATGCTTATTTACAGATGACAAGAATGGATGAGTATTTTTAGTTTACATGTGATTTAGCTTGTTTCCCTCATTTTTTGAGGTGTCTAACGTTGTATGAGGCTAAATGTGATTCAGTTTCTTCATGAGTTTAAACAATTAAAGCTCAAACTCATGAAAAAACGTCAGGTTCGATGTTTCTTGAGTTAAAACAAATTCAATAGAGTCATATTTATGTGTTTTAATACTTTGTGGATCATTGTTGAATGAAAAAGTTTTGTGATGCGTAACGAATCCCGAAGCCTTAGAAATGACCTTGAAACCCTTTCAAGGTTAATAGATGACTTCTGTTAGTGAATTTCTTTACATCAGAGGATGATGTGTTGCTACTTTACATTGTCAGATGGGTTCTACTTACCAAGGCATAACTTCGATCTAGTATCAAAGTAATGTATGGGGTAGGATCATTGTGCTGCTGAATATGAAGTATGGTGAGGAGACAGCAAAAGCATCGCAAGAGGATTAAAAATAACTGAGAAAACCTGCTTTATTAGTAATGTTAGAAAGAGGTTGTTTCTTTTATTATTTGCTGGATTCAGAAATATTCTCTTGCCAGTTTCAATCCTGCATGGAAAAACCCTTATGCATACCAATGACCACAGGGCAAGACAGAAACCTCTAAAATTATTCCAAACATCAAATATGAATCTCATGAAATACATTCTAAACATTAGTTAGCAGATATAATGATGTGTCAGTAAAGTTTGATTAGCAGGATAAGGCCCTGTTGCTGATTGAAGCCTCACTGCTGGTGTGTAGAAATAGCTAAAGGGTAATGGCTTTGTGAAACAAGTAAATGAAACCGCTTTTATTTTCTCAACCATTCTCAGTCTCTTACCCTGATGCATATATACATTCAAGGCATTGCTTTTAAGTGCAGCCAGGTGACTTTAACCACACAAATGTAAAAGGAGACAACTGAAGAATGATCAAGTGAACTCCTGCATGTCCTGTAGGCTAAGGAAATATGTGGGAGTGGTTGTTTGTCCAGATCATCTGGTTTAGTGAGATGAGTTTCATGCCACAGAGGAGAAGACAGTCTGTCTGGGGAGTCTGTGAAGAGAGGATGGAGAAGCTGTTGTTCACGCTCGTAACTCTTGTGTTGGTGTCGTCCTGCAGTGGACAAGCTACATCCTGCAGTGATTATCCATGTCCAAAGTACGATGTCATAAAGAAGTATGAGGTAAGAATGACAGCCACAATACTATCACTTTAAATGTTTTTTCATGACAATAGCAATAGATTTGTATTTCCTGTGTGCAGTCATTTGAGGAGCGTCGCTATGTGGACACTGACTGGATAACCACTAAGTTGAGCAGCAAAGACAGTACTTCACTCATCGCTGCTGCAAAGACACTGAGGGCTTTCTGTGATAAGCAGAAGGAAGCAGGTGAATCAGGAGCATAAACTTCATGTTTTGTTCAAAAAAGTTTGATTGTGAAGCAACTTGTTGAAGATCTAATGACTAAAAGCACATGGCAAAGAAATTAATCTCAAAGCGATAACGAGTAAATCATATTCTAATACAAAGAACAGTTTTCCACACCGACTGTCAGTGTTTAAAATGGTACTTCTGATATAAGTTCGGCAAAGATGTGAGATAAATTCCATCTTGACTACAGCAGGAAATTGTTCAAGCAGTTGAGAGAATGAATCTATCTATCTATCTATCTATCTATCTATCTATCTATCTATCTATCTATCTATCTATCTATACATACATACATACATACATACATACATACATACATACATACATACATACATACATACATACATACATACATACATACGATAGCAGTTACTTAAATGGAGGGGAAATAAGGGCTTTTTATATCTAAAATAACTAAATAATTTTCCATTTAGAAGGTCTTTACCTATCTCTCATTTTTAACCAACAAAAATCTCCTTTGATTTGTGCTGTTATTTGCTTTTTGGCTAAATAATAGATCCAGAAATTATCAGCTTTAGTCCCATCTCAAAAGCGTACCAGGATAATACTCAGAGACAGGGGCGATTCTAGGATCTGAACTTTAGGGGTGCTCAGCCACCAGTGTTGACTGTGATTCCTGGCATGAACAACAGGCTTTCCATTTTTAGTCCAGATGTAAGATTCTTAGAGTTGACACATTTTTGAGCTAAAGCTCGTCAAACAAGCTACAATATAGGCCCATCCAAAGGCAGTGACAAACAGATTAAAATGTTTTTACACGATAAAACCTTGTGCATTTGTAAAACCTGCATGATGGCAATAGTGAGACTAGCTATATTGATAAAAGTGAGGAATAATTTCCCTAAAGACACAAAACTAACTTAGCTTTCTTGAAATTTCATTTTCTCTGGCTTAACAGAGCAAAACGTGGTAGACCACAAAAACCTTTTGCTGCACAGTGTTTGTCAGCTGGCTGAAAAAAGGGCTGCTATTGCTTTGCTTACAAGAGAGACAAATTTAGCAGTTTGGATATGGATATACTTTATGAATTTACATACTGAACTTTGTCTTTTTTAAAACTCAGATTAAGAGAAATAGTTTCATTATTAGGAAAAAAAACCCTACAGTTCAGATTTAACTTTTCAGACAGGCATTCTGAATCCACGACTGCATCTACTGAGCTCATGTTTAGAAACAATTAATTAGAACAGCTGAAGCACTTCGGACACAGATGCCACATGTGCAGAAAAGAATATAGCTGCAGATGTAAAATGTTCCAATAGAAATAGATCCAATTAGCTGCGCTCTGCTTTTTTTTAGCAACTAAAAATATCTGTGGTCCCATCTGATTGTGAAACAAAGATGCAAGGGCGTAGGTTTGATTTGAACTTTGGTAGGGACACCTACAAACAAACCTTCCATGGTCTGACGTCATTGGTCCTACGCAATATGCATGCTCCTATTTTTTGATGCTTGACTTGAGCATCAGGGCGCGTTTCGTCTGTCTAAAGAGAAAAGAGGTATTTCTTGCTACATTTATACAAATTTTATAACCACGACACACACTAGATGCTGTTTGTTAATGTTTAAAGCATCACAGGATCTGATGAATGTCGAATTGGGACTGTTTTCCATTTGAACTAACAGCAGCAGAGACAAACGGTAAATATGTGCCTATTAAACCAAATATAGTCACAATATGTCTGTTGTCTATCCTGTATTTTCTTTTGAAGATATAGAAATGTGCAGAGATAAACCCCACCCTTATTTATTTTTTATCTAAGATACTCATAAGATACTGCATCATAAAACACAGCAAAATTATACATTCAAGGGACTGCAAATAAATTTATTGTATTTACTCTGCACTGGAAGTAGAACTGTAACGGACACTGACAGCATTTCAAATAATAAATTCAAACAATAAATGTACAACTGGGCAGTAGTTACTCTCTTTAGCCCATTTCATGTAATTTATCTTAACATTCCAAACACATTTCTTACATCATATATCTAAAGTGTAGATAACAGCTTCTCCTTACCTACATCTTCTCAGACAACTAATTATTTCCCTAACAGTAGTGAGTTGTCAATGTTTAAATGTGCAGTAAATCTTAATACATAAGCAGCATGGAGGACCCAATACTGTACTTTGAGTAAGTTTGGTGACACCAAGACTGAACTGTAACATGAGTGGTCGTCCATTTCATCATTGAAATGAGGACATATTAATATACTACTGGTATATACTAGTACGACTATTAAAGAACAGCAGATTAAACTTTAAGATATGTAAAGGCCTATATTAAATTAATTTTGCGACCACATCAACAAGTTAAATAATTGCTTACTTTCTGGTGTACCAAATTACTCTTGTAATGATGTAATATTTTATGGGCTAAGCCCCTGATGATGAGAATGTCTAGCTCCGCCTCTGGTTTGTACTAATTTACTAATGGACAGTGTGGAAATCTATGTACAATAAAACCAATGTAAATTGTATTCCTCTGTTTTATTTGTCTTTATCCTAATTCTAGAAGTAGAAATAGTCAAATAAATAGCACTATTATTTTGTGGAACCCTAATCATGCTATTATAACTAAGCAAAAGTCTAAACAAAAAATAGTTGTTTAGGCGGCACCTAGTGTTCTTATACTGTATATTATGTGAAAGAAATTACACCTCCTATTTATACCTGAACTGCCTCGAAGGGTCGACAAAAAATGAAAGCAACAATAGCAACGAAATAGGTTTTTGTTGATAAAATGTATTATACTTCAGAATTAAATGCTATTTTGAGATATTAACGTTGGTTACTTACATTTCTCCAGTTCAACAAATCAAAACTCTCTCCTGCTTCTTTACAGAACTGCACTCAGCAGCTTTCACCTAATTTAGTGCAGATAATATTTAGTTTCTTAACTGGGACCGGTTTCGTAGCCTAGTATTAATTGTGGTAACCGCAGTATCCCAGTATGAATCTAAACAAATATCGCGCTCCAAGCACGCACAAACATGCACACACACACACACACGCAATAGAAAACAGCCAATCAGGAAGAGGGAAGGCGGGATTTAAGGCAGCAAAACCAATGAGAGTGGAGTTAAACAGCACACAGCACAGTCCGGTGTGCTGCAGATTTAAAGGGACAGGAAAGAAAAAGCAGGCAGTGGAGCTGCCCACAGCAGCGTTGTAATGACACCGTGGGAACGCCGAACGCTTCAAACAGAGGCGCTCCGGGCGAACCTGTGCATGTACGCACGTCTGGCAGAGGCGAACCGACACGCAGGAATACTTTGAATCAGTATTTTTTTAGGGGTGCTGAGCTAAGATTTAGGGGTGCTTGAGCACCCCTAAAAATGGCCTAAATACGCCACTGCTCAGAGAGAAGGGAAAAACAAAAACAAAGAGAAACCCAGCCTTGTTTCTTTTCAGTCACTGTCCTATAATGGGTGCTAACTATGACAGACATAGGTTAACAGACTGCATATGTCAAATGCAAAAATTGTAAAGTTGGGGGGGGGGGGGGTTACAATGCTGCTTTCACTGAGACACTGAATTGCATATTTTGAGGTTTGATTTTCTTCAGCACAAATTTAATTTTTGTGTCCTCCACTCCACTTTCTGATATGATTATTATCTGTCTATACTTCCTTATTCTATACCCACTTATTTAGTTCAGGGTTTTGGGAGGTGGAAGACTGTCTAGGATGTCCATAGGACAAAGTTAGGAGATGTCGTGGGAACAAAGATTGGACTGTGCATACATCAACTCACAACTAAAAGCAATTATGAGTCCACCATTTAACCAAACATGAATGTTGTCAAACCGGGATTTCCACTGTTGCGGCTTTATCTGCACATCACACCATTGCTTCCCTGTATTTTTTCCTTCCAGGTAATGTGATTACAGATGGCTGGCCTGCACTTGTAACCATAGCAGAGGGTGACACTCCGTCCATGTCCTTGTCTTGGTTTCTTGCTTCTGACTCAAAACCTGTGATTACTGATACATCAGTCACACTTGAGCATAAAGCTGACACCTCCGTCTATGTCAGGTGAGCAGTGGTCTCCATGTTGCTTTATTGGAACTCAACCCTGTAAGAACAGATAAAACTTACAATGTTATAAAATTATGTTTTAATGTTATTTTTAGTAGATCAAGTGGAGCAGGCAATATGGTCTATAAATATACATTATTTAAAGATCAGGTTAATCATATGAAATTTAAGTTTAAAAGTGTAGTCATCAAGCTGCAGCAGAGTTTCAGGGTTTAAACTAAGGACAGGACAATAATGTATACACTCACTTCTCAACTCATCCACTGACTAGTTTTCCTGCCACTGAACGAAAGCATCCAACCAGGACAATATCATGCTTCACAATTGGGATAACATGTTTAGCCTAATGTGCAGCTTTGGTTTCCCAGAACACAACCAAAGGGTTTAGTTTTGGTCTGACCTTTTTTTTTTCTTTTTTTTGTGTCCTGTCTGGAAATGTGGGAATAAGAATTGTTGTCTTAATGCCAAATAGAGCCCAACAGATTTTACTTTCACAAGTGGAGCCTTACTGCTTTCTCCCTAGTGCTCCGCTGGATTTATATATGCAAAAATCTTTATTAGATTTTATGCTGGGACTATTTCATGTTCAATGGACACTGAAATGGTAAGGTAAAAGAGGAAAAAAGGAGAGAAACAGATGAGACAAAATGCTAAAAGGGAGAAAAGGTGAGCTAAATGACTTCACTTACCTCTGACTGAGAACTGCAAGCTCCAAGAAGTAGTGAATTTAATAAAACAATATCATAACATTTGTTTAGAAATTTCAGATTCCTTCATTTAACAGTGTGCATTTCTGAAATAGAAATTTGTGCAAGAAATAAATGGAAAAAGTTTACATTTGTATTCTTTCATCAATAATAAAAAACAACTTCAAACATTTCTGACTTAAGTCACAAAATGCCACAGGGTATTTGTATGTTTATGAACAAAATATTGCAAAAATTATTTGCTGCCACCAGCAGGCAGCAGGATCTCCAATATCCCACTGCTCTCTTAGTGCTTTGTATGCTTGCAGATCTACAGGTTCTCTTTGAAGAGAGCCTACATCTTCCCATTTCTAGATCTGCCTGGGCTTCTCTGGTAACATCTTTGAAAAGGAAAGGATTTTTATGAAAAGAAGTTATTTTAATTTTTAGCCAAAATGAACATGCGATGCAACATCCCTCTTTCCTTTTGTTTCTACCACTAATGGAAAGTGTGTACAATTATCCACTTTCAAAATGTCAACCTTTATCACACCCCTTCACTAGGCCACAAAATAGGACTCCTAGCTGAGCAGGAGCTTGTACATATCTATCTTGCATATATCTACATTTTGCTGGGAGACAAAAGGAACTTACAAGTTATATACTTAAATCAACATATCATCATATGCCATGGATACGCAAGGCTGACACACATTTGTCTGAGTATGGGTACCCGTGTATATTTTAAAATCAGTAGTAAATCTAGAGAACATGTATGAATTAAAAAAGTTTTCAATTTGTCTGATTTCAGGGAGTAACCTAATTCTTTGAGTCAAAAAGGAAGGAAGCAGTTTCCATTGTTGAGATATAGGATTAGGGTTTGAGAGGAAGTTAAAAAATTGTAAAACTGTTTAACCAATTCAAAATTAACTATCCTGTTCCCTTTTGTCTTAGGTCTTACAGCGGAACCCCAACCATCGCTGCTGCTGAGGAAAACCGAAAGAATCTCATTGAGGCCTTGGTTAAAGAAGGGAAAAAGTTCAATCCTGCCATTTCTACAGGAGCTTTTTATCACTCATACTTCTCTTTAACTCACTACAATGAAGTCTGGGTCTACAGCACCTGAAAGCAGCTGAGATGAGATGGTAATGTGAATCATGTAATCACTCTGGTTTACCTATACCTGTTTTCTATGCTGAGCTTGTTCTTTTCCCCTGTGTTAGTATGTTAGGTAAGTTAAGCATTGCACCAACTACGCCTGTGTGTCATGTCAGTGTTTTTGCAGATAGAAGGGCTTGATATACACCTCCTATCATTTTCTATGCTCAAAACATACAAGCTTCATGACATAAAACTATAACTTTAAAGTGTTTAGATGTTTTATTTCTCAAATATGTTTATTTTTGGGGTTGTTTGTTGTACTAAAGTGTATTTAAAGTCTTCCCTGAGGGATTTCCGCAAAGTATACCTAATCCAGGAAAATGCAATTAACCATCTAAACCAGTTTGTTGTAAAGCCTTCACTCATTGTCTCTGTACTAACAAAACACATAATAAATATAACAACAGCGTCCTATGCTAATGGTATCAGAATATATATTTGAACTTAAATAAAGTGCATGTCGTGGGTCATGAATGTATTGTGTTGATTTCAATCTAAACTTTATGATATAAACTTATATAAACACCGACAGGTGTGTCTGTTTGGAAAGAAATGTAATTATCATACCATTGAAGAGATAATTAGCAAACTGAAAAGTGATGTTGGGTGTAGGCTTATAAAGAAAAGCATGTGTACCAGGAAACAGCACTCGCTGTTGACCAATCCTCTAATCTGGGGTCTTTGTACCATCAACGAAACTATTGAATCAAACATTTTGCGACAATGTACTGGTTTATACACTGCTTAAACGGGGGCGAAAGGAAAATAGCGGCTTAGAAAGACTAACGTGAGTTCTCAGAAGAATTTTTAAATTGTGTTTTTAATTGAGATTAAAAACACATTTGTTTAGGATTGCCTTTGACCGTTCTAGTTAAACTGTTTTACTGAAACATCATTGATTCAAGTTTGTAGTCCAACTGTTTTAAATATTTGCTTTTAGTTTCTATTTTCCCATGTTTGTTTAAATTTTTCCACATTTTATTCCAAATTGTTTTTATTCTGTTTTTATTTTCCTATATTTTAATCATGTAAAGCACTTTGCTTTGTCTTTGTTCTGAAATGTGCTGTAAAAATAAATTTGCCTTGCCTTGCCTTACCGAACCTTCGACGCCTATCTAGGAGTCTTTGTCAATAGGGGGTTTTCAGGTGACGTCACGCTCACGTGACTACTCAGCGCGTCCGCCATATTGGGTGGCAGTCGTTTCGCACCGTTGACCCTGCATTGTATGACGCCTTAGGCAGTATTGAAAGTGAACAATGGGGAAAACGTGTTTAATGGTTGGTTGCACGGCCCGTGGAGGTGGAGAACAACGCTCTTTCTATCGCCTACCAGCCGTAATCGTGAATCAATGTGAAAAAACAAAACAGCTATCTGAACAACGCCGTCACCTATGGCTGACACGGATATCCAGGTCCGATTTGGACGGTGTTAAACTGGAATACGCCAGAGTCTGCGGTGCTCACTTTGTCACAGGCAATTAACTGTTAAGCATTTAAAACATGTAAGAATATATTAATAATAGGGCTGGGGCGTCATGACGTATTACTTTCCGTGGCCGCCATGTTGACTGCCTCCGCCGCCGCTACTCAGACTACTGCCTATGACTACCGCGTACTGTACTCCCTCTCAGCCGTGTTTTAATTTGATTAATTTCACCTTAACTTGATTTCAACCATGGTAAACCGTTGCTGTATTGTGGGCTGTAACAGCGCAACACATGATCGCCATGGGAAAAACATAGAAATGGGTTAATTTTCCACTGCTTTCCTGCCTGGAGGCGCAACCACGGAGAACAAGTGTCAGAGATAACAAAGAGTGGTCGGCTCGCTTGGATCGCGGCTGTAAGACGACCGAACATAACTTTCCACAGTATCCCGATGTCAATGAGAGTGTGTTCTAAACCTTTGAAACACATAGCAGCTAGTTAAAAGTACATTACATGCGTGAGTGGTTGTTAGCACTAACGGTTAGCAGGTGCCAGAGCCCGTCTGAGCACAGCTTACCTTTGTACGATTTACTGTGTTCCCACTGTTTGCTGGCTTTATGATCTGCAGCTCCTGAACCCATCCATTCGTAATCTGCACATGAGACTCCAAGGACTTGTAGCTTCAGAACTGTTCTGAAGTATAGGCGCTCACACCACAAACAAGGTAGCCGAAGACGTCTGATATGCAAAGTGACGTCCACGCTACTTCCGTGTTACGCCGGTAGGCTTTTGCCGGCATAAATACGGTAAATACAACTTAATTTTGCACTGGTCATTGTTCTGCTTAAATAATTAAAGCCGCGAGCGGCGTCGAGCGGCCCTGCAGCCAAGCGCCTTCGCGCACCGCCGGCCGTCAGCCACCGCAGAAGCTGTCACGCATTTTCGTCGCATTTGCGTCGGATTGTTTACATTTTTACCATCTTATTAAAACTCACCCGTCCACGTATGATGGCGATTTCCTTCATGTATATACCTTCTACATCTCGTACCCAACCAGATGTGAACTGGTTGTGAGCCTCTAGACCCTTGTAAGCTCTCATTTCCTCAAGACTGTGCAGAGGGTTTTCACTGAACACCAGGTAATGCACTATGTCGCCGTGCTCTACATTTGGCCAATCATCTGGATTACTGCTAAACAAGGCACCGTGGAGGGCATAGGGGTCCATATGGTCGATCACGGAACATATCCTCAGATATACGTCCTTATCTGGTGGCTCTAGCATGCTGGCGTACTTATCCATTCGCGATATGATATGATAATATGCCACCCAAGATGGCGGACCGGAAGCTGGCCAGTGACGTCACTGAAAACCCCCTATTCTGGTGGCTCGCACTTGAGCAGCCTGCAGTTGGTACTCTGCTGTTTTAAAAAGGACATGGAGGCCCATCCTCCCGGGCGCATTCTAAGTCGGATGTAAATCAATTGCCCAACCATCACTGTACTGGGTCATTGGAAGCTATTGGCTGGTGTGAGTGGAGCACTTGGTCACTTTGTTGACTGATTTGACAAAGGCCCAGTTCGGGTAACCACAAGTGTGCAGTGATTTCCTGATGTGCTTGTGTTATTTTTGTTTCTCCTCTGTGGCAGAGGGAATGTTGTCAGTCTGGTAACTCAGAGTTCTGATAATAGAGTTGGTGCTCCAGTGGGTGATCTGAATCAAAATGCAGATATCTGTCTGTGTGTGGGCTTCCGGTAAACCTCAGTTTTAAGACTACCATCTACCTCAATGGGTACCGCACAGTCCAGCAAAGGCGACATGTTGCTCTTGACATCCTCTCTGGTAAACCTTATGTTGCTATCCACTGAGTTGATGTGGTTGGTGAATGCCTAAACTTCTTTGGTTTGGATTTTTACGTGTCATCCATGTATCTAAACCATTGAAACGTTTTCAGAAAGAACTGAGCAAAAGTCCGGTTGCTTCCGATTTAAGCCTGTTTGCCGTTAGAATCAGTGATCAGTGAAATAAATGACTTGTTCAAATTATTTCTTCACCAATCATTAAGTTCCTATAACTACATTTTCATTTCCTTCCATTATATTAGGCAATTATCATGGCTTAGTGGGCTATTCATAGAGCTGTAATAACATTATCTGTTACTTTACATTTAAAATAGGGAATAAGCAGGTCTTAGTCACACTAAGTTTGCTATTTATAGAACTTTAACTCCCTATTTTGTTTCTTTACAGTTAAAACAAGTAATAAAGATGAAACAGACTTTTCAGGCTCTCTCCTTACCTTATTTTGAAGTTCTAGCAACCGAAAGTCAGTCTGGTCAGATCGAAAAAAGAAAAAAACATGTCTCGAAATACAATTTTTGGATTAAAAAAAAAATACCACTGCCTCAGACCGTGAACAAAGCACTTGTACTCTACCGCAAGAGAGGGGACCCATCTGCAGCCAGCAATGGAGCACCACACCGGACGTTTTGGGAAATAGACAAAAATACAGTGCTGAATAAAACTTCTAGATCAAAAATCTATAGCTTATGAAAAATATATAATTTCATATCACCCTAGAAAAAAGTCCATTACATAAATTAAACAAATAAAAATAATTATCGATCCCAAATCACATCTGTCTGTCCATCTCAGTCCTTGGTGCATTGTGACATAGCACCACTCAGTAAGATTTGCATAATGCACAAATCAGGGTGGTTCACTCGTTCAACCAGTACACGGTTCACATGCTGAGTCATATTCACACTGAACAAATCAGTGATTCATACTGATTTAACAGTATAGCAGCAGTACATCTCGACTCGATGACAGTGGGAGGGAGACACAAACTGATTCATGCAGTACAGTGAGTGACCCGACTCAGCACTGAATGATTTGGTCTCCTGCTACGTTCAGCAGTACACAAGAATCATGAATCAATGCTGTACTAGATGTGTCCAGGAGAGTCACGAATCTCAGGAAGAGCAGGAACAAAACATACTGATTTATGCAGAATATGATACTAATACAACTAATACTGTACTAGAAGTGGTGGTGCTGGTTCTGCCAGTAACTGCTTGGACGTGAATTAGCACACATTTCCAGCATGTGAAAGAAAAATAAATTTAACGTGACTAAATGTCTATTTTTTCAATTTGTTTTGTTGGACTCAAATGAAAAAAATAAATGTTTAAAGTGGGGAAAATAAATAGCAAAACGAGAAACAAACTATATTGAATACTGTACAGTTTTATATGTATTAAATATTAACTTAAATGCAGGGTAAAATCAAATATTACATTAAGAACAAGAAATGGCAACATACAAATTTAAATCTCTGTGAGGCCTACATTAATAATATAAAAAGAAAAAAAAATGTCAAAAAATCAAAACAAATAAAAGATATTGTGATACACACATATATATAATGCATAATACAATACATAGCTCGGGGAAACAGATATCATTCCCTGTTGCATGACACCATATCCCCTGCAAGAGGAAACGGTAGAATGAATCACTCTGGGCAGTCAGTGTTCAGTCACGTGCATGACAGAACACGGACGTTCCAGTACCGACCGAAACGTGCGCTGACCTCCTCCTCCTCAACTGTATTGAGAAATGTACAACTAAGTTAATGAAGTGATTCGATTTTGTTTGTTCCCTCAGATGATTTGTTCTTTTGAACGAATCATTCAAGAGCCTTACAACACTTCCTTGGAGATAAATTAGTCCCACTGGAAAAACAACAGATTCTTGGTGTGTTTCTTTAAAACGATGTTTGTTGTTGGTTTTCTCATTCAACTCACAGTCAGTGTGGACAAAAAAATATGGGCTGCACATGGTCATCTGAGTCCTGGCGAGCCCCAGTGGGGGGGTATATAGGCGACAGAGGCTCCATCCTAATACCCTTTATGATAGCTGCTAGCTCTTGCTCCTTGATCTTTCATGGGGTCAAAAGTAAGAACTCTATTGTAAGTAGGAAAGGTCGAACTGCTGGGACGATTTTGGCAAGCCTTTAGCTCCAACGTCATTACATGACGGAAACACATGGATGATGCGAGTCAAATCTGGGCCCTACAGTCTTCCAAAAATGAACTACAAAGCTGCATTCTCTTCTCTCTGGACCTTTTCGTTGATTTCCAGGTGGGTTGTGCTTATGTGTCATGACACGCAAAGGATTGTGGGATAGCCAATAGCTCCTTAGCGCTGGTAAGGGACTTCATGAGGTTCCTTTGCTAAACTAGCCGCGGTTGGAAGCATACAGGCTAATTTTCCTACCTCCTTCCTTACTGACTGCACTTTCCTAGTTCTCTGGCTTCTTCTTTCACAGCTTCGTCAGTCTTCTTCTTGTTCCCCTGCTTGTAGGAGATGATTCGACTGGATGGCAGTGTGTGTTTGGTTCTGGCTCAGGCAATCAGCAGCTCACTTATTATTTCCCCTTAATAAGCTGCTCCTTTCAGATGCTTCGGCAAAACACAAGGCTTTGTTTGCAGTTCTAAAACAGAAACAAAACAGTGCAATTAGTATTCTTATCAAGCTCTTCATTCATTTGTCATTTATTCAAAACTTCCTTCAAACATTTTCATATCCACATATTCCTGTTCACAATTACTTAGCTCTTAGCTTAGTAATTGTGACCTGACGGTGGTGAGCTTTGTTAGTAGCCACAGCCAGGCCAGCTGACAGCTTTGCTAGGGCCCGGGACAACGCAGTCTTTTTGGGCCCCCCCTTTACACCTGCCACTACCACACACACGCACACACGCACAAACACACGCACAAACACGTGCGCGCACACACACACACACACACACACACACACACACACACACACACACACACACACACACACACACACACACACAAAAAAAGTCAACTTAACTGTATACTTCATGCCCTGGAAATCTATGTATTTTATACTGGATATTTCCAACCCACCTATTGAATTTAGTGCACTAGTTGATCTTTTCTTCATAAGGGAACAGCAAACACTGCAGCCTAAATATGGCCTTTTTTGCCCTGCTGTATATTAGCCAGTCCTTAACAATTTTTTTCCCTTGCATTGCAGGAGGTAGAATATGTTAGATACTTTGGGAATTCTCTGCCCTCTGAATCTCTGAGAAAGGCTTCCTTTTTGCCATTAAACGCACAACATTCATTCGATCAGAATCAGTCAGTTTTGTTGGCCATAACGCGGGATCATTGAAATTAACAGTGTGATCCCTCTCTGAGCGAATATGCTCAGACTATCCAATCGCGCAGTGAGCCTCTCCACCTTCAGTGTCTCTGTTATCGCTAGGGATGGCTCTCTCTGTCTCCTCCTCAAACACACGCTGCGTCCTCCCCCCCAGCTCCCCGCTAGAGGTGTGCGATACCAGGAATTTTTAATCGATCCGATCCGAAGTAAATACAGGGTGAGTATCGGCGCTATCGATACGATACCGATACTTTTGACATTTAAGCTTGATTTATCATGAAACTGTTGACCTTTCGGGTTTTGTGATTTTTATTTTATTATTACAATTAAATAATAATAATAATGTTATGTTCATAGTGTTTTTTTCCTAATCCACCTCTTATATCTTTCAATCCTTATGTAATTTTGTCTGTGTTGTGTGCACCTGCCTGTTGCTTTAATCCTATAAATTTCCCCGTCGTGGGATAAATAAATCATTAGCTAATGTTATCTTATCATAAATAACACTTTTTAATAGGATATATGTACTGGGTTCTTTCAAGGTCTTAATTGCATTTTCTGTGTGGGCTCCAGTAACATATGATAGATAATATCTATTTTGAAAGTTAACATGAACTGCTGCTGAAGATGACCACTCTTATCTACCTGGATGTTCTCTGGAGGACTGAAACGCCTCAGTCAGTGACGTCAGTCTGTGGGTCTGGTCTGTCGGGGCAATGAGAGAAGTTTCGTCTCCTCTCTCCGTTTCTGTCGCTCGACGTTTTCTTGCTCATGGTTTTTCACAAGCTTATATACATTTGTTGTGTTTCCACTGCATTTAACCGCCTTTTTACAAAACATACAGCTTGATTTCATTTACGGTATTAAAAAATAGCCAAATGCCACTTCTTTCCCTCTTCACTTTTTTCCGCTGCTGCGGTCTCTCTCTCTCCGAGTCTGAGCAGCAGCAGCACGGTTGTTTGTGAGAGAGAGCAGAGTGGGCAGGCCAGGCTGAGCCTGCGTGCTGACTGGCTGGCGCCGCTGAGCCATGTACGAGAGGGGAGGGGGAGCAGCAAAGTGCCGTGACACAGACTGCTGCTGCAGTCAGCAGGGACAACTGACCCGTTTCTCCCCCCTTGTTGGCGGGCGTGGCCACAGCTGTCCTGGGACAGACTGACAGAAGAAAGGCTACCATACATCGGTGTCACGCGACCCTCTGACCACCACCAGCCAACAAATTCTCACTCCCTACTCGTCATATATTGACCTATTGTCAGGTTCCCTCAGACTCACATGTTGACGCATCGGGTAGCTCCTTGTCGTCAGTATTTGACATGCAGGGTGCTCTCATTGCATATCATATGTCGGAAAACTTAGGAAACTGATGACATGGGAACGAAGAGGATGAGTGTATTCTAATTTTTTGAAAGGCATATAAAATGTGCAACAATCCCTTTAATCGTTTCGTTAATCATACTTCTGCTTTAAAAGATCCTCCTGGCCTCCGGTTCTCTGGGTAGTGCCGTGATTTTATTTTCCGGTTTGGATAGTCAAGCTCTTCAATTTCTTTTTATTTTTTTAACAAGAGAAATATTAATATTTTAATATGGTAGAATTAAATCAGCCTCAGAAATGTTATCATGATTTTGTGTTGACGTTATTCTTATTTTTACGAGGTACAATAGGTGGCATTATCCACCTCCAAAATTGTTTCCAATTCATCAATAATGACAAGAAGAAGAATGAGAAAAATGTTTAGGAAGGATAATGGTGTATTTTCTCTCCGGAATACTTGCCAAATGGTTTGTACAAATTTTCAATATGTAAAAAAATTAAAACATTAAAAAACAATTAGGACAGATCCCACCGGCAAAAACATTGAAGAAGCAGATGTTATCATATGCCACAGCTGCACGCCAGTGAGTACAAACCTGAATCTGTCTAAATATTTTGCTACTATAAAACACAAACAACCCCGAAAGTGATAGCTTACCAAGTTGCTGATGGAAGTTTTAGGAGTGAATGGTAGCAAGACTGCCACAGCCTGTAGCAGAGCTGCCGGGGTGGGGGCAGAGGGTGTGACTGCCCTGCGCCCACAGTCATCAAGGGGCCCACGCTGCCCACCTCCAGACTAATGGCGAATAAAACAAAAAAAGTAACGTTGAAAAGTTGATCTCTTAAGGCTGGTTCACATGACAGGATGATTAGCCCCAATTTTTGCCCCGATCTTCCCCTTCCAACAGGCCCTGACTAATTTAAGAGATATTCCTGTTGTGTGTTAAGAGTAATCTGGTCTGCTCAGTAGAATGTTGGGACCACTCCAACCTCAAATCGGGGATATTCAACATGTTGGATTGTCTAGGCCTGTTGTTCCCCAAAGACAAACGAGCAAGCACCCTGTTGAATGTGGCATGTAAATAATCAGAAAGCAAGGTGAGGGAAACTCCAAGAGAAAACAAACACAGCTACCTCCATATCATACTGCAGCAAACGTACAGCCCCAAGTTTGCGCTGTCTCCACACCTTTAACCAAAGTCTTTTCCTTTTCTTGTGTTTTTTCTCTGTTAAAATTAGTCCACAAACAATGGCCACAATTCTTCCTTGTCGTCCATGTTTATTTACTCTGAACCCACATTTGATCTTGAGAGGTTTCGCAAAATGTCCCGTCTGACATCTGACTGATCCTGAGTGAAATCTGTTTGTGTGTGGTGTGTTGTGCTTGCCATCTGACTGGACACCACATGCTTTACGAGCAAACCTGTTTTATCTACAACACCTCCCACCACCACCCAAAAAAAAGAAAAAAAAAACTGGAAAAAGCATTTTTTTTTTTGGTTTTTACGGCACTAGTGGCGCGTTTTTCATACAGTGGGCTGACAGAGAGGGGGAGAGACATGCGGCAAAGGACCACAGGTCGGAGTCGAACCCAGGTCGGCTGCATTTTAGGAAGCGATGGTCGTTGAGAGCTGCATGGGTGTGAGCATAGGTGCACCTGCGCTCTGGGGGTTGGAATGCGGCTTTTCAGCACCTGAGAGGGAGGTGTAGCCAGTCTCCCCTGCAGATTATGGTAGAATGCAATGCTCAGTGTCTAAAGCAGCATATTTGCAAGTCTGTTGCCAGTCATCATCATTGCTCAGAAAATATTTGATCTCTGAAACCGTGTTTCCTGCTAATTCTCCTGCCTGCAGGTTCTTCCAGCAGTGCCAATGCTTCCACAGTGCAGCATTACGCACAAGTGTATTTGACCGTTCACAGCAGTTAAAGTGATTGCCGCATACCTTGTCACAATAATCTGTTAATCCCTGGAACATGTCACCCTGGTGATCATCAGGAGATGTGATTGTTGAAAACCCTGATATAATGTTGTTGGGACTTTTATTTAGGTTTTTAGATGGTTTATGGACTTTTATTTATTTGAAAGGTCCTTTTGTATAATTATGTGTCACCAGTGTCAGCATGAATAACACTGCGATTTTGAATCCTTATGATAAAGTCCATCAATGATTAAAGTCTGACATGGAGTGAAAATTGAATTTTTAAAGAAACCATGATGCTGTTTGGCTGTGATTCACAACTTTCCCTGTCTCCAATTTTTTTTTTTTTTTTTTTTTTATAGATCCCAGCTTTTGGCAATAGGAAGATAGCATCTGGAAAATACAGGAACATTTAAATTACTTTTTTTGTATTGATAGATCAGATCTGCATAAACTGTGGACATTAAATGTTTGGATATATATTACATTTGAGACAAGTACACTTTAACTGTTGTACAAATGATGCAATATTAAAAAAACAAAAAAAAAAATTTTAAAAAATGATGCAATATAATCTGGTCATCTGATCTGGACATAAAAAAATATTCAATCATGAAATTCGCATGTAACATAACCTAAATGCCAGTATTACAAATTAAATAAATTTTTTATAAACAAATTTATTATAGCATTTTCCTAATACAATTTTCTTAAAAAATTTGTAAATCTTAACTTTACAACTATGTAATGCTAAAAATTTAGCTTCTCAACATAAAAAACACTTAAAGTTATTACTTTGTACATCCACAAAAATCTTCAAAAACAATAAAATCTTTCCTGTGGCATCTTTTATGGGTTAAACAATGGAATTGTGTATAGACTCACTGTTTCTTCTATCTTTTACAGAACATGAAAAAAATAAAATAAAGTAAAATACGTAACAAGCCTACGGAAGCGTAATGCTGCCACTGGAGAAAAAAATTTTTTTGCTACTTATCTTGTATAAACATGATAATTATCTTGTATAAACATGATAATTATCTTGTAAAAACATGATAATTATCTTGTATAAACATAATAATCTTGTAAAAAACGTGATAATTATCTTGTATAAACGTGATAATTATCTTGTAAAAACGTGATAATTATCTTGCATAAACATGATAATTATCTTGTAAAAACGTGATAATTATCTTGTAAAAACGTGATAACTGATCCAGATGGTGGCGCTAGTATGCTTTTAGTCTGACTCATTTAAGACGAAGAAGAAGCATGTGCGTCATCTACTTGGGAAACTAAAATGGCAAATTTACGGGAATGGATCAAGTTTTACTTTATGCTCGCTAGTATCCACCTTATTTTCAACGGAAATACGGAGACAGTGAGTGACGGTTTTCCATGCGAGACTTCCGATGCGTCACTTCCTGTCACTGGCGAGTTAGCTGGATAGCGACTCATGCCCCTACGTTCTTCACCCCCAGCCGAAGAATGAGATATCCCTCCGCCTGTGGTTAAAAGTTGTAAATTTGAAGAAACCACCGAAACAATGGTATGTTTGTTCTTTTAATTTCGTGGACAAAAGACCGATAGAAGACCACACGATGCCAGAAAAGTGGCTGGGCTACGAAGTTACATTATAATCTACGTGGAGATGTCAAGAGGACAGGAGACACAGGTAAGCTAAGAGATGTTTACAGTGTTTACGTTTGTGTCGCTCTTGATAAAACATATGCTTTCACATTAAGACAGCCATCTTTTAGCTTTGTTCTGTCTGTCAATTTTTATCTGAATATTTTTCATCCCTGCTGGTAGGTTTTTGTGGTTCCGTTTCTAAAGTTATACAATGAAAGATTTACAGCAAAATGTTTAGCCTGTCATATGACATAAAAGGCAGGGTTCATTATTCATATTTTTGTTATTCATAAATCTATAAATAAGTCACAGTTCCAAGTTTAATATTTAAATAACAAGCTTAATAATTAGCTCCAAAGTAAACGTCTAGTTTGTAAACTAAACATTTAATTTGGAGTTCAATATTTCATTTGAAAACTAAATGCTTGGTTTGCATCTTAATATGTAGTTTACAATCTAAACAGTTAGCTGTGTAATTAAAAATTTAGTTTGGAAAGGTGACATTTACAAATGTATAACATGGTGAAAATCTGACTTTAAAAACGAAAACCCATTTTTTCCTCTTATAGAACCCAAACTATTGCTGTTATATCTTGACTGTGTAACCTTACAAATGGTATCCCAGGTACTAGCACAGGCTGTTTGTAAAAACTAGAAGGAATGTGTGATATGAATATTTGAATGAGTATGAGTTATGATGCAGGTGCTGCTCTATTAGCTTGGTGTTAACTTAGTTTTAAGTAGTCTTGATATGTTTTATGCTGTTTTCTAAACTGATTGTGGTCTTGTGCGGTCTTGTGTTTGACAGATGACCGCCGCTGTGATGCAGAGGCTGACCGGGCCGCTCCATAATCAGTCACCTATGCAGAAAGATGCTGATACTACAGGCACCGATGGATCACACCTAGAAGAGAAGAACAGTGCATGTGTACTCCTCTGGTACTCCTCTGGCATACCAGAGGAGTGTCTCTGACACATGGAAGAACGCGTAATGTATTTGCCGGCCACTCATATTTCAGATATATTACCTGTCCAGGTGTACCCTGCCTCTCGCCATTGACTGCTGGAGATAGGCACCAGCACCCCTCGCCATCCCAACAGGGATAAGGGTGTAGGAAAATGGATGGATGGTTATAAATTAGTACAAAAAGCATGAATAATGTTTTTATTTTTCTAATCAACAGATTGTGCAGCTTTTCAAGATAAACAAAAGTCTGATCTTTTGTTCTTTGATGCTGTTTAAGGTCATTCAAGTTTGGGTAATATTCTGTCAAAACACAACCTCTTCCTTTCTGTGAAGGTAAGCACACCATTCTAATTCATAACATTCTAATCTTGAACGGCAAGTTGGATAAGTACATCAGGAAGTAAAGTAGAAAAATATGGACGGTTTATAGTTGTCACTATAAACTATCCATATTTTATATAAATATGATGACACCAAGTACTGTAATATAAATAAAAAAATAACTGTTCCTTTAACTTTGTTAAAAGGTGCAGTTTGCCGTGGCCAAAGGTCTGACTGGATTGTCCTGAACAGATGAGCAGCGCCGTCCCCAAAAGGCTGAATGATGGATGTTTCTTGCACCACAAGAATTAAACAGCCTACAAATATGCCATAAGTGAAATGTACTACATTTAATGTAAACAAATTGCATTAATTCAATAAATGAAATACTCTTATCTTTTTGCCAGTTTATGTCATCCTAAATTAATTATTATTTTGATCTTCTCAGTGAACTGTAGTCCAGATAAATTAATTTAGTCCAGATTCCCTGGTACATGGACCATACAAACACAGAGTAGGCACTGTCTTCTGGCTTGAATTTTTAAACACATCTAGTCACTCTTTCAATAACAGAAAAACCCTTTTAACTGTTGCAATCAAAACCCTGATGATCAAAAGATGAGAATCCACATCAATGGTCAATGCAGAAAGGAATAAACATGGCCTCATGGAATTATGTACAGGACGATGCCTGAACTGGCACATCAAAGGCACGTGTAACATCACGACAGGCGAGGTGTTGGGTCTCAGTGAATCAGTGTATGTGGAGCAGAAGCTGCACAGACAATGCCTTCAAAATAATTGGTTCACCATTCTGCATGTCAAAACTGGAACAGTGCTGCATTAAAGTACTTCCCTCTTACATGTTTCGGCTTCCTATATCACCTATATATTTCAGATCATTAAACAAATCTTGAGCAAATACAAAAAGCAGTTTCCAAAATATTATTTTTTTAAAGGAAATAAAACCTATCCAAATGTAGTCGGTATTATGTGAAAGTTATTATTCCTAAACCTAATAACTAGTTGTTCCAGAATTGTTTTAGTTCAGCAACGCTGAAGATTTTCCACCATGAACAATCTGGTAAGATCATGTCATCAATTAGATTTAAGTCTGGGGTTCAACTAAACCACTTCAAAACATTTATTTTGCCTTTGAGCCTTTCAGAGGAGAACTTTCTGGTGCCATGATGCATTATCAAAGTGAGTTTGAGCTTAATTTCTCAAATGAATTTTCTGAATGATGGAAGTCATTCAGGTCTTGAATCAGCAAAGCAGCCCCAGACCATAACGCTACAACCACCATGTTTGAAAGCTTTATGTACAGTTTTACACTAGATGGGGCACAAAGTATTAAATCAGGTTTTCTTTATCAGCTAATATCATTTGTGTGATGATCTGAAATATTTAAGTGTTATTTAAAAAAAAAAAATCTGAAATATCACCATCACAGTATTATCAGCTTTTCTTTTCAACAACGTTGGACAACATGATTCTTTAAAAAAAAAAATAATCCCACATCCGCTTTTATTGTAGCATTCACAATTTGATATTCAGAAAACTAATACTTCCACAGATTTTATTTGGACATGTCAAAAAGCTCCCACATGCTATGTAAACTCCATCTGTGCACCACTGCTTCAGAAACATTATATTAGACAATTTACTAAGCAGGAGTGGCAGGATTTTTTAATCTGAAAGTGAAATTTAAAAGATATCCTTTACTGTCCAAATAGTTTGGCTAATAATTATCTGGCCACTTGGGGGCACTGGCAGAACATTTAAACTTCATCCTTAGATGGATGGCAATCCTTTAACACACATACACACACACATATACACACACACATATATATATATATATATATATATATATATATATATATATATATATATATATATACATACATACAGGTAAAAGCCAGTAAATTAGAATATTTTGAAAAACTTGATTTATTTCAATAATTGCATTCACAAGGTGTAACTTGTACATTATATTTATTCATTGCACACAGACTGATGCATTCAAATGTTTATTTCATTTAATTTTGATGATTTGAAGTGGCAACAAATGAAAATCCAAAATTCCGTGTGTCACAAAATTAGAATATTACTTAAGGCTAATACAAAAAAGGGATTTTTTAGAAATGTTGGCCAACTGAAAAGTATGAAAATGAAAAATATGAGCATGTACAATACTCAATACTTGGTTGGAGCTCCTTTTGCCTCAATTACTGCATTAATGCGGCGTGGCATGGAGTCGATGAGTTTCTGGCACTGCTCAGGTGTTATGAGAGCCCAGGTTGCTCTGATAGTGGCCTTCAACTCTTCTGCGTTGTTGGGTCTGGCATTTTGCATCTTCCTTTTCACAATACCCCACAGATTTTCTATGGGGCTAAGGTCAGGGGAGTTGGCTGGCCAATTTAGAACAGAAATACCATGGTCCGTAAACCAGGCACAGGTAGATTTTGCGCTGTGTGCAGGCGCCAAGTCCTGTTGGAACCTGAAATCTCCATCTCCATAGAGCAGGTCAGCAGCAGGAAGCATGAAGTGCTCTAAAACTTGCTGGTAGACGGCTGCGTTGACCCTGGATCTCAGGAAACAGAGTGGACCGACACCAGCAGATGACATTCCCCGTCCTCTGGGACGGGGAATGCAGCTATCACTGTGTTGGTCCTTCTTGGCCTCCTGCACTCTGGGAGCCCTTTTCGAAATCTGGGGCTCTGGTCTCCATGTTCTCTGTCTTGGCGCCCTGGGGGGCAGGTCTTTGGGTCCTCACAAACAGTATTGAGCAATTTTCTTATGGATACACACCTTACATACTGTATACAAACAAACTTTCACAAACACACACAGATGCTTCTATACAGATAAACCCTAAAGTTAGCTTTAGCGCTAAATACAGCTTGTATTAAATGAAGCTGAAGCGCAAGTTCAATCGAAGAAACTCATCGCCTGCCTCCATTCAATCAGAGTCCGATCCGCCTCTGATGTGAGCCAATCAGCTACGAACCGCACCTCCATGAAGCCAATCAGCATCCCGCGCTCATCTTAAAAGTAACTTCAAATCCACGTCTCAGCCTGCTAACCAGCAAGCGCAAACGGATTGCATGTCGGATTTCGAATCAGATGTCCGATTCAACCCACTCCCAACCCCTTCTCCACCATCATAGCTGAGTTCATCTAGCTTCCAAGACGTTCCTCAACCCATCAGAGTGTTTTCTCCCTTTCTCCCTATCACCTCGTTATTGGTCCGGCAGAAGACCACCATGTTGGGCCCGGTTCTGCCAGAGGTTTCTTCCCAAAGGGGAGTTTTTCCTCTCCACAGTCGCTTCAAGCTTGCTCATCATGGACAGTTCATGCAAACCTGTGTTTATCAAGTTGGACATCTATCTTAAACAGATCATCATATGGACTGAACAAACTTCTTCTATCTCCACTCCACCACCAGTTTCAGACCTGGGGGGAACATCCCTGTTCTCATACATCTACTTATGCATATTAAAGTATAATTCAGCATTAATGTTCCTGCCGAGGTCTGAGCGCCAAAGACTTAAAATATTGTATCAATAAAATCCTTCTAATTGCCATTTCTTTCTCTGTGAGTTTTTCCAGATTGAAACAATGCTGTATTTTTCAGTGATGTTATCATAGACGTTAGTTATTTGTACCTGTGTTAAATTTTCTGTTGGTTTTGTTCTTTCTATATCTCTTTCTACAAGAGTAGGATGTTGTCTTGCACTTTATTTTTCCTCTGCTCTATTTTTGTCACCCTTTCCCCCTTTTAATGTTTTTCCTCACATTGCTCTCTTCCTTTCTTTCTCTTTTACCTTTCAGTTTCTGTCTCAATTGAATTTGAGATGATCCCAAAATAATATCTAATAAAGTTTTGTGCCCAAATATCAAGTGGAGCACTATACCAAAAGCAGTATTGCTCCACTTCTGAAAGCATATCTTTTGGGCTCTCTTTGGAACTAAGAAAGGTATTCTTAGCACCACACTGCCAGATGGGACCCGTATATTATTTTATTTTTTTGGATGGTCATATTTGAAAAATTATAGCATATGTAATCTTGTGTACAGTACAAACTGTTTAAAAGACTATTGTTTTCTGTTTCAAGCCGGACTGGCCAGTTGTCTGTGTTTTTACTTTTCTTTTCTACCCCATAAGACTCAGTCGCATCACTGAACCAGCACATAGCCACCCTTGCAGCCGCAGCTGGCACGATATAATGTCATACAGGGTCAATCTGATATTTTCATATTAGGAGGAGACACAAACAGCCATCCCAACTTGGAAAAAAAGAAAATAGGAATGGGTTAAATCAGCAAAGAGGCTAGCAATAAGTGAGGTAAAAGCTAATATTTTAGAATGTGTAGGGGCAGTCAAAACAGAATTTACCAGATAGTAGTGATGGCGAGATGAAGCCTCATGAGGCATTGAACCACTCAGCCAACTGGTTCGAGAAAAGGTTCATTTCTTGATGGTTCATGTGCACACAGCACCACCTACTGGCAAGTTGTATAATCACAGCCAGCTGTATCTTAACACGTGTGATGCATTAATTTTTGTCTATTATGGCTCTTGGGAATGACTTCACAGAAGGTGTAGGACGAAATCATTTGTCTACATAAATTTTGTAAACACATGTGTACAATAAAATATTGTTTGAATGTATTCTCTGTGTGTAATTATTCCCAAAATAGGAGTGTCATGTGATATGGCATGTTGTGTAATAATGTTTTTCTGTGACTCTACAAAAATGGCATAGCCTTAATCAGGCAGAGGACAGTGAAAGTGCTTATGGAACTAGGGAGGGGGTAGTGAATAGGCTGATGCTTGTGTAACTTGGATGATTTCATGCATTTTTATTAAGAAACAACAATTTCTCCACAGTTTTTGGTTTCAAACGATTTCTCTTTTTTGATACTACTTCTCCAGCCTTTGAAAAGACACGCTCACATGGCACAGATGATGCCGGGGTGCATAAATAAATAAGTGCAAGTTTGTACAGATTGGGGTACTGTGACCGATGATTAGCCCAGTACTCCAGGGGGTTCTCCAGCCTGCTTATGTTCGCCTCTGAGAGGTAGCGCTGGACCTCTACGGTGGCATCTGCTGAGACATTTGGAGTCCTCTTTGCCTCCATGACACTAGTGTCCAATCTTTGCCAAAGTCTGCTACCTAAATGGAAACCACAGGTCAGGTTAGTAAGTGTTTTAATAGGAATAAGTAATCTCAAAATGTAATACAAAAAATTACCTCCACTGAATTCTTGAGAGGTGGAAGCCTGGGGAATCTCGTGAGTGTTCTCTTCTAGGTTCCGTCGGATGACGGTGGCGCACTCTGAAGTCAAGCGCTTCACTGCTTCAGCAGCTTTTGTGTTGCTGAAAAATGCTATAACTTTATAGCCAGATTTGTAATCTCTGCTGCGGGAAAATATAAACGCTCTCCAGTCATAATGAAGCGGAGTTATGCGTCCGGAAGCCAAAAAAGAAAGGAAGAGGATGACAAGAAGAAACAAGATAGTGGTAAGTGATAAATTACACTGGATAAAATAGCTCTACTTGTCTTGTACAAATGGTGTAATGTCGCAGCAGGAAGGCTAGTTTAGCAAAAAAAATGTTTATGTTAACTACCTGCCTGACGGCCCATGCTGCTTGTAACAAACTAGCTTGTAACAAGTTAGCGCAACTTTTTCCCGAACGAACGGAATATGGTTACATACTGTAATATGTTTATTATTATGAGAAGCCTCAATGACACGTTTTCAAGATTGAAAGGTGTTTATGACCTTTATGACTTTATGTTCTCAAAGGACAACATGAAGCAGACAATAAAGAATGGAAAGCTTCATGAAAGATGCAAAAAATTGGAACAAACCCTCCATGACATTGATACTGATGACTTGGCACTTGAGATCAATTCATCTCTCCACACCTTTCCAGACCATGTAGCTACTACTTCCCCATTTGACATGCTTAATTACATATACAGTGAGAAACTACTGGATTTGTACAGTAATTTAAGCATTGCTTTGCGTCTGCTCCTGACTCTCCCTGTGTCAGTGGCCTCTGGTGAGAGGAGCTTTTCAGCTTTGAAGCTGATAAAAAATTACATGAGGTCCACTATGGACCAAGAAAGGCTCACAGGACTGGAAATTATGTCAATTGAGCGTGATGTTCGCCGGTCTTTGGACATGGAGGACATTGTGGTTGCCTTCGCTGAAGCCAAGGCTCGCAAACAGCAGTTTTAGATAATTTGCACATGATGGCCTGAAAGGTTAATCTCTTGTGTGTGTGTGTGTGTGTGTGTGTGTGTGTGTGTGTGTGTGTGTGTGTGTGTGTGTGTGTGTGTGTGTGTGTCTGTGCGTGCGTGCGTGTGTACTTGTATTTATGTTGGATTTTTAAATTACTATTACAACCTGCACTTTTTATAGTTTGAACAATGCATCCTTTTTCTGCATAAGATGGCAGTGTTTTATTTTCTCATTTTGTGAGAACTGAAAAATGTTAATGTGAGTGTGTTTATGTGTTTGTGTGTGTGCGTGTGTGTTTAAGTATGTTGGGTTTAGTTATTGTGCACTTTTTAAAATTTATATTGGATTTTATGGTGTTCAAATGTTCAATAATGCACAGTATATATATGTAACAGCCCTATTTGCACTGTCAGCATTTTTTATTTATATAAAGTGTGGGTGAACCTAAACTGTATGGCTATGCTGTGGTTCCTGTAGGCTTTGCGTTCCAGGGGGGGGCCTCCATGTCCATTTTGCTTGGGGCCTCCAAATTCCTTGAAACGGCCCTGTGTGTGGAAGTATATGCACCATTGTTGATACTAAAATAGTTTAATGTTTTTTCATGATTTTACTTTCTCCTTTTACTTGTTGCAACTGTTTTCAAAACATTGATATTGAGAAGTTATTTTGTAAATAAAGAGAAACACACTGACAAATCACGTATTATTGTTCATTTCCATGTGGGGGGGGGCACCACACAGCATTTGTGCTCAGGGCCCCCGAATGGCTAGCACCGGCCCTGCTCTCACGGAGGAGTTTGTGCAGCAGCAGGGTCCCTTTTGGATGCATTAATGTCAGCTGAGTCTAACCTCCATTTTCATGTGTAGTTAAGGACTGTTCAGAGTTATCATTCAACTCTGCTCCAGTTGAGGTCCTCTTTGAGACCTCCTGGAGCCAGGTAAACATCACAGCAGTGATATTTTCCTCTGCTTTTCTAATGCGAAGAGCCTGCATCCACCTGTACTGGAACGTACCGCAAGCGTTGTGCGCCAAGGAAATGGGTTTCCTTTGAGGCAATTTTAAAATCAACAAATAGGCTACTGTAGAGAGTTCGGCGGGGACAGGGAAGCGGGTAGAAGCCCTGGTACCCACCTCGTGCTAGAAAAAAAACTCCTGGCACACTGAGAGGTAAGATGTTGAAGTGCCGGTACTGTGTACCGGTGCACCGGCGCACTTAAAGCACCGATCCCCGTCATGGTACTGTGTTTACGTCACATGAGTTCTCTGTGCATGCCTGGTGTTTTTTACGTGTTCCTTTGGCAGTGTCACAGTGTCACAGCCCACTTTTTTTAAATAATACTCTATGCCAATTTCTCTTTAAAATCCTTTTCATATCACACCAAATGTATAATTCTACATCTAAAAGGTCTTTACATCTTAGAGCAAAATGGAACCGAATTCAAATTCCTTGTTTTTGTGCACAAACTTGGTGAGCAAAGCATATTCTAAAATATTTTATGTTCTAACAACAAAATAGATCATAATAAAATGTGAAAATGGAACGTTATAACATTTTTCTGACACACAATAGATTGCAAATAAATATAGCAAGAAGCTGAATCTTATTTAAGAATTTAATAAAAGTCACATTGTAGATTATAAAACATTGTTCAAACATAAAAAATGGTATTGTTATTACAATAATGTAATAGCTCTATCTCTATTGCTGGGGTGTCATGCTACATCTAAAAACATATGGTGCACATTTTTGTTTACAATAAGTATAGATTAGAATAAAGTTATTTATTACTTGGTCCATTAATCACTATCCATCTGTTATGTAATCTTATGGGTCCGTTTTCGACTGAACGTTATTCGTGATAATTTTTTTCTATACTAGGAAACAACCCAGGAAATTTGATTTTAAGCTTGACAGCTTTTATTTTGAAAGTTCCGCCCGGATGCTTTACTTCCGCGCAGCGTTGTCAGCTTCACGAGACAAACGACATGCCGTCATATGTTCGCCTGTGGAGAACTTCTCTGCCCACACAGCACAGCTCTCTGCCTCCGTCTCACCTCCTCCCACCTTTGGACCACCACCGGAGACCTCGCCGGAACGCTCGCCGACAGAGGAGCGCCATGGACCGCATGGTGGTTGAAGGGATGCCCGAGACGGCCGTCGGAGGTGGAGGGATGCTGAACCGGCGGAGGGGCAAAGCCAGGCGGAGAAAGCGAAAGGAGTTGTTCGCCATCCAGATGTGCTTTGCGGCTGTGCTGCTGGGGCTGGCCGTGGGGCTGCAGACGATGGCGCAGAAAGCAGGTGAGGAGCAGTAAAGCTCTCCTTTACGCTGTCTCTGTCTCAGGAGGACACAACGTTCAAGTTAGGTTTGTTGTCAGCCTGACCAACAGGCTGGTTTTAGACTGGAGCACATCCTCATGGGGACTCTTAGACACATTTCTTTGTCCCCCCCCCCCCTTCTTCCAAGTTTTATAACCGGGTTTATCCCAGCAACGCCAGTGGAGGAAATATACATTGAAAACGAGTATTTAAACAACAGTGGTGTCATGCATTGTGTGTGCCCACAGCGTGGAAACAGCTGTGGGCACAACTACATGGATATTATTAGAGAAAGTATAGATGTTTCTTCCCTGGTGCTGCCTCTCACATTAACAATCACTTCTGAGAGCAAAACAACAACATGATGCAACATCTGGATGCAATCACCCTCTGGAAATGGTAGCAGTGACCATGTTGCTGTGTTGCCCACAAATCTACTTTTATTCCCCTCGCTGCCTCAAACAGCAGCAGGCATCATATGGGCAGAATGTACAGTAGATCCCCTGGAGTGGACCCATCACAAACTCCAGGGCTGCATGATCCCACACAGTCCGCTCAGCATGCCTACCTGAAGGAGGTTCACACTGATTATGGCTGCTTCTGCTCACTTGTCCCAGTTTGTGGATTATATGTGTATGGAATTAGAAGCAAATCTCTGCTATTTACAGTTAGCCTTTTCTGTCCTTACACAGAGTAAGTATGTTTTAACTTTTGAATTTTTTGTGCCGGTGTGACTAGGCACTGGAAATCCTCACCCTGTCATATCTTGAGTAAAAATACTGCAAAAATTAACATTATAATAATATTTCACAGTCAAATCTGTGTTTTTAGTAAGCGAGCAAAAACTGTAGTAGCCTTCTTTCAGCCAGCTGACCAGCTGTGCTTAGCAAGAGGAAGGGATGCGGCATTGGATTGTGGTGATAAAGGTGTCTTCATCTCAACGGCAGCATAGTCTGAGGTTTTGTGTTATGAGAATGTTAATTAAAAATACCACTTAGTCACAATCTTTACATAAAACGTTGTTAAAGAGTGTAACAGGAATTAATTTGTTTTATTTAAAACCAAAAAAGCAACAGTTATTTACACTAATGCTAAACCAATGTAATAGTGATTTTTAAGGTCATCATAATTTTATCCATAACATTAATTTTAATATCTTAAATATTATGCTTAGACTTCGGGGGGGGGGGGATATAGGATATAGAAGCATCAACAGCTAAACCTATTTGTTAACCTGTTTATTGTGTAGACTATTATTCATTTTGCTGTTTTGCTTTTTATAGCACCAGTATAAAAAGCTGATGTCAGCTAACTCATTAGTCAGGCTATCTGCTCTGGTTGAGGCTGCAGTCAGCTGCTTTACAGCCCCTAGCCTGGAGGTTTCGTTCAGCCAGTTGGAAAGCAGTGCACGGCAGCAGCTTTGAGACGGGGATCTCTGCATCCATCCAGCCAGAGAAAACAGAGGTACCTCCTCAGGATAATATTCAAACAGTATTTTAAATGCTTTTAAAAGCAGCTGTTTGAAACAATGTTACTGATAATCAACCTGTCCAATGGTATCATCAACATCTTTAAAAATGCAGAATTAAATCAAGAAACATATTTATTACTAGTGAATAGGGCTGGGCAATATGGCTTAAAAATAAAATCTCCGATTTTATTATATCAAGTCCAACTGATCTTTTTTTCCCTCTTTGTTGTTAAGAAATTAAAAAGATAATTTAAAAAAAATTGCTTTTATGTCAAGCATTTTGTCTGGGAGTTGGCCTGAATTCAAAGTGTAACTAAATACAAGCTGTGAATCATGCTAGTAAAACAAGATGGCGGCTCTGCCATTGTTAACAATGAAAATATAGCAAAACGTTCACTGCTAGTGGTTTTACAAAATAAGCTAAGAACAGGCTTCACTTCACTTGTGTAACTTCAAACAAACTTAAAAAAATAAATATATTAATTCAGTGAATCCAATTGCTTCATATTATGGTAAAAAAAATCCTCTTTACAATATTTTAACATTATATTTTCCTAAACATATATTCAGTATTACAAGCTATTCTCGTCATGAAAGCCCAATGAGTGCATGGGAAAAAATAAAATCCAAATTTTCCAAAAATTAAAACTTAAAAAAATTGTACATTTGAATTAATCGATTAAATCCATTTATAGCCCAGCCCTACTAGTGAAATAACCAGACATTATTAAGCAGTATGCTTTTTTGTATAATAATACTTTAGGAAGTTCAGAAAATAATCGTAAAAAGACTGTGACAAGCAAAGTGCTAAACATAAGTGACCAGAACAGTGAGAAGTGAGCACCTCTCCAAGCCCGAAGCCTTAAGATTGTGGTAACTGTTGAGCTGCTGAACTAAACTGTCACCATTGACTGAAGTCAACACAGTGACCTTGACTGAAGGAGCTCTAAATTCAGGGTTGGTGCTAATTGATTGGAGTTTTCACACATAGACTACAGGAGATCATCACACGCCCATGATAATAGATCTGTTAGCTGTTTTTAAACTTGAGTTGCGTGCCCACGTGTCAAAGGGAACTGATCATGTTCACCTCTGTCCAACCATTCAGTCATATTCACCGTATGGTTGTTTAGTAGACTTGGATAAAAAGCATTATAAGCACTAGTGGGCTTTATTGAAAGCGATCAGAGATGTGATTAACAGAGAGACTTAAGGTGCAAGGTATGAGGCAAAAGTCTCCGGGAATTTAATCCCAGACAGCGCCATTGAGGACTATTATGAGACTTTTCCATGGCCCCAGTCACCACTCTACTCGTCCCGGCCGAGCTCTGCTCCACTGTACCGCTTTTGGTTTTCAACAGATCTGGTAAGGCGGAGGCTTTAAGCCCCACCTTCTGTTTTGCGTTTTGCTGCTATTAAGCAGCAATGTGTTACGTTAAGTTAACTCTGAAGAAATATTTAAGAAATGGTAGAATAAAAATGTAAATAAATCATTATAAATAAAAAATACAAATAATGTAATTGTAAGCCTTGAAAAAAATATATATAGCCACTAGATAAATATCTGGATCATAGACCAGGCTCTGACATGGCACTGTGGGTCAGAGAGAGACTGCAGGAGAGACTGATCTGTTCCAAACTGTTAAAATTCTTTTAAAATTTAGGGCTTGTTATTCTTAGAGGCTGGATTTTGGGTGTTTGCACTGCGCTGTACTGATTCTTCTCTTTGCAGCCTTCACTCTCGAAGCTCCAGCAGCCCCCACATTGCCGGAGCCTGGGCTTCGCTCCATGCTGCCTCTCTCAAGCCTTCTCTCTCCCATAGAAGGTTGCAGCAGCAGCTCTGCCCTCTACTGGACACACACAACACTGGTTAGATCAACTTTTTGAACCACACAGTCTTTATAGACAAAACGTCACAGCTTTCAGTGAAGTGAATCCAGTACTTCCCTCGCCGTACTATTGAGTCGGCAACTCATGGTTGATTTGCCCCCCTCCTCTACTGATGGCTGGCTGGTCACACCCATGACCAATCAGAGGTGGCTGGCTGGCCACACTCACGGCCAATCAGCGACTAGCAGTCTGATCACGTAAGAGCCCTACTCTACTCAACAACCACTGTACTACCTCCCTAGCAGGGTTGAAAAATATCCAGCCAGGTAGAGAAAAAACTGCAGTCAAAAAACTCAAAGCACGCGGAGTGAAGTAGAGTATGGCTCAGTGGAAATGTCCCTTTAGTCTCCGTATAAGGAGTGCAGCTCTACTACTACACCACAGTATCCACAGAGGCTTTTCCAATACAAGTGACTACCTGTTTCTTCTGCTTTAATCTAGGGGCTGGACGATAATTCAATAACTTCTTATATTTATCGATAGACGTATATCGATGATGGAAAAAATAAGGGTCAATAAAAAGTTCAATTGAATAACAGTTTTCCTTCCTTTTGCATTCTAGCCTATCATGTCGGTTAATATTACAGTTATTACATCCTCCCAACCAATCACAAATGCAGACCCAGAAATGCTCCGCCCCCTTCAAAGAGTTCAGAGAGCACAGGTTCTTTTTTCGTTTTTAAAAACTTGCAGTTTTGGTAAAAAGTTGGTTGAATAAAGGGTTGAGTTTGAATCCAGTGTTTGTGTGTTCTGTATCTAAAAAGTAACACTAAGCAACAGCATAAAATGGCCAGGGCAGCACTCAAAATATATGTTTTGAATTTGTTGATAATTATCGATATCGATCAATATGATTTATATTTTATCAATATGCTTTTTTTCTATATCGTCCAGCCCTACTTTAATCTGAAAATTAAATATGCTGAGCCCCAATCCCTCCAAATGTTCCTTTACCATCCATCCGACAGAAACATGCCAGACAAATGGTCATTCCATAGCTAAGCCACTATAAACTGCTTGGTATAGCTGATATACAACAGTAATCTCCACATGATCTCATTATATAACTTAAAGCTCTTGTCCATTGGTCCTCCTCTCTTTGCATGCTAGCGGAAGATTAGATGGAAAAGCAGAGAAGCACAGATGGAGCACTTTGCTCTGACAAAGCCTCAGGACTCAGAGCAAAATTAGACATAAAGGAAAAGAGACAAGAGGGAAGAGTACGGAGGGGAGAGGGGGACTGTGTGTTGGTGGGTGGGGGGGGGTGTAGCGACATGAAGATGGAAAGTGGGAGAACAGGAGGAGGAGGGCAGGCGTGAGGGAAGTGACATGAAAAGGTTTTACTGAAAAAAGAAAGAGTTGGGGGGCTAAAACATGGTTTGGAGAAAGAAATGTTTCTACACTTTAAATTGTAAACACAGAGCTCTTGTATAAAGATACGCTGCATGCAGGATTTCCCTGTATTTTCCCATAAACTCTGAGAAGCTTCTCTGTCCCATTTGAACAACAGCGCCCTCTCAGCATGAAGCTGCCATTACCACCTGAAAATATAAGGATGATGTTTTCAGGGTTATGTTTAGTGTTAGCTTTTCACCACACATTGTGATTTAGTCTCTTATGAGCATGAGTATCAGCCTTGTCAGTTTAGGTGAACGTCTTGGTAGATCAGCAGCTGGTCCATCCTCTTTTCATGTTCAGTGATGGATTGAACAGAGCTCTGGGAGATGTTCAAAGCTTGGGATGTGGTTTTAGCTCCTAACTTTTTCCTAACTCCTACAACTTTCTCCCTGACTTGTCTGCTATGTTCTTTGGTCTTCATTATGCTGTCCAACCATTGTCTTCTGCTTATCTGAGATTGGATCATGGGGGGAACAGGTCCAGGAGAGAAACCCAGACATCCCTCTCCCCAGCGACATCCTCTAGCTCGTTCTGAGGGATCTCAAAGCATTCCCGGGCCAGATGGGACATATAGTCCCTCCAGAGAGCTCCGCGTCTTCCCCAGGGTCTCCTACCAGTGGGACGTGCCCAGAAAATCCCGAAATGGAGGCGCCCCAGGGGGCTTCTTGACCAGATACCCAAACCACCTCCATTCACCCCTTTTTATGCAGAGAAGCAGCAGCTCTACTTTGAGGTTTCAGCAAATGGCGTGTTTTAGAGAAATAAGTTGATCGTTTCAATAATCAGTCACAGTGTGGTTAGTTGTTTCTGCCCTACGTCTAACTGTATGAGAAGTGCACTACCCAATAAAGTTTGAGTGACATTATTCAGCAGACCATGTAGTAAAATATCTCCTGTAGAATGACTGTAACAGAAAACAATGATATTTTTTAAAATGACCTATTCAAAGTCAAAACAGCCGCCTAAATGAAATGTTAAAGTGGCAGGACTGCAAGAAAGCTGTGCGGACATAAAAGATCCTAAACTTTATTGTACTGACACAGTGTTTTAAGTGTGGGCCAAAATTCTGTTTTTGACCCACACTTCTGACAGGTAGCAATTCATGGTCTGTATCTAGGACCCGTTCTTGTAAAATAAGTGACGAAATTAGTATCTCTTGTACTGTATTTCATCTGACCCCCAGTTAGTTGTGGCAGATGGCCGTTCATACTGAGCCTGGTTCTGGTTCTGCTGGATGTTTCTTCCTGTAAAAGGGGAGTTTTCCTTTCCACTGTTGCTACATGCATGGTCGTTATGAGGGATTGCTGCAAAGTCAAGACAGATGGCTCCATGCTCCTTCAGGAGGAGTGAATGCTGCAAGGCAATGACTCGACGTAATCTGCTGGGTTTCCTCAGATGCAAAACTTTTTAACCAGTTTGAAAAAATAAAATAAACTTGACAGCATTGTTTGTTAATTAGGATCAATTTCAAATCTATCTACTTGGCTCAGAGTCTGGCTGCGTGATTTAATTGACTGTTTTGTGTTATAAAGTGCCTTGAGATGACATGTGTTGTGAATTGGGGCTATATAAATAAACTGAATTCAATTCATGCTTGGTTTTATTTTCCTCATTTAAATACCTGTAAAAAGCAGAATGTTTTTTGGCGGTGAAGACCTTGGGACTGGGAAGGAGGAAATGTTTTCTTTTTATTGTGAGTGCATGTTTTGAGAAGTCTGCTAACATTTGAGTAGAACTTCTCATGATTGTTCCCTAGCATCCACACAGTTTTTCTTGTATAACTGCTCTCAGTGCTGCTGTTTTAACTTTCCCAAGAAAGTACAAATTGGGAACCTGGAGCAAGATAGCATTAGAATAAAATGAACCTTTAGTTATAGAGTAACGAAGCATCCACAGGATCTTGGAACAAGTGCTTTATGTTCCCGTTGATCAAGGAGCCACTAAAAGCCTCACTCAATATATGATTCTCAAAAAGCCTTTTTAATGCACAATCACCACAAGGCACAGATCTCTGATTTACCAGATATATGTGCACATGGAAATGCAGATGTCAGAGAACATTTAAATGAAAATAATTTAATCTGCAAGTTTGTTTGTCCTCCTTTCGCTTTAAAACATTGCTGCTAATGTTGCTCAGACTCTTAGTCAACATCTTTGCTCAAACCTGATAAGCATGTTATCTCAGCATGGTACAACATTGTTTTTCAGAGCTTTCTGTCATGTTGGTGCCAAATATATATTCAGGAGAATTAAAATCAGGTGACAGCTCAAAACATTTTGGGATAGTTTTTTGTTTGTTTGTTATTTAGCTTCTCTCTACAACAAGATTTAAAAGCTTTGGGGGGGAAAATCAGATAAGTTTCTAGACTCCATGCTCAGGATTGATTTTGTCTAGGCTTTTCTGTAAATTTAGATCATGCTTTGGTTCTAGTACCACTGTTCTAATTTTTACTTTTCCCACACACTCATATGAGATGAGGTGTGAACCTCTGTGTTCTCTCTGCTCCTTATACACTACCACACTATTGCATAAGCACCTTGCATTTCATTGCTGTATATTGTCTTCATTTGATACCATAACATACACAGTTAACTCATGAGCTAAAGCAGGGTGTCATACATTCATTGACAAATTCTAAAGCCTGTCTGCACCGATGAAAATTGTTTCACTTTCATATGCTTAAAGCTATAGTGGGTAATCCTGTTCCGAAACACTTTATTATACTGGGTAAAATGGTTCTTCCATCCTTACAGTAGTCAATACATTATGTATTCAGAAAAGGGAGGTTGTAAAAAAAATAAAAACGATCTCTGTGAGAGATGCAAGCCTGTAAAAACTGACCACCGAAGTGCAGGGATTTGTCTGAGTTTTGTTCCTGCTCTCAATCCCCTCTGTCCCTCGAGTTCTGGGAGTATTACGTTATCTATTGGTTGCCCCACATGCCAATCATTGTGACGCGCTCACGTAACGCATTCATACGATCTCCCTGAGGAGTGGCAAGACAGTCTTGCACATGTGCAGTTATTCAAAAAGAGGCTTAGGGAAACTTCCGGAAAAAATTGCCGACTCTAGCTTTAATGATTGAGGCAGCTCTAATGAAAAGCAGCCAGTCCTGCTTTCAGAATAACATGACAACCTTGGTGCGCTCAGATCATTGAACTTTTATTTTTTGTTAATCATTTAATTTGGAAAAGAAATGACTCACTAGGATTCAGGTGACCAAGTTCTCAAATCACCTCAAGCAATACCCTCTAACGGCCCAGGACAGTGACGGTGGGTCATTGATTTTCATCTGAATTGGAATGAGCCTAGGAGGATGGGCCTCCATGTGCTTAAACAGCAGCGATCCACCTGCAAGTGTGAGCCAGAAGAATTGACTAAGACTCCTGGATAGGTGACAAAACGTTTTCGGAAAAACTGTTCGAAAATCCGGTTTCCTCTGAATTAACCCATATGGAAAACATATATACAAATCTTATAAAGTTTGTATTTATTTTATTTGAAACTTGTATCCAACGCATCAGTCAGTGAAACCAAATGCAAGAATGTTAGTAAATTGGTACAAAATGAAAACAAGCTATTGTTCTGGGTATTTATCAGAACAATATATGACAGTAATTTCACAAACAATATCCATAGTAGAAAAAATTTATATTAAACTTATATGACCGGCTAATCACCAGTTAAACTAAACTACTGCAAGAAACAGAAAATACTTACGGTGTCACAAATGTAAGATATACCTAAACTACAACCAAACTGAAAATTACATGGAAATGCATGAGTACAGAAAAATCAGGTGACAGCTGACTGTTGTTATTATTGCCAACTTTACTAGTTTTGCCAAATATTTAGGAATCATTTTAAGTATTTCATAAAAGACTATCCATTCCATTGTTGTTGGAGAAATACTCAGAATTTGGCAGATGATCAACACAATACATAAATTGCACTTTATCTTTGAAAATAAATGTCAATACTTGGTTATCTTTTCACATAACCCGAGTTCATTATAGTGATGCTTGTACCACTGAACTGTTATTTTGTCATTTTCACCAGCATACGTAAATATTGATAACAGACATTGCACAATGCTCCAACAACAAATGTAAATTTTCTTCACTGACGTGTAATTTAATTTGTCGTATTATTAAACGACCTGGAAAATGGACGTATGTACATACATGGTTTAACTATCTGAGTTGCATTTAAAGCTTCATGAAAGCCTGTGGGAAAGTGGATGGTTGACATTTAGTTCAGTTCAGTTTTGATTAGAGAACCTCTGGCCAACTTCTGCACTGTGCAATTACCATAATTCTTTAGATAAAGATACACAGAACATGTATGGAAAACACATTTAACACCGGGTTTACTTATTTACATACATAGTTTTCACATCATTCTTGTGAAAATTATTACATTATATTGTATGAAATAAAGTCAAATGTGGTCACTTTCAAGACTAAATCATATAAGTCTTAGATAATGTGCAATAAATGAAACATAAACTCAGGATGATGGAATGCATACATTTTTTTAGGTTTTTTTTCTATTTCTTTTCCATAAGGGAAGGCTATTCTCTGTTGCCGTGACCCAGGTAACTGAGAATTTGCACAGGCATGAAGGATGTAACATTTTAATTAGGATGGGGTGTGTTACCTTTGCTATGGCATTACCATTAGGGTGGGTAAAATATCAATTCATCATTGCATTGCAATATATTTTTTCCGAATTCAATATAGATTTAGAGAATTCTCTGAATCAACTAGTTCCCCTGTTCAGTGGGTCCATGAGTAACAGTTTCGTGTGATTCTTGTGGTATGGACGAAAGTCATACAAAGTAAATGACTTTAATGCAGTGTTCATTCAGTGGCATACAGTACTACCAGGAAATCTGCCTTGTCGAGCTCGGCCTCACAGTCACACAGCACGCTTTTATTTTGCGCCACCAGGATGCCTCAAAGAACTTCTTTTCCTCGCCGACTCTCCAGTTAGGAAAATCGAGTTCACGACCACGAAGTGGACCTGTTAACACACGAACAAGCGCTACAAGGCTGGCCGGAAGACAGTGAGCAGTGGAGATTAGAAAAACGTGTCCTATAAAGCCCGGTCAGTGAAAACAAACAGCCTCTGTGGTGCTTATAACTCAGTAGTCACGAGTCAGAAAAGCCTTGTCCCTAGTAGTGCCGCATAAATTGTATCTCCCCCTTTGTCTCGTTAAATAAAATGACAAGGATTTTGATGCTTACAGATTATTAAGGAAACTACGTCAAAAAATAAATAAATAAACTGCAGCTACAAAATAGACTGGATAGCTGTTTCTAACTGGGTGAGGCAAGAGAAAGGTGATTCTCAGAGAGCTTTTTATGAAGTTATTTTTTATTTTTACGCGGAGTGGAGCGCGATGTGAAGCAACAGTGTAGAAGCAAGTCGCACAAGAAACAGCTGAAAAAGCCTCCTGTCGATCTATGGACTCATTTACTCCAACCCAAAACCACCTGCCAGACAGAGAAGGTACAGCAGCCAAGATTAACTAAAACAATATTTAACTTTACGCAAAGGTTTAATAAAATGTTTCTAAATAAAAAGTGTCAATCTTTAAAAGCAAGTTAAACTTTTTAAAAACTTAACATCCCATCCATCTATTGATTTTCTGTACCCGCTTTTCCGTACAGGTGGTACTTCAAGCCGTATCTGATGGGTAAACGCGGCTCGGCGTAACACAGGGTCGTGGGGGGCTGGTGACTATCTCTCCAGTAGTAAATGGGCGAGAGGCGGGGACACAGAGTACATCCTGTACAGGTCACAGGGATAAAATCTAAGTTTTATTAAACTTCAAAAAAGTTAAATAAAGCCTTTTTATAAACTCGTGAGTTGCCCTTGCCTTATTGTTGAGCAATAAAAGGCAAAGCAGAGACTGATTGTTGTAATGTGTGATCTGTGTTAAATTAAAATGTATGACCTCATCATAGTGTTGGTTATGTGTCCTGCATTGTCCTAGGTTGTGGTTGGCCTTGTATGTTCATAGGATTGATTTGTATTCAATGTGGCAGGGAGCCAGTGGAATTAATGTACAGGTGTGAAGTAGATGATGTAATGATGCAAGCTGCTGTCTTTTGTACTAGTTGCAGTTTATGGAGGGGTTTCTGGGGGACAAGGAGGAAAGGGAGTTGAAATTGTAAAGTGGAGAGGTGAGTGGACTGTGGAACAGTTTCGCAAAAGTGTGAAAGAAGAACTTGCTTGATGCTGCAAATATGAAAGTTAATCAGGTGATGTTATGGGTGTGGAAAGTGAAGGAGAGGATGGAGAGGCTGTCCAGGATGACGCCAAGGCTCTGACGCTGAAAGGTGGGACAGAGACAGGAATTGTCAATGCATATTTTAAAACTACCAGATTTGGTTAAACTTGACTTTGCACGATAAGCAAGTGAGGTAACTGATGTGGCATGACGGTCCGTGTACCTTCAGGCAATTCGATTTTTTTCCGGAAAACCAAAACGGTTTTCTCGTTTTTCCATTTAAAATAAAAAACGGGAAAATGGAAAACAAAGCCGTTTATCCGTTTTTGTCAACACAATTTAGAAACGGAAAACCAGAAAAACTTATTGAAAAAACGACCCGTTTTTCGATTTTGCCCATTCATTTTTCCATTTTCTTCTTCAGATTGAAAGACGAAGACGGTTTTCACGGCTGGCCCGGAAGTGCAGAAAAATATTTCAAAAATAAAAGCATAGATGTACGCGTAACATAATGCAAGCCTGAAAAAAAAAATAATGAAGCGGAGAGATGTCTTTTGAATAAAAAGAGAACCTTTTTACGTTGCAACATGATAGTTTATCGTAAAAAACGTGAGCTTTATTACGTTATTGTGTGTTTTATTGGTGGAACATGAAACACAAAGGCTGATCAGATGCTGTAAACCAAAAATATAGAAGCAAAGTTTATTTGATGAAGATTTTTCTCATCAAGCAAAACCCTAACCTGACAAAAGCCAGCTGTATGTTGCTCCGCCTAGCTCCACTCACATACATCTGGGACACCGCCGGTAGAGAGTGATTTCTCCAACCAAATTTATGGTCTGGCCAATCAGGACGCAGGGCTGGAGTTTCATAGATGTGACGTAGTGGAGACGCGACCATGACGTGAGACTGTTTTGATAGCAATGGCGGCTCGTCGAGGAAGCAAGCGTTAACATCGATGCTGCTATTTCTTCCGTGTTGTCCAATCTACCTAATATTATTTCATTAAAAGAACATCAGAGAACGCCTCTGAAGGATTTTGTTGGTGGAAACGATGTTTTCGCCCTTCTCCCGACCGGATTTGGCAAGTTTTGTTTTCCGGGGCGCGTCCGCGGAAGCGCCCCGGAGCGGTTAGCGGTTAGTTAGTTAGAAGAGTTTTTCAGAGTTGAGCGCGCGCCAAACCGGTTTTGAGCGCGCGCGTGTTGTCTCGGATTGGATCCTGCGCGCTCAATCAGAAGGCACAAATATCGCTCCATACCCGCCCACCACCACCCCCCAGCTCCCCGCCTCAGCTGTCTTCTGCTCCGCTCTGTCTTTCAGATTGTACCTGGACCTCTGCTCTCTCTCTGCTTTCTGCTCTTTTGGCGCTAAGCTCAAGTATTTCTGTAAAAGAAAAGGTATTTTCCCCTTACACTACCTAGCGAATGCTATACTTTAAAACTACATTGATAAACACATTGCTTCTTACCTGGCTCTGGATGGGCATCATTCCTCTGCAATTCCGTTCCTAGACCTGTTCCTGACTCATCCTGAGTTTTTAAAAAATATTAACTAATAAAATCCCTCAAGCCTTTCATGTCGTCTTCTGTTTTTCTCTTTTCTGTGCACCTGTGATTCCTAATTTGCAGCGGAACGAACTTTCAAAGTTGCAGCCAGCCGTTGTCCTAATGGTCAAACCCTTTTATGTTGGGGTGGGGGGAGTTTTAATGGCCCCTTATTTAAAGAAAACATATTACATATACCTTATGTAGAAATATATATATATTTAGTTACTCTAATATTAAATATGTTTCAGACAAAAATTTTCTGAAAAATTACTTCTGCCTGTATTTTAATGGACAATGGACCTGTTTGTCCCCCCCTGTCAGCGGGCGTGCTATTATTGATTTAACAGGAAGCCAATGACGCAAAGCTACATTTGGAGAAAGGTGATCTCTCTTGTTGATTTTCAACAGAACTTCTGCTGCAGCATTTTGGATCTGCTGAAGGCTACAAACTGCATTTTGTGGACTTCCTGATAGTAAAGAATTACAATAGTCCAGGCATGAAGTAACAAATGCGTGGATTCGTTTTTCAGCGCCTGCATGTTTTTCAACAGCACGGAACCAGCTTCCAATTCTGACACCCACGCCTCCAAAGCTACAAAACACTACATTTATTACACGTACCTTTATCATTAAAGGAAGCAGAGGAATAACCACAAATCAGAGACAGAGATCAGGAGACTTAGACAGAGACAGAGAAGCTGATGGAAGGATAGGGGAGGAAGCCATAGTAAGGCTAAAGCTAGGTTAGGCTAGACTAGCAACCTCATAACGCGCCGAGACAAGCAAACCGTGTGAAACACGAGGAGTTCCCAAACGTGAAGTGCAGCAACAGAGAATGTATTTTAAATGTGCTTATGTGTTAGAAACAGAGAGATGTCACAGCAAAGAGATTTAAGATAAAATCAAGAGAGTCTGGAACACCAAACCGCTATCCACACCACAGCAACAGAAAACAGGAAGTGACGCAATACACCTTTCCGCAATCTCAGGAGTTTAACAGCCATGTCCTGTCTTTTGTTCTCAGAAGTTGTAATTTCCAGGTTTCAATTCAGTCACAACTCCTAACTGGAGGTTCCTCACTAACCTCAACATCAAAATCTGATATTGCCGCCACTTCTATAAAACTTATTCAAATTTGCATTAATAAACTCTGTGCTTTTATCTCAAACTTGTGAGAAACAGATTTTTTTGTAGTTTCACTTACTTCGGTGTTTAAAGGCTTAAATAAATTCACAGAGTGAAACAAATATTGGCATGAAATGGTAAAAGCAGTTTCTTATGATTAACAAAGTATAAAGTGGTAGCATTATAAGTTTTTAAATACTGTAAAGGAACAAAACTGATCCAACATTTGACAAAAAGGTCTCCATCTAGTGGGGGAAATTTGTAATTCAATATAAATTATATGCAATACATTTTAGCATAATTACTTATGTCAAGGCTCTGTAAGCAATTAGTGGGTAAAGCAGTTGTTTAAGTTGAGAGTTCACTAAATTTTAATTTTGATGGTTAATTCCATTTTTATTGTGTGAATGCTTGAATGTTTATGATTAAATACCTGTTTTACCAAAGGTGACTGGTCTCTCCTTGGCGCCAATTTTATTGTACAACTTAGACACTTTCATTTATAAAATTGTCACAACACACATATGTAGGGCATGAATTGGGGGAGGGGTAAGGCATGGGGGGGGGGGGGGTTGCTGATTGTGTAGGCCCCATCCCAGGTGGCTTCCTCTGTCTCCATTTGCATTTAGATATTGAGGGTGCTGGGTGCGCTGACACAAGCTGCCTTCTGGAGGCCCCTCCCAGTTTAAATGCACTTCAGATTATACAAAATCCCAAAAAAGCGACCAACTCCCCCGCCAAAAAATATTGTTCTCAGGTGATAGATTGACTAAAGATTGATGCCCAATCGGGTGGGTTTCTGCACAATCTGCCCTTTTTTTTAAACGCGTTGGGCTGTCAAAAATAGCTTTTGGGGTGGGGGGGCATTGTTAAAATTCAGGCTGCCATTTACAACATTTGGTGCGTTTTTAGAAAGAATTTATAGGAAGATTATAAAAAAATTGTCATTGTGTGGCAAAAAAATGAAAACGTCCACATTTTAATGAAATGCTGTCTTCTCGCACTCATTTCATTCATTAATTTAGTTTCAAATGTGTGGAACCTGGTATCACCATGATTATCATGATAATCATGATTAATGGTTTCTGGTTAATCAAGTGACGCTATGAAATGGTATTGGCCCATGTCAATTGTAATCGTCCCAGATGGGGTTGAGATCTACTTCAAAATGTCTCTTGGCTCTGTGTGAATATACATTGCCAAGAGAGGTTGAGATTGACCTGTTTTTTTTTTTTTTTTTTTTTTTTTTTTCTTGGGGAGGGGGGTTATGTTGTGTTTGAACTGTCAATCAGCCAGATATTGCTTTGTCCATTCAGTTGACTCAAAAGTTATGCATAAGCATAAAAATTCTCCCTGATAAACATTAGCACTGATGTCAGGCTGAACCCTGACTGAGGTAAATATGAGAGGTAACAGTGGATGAGTGAGGCAGGTATAAGCGGGGAGAGTGACAGGTGATCAGATTAATTAACTAATTAACTAATTAGGGGCCGTATTGAGCTGGGAGAAGTCATTAGGTTGTTGCCAGGTCTCAGTAAGACAGAGGAAGTCCATCTTACGGTCAGTGAGGAGATCCTGGATGAGCTGACCCTTGTTCATGAGAGAGCGGACATTCAGGAGACCAAAGTTGACAGTGTAGCTGTTGTGGCCAGAGGCGGGACTTGCCGCCTTAGCCAGGGTAGCAAGCGAACTGTAGTCAGCGGCCCGACTGGAATATCGGCGAGAGCGGCGAGAAGTGGACCAGAATGATGTTATTGGATTAGAGTCATCAAGGTGGAAATTCCGGCGAGATCCGCGGTGGATGTATCTCCGGCGGGGAAGGAGAGCGATCTCCAGGCGTAGCCGGAGAACTAGCGGGGGAGGCGCAGACAGAAGCCCACGGAGCAGGAGGAGATCAGCCGCCATATACTGAGACAAACCTGCCCCAGGTCGTTGTAGAGTGGAAAGAACAGTCCAGAGGAGGATACACCAGATGTAAAACTTGCAGGCCGACATTATGAACGGCAGTGGGTGGCTAGCCAACGGCAGCAACGGCGTCGAGTCGAAAAGACAGGTGGAGAATGAGGTTAGTTAATCACACTCAGACACAAAAACATCGAGATGGCAGCCGAAGTCTGGACGAACAAAGTGAAGGCGAGTGCTTTTGTCCTCACTTGTGTGTAAACACACGGCCCAGTGAAAAACGTTAACAATAACTTAAAAACACGTAGCGGAGAGCAGTGGCTGCAAAACGTGCCAGCGTCCACTCCACGCCCATCATCAGGTTTAATACAGTTGTTCTGTCATCAGTCATAAGAAAGTGTTTGGTCTGATATTCTGGTGGAGGGATGATCCTAAGAAGGCTCAACCTCAAAGTGCTCTATTAAGGGTGTGCTAACCTACTAAATCTGTATATGGTTTGCTAGCTACCCATGGCACTACAGAGGTTTATCAACACTGTCCAGAGGTTCATCGGCCACCCTTTTCCCTGTCTAAAAGAACTCTTCAGAACTCACTGTCTCAGAAGGGCACACAATATCCTGAGGGACCCTACACACCCAGGACTTTGTTTTTTAGCTGCTACCGTCGGATCACAAGTAGCGAGAGCTGAGGTCACGTACCAACAGGTTTAGGGGCAGTTTTTCAACAAAGCAATAACTGATTACTGGCTGCCTTTCTTGAACTGAGCCATGTGCAATACACATGTTTAATATACAAATTGCTATTTGTTCTGCACTATGCACTACCTATTTTATTGCTTATATAGTTTTTTTGATGTAGTATTGCGCTGTTCACCTTACCTGGGTCAGTAAGGTACAATAGTACAATTTAATTGTGCTACTGCACAATGTATATTGGTAATATAATGATAAAGATTTATCCTATCTTGATAACCATCCACACATTCACCAGATATTGATGGTAGGTTATTGTTTTTACGGTTTATCATTTTCAGTATGAAGATAGTACACTGCTGGTCTTTTCTAGAAATGTACTGTCTTCATACTTCTAACTTCTTCACTGAGAAAAACCAAAAGATTAGAGAGGCAGTCTGTACATTCAAATCAAGTTCAGTACCAAAGTTGTCTCCAACTAGAACTGATTTTGACAAAAGTTCCCAATTCTGCCAAATAAACTACAAAAGCTTAGAATAAGCTGTATACCAACTAAGTTCCCCCTGGTCTTGATGTTGTACCCAGAGCATTCTTTAAGAAGGTTTTGCCTGTCATAACGTCTGATTTACAGTCAGGTTATGTCAGATGCATTCCCCCAGTCCTTAAAAACAGCAATTATCAAACCGCTGTTGAAAAAGAACAGTTTGGACAAACTATTATTGAAGAACTAATGGCCCACCTCCAACCTCCGATTTATCAGTAAGATTATTGAAAAAGTAGTGTTTCAACAGTTAAATACATTCTTAACGGTGACCAACCGCTTTGGTGTTATCCAGTCAGGTTTCCATGCTCACCACAGTACAGAGACCGCCCTTGTCGGGGTGTTTTAATGACATCCGTATAAATGCAGACTGTGATAGACCTCAGTGCAGCATTCGACACGGTTGATCACTCCATTCTGTTAGAGCGCCTATAAAACTGGGTCGGCCAGCACTCCATCAGTTTAAAATCCTGCTTAAAAGACAGGGACATTTTTGTGTTGGTAACTTTATGTCAGAGACCACAAAAATCACATGTGGGGTTTCCTAAGGGTCCATCTTAGGCCTGGAAGTTCTTTCCTCAGTTGTAAAAGCTTGTAAAAGCTTAATGAATGCATGGCACCGAGATGATGCCATTATGAGTCAAATGGCTGTATTGCATACCTTGAACTGACTTAGGATCACTGGTTGAGAAGAAACTCGTGGGGATGCTGCTCACTCTAGTCTGCCAAGAAAAAATATATAATGAGTCAAGGATTGTTTACGAACGCAGTGAAACCATTCTGATAAAATATTCATAAATGCTTGTGAGTGTGGAAGAGACAAAGCAGTAGATAAGTGTTGGCTTACGTGCAATTCATGGAAAACATTGGGATGTTGGCTTGCTTACTCAGTACAGTGGCTGTTTTAGTACAGTAACACTAATGGGCTCTATAAATAGAATGCTACTTAATATCATAGGGCACAATATGATCAGGAAAAATCTGTAAATCTGTCTGTAAAGAGCTATGACTTAACCAGTGTCATAGCTCTGTTAATCCATCCATTCCCTTAGCTCTCAGCGTAATGACTTTATGGGATTCTTGATAAATAAAATTGATTCTATTAAAAATAAAATCATTGGCATGCTCCTAAACACGATTATCTTGTCCTCAGTAAGTGAGGCAGCGTCAGAGAGACCTTTAAAACCTAATCGGTGTTTAAACTGTTTAGATGCAGCAGTAGAGCTTTCTAAGTTATCTAAAATTTTAGCTTCATCTAAACCTTCAACTTGTATGTTAGACCCAATCCCAACAAAGTTATTTAAGGAAGTATTCCCTTTGATTAATGCCCCCATTTTAGACATGATTAGTCTATCCTTAGTAAATGGATATGTACCACAGGCTTTTAAAGTAATTGTTATTAAAGCTTTACTTAAGAAATCATCTCTTGATCAAGATGACTTGATAAAATACAGAACTATATATAATCTTCTTTTCCTACCTAAAATTCTTGAGAAAGTAGTTGCTAATCAAGTATGTGAACATTTACAAAGTGTAAGAGATTATGAGGTTACAGAGACTAGACTGCAAAGTTGGTTGCCATGGAAATTACAGATAAACGGACTCTGAAGGTAAAGTGTCTGACATACTTAGACTGGACAGAATGACTGTTATGGGTGTTATGTGTCAGCAAAGACGTCTGCATTACTGCATGATCTTCTCCACCAATGTGATAAACGGAATGCTGATATCATATTGGGAACGCCCTGAATGCGTGGATACATGCTTGGTATCTAATGTCTGTTTGTGAGAAAAAACGGGGTTCTCAGATACCGGTTGCGTTGTGTTTTTATGAGAACCCAGTACTGACTGTAAACATTCCTCTGTCTTTTAGATTAAATATGGTAAAATATAGTTACGTTTTGAAGAGTCTTTTTATTACTACAGTAGTCTACAATACAAACACCACATTAGTGGTCGATAATAGTTGAACAAAAGTAATGACCTATCTGAAGAGTTTCAGCCAGGCTTCAGAGCTCATCATAGCACCGAAACAGCTCTGGTGAAGGTCACTAATGATATTCTTGTGTCTGTACTTGTCCTGTTAGATCTCAGTGCTGCATTTGATACAGTAGAACACAATATTCTCCTAGAAAGACTTGAACATACTGTAGGGATTAAGGGGAAAGCATTAGGCTGGTTTAAATCTTATCTGTCTGACAGATTCCATTTTTTTCATGTTAATAATAAATCTTCAAACTCTAGGATCACTTGTGGAGCGCAGTCCTTGGGCCAATTCTCTTATATATATATATATATATATATATATATATATATATATATATATATATATATATATATATATATATATATATATATATATATATATATATATATATATATATATATATATATATATATCGAACACCAGCCATTCGGTCTGCTAAACATCCGCTCACTTATGAGCAAGGGACATCTCATCCAAGATCTCCTCAGTAACCGTAAGTTTGATTTTATCTGTTTAACTGAGACATTGCAACAGCCCAATGACCTTTCCCAACTCGACTCAACTCCTACCGGGTTTGCTTACATCTGTCAACCCCCAAAACGAAATAGCGAACTTTCCTGCTTTTCTCACACACCTATCCATTTTCTCATCAAACACAATATTGCTAGGGTATTTTACCACACACATGGATAATATAAACCACCCTCTTACTAGAGACATCTTTCCTTGACAGCTCTGGATTTAAGCAACACACCCACATTCCTACACATTGCAAAGGATTCCCCTTCACTGACGATTTTCTCCTTTCATTCAATGTCAACCTTACTCCCTCCATCACCAAGTCCCCCATCTTATCTCATTTCACAATATTAAGTACATAAACATGGATTCCTTCTCCTCCAATGTTGATTACCTCATGGACATTGAAGACTTATCCATCCCTGAAGAGCTAGTATCACACTATAACACAGGACTTCATGATATCCTCAACTCTTTAGCTCCACTAAAAACCAGATCTGTCTCTTTTTCCCTCTCTGCTCCCTAGTTCACGCCCAAACTTCGGCTTATGAAAGCCAAAGGCGGGCAGCTTGAAAGGCTTTACCGTAAGACCGGACTCACTATCCACAAAGAGATGTACAGAAACCAATTTCTGCATAACCAGGACTGCATTGCTAAATCCAAATCAAATTTTTACTTTTTAGGCTGGGTCCAGGGGCCCCTCCTTTTCATCATTTACCTCTTCTTCTTGGCAATATCTTCCATAAGAGCAATATCAGTTTCCACTGTTATGTGGATGACACCCAGCTCTACCTCTCCAGTAAACCCACCCTCACTCTCCAAACTCAAACCTACCTGTTCAAAACTGCATTTTCCCTATGATTTCATTTGCAATGTGTAATTTTAACCTGATTTTTATTTTTTGCTTTATGATCACTTTTTATTATTGTTTGTTTTGTTTTGTCTTTAGCCAATGTATGGTGACCTTGAGTCTCCAGAAAGGCACCTACAAATAAAATGTATAATAATAATATTTACTATTATTCATTATTATTATTATTATTATTAATTATTATTCATCATTATTATTATTATTATTATTATTATTATTTATTTTTTATTTTTTTAATTATTATTATTAATATTATTGTGCACTGGGACTTTAAGGGGAATGTTGTGTCCCATCTTATTTTAAGCAAGCTGAGGTCACTTCACTACTGAAAAAACCCAATCTGGATGGCAGTGTTGTTGATAACTATTGGCCGATTTTAAAGCTCCCTTTTCTCAGTAAATTGGTGGAGAAAATTGTAGAAAGTCAATTCAGATCCCTATTACAGAAGTTACACATTTTTGATTCTTTTCAGTGTGGTTTTAGAAAATTCCACTCCAGTTAGACAGCTCTTTTAAAGGTTTATAATGATCCATTAATGGCTTCTGATTCAGGGAAGTGTAATCTATTTACTTGACCTCTCCGCTTACTTTGATCCCATTTCATACATTTTACTAAATATGTTGAGGGTTTCAGCTGGTATCTCTAGGTCTGCCTTAATTGCTTTTCCTCTTATTTATCTGGGAGGACATTTTCTGTTTTGGCAAACAAGTACACCACCAGAATTACCTCCAACCTGTGGGGTCCCACAGGGGTCAGTTTTGGGTACTTTGTTGTTTGCTTTTTATATGCTTCCTTTAGCTGCCGTTATTAAATCTTTTGATGATATTTATTATCACTTTTATGCAGATGACGTTCAACTGTATATGTCTTTTGAGCCTCATCAGCTGGACTGGTTGTCCACCCTTGTCCACTGTTTATCCAAGATTGGTGATTGGCTTTCCAGCAATTACCTCGTTTTAAACACCAAAAAAACTGAGACAATGATTATAGTGCCTCCCGCACTTCACTCTAAATTCAGCCAGAGGCTTGTTTCATTTTGTCCAACTCCAAAGTCCAGCATCCAAAACTTGGTGTAATTTTTAATTCTTCTCTGGGCCTTGACTCACATACAAAATCTCTGTCTCTATTCCAGTTTCTTTCATGTAAAGAACATTTCTAAACTGCAACATGTGGTCTTCTCAGCTGAATTGGAAAAAGAATAATTTATGCATTTGTATCATCACACTTAGATTATTGCAATGTTCTATTTACTGGATTAGATACATTTTCACTCTCACGCCTACAAACCATACAAAATGCTGCAGCCAGATTTTTGACCAATTCCAGAAAGCGAGATCACCCCCGTTTTATATTACTTACACTGGTTACCAATAGAGTTCTGGATCCACTTTATAATTCTCACACTAACACATGGAGCACTAAACAACTAGGCCCCAGATTGCTTATGTAATGTTCTTACAAAATACACCGCTGCTCGTTCCCTTTGTTCGGAATCTCAGATTCTGTTAGTTGTTCCAAGCACCAGATTAAAGACAAAGAGGGATTGAACCTTTCAGTCCGTGGCACCAAGGCTGTGGAACTTCTGCAGCTACGTTTAGTTGACTCTGTGGACTCTTTTAAGAAGCAGTTAAAAACTTAACTTTTTAAACAGGCCTTTTGTTGAATATTTATTTTATTTGTGAGTTTATTGTAATTTTATCCTATTTTTATTATTTTCTTTTAATTGTTGTTTTGTTGGTTTTCTGTACAGCACTTTGTGATAGTTTTGTCTATGAAATGCACGTAATACAGTTTTTGTTGATTGCTTTGACCTGTTTGAAGAAACTGGCAACCTTTAAGTTTTCATCATCACCACCTCAGCAGAGGAAAAGACACCTCTTGCAAATGAGTTAACCCATTCTCATTGGTTTGACACATTTTCCCCGCCCTTTTGCAAAACAGTTAACGCAGATGTCATTCATGCAGTCCAAACTCCATTGCTTTAGCTGTGGTAGCAAAACAGAAACCATATGTTCCAAGCTCTTAGAAACTTCTTGATTGGAATTAAATCACTTTAGCACCTGATTGACACTTCTTTACACAATTTTTCAATTTGCAATCAGTTTGCAGGCTTTATGTAAAAGGTGCCATGTTGTGTGTTGTTCTTTGCAAGCATGGATGGTCTAAGGCAGATGAGAGTCAGAGTAAGAGGTAGATGGGTCAGGGGAAGAAGATTATGAAGAAGAGGAATCCATGTGCGAGGTGGAGGTGTAGCTGGAAGGGCTCAAGTTACAGATGAAATTCAGGCAACTATGATTGATCATGTGGTAAATCATGGCCTTTCACAGTCCAACCTGTTATCAATAGAAACACGGTTGCATCCATTGTAAGAGTTTTTCGACGGGAGAGCAGGTATTGCTGCTATACAGTATATACATCTCTATCTATTCCTATAGAGGAATTATTCAGTGCATGGAGATGGAAGGTATATGATTACTGTCCCTATGAGCAGATGCCCTTGCTCAATGCAATGACTGCTGCTGCCCCTGATATAGATGCAGAGGCATGTCAAGGATGGATCAGGCATGCAAGAAGATTTTTCCCTTGGTGCATCGCAAGGGAAAATATTGAATGTGATGAAGATGAGGCCATCTTCATCAAGAGAGAAGAGACTAGAAGAGACAGACAGCTCAACTATCTGCTGTTGGAATATTTCATTTGTAGCCTGTTTTATGAAATTTCTATACAGGATCGGGAGAGATCGGCAACACAGACAAATAATGACTCAAACACTGATTCTGCTAGAATAATTGTGCCCCTTTTATTCCGTCACAGAAAACAGCAGAGCAGAAAGCATTTCAAACAGACATGGTGCATAACAGTTTCCAAAATCGCTCTTACCGTGACACATGAACTGGAGAGCCGTCAGTTCAAAGCAGAGCGGCACCAACGTGGCTGGGCGTCCATACGCAATCCACAGCAGATTCTACCTGACTGAGGTAAATCTCCGTCTTTTATATTTTATCAAACAAAGGATGGGAGCGAGGATGGTCAGTCCTCATCGCCCAGTCGATCCACCCAATAAATCATTCGTCTACTTTTGAAAACATGTTTTCGAAACAGAAGCCGCTCCCAGCTTCATAACGGCAACGGTCTCAGAGCGCAATAAACAAAATATCAGTGTGTAAAACAAAATAACATGAGGAACTCAGAGCACAATCAGTCTGAGAATCAAAATATCAGTGTGTGAAACAAAATAACATGAGGAACTCAGAGCGCGGATCAGTCTGAGAATCAAAATATCAGTGTGAGAAACAAAATAACATGAGGAACTCAGAGCGCGAACATAACATGTTACTCCCAGTTTCATGTGAACTCAGGCGCGATCAGCCTGGGAATAAGATATGTTGCTCACAATATAAGTGCGCAAGTTAAAACAAGGTATATAACTGACCAGTTGTTCCCATAATACATTGTCAAAGAGCAAAAATAATTCTTTGGTGTATCATAGCCACAATCTGAAAAAAAAAGAATGAATAATCAATAAAATTTGGATCACAGCATATCTGATTCTGGAACCATTTTTTGCAAGAAGGCAAATTTGACTACAAATGAAACTGACATGTAAGCTGCGTACAGTCTTTGGCTACAATGAACCAGCAATGCTGCACTGATTCACATTGAGTGTGGTATTTTGTATTTTGTTGCCCCTTGTGTAATGAATGATTGGAAGGGCTCACACATTTGTGTGCAGGTTGTGTTGTTTGAGGGCAAAATTTTCTTTTGGTTCATATTTTAAATGTTTTGGCAGAGTTGGAGCCTTTTGCAAACAAAATGTGTCATTTTGACCATTGTTACCACTGTTTAGGCCTCTGCGTTAACTGTTTTAAAAAATGTGGGTTTTGAGTGGACTGCTGCGTCAAAGCAATCAATAAAAACTGTAAATATACTCTACTTATTTACTAGGCAGTAAGCCAGCCGTTGTTTTATATGGATGTCTGCATGTCTCAGATTCCCTCTGAGACATGCATTGATCCAAAAGCCCAGCTTTTGGATTCCATTCTCCTTCCACATCATGGCTCTGATAACAAAACCAGAAAGCTTGGTTACACTACTAATTAAAGGGTTAGTGTCACATAGCAGTGCACTGTTTTTCTTTAAAAAAAACACGGATACCATTTTCTCTGTTTTTGAACAAAGGGAGATGACAATATTAAGACCACATTATAATGACAAGAAGAAAGGTAAGAAGAAAACTGTGCAAATATTACCAATGTTTTTTTGTGGTGCTGTGACCGCTACTGTTGTGTGGAAAAGTCTGTGTATTGTGTAGTGAGAGCCAGGACAGTGACGTAAATGACAGATGAGTAACTTGAACGTTGTCATACTTAAAAGTATCAAAACCCAGTGAAGTGGCTAACCTGTCCGCAAACAGTTTCTAAACTTAATGTAAACGTTAAAGCAATGAACAAAAAGTTAGCTCTGCAATTATCTGTTTGTGGATTACCGTGACTGTGTCCTAACCTGACCCTAGCCAGATAGATTTCGCTCCGCCTAGCTCCACTCATCTATCTGGGACAGATCCATAGTGTCAGGGTTCTCTGTGCTGCTCTGCTCTAACTCTACTCCTCAGGTGTGTCTAGTTGGCTGAGGAGGCGTGGCCCACACCTGCAGCTCGTTGCAGGCGGCTTCCTCTGGCTTCTTAAGCAGAGCGCTGACAGATGGAAGACGCCAGAGCCTTAACCAGTCGTGGTACGACGTGGCCTCTGTCCCAACTCTTGGAAACCAGCTTGTGAGTTTTTTCGCTCTTTTGACTTTGACTAATTTTGGCTCTCCCTGTTTTTGTCTCAGATTTTTGGTGCTTGGATGCACTCACCTGTCTTGACGTCTTGTCCGAAGAACCAGACCATCAGAATCTTCTGCTCAGATTTTGCTCTGGCGCTCCCCTCATACTTCCTGGATGTTACCCAGCGAGGCCTGAGATCCCCTCTCTCGGATTCTGTTGGTTCTGCTCTCACTCTGGTCAATCCATCTGTCACCATTGCCGACGAGGCTCGCTCAGGATCCCTCGCCAGTAACATCTGCCGCCCTCAGCCACTAGCCGCCTATCATCAGCAGAGTAGTTTCACAGAGATCCCTCGGCGCTACTCCTTCCCGGTTAGGTCCGCCCAGCCCAATGGTAAGCAGCGTAGCTTCTAGCAGTTCTCCTGGTTCTCCTTTCAGAGTCACTTACTCTCTCTCTCTTGCAGACTCTCCAGCCTTGACGTTCTGACCCTGCCGAGTCGCCTGTAGTTCCGTCCGTAGATCTGCCTGTTTCCTAAAATAAACATCTTTAAACTGTGCTTTGCTTCCCGATCGTATCTGCATGTGGGCTCGTCACCTGAAAACCATGACACATAGGAATGGCGTTTCTGAAGGCTGGGCCTTATCAAAAATCCTTGCATATGATTGGATAAGCCACTTGTCTGTCATCTTTATCGACGTGCTATTTCAACCACTCACACCGAAGCCAACCCGTGACGCTGATGAGAGCGACGCAGGAAAAAACAAAACTTTTTTTTAAAAATGTGTTTGCGTCTCTAGTGGCATGCGTTTTATTGACAGTGAGCTGACAGGAAGAGGGTAGAAGACAGGCGGCAAAGCGCCACGGGTCGGAGTCGATCCCGGGTTCGACCGCGTCGAGGACTAAAGGCCTCCTAACATGGTTAGCACTAACCGCCCCGGAAAATAAAACTTGCCAAATCCGGTCGGGAGAAGGGCGACAACATCGTTTCCACCAACAAAAGCCTTCAGAGCCGTTCTCTGATGTTGTTCTGATGAAACAATATTAGGTAGATTGGACAACACAGAAGAAATAGCAGCATCAATGTTAACGCTTGCTTCCTCGATGCGAGCCGCCATTGTTGTCTGAATCAAAAGAGTCTCACGGTCGCTTCTCCACTACGTCACATCTATGAAACTCTAGCCCAGCGTCCTGATTGGCTGGACAATAAAATTGGTTGGAGAAATCACTCTCTATGGGAGATGTCCCAGATGGATGTGAGTGAAGCTAGGCGGAGCTAAGCGGAACGATATAAATCTGGCTAGGGTCAGGTTAACTGTGTCCACCACTGCAACCGAATCATTTCAGTGTGAAAAGGAAGAATCACAAAGCATGATAACTCCCTTTTAATAATCAGTTGTCCAAAATGTTATTGATTTCTAATTTGGCAGATGATATCTGAAACATAATTTAAAAGTGTTTTTTCTCTTCTGGTTTGCATTGTGAGCTTGTGGTTTGAACTTATAGCAACTTTTGTTCTTTATTAGCTTTCATAGATAATTTGGCCTCACTCCCAATTCCTCAAAAACATTGGTTCTTAAACATACATATTCAAACTGAACTGTGATATGCATTGGTTATTGATTTCGGTTTTATTCTTAAGGATTTTTTTTACAATTTCTTCTGGAGTGTAATAGTTTTCATTATTCTTTTCACTTTTAATTAGTTGTTCAGTTGAGTGTTATTAGCCTAGTTAAAGAGGTTTTTAACCAGAATAATTTAACTGCAAGTTGAAGTGTTTTGTTAATAAATTCTTGTATTTGGAGACAAGTGGTTATCATGCTATGCACTTATGTACATTGCTTACTGTTTGAGAATGTCAATGCACAAATTCACTCCTTCATTTATTGTTCTATAATACCACACATCACCTGCCAGGTATTCATAATACAATAACTGACAGAGACTGAAGGCTGTTTGGGTATTCATTTCCTGATAATCAGATGGGGCTCCAATTAACTTTTCAATAATTGCCTTTGGCCTAATAGCTATTAATAGATTTGACAGCTGAGACAGTAAATTGACAAAATATTCTCTCTTTGGACTTCTTAAATTGCATTGTTTAAATATGCTCAGCATAGATAATACAAAACGTAATGCTTGCAGTAAATGACACCTGTAGTTTTATAGGACACTTAGCTTTCCGGGACAGGTAAAGGTTCTTGGTAATGAATAGCTGCTCACTAACAGAGACTTCATTATTATTAAACCTTTATTTAACCCAGAAAGTCACCATTGAGATTCACAGTTTCTTTTTCAAGGGAGACCAGGCAAAAAGAAATAAATACATAAATAAAAAAATAAAAACCAGTTACAAAATATTACATGTTAAACATCTTGTATAAATTGCATCCACAAAGACTATTTTAAAAAATTAAACTGTAAAATGTTACATCAGATAAAATTAAACACTGACAATTTAAATAAGTAATCTCTAAGACCATCAATCTACTTTTAAAATCACTCAGGGAGATCCAGCTGCAAGACATTTCGCAGTATTCCATGTTGTGGGGGTGACGTAGGCAAAACCCTTTTTTCCAAGTTCAGTGTGAAAATGGCAGTTCATTATAAATCTTATGGTCAAAATCTTTAGACAAATCGAAGATCAGATTATTTATTAATCCATGGCAAAAATCACAAAAACAGTCAATTTCTGTCATACATTTCCCAAACAAAATGGAGCAGAAAGAAATCTTATTTTGTCTGCCCCTAATCAAAAACCGAAATAACTACTAAGTGGCTTACAGCCAAAGTAAAGCAATACCATAACAAGCGTCTATATTAAAATAAACCAACAAACATTTTTAAGGAAGATATCAACATTAATAATAAATACACAATGCACAAGGCAATATATACATACATACATACATACATACATACATACATACAGAAGTGCATGCTCAAAATTATTGCTTACTCTGTAACGTTTCAACCCTAGTTAGAACGTCATGCAAGTCCATTTTGGGCGCTTGGAGGACAAATGAACTCTTATAATACTGCTTTGTTTACTATTTTTGTAATTTAGCAAAGACGGAAGTACTTCTTCTGTGTTTTATTTTTTTTAGGGGAATTTGATTATATGTTAGAGTGGTTATATTCTGAATAAAGCCAGGTGCATATACACGCACATTATGATTGGATTACTAGATTGTGTGCCAATATAAACAGTGCAATACAATTATTTAATCCGAATACATTTTAATTCGATCGTGACATTTTGTGCAAGTAAACATAGCTATTGATTTGCAGCATTCACTCCTCCTGAAGGAGCGTGTAGCCACAGTTCTCTCTCTCTCTCTCTCTCTCTCATTTTTTTTCAAAGATTATTCAAAAATGTATTCATTGACGGCCATTGACACCTTGCACAAGGAGGGCATAACAAAAAATGCCATTAGGGTCAAAGTTTGTACCGGTGAAGTAACCTGCATCAAAGTATGTTTTTGGTTGTTACATTCATAGACCAAAAATGGTTTGAGTTCTTAATATCAATATAATTAGAACACAGGAAAAGAAAGTCTAAATTTGCCCAAAAGGTTTCATTTATAATAAACTGCTCTATGTTCAGCAGAGAATTATTTAGATCAAGTTTGATCAGTCTAAGTATTTTAGATTTTTGATCAGAGAACCAAATGCTGCCCGATCCCAGTAAACACCATGGAATAGCCCTTTAGTGTAACTAAAGTGTAGCTTTAGTGAGCTAGTCAAGGTATTGTTAGAGTGCTCCATATATTGTCTGTCACTCCATCACCATGTGTTTTTCTACCAAGCAGCTTCGCACAATGCAGCCAGACAAATATTTTAAACCAAGTGGGGGCTTCTTTAATGCTTTGGTAAGCAGTTGTCAGTCAGCAGATTCTGTAAATACAACCAGGCAAAGCAGGAAATACTTCCTTCAAAATAAGCCTCAAACAAAGATTCAACAGGGTGTCAAGTTGTAGCCTCTATCCTTAATATCCATGGCTCAGAATATTCCCTCACACATTCGTAACCAAGTTAAGTCACATGTAGACAACAACCAGATAGCAAGGAGACCACCTTTGTGCCTCGGTGTCTCACCACACCTGTGGGATGTATCAAGATTTGTTTTTGGCTTTTTGGGAAAATAAAATTTTTCCCAACCCTACTTACTAATAAATAAACATGGTGCTTCATGTTGGCAGGCATTCTTTCTCTGGTGTATTGAAATGTCTAAAAACCTTCTTGACGAATATTTCATTTGAATTTAAGTATTTCTTTGCTCAACAGTTCATTTTCAGCATTCCTGCAAGAAGCAGGTTTTCAACTAAGTACAAGACTGTCTCAGAAAATTAGAATATTGTGATAAAGTTCTTTATTTTCTGTAATGCAATTAAAAAACGTGAAATGTCATACATTCTGGATTAATTACAAATCAACTGAAATATCGCAAGCCTTTTATTGTTTTAATATCGCTGATTATGGCGTACAGCTGAAGAAAACTCAAAAATCCTATCTCAAAATATTAGAATATTTCCTCAGACCAAGTAAAAAAAAAAAATATAACAGCAAAACAAAATCAAACATTTGAAAATGTCCATTAATGCACTCAGTACTTGGTTGGGAATCCTTTTGCACAGATTACTGCATCAATGCGGCGTGGCATGGAGGCAATCAGCCTGTGGCATTGCTGAGGTGTTATGGATGCCCAGGATGTTTCAATAGCGGCCTTTAGCTCATTTGCATTGTTGGGTCTGGTGTCTTTCAGCTTCTTCTTCACAATACCCCACAAATTCTCCATGGGGTTCAGGTCAGGGGAATTGGCAGGCCAATCAAGGACAGTAATGCCATGGTCAGTACACCAGTTACTGGTGGTTTTGGCACTGTGGGCAGGTGCCAGATCTTGGTTGTGCAGCGTTTCCTGCCACATTTCCCCCTTCCAACACACTTTTTGTGAATGCGCTTTGAAACTGCACTCTGTGAACAGCCTGCTCTTTGAGAAATTTCTTTTTGTGTCTTACCCTCCTGATGGAGGGTGTCAATGATGGTCTTCTGGACAGCAGTCAGATCAGCAGTCTTCCCCATACTTGTGATTTAGTTTACTGAACCAAGCTGAGTGTTTTTCAAGGCTCAGGAAACCCTTGCAGGTGTTTCGAGTTAATTAGACGATTCAAGTGATTAGTTGAATAGGCTACTAGTATACTTTTTCACGATATTCTAATTTTCTGAGACAGTCCTGTATAGGATGGTTGAAACAAAGATGGTTCCTCTTCTGTTTATTTCACAGGATGTGGTGCCCATTTTTCTCCCAACAGAGATTCCAAAAGGTTTGCCCTTAGTTACACTTAAATATGCTTAGACACATCGGATATGTTATGAGATTGTTTTTCAGATGACTTCTTGTTCGTAGGATAAACGGACCACAGGCAATGAAGTCTCCATGAGATTTTCATAATGTGATCCCTGTTTTCAAAATAGCTGAATATTAATATTGGAAGCCAATGATCTTCAGGCATTTACACAGCACTATGTTATTTGTGTAAAGAATTATCCCTGGATTCTTAACAGTCTTTGAAATTGTTTAACATACGTGATTAAATAGTAAGCCATTTTTGTGGACTGCAGCGTTTTTATGTTTACTCTGCCCCATCTCATACTTGCAAAATGTGCCGAGAGGACACGATGCCTGGCGAACCAGGAAACAGCACTGCAAAACTCACTCAGTTTCTTCTTGTGACATCACAAAAATGTTTTAACCAATAGCAATACTGATTCGAAATTCAATGCAAGACACCCGCTTAACCTTAGGAGGGCGCCACACTGACGGTTCAATTCAATTCAATTCAATTTTATTTATATAGCGCCAATTCATGAAACATGTCATCTCAAGGCACTTTACAAAGTTAAGTTCAATCATATTATACAGATTGGGTCAGATTATACAGATTGGTCAAAAATGTTCCTATATAAGAAAACCAGTTGATTGCATCAAAGTCCCGACAAGCAGCATTCACTCCTGGAGAAGCGTAGAGCCACAGGGAGAGTCGTCTGCATTGTCCATGGCTTTGCTGCAATCCCTCATACTGAGCAAGCATGAAGCGACAGTGGAAAGAAAAAACACCCGTTAGCGGGAAGGAAAAACCTCTAGCAGAACCGAGCTCAGTATGAACGGTCATCTGCCTCGACCGACTGGGGGTTACAGAAGACAGAGCAGAGACACAACAAGACAGACAAAAAGCACAGAAGCACACATTGATCTAGTAATCTGTTCTACATTAGATGGTAATAGTCGGTGGTCTGTCCTCCCTGGATGATTTCACAGTCAACAGAACGTCAGACCAGGTGTACCTACTATGAAGAAAAAAGAGAGAGAACAAAAAGTTAAAAGCTGAAATGACAGCAGTCATTTCAATGTAATGCAATGCAAATCTGGAGAACAGTAGACTGGAGAACAGTAAAAATCAGTACGGTTTTAAACACAAAAGCATGATTTCAACAAATTTGCAGTAAATTGTCAAAATGATGACCAGGATATGTAGACAGCACAATAAGACCACAATGCCAACAGTTTATTAGCAAAACAAAGTTGATTTGGGGGTGAGTTACCCTTTAAAGTCCAATTTAATGTGCTCTTTTCTTCAAACGTTACTTTTCCCGACTTTTTTACTCCAAATGTTTATGAGACATGAAATTGGCATGAAAACTAAAGAACCAGTGTGACATAATCAGTAACAAAAAAAATAAATTTCCAGTTGATTCAGTGAAAATTGATGGTTTATCCTAAAATTATCAAAATATTGCCACTTGAAGAGACACTTAGCCTATGCCAGCTGATTTTTTTCCGATGTGCTATAAGAAACAATTCTATAACACAAAAATCTTTAAACTTTATTGTCACATCCTGGAAATGTTAAATATCAAATAGTATGAACCAAGATGCACATTATTATTATTATTTTTTTTTTTTACTTCATGTGCTAAAACAGTGTGCCCATTTTGGTTAGCATTGTTAAAGGATTGTAGGATATGCAAAGATTTGTGGATAACACAAAAATCAGAAAAATTACAGTGATGAAGTTAGAAATACTGAATTTTAAAAAAGATAGATTTTTGATAAAGTTCAAATAGCATCCTAGCCTGGGATTGAACCTGGGCTGTGAAAAATTATCCAGTGAGTTTATTATTAAAATCCCGGCTTGTCAAGGAGAAAAGGCTGTTTTATGATGAATTTCCAAAAGCTCCCCAGCCTGGGACTGAACCCCACATGAAAGCCTAAGGAACAAACCACAAAGGGCAATCGTTCTGCAGATGCATGAGGGCCAGTCCATTGTCTGCACGGTATAGGTTTTGCTGTTCACTTACAAAATTCAGTAAAAAAATGTATCCTAAAATTATCAAAATAATGCCACTTGAAGAGGCTCTTTTTTCAATCTGCCACTGGGAACATTAAATGTCAAATGGTATGAACCAAGATGCACTGATTTTTAGCAAAATAAAGAGGATTAGTAAACTGCGTGTGTTGACCCAGTGTGCCCATTTAGATTAGCATTATTAAACAATTATAGGATATACACAGATTTGTTGATAACACAGAAATCTGAAAAATTAGAGTGACAAAATTGTAAATGCAGCCAAACTTAAGAGTGTATGGAATGTTTGAAATTATCCAAAGAATATATCCTGAAATTCTCAGGTCTCGTGAAGAAAGGTTGATTTTTTTATTTTAGGGGTCAGACGTAGGAATTTTCACACTTTTATTAATAAACCCCACCCAATTATGTAAATCATTACCATATGTAATATATTGTCTAAGGGCTATGCCTTAGACAATACTAGGGAGGTTTGGGGAAAATCTTGCCATGATTAAACATTAGAGGCTACTTTCTACCTTCCACTTTCTATTGCTCTCTCTTCTGTAATTCTGACATATTTTCACTCCTTTGCTCCTAAACTACATCCTAGCTGATTCATGGTCTGGCTCAAAGCCTTTTTTAGTACTCCACTTATGTATTCTAGGCTACTCGCTCTGCTCAGAGGTGCAAATGAAAAGGGAGTTGAAGAGAGGGGTCCACCGCTGGGGAGGAAGTGTGACCAGAGTAAAAGATTCTGGAGACCCGATCCTTTTTTTTTCTCAAGTCCTTTTGTGTTTTTCCCATTTGCTTATGTGTCTTGTTTCTTTTGAGTTTTTATTTGCTCTTCATTTGCTTAGCTCATAAAAATGTGTCCTAGTATAGAATGTAGTAAAACTGTCAACATATAAAATTTATATTACGCTTAAACTCAGTGTTGTATAGTAACGAAGTAAAAATACTTCACTACTGTACTTAAGTATATTTTGGAGTACTTTATACTTTTATTGAGTATTAAATTTTTTGATAACTTTTACTTCACTATATTTCCGAACTTAATTGCATACTTTTACTCCGATACATTTTCAATGTTTGGTTTAGTTAGTCGTTACAAAAAAAAGAGAGAGGTGCCAGACATGCGTACTTGCACAGGTTCGCCGGAAGCGCTGCTGTGGGCCAGCGGGGGCGGGGCCTGGCGCTTACTCAAAGTACAGTATTGGGTCCTCCATGCTCCTTATTTATTAAGATTTACTGCACATTTAAACATTGACCACTCACTATTGTTAGGGAAATAATTAGTTGTCTGAGAGGATGTAGGTAAGGAGAAGCTGTTATCTACACTTCAGATATATGATGTAAGAAATGTGTTTGGAATGTTAAGATAAATTACATGAAATGGGCTAAAGAGAGCAACTATAACCCAATTGTACATTTGTTGAAATTTGAATTTAATATTTGAAATTGTTAATATCACTTACACTTCTACTTCCAGTGCAGAGTAAATACAATAAATTTATCTGTCAAATGTATAATTTTGCTGTTTTATAATTCAGACAGAGTATCTTAGATAAAAAAAATGAAAGTGGGGTTTATCTCTGCGCATTTCTATATATTCTAAAGAAAATACAGGATAAATCTAGACAACAGACATATTTTGACTATATTTGGTTTAATAGGCACATATTTACCGTCTGTCTCTGTTGCTGGTAGTTCAAATGGAAAAAAGTCCCAATTCGACATTCATCAGATCCGGTGATGCTTTAAACATTAACAAACAGCATGTAGTTTGTGTCGTGTTTATAAAATTTGTATAAATGTAGCAAGAAATACTACTTTTCTCTTTAGACAGACGAAACGCGCCCTGATGCTCAAGTCAAGCATCAAAAGATAGGAGCATGCATATTGCATAGGACCAATGACGTCAGACCAGGGAAGGTTTGTTTGTAGGTGTCCCTACCAAAGTTCAAATCAAACCCTTGCACCTTTGTTTCACAATCAGACCATGATGGGACCACAGATGAGCTCAGTAGATGCAGTCGTGGATTCAGAATGCCTGTCTGGAAAGTTAAATCTGAACTGTTTCTCTTAATCTGAGTTTTAAAAAAAACTAAGTTCAGCATGCAAATTCATAAAGGATATCTGTAGGGATTTACTAACTTATTAGCAATTTGCTTGACAGAAGACATGGACTGGTCATGAGACTGCCATAATATATGGCAGGCTTATGTCTTACATGAGACTGCATATATAATGGCATATATATATATATATATATATATATATATATATATATATATATATATATATATATATATATATATATATATATATACAAACTGCTAGATTTGTCTCTCTTGTAAGCAAGAGAGACAATTACTATTAAATGTAGTAATAGCAACCCTTGTGCATCAGTGCCCTAACCCTAGTTTTGTGTCTTTAGGGAAATGATTTCTCACTTTTATCAATATAGCTAGTCTAACTATTGCCATCATGCAGGTTTTACAAATACACAAGGTTTTATCGAGTGAAAACATTTCAATCTGTTTGTCACTGCTTTTGGATGGGCCTATATTGTAGCTTGTTTGACGAGCTTTAGCTCAAAAGTGTGTCAACTCTAAGAATCTTACATCTGGACTAAAAATGGAAAGCCTGTTGTTCATGCCAGGAATCACAGTCAACACTGGGGGCTGAGCACCCCTAAAGGTCAGATCCTAGAATCGCCCCTGATCACCACCAACAGGATAAGAAGCTGGTTCAGTAGTAAAGCAGGTTAAATTAACCTTGTGGTATGGGTAAAGCATCTAATAGTAGAGCCGGGAGTCCTAATTTTCTTAACTAAATGATACCTGCAACTGCAGGTGTATCTATTAGCAAGTTTACCACTTCCTGTAGGTTAACTATCACTTTATCACTTCACCATGTTCTTAGTATACACCCCCTTTGCCTGCACTTGGTTGTGTACAATTTAAAGTGCATAGCACTGACCTTACTTGAAGAAGGAAAACTGAAAGCTTACAAAAAGGTTGTATTTTCTGTCTAAACTTGGTCTAAATTTCTCCTGCACTTGGTTGTTTATATTATTTTAAGGGAATTTTACTTTCAAGGTTTACCAACATCTAAAAAATGTAATTCAAACTGCATTTGCTTTGTTTTACTTTTTATTACATTACTTGAGTACATCTATTTTTACAGTAATTTTCATACTTAAGTACAAGTAATTTCAGATACTTTAAGACTTTTACTAAAGTAACATTTCAGTCAGTGACTTGGACTTTTACCAAAGTCATATTTTGGAGAGGTACTTATACTTTTACTTGACTCCGAGATTTCAGTACTTTATACAACACTGCTTAAACTTAGCCCATAGTTTATTTGGTCTCACCCATTTTGTACTCTAATTATGTACATTAGTGGATTTGAAGACAGCACTTAATTTACTTTTTATACCTTTTTATTTACATAAATGATCACTATCTCTGCTAAATCTACCTTACAATTTTCTTAAATGGATATGGATTCCAGCAAACCTGTAGAGTTGCAGCTAAATATAGAGAATTAATTGCAATTTTATTTATATAATTCCAATTCAGAACACGTCATCTGAAGGCACTTTACAAAGTCAATTCAATCAAATTATGCAGACAGATTGGTCAAAAACTTTTCTATGTAAGCAAACCCAACAGATTGCATCGAGTCATCGACTTGCAGCATTCACCCCTCCTGGATGAGCATGGAACCACAGTGGACAATCACCTGCATGATGTTATTGAATTTCCAGCAATCCCTCATACCGAGCATGCATGTAGTGGAAGTGGTGAGGAAAATTCTACTTTAACAGGAAGAAACCTCCAGCACAACCAGGCTCATTGTGAACAACCATCGCTGTATAGAGAGAGAGTTATAACAGACTTTAAACTTGCCGACACTAGCTAATGTGGTTCACGTAGCCCTCAATAGTTCTAAACGTCTCCGTGCTGTCAGTTAGTTTGAGCGACTGCTGGCGCAACACATAGCAAAAAACAACTAATTTCTCTTTTCCCCTTGCAATTATTGACCAGTAATGTGCTCTGATTACTTAACTGAATGCAGTTTATTAAAGTCTTTTTTTCGGAGCGCCAGGGCTCATTTAATCATATAAATCAAACTAAATTAACTATCTTAATCTCACAGACGAAAGCTAAACATGTTTCTAGTTGAGATTGTTTGAATTAAAATCTGTTAAAGATTGTGGACATAGCCACAAATAGAAACTTTCCTCCTGAAGAATCATTTTGTCTTCTGGAGCCTCCACTTCACTCCACCCCACACAATATATACATTTTTGTTATATTAGATTTATTTTTGGTATATATTTAACTATGCTTTTTTCCATTAATCTTTCATTTGTGGCAATATCCGCTCTCCTATGCCCAATCCTCTAAAATGTCAGTTTTAGCACTGTATTTCCCTCAAAATGATTGCTTGTTGCAATTTTATTCATTTTTAGCAGTAAATATTGCGAAAACAGTGATGGTCCCGTCATTTTTGGTGTCACAGTTATGACACAGAGGGGCATGTAGATGACATAACCACTAATGTCGCAATTCTCCAATTTTGCATGTTTGAAACCTGCGCACTCGAATGTGCACTTCCACCAGGTACACACTTCATAGAGTGGCGTAGGGTGTGGTGTGAGTATTGAGACAGGGCCATTCAACGCAGGAGAGAAAAAACAGCCGTTTGTGTGCAGACCAACAACAAGGCAGTCTTCACAAATGCAGCAGAAGATAAAATCCGTTCGTGTAAAATTCACAATGAATGGATTAGTGTCTGAAACAACAAATGTTAGCATTGCTTTTCTACAAGGAGATAGAGGTAAAATAGGTGATCATATCATGTCACTGTCAACGGACAAGTGAGGTGTAGGTTCCCCTCTATCTTAATAAGGCCTAAGGTAAACATTCATAGCAGCTTTTATTGTGAATGATATATGACAGTCAACAGACAAGGACTTTAGCTCCAAACATGTGATGCATGGACGGCTATCACTATGTATATTATGTCACCATAACGTGTTATGCGCTGTGTGCTGCTAAAGTCACTTGAGTAAAAATATGAATGAGCAACAACTAAAAGCAGGGTACTAGGATTCTGTTTTTTCTACAATTTATTAAGTGTGAGATCTAGGACTCATTAATTGTGCATATGGTTAGTTGTTGCAGGGAGCCACAAACATTGTTTTCAGACAGAGCTGAAAACAATGACCCCCCCAGAAGCCCCGCCCACATTTCAAAGTTGACAGCCGCATGTTTTATGGGTTATTTAGTTTGCTTTTAGCGTGTTTAAGTTTAATTCTATCTGAGACCGTGACTCAGAATCTAGGAGCGGTTGAATATATAGCTCCGCGTCACCGGTTAGGGCCATGCACTCTTGACACTGTGAAGCTTGTAGAAGGCTTTTTGCCTTTACATTGAGCACAATACTAAGAGATTATCAGCCATGTGAAAATGGGGCTGTCACTATTTAATGAAAAGTTCAAATAATCACATCATCCCTTTTAATAAAGGAAATAAATAATTAGAAATAAGTTATAATAATAATTAAAATTTGTGTATGGGAGGGGTTCCGCCGGAAGTGGAAGGCGGGATTTACACCGGAAGTGGAAGGTGGCACTTTAGGCTGTCACTTTTGAAATGTGGGTGGGGCTTCTGAGGGGGTCATAAATAATTGGTTAATAAATAATCCATCAACTCAATTAATTAAAATTTGACAGAAGGTGTCCTCTTTAGTTTTTAACAATGAGAAACCTCCTGATAAATCTATGGAATAACTAATGCAGAAGTTGTATAAAGTTTTCTCTGATGAGGAGAAAGTAAAGCCAGCATGGTTGGGTCAGCTGCCTTGTATTGAGAACATGAGTTTTTTTATCACTAATCTGGGAAAAGGTTCTGCTTTATTGTCAAGACAACAAACATGTTTTTTTTGTCCTTTAGACGCAAGCTCGTCTCCAATGACTGTAAATGCACATTGTTCATATTACAATTCCTGTGTGCTTCTCGTTGGCTGATGATGGCACAGTTGGACCTGTGATTGAATTTTTCCTGCAGCGATTAGCCTGCCGAGATCCTTTGTTCCCATGAACAATGAAAGCACAATTACAATACTATTCACCTGCACTTAGCTAGGCCAGAGGAAAGCGTTATGCGTTTAATTACACTTGATCAGATAAATCATGCTCCTCGATGAATCCCAATAAAATGCAACTGTCTGTCTGTACATGAGTGTGTGACTCATTTGGAGAGAAGCGTATTACAGTAGAGACCAGAAAAACCGTTTGCTATTAAAAAGTCTAATATGCTGAGGCTATATGCTAATTGGATATAAAAAATGAGGACAAAAAGGGAAATGTTCTCCTTATCTGCAGTCCGGTCTCCAAAGACCTGGCTCACTTTGAGTGCCTCTGATAAATGTCTTTTTGGTAAAGTTTGTTTTATGTTGTGTAATTCAGGCAATGTATTAAAATTCATAAATCATTTTATAAACGTAAAATTAGTTCCAAACACATTTAATTACTTTTTTGAATAACCTTTTTGTCTTAAAAAAAATCCTAGAGGAAACCCTGCTAGCAGGTAATGAAAACCCAAAATGCAGTTTCTCAGAATGTGTTTATTGTATGAAATAAATGTAAACAAAAGTACCTGTCTTCTAAAAAGTATTTTAATTTCTATGCTCTCAAAAATTGCTTGGGCTGCCTTTTGCAGGAATTATTGTTAGTTTTTGAAAACTTATCTGCAAGCACTACTTACCTCGTGGAGCGGAAGAGGGACAGCGTATGTGCACATGTGATGCAGCTGTGCGAGGAAGGATGGCTCTCAAACTACAACAGTGAACGGGCACTCATACTTTACTGGACTAAAAAAGCCTTTCTCACGGTGAATGATGGACTTTTGTTGAAAGGAGAAAGACTTGTTATCCCTTCAACTATGAGAAATGATATGATCCTGAAACTACACGAAGGACACCATGGAGTGATGAAATGTAGAAAACACTGGGCCCTTGATGTCATCATAGTATCTAGAATGACCATGGCAGAAACCCGGGGCCAATCTGTTTGCGCTGAAAGGCAAGAACCATCTTCTGGTTGTGAATTAAGTTTCAAGATTTATGGAACTCACTCAACATAGTCGCACAAGATAATCCAATGTGATCCACTACCTGAAATTGTAATGTTTGCACACAACAGCATTCCAGAGCTATTAATCGCAGATAGAGGTCTTCAGTTTTCTCGTGCCTCTTTTGCACCATTTGCTAAGTGGCTTTCACCACGTTAGAAGCAGTCCAAAATATCCACAGAGTAAAGGTGAACCCAGACATGCAGCTTAAACAGTGAAGAATCTGTTGAAGAAAGCAGCTCATCCATCTCTTGCCTTACTTGCTTACAGAGCAACACCACTGGAGAATGGACACAGTCCAGCAGAACTTCTCATGGGAAGAAGACTTCACACAACAGTGCCAACACTTCCTTCATTGCTGAATCCAGCTCTTCCCGACAGTGAAGCTGGAGATAGTGAAGGAGAAATAGACAAAAGAGGGAAAAAGGTAGGACTTGTGTCAAAACAGCAAGACGTCTTGGCAAACGTACTCTTGGACAAGGAGTATGGATTACAGACCAAGGTGCAAGTGGAGCAATAATAACCAGTCACACTACTCCATATTTTATACAATGTGGAATGACTTCTAAGGATTATTAGATAAAATTGTCATCGTGTTGTCATGGAGCCCTCAAGAGAGCAAAAATAAGACTCTGCAGCATAACAAATGCAGCTGTCTGTAGAACTTCCAAAACAGAGTAGTCTTGAACTTTCACTTGTTCCTAGAAAATATTGAAAAATAAGAATATCAGACTAAAATGCAAAATTGACCAATTCATAACTGCTGAGCAGATGGAGAAATTAGGAATTATGAAACAAAACAACGATGAACAACTTAAGCCTGCCATACACTGTACGAGTTTTTGCCCTTCTTGGGCCGATTCTTCAGTCGTATGAGAATTTTTTGGATCGGGCCGAGTTTCAGCGGGATCGTGCGTCCTGTGTCGTGTAGTATACAGGGGGTAACAAGGACCGATTAGCCTCTCACGACCACCTCCCGATCAGGAATCGTACGGTCGGATGAAAATCAAACATGTTTGAAATTCAGTCGGCCTTCGTGAGTGATCGTGAGCGCATCCTGCTGTTGAAAGCGGAGTTACAAGCGTCTACGAGCCGATTTCCCCCAACTTGTGCAAATTCTTCTTCTTCTCAGACGAAAACACAGGAGTGGAGAGAAGCATGGCGGCAGTAGGTGTGACATGGAGTCAAACTACGGAGGTGCAACTCGTAGAATTGCCAAGGCAGCACTTTTCGTTCTTGTGAGCCTTATATTTAACAGTGAGCATTGACACTTCCATCTATTTCTTCTTCTACTGTTTACATTAGGCTTCCAGATAGACGAGTCAAAGTAGCGCCATCTCTCTACGGGGCTGAGTCCAACGTGTGGTTTTTCGACGTACAGTGTGGGCACTTAGATCGCATCAGAGCATTGGGCCGTACAGTGTAAGAACACTTTTTAAACCCTGTGGTTTCGTTGTACAGTTTGAGCTGTATGTGAGTACAACGATTGAAAATATCGTACAGTGTATGCCCGGCTTAAGCTAAGATAATAAACTCACAGTGAATCCCAATTAATAAAAAGGACAATGAAGAACAATCATGGCTTCAGCATCAGATGATAATATGTGGCAAGATGAGAAAAATCAAAATGACAGTGACACAGCTAAGTGCATTTATGCATCTGAGCAGAGTGGCAGCTAACAACCAAAGGTAGTTAACGGGCTAACAATCTTGACAACACCGCTAGGCCATGTTGCTAAACTTGTTAGCTCAAGCTTCACCAAGTTAAGCAACCAAGTTACTTAAAATGCAGTTTAATCATCATATACTCTGCAGAATGGGAGACTTTAGTTCATGTTTGAGCAGAGCTGTTCAAACACATACACAAACAAGGGAAGAATGATTGAGGGTTGTTTATTTAAACTGTTTAACCTTGCTCAGACCAAAAATAAAAGAAAATGAGAACTTTCCTTTAACTTCGGTCTTCCTGTGGGAGGTTGAGTTGTACTATGATTGCTCTATCTTTTAACAAGCAACCGTGCTATGGGGAGCTGCAGCCTACTTCGTCTCCTTGGGGGAAAAACAGAATATTAGCCGCTTTCAGTCGACTTTAGGGGAAGGGAATACCATGTCCTTGGGGAATCTATGATCAGATTTAATAAAGCACGGCAGGCTGCAGATCTGTGTTCTTTGGCCGGGATGAGTGAGGGCTGCCGGTTGTTCATACAGCCGGATCTTCTGAGCTGCTAAGCATAACTTACTGATTGAGAAGCACCATTGCAACATCATTCCTTCGATCAAATGTTTTTCAACTCTTGGGGTTCCCTCATTTCGTGTTCACCCATGTCACGGGAAAACAGAAATTGGTTATTATGTATCAACATATTTCTTCTGCATTTCATGTTTTATGAATAACATTATTAACCTGACTCCTAACAGAGGCTGTACAGTACCGGAACATCTTGTGATGGCGATATTATTTGTACGTATTTTGAGGTCTATATCAGTAGCTGATAAATCACATTTTTTTGTCTTTCCTCTCTCTCTCTCAACTGTGTTTATAAAACTCTGTGACCTTTAGCTACCATTAAACCAATGATAAATAAGGAAATTTGAGGAAGCTATCGGTAGCCACCAGCTGCTCACCAACGGCTGTCACTTAATCACGTCTTCAGACTAAAGGTGCTGCATGCACACACATGGCACATGACTGACGTGCGCATGTTTGAGAGGATATCTGTTTTAGGTCAGGATAAATCACTTTTAAACTTTAACTTTTACACGGCACCGGAAGCTTATGAGAAGAATTTTCGGTTCTCTGTGCCCAGACAAAAAAAAGAAGGGTGTCAGTCGGAAAGCCACTCCATTATTGCCAGTCATTGCAAGATAAGCAAGTAACCAGCTCTATTGCCTCTACTTTGTAAACAGTATAAATTAACAAGTTCAAATTAGCTGATAACAAGCAGAACTGGCAGCATTGCTTGAAGCCAGTAACACAGTGCTGAGAGTTTCTTGAGGTCCATTTTCCCCTCTGACAACAAATTTCATTTTTCTGAGGTTTTGGGGGTATAATAGGATCTGCTGTGCATTGATGAGGCTGTATGAATGTTAAGAGCGGTTACTAGAGCACCTGCTCATGGGCGGTTAGGTTTGTTTGATTCAGATAGCTGTTGAGAGCAACACTAAGTAAGGAGACGACAGAGAAGGTTATCCATAGTGAGGAGGTGTGGGTTGACCACGTTGGTAGGTGTGACGCTGTCTTTTAAGAGCTCTGATTGGTTGATATTACAAGAAAAAAAACACACAAATATGTTTCTAGTAATGGAGAGAAATTAATCAATTAGACTGGATTAAGAAATGTGTCATGGTGATAAAACTTAGGAGAGTAACATAATTGTCACACAGCATTAAAATGTCTGAACACACCTTTTTTTACTTCCTCATCACCATTTTGATTTACTTGTTGTGTTTACTGACCATACTTGTCATTTTCCTACTTCATCTACAGGACTGTCTCAGAAAATTAGAATATCGTGAAAAAGTATACTAGTAGGCTATTCAACTAATCACTTGAATCGTCTAATTAACTCGAAACACCTGCAAGGGTTTCCTGAGCCTTGAAAAACACTCAGCTTGGTTCAGTAAACTAAATCACAAGTATGGGGAAGACTGCTGATCTGACTGCTGTCCAGAAGACCATCATTGACACCCTCCATCAGGAGGGTAAGACACAAAAAGAAATTTCTCAAAGAGCAGGCTGTTCACAGAGTGCAGTTTCAAAGCGCATTCACAAAAAGTGTGTTGGAAGGGGGAAATGTGGCAGGAAACGCTGCACAACCAAGATCTGGCACCTGCCCACAGTGCCAAAACCACCAGTAACTGGTGTACTGACCATGGCATTACTGTCCTTGATTGGCCTGCCAATTCCCCTGACCTGAACCCCATCGAGAATTTGTGGGGTATTGTGAAGAAGAAGCTGAAAGACACCAGACCCAACAATGCAAATGAGCTAAAGGCCGCTATTGAAGCATCCTGGGCATCCATAACACCTCAGCAATGCCACAGGCTGATTGCCTCCATGCCACGCCGCATTGATGCAGTAATATGTGCAAAAGGATTCCCAACCAAGTACTGAGTGCTTTAATGGACATTTTCAAATGTTTGATTTTGTTTTGCTGTTATATTTTTTTTTTTACTTGGTCTGAGGAAATATTCTAATATTTTGAGATAGGATTTTTGAGTTTTCTTCAGCTGTACGCCATAATCAGCGATATTAAAACAATAAAAGGCTTGCGATATTTCAGTTGATTTGTAATGAATCCAGAATGTATGACATTTCATGTTTTTTAATTGCATTACAGAAAATAAAGAACTTTATCACAATATTCTAATTTTCTGAGACAGTCCTGTATTTGATATTACTATGCATTCACCTGTCAGTATTTTTGCTGGTATTTCTGGCTTGTCTAAACTGATTGGCAAAGCGACTGACATAAAATGGAGAAAAAAGATGGGGAAAAAAACGAAAGAAGCAGCGCCTTTGTCCACACATTTCCAAGAGAAGGTTAGATGAGTGTTGAAAGGTAAATTGGTCCCTTGAACAAGGTGCAAATAGGCTGACATTAAAGCACATTGCTGCAGATCAATGCGTCTTTTTCTCTGCATGTCTGAATTCAGAAATTTCTTTCTAACCTCTTGTATCTTGTCTAGTATGTGTATTTAGGTATTTTTCTACAACTGACACACATATCTATTTGTAGGGAAAATATGCCGCTCGCCTGCAGTTTCTCTGTCAAATGTTGCTCAATGTCTTCTGGACCCAGTATGACACCTGCGATTTTTTTGCAAGCGGGGAGGATGAGTGTCTCCGCTATTGTGTGAGGCTTCTTCTGCTTTGCAATAAGCTCCGCTAGCATGTAACTAGCCTCCATTACCTTTTCAGACACTTTCACACAATCCAACAAACGGACTTGCTGCCTCTGGTTCAAATCCCGTGCTCTTTTAAAGTAGGTCAAGTTTCTCTCAACATGGAATGGATGTTTGGTTTCCAAGTGCCTCTTCAGCTTGGTTTGAAACATGTTAGCATTAGCTAACTTCTCCCGACAGAGGACGCACCCGGGCTGAGGACATCCCCAGTCCAACTGAAGCAGTGATGGGCAGTAGCGCCGCTACATGTAGCGAAGCTATTAGTTAAACTACATTTTCCAGTAGCTTGACCGTAGCGTCGCTGCTTTTTGAATCAAGTAACTTTCCTGTAGTGACGTTATTTTTTTGATCAAGTAGCGACGTAGCGTCCACAAACGCTACAAAATCCAGGACATAAGAAATGAAACCAGGTTTGCTATTTTGAAACAACATTCAGAGTGAACAATCAGAGTTGTTGGTTGTATGGCAAGCCGTAATATGGCAAGCCGATGAGGCCAATTATCGTCCGTACAATAACGCGCTGTTCCAACCCGTATTTTACGCGAGCGCGCGTTTCTTACGTCACCGCACGTTTCCAGCCAGAACGCGCGGTGACGTAAAAACGCGCGCTCGCGTAAAATACGTGCGGTGGCGTTAATAACGTTTGGTGGCGTTTTTTGCATATTATATTATCAGGAGGTTGTCTTTTATGTGCTCAGCCACTAGATTTAAAAGGTGTTTTACCCAATAAGAACACTGCAGCACCAGACACAACCAGGAGGTCCCTGATCGTTGGGGAAAGGCAGAAAGAAGATGCACCTTCCTTTCTGATCCTGTCTAAATCCTGCTTAGTTCAATAATAAAGTCTGATATTACACAAAACTCACTCTGCTTGTTCTCCCTACTTATGCCCTTGGTGCAGAAGATAAATGAAATCTTTAACAGAAATGTTATTAATTCTGAAAATATTATCATGTGAATATAAATACAAAGCATACAGAAAATGCAGCTTTATTAAGTGACCTGGTTTATTTTATTTAGCTTTTAATTTCTTTTCAACATTTAGTTCTACTACTTGGTTTATGCTTTGGTAGTTTCATGTTTAAAATTACAAAAGAAATATGAAAAAGCTTATGGTGCATCTTCTTTCTGCCTTTCCCCAACGATCAGGGACCTCCTGGTTGTGTCTGGTGCTGCAGTGTTCTTATTGGGTAAAACACCTTTAAATCATGTGGCTGAGCACATAAAAGACAACCTCCTGATAATATAATATGCAAAAAACGCCACCAAACGTTATTAACGCCACCGCACGTTTTATTTCTAGCAGTAATTACTTCAGTTGGTATTTTATTATGCTGCTCATAAAGCAATGTCTACACTGTGTTAGGTCATTGGCTGATCTTTAATAAATGTTTTAACCAGTGTATCAGACTCATTTTGAATTGATCTGACATTAGGTTGGTACAACGTTAAGTAGCTTCTGATGTAGTTAAGCTACTTTTAACACATTTGTGTAATTTAGCTTGCTATATTTCTATAGGTGGTAGCTTTTGTGTAGTGAAGCTTAATTTATTGTTGAGTAGCTGATAGCTTAGCTCACTACACTGGACAAGTAGCTTGCCCAACACTGAACTGAAGCCATAAGAGAGATAACTTTCATGATACTGTCTGCTGACAGTTTTTTTCCTTTTTTTCTTTCGGTGGTGGGTTGTCGGCAGTCTCTGCACTGGTGTTTGGTGGTTTGTAACCTGACAAAAGCCAGCTGTATGTCGCTCCGCCTAGCTCCACTCACATACATCTGGGACACCGCCATAGGAATTGCCTTTACAGAAGGCTGGGCCTTATTAAAAATTCTTGCATATGATTGGATAAGCCACTTGTCTGTCATCTTTATCGACGTGCTATTTCAACCACTCACATCGAAGCTAACCCGTGACGCTGATGATAGCGACGCAGAAAGAAAAAAAAATAATAATAATAATGTGTTTGCGGCTCTAGTGGCATGCGTTTTATTGACAGTGAGCTGACAGGAAGAGGGGGGAAGACAGGCAGCAAAGCGTCGCGGGTCAGAGTCGATTCCGGGGCGACCGTGTTGAGGACTAAAGGCCTCCTAACATGGTTCGCGCTAACCGCTCCGCCGCGGGCGCGTCCGCGTCCGCCGCGGACGCGCCCCGGAAAACAAAACTTGCCAAATCCGGTCGGGAGAAGGGCGAAAACATTGTTTCCACCAACAAAAGCCTTCAGAGGCGTTCTCTGATGTTCTTTTAATGAAACAATATTAGGTAGATTGGACAACACGGAAGAAATAGCAGCATCGATGTTAACGCTTGCTTCCTCGACAAGCCGCCATTGCTATCAAAACAGTCTCACGTCATGGTCGCGTCTCCACTACGTCACATCTATGAAACTCCAGCTCTGCGTCCTGATTGGCCAGACCATAAATTTGGTTGGAGAAATCACTCTCTACCGGCGGTGTCCCAGATGTATGTGAGTGGAGCTAGGCGGAGCAACATACAGCTGGCTGTTGTCAGGTTAGGTGGTTTGCTCCACACAAGAAAGTGCTCTATTCTGTTTTAATGTTTCCCACGACCATCAATGTCTCACAGACTCCTTGCATACTCTAGGTGGACTCATGCCTGCACAAGTATATGGGGGGCCTTTGGCTCATTAAAAGTCCTACTACTACTACTACTACTACTCTGGAGATTTTTTCACTGGAGGAACTTAAGATCTAAGGTGCTTTGTGAAAAACTTTCATCTTACCAAGGTAAAATTCTAAGAATAATCTTAGAATTCAGGAAATTCTAAGATTATTCCCAAAAGATGTCACTAAGAGCTACTTTTAGTGTCCTTTGTGAATATGGGCACTGGTATTTCAACAGGGGTTTATAAAGCTTTATATCCACTTTATTTGATCTTATAGTACAGTTGGCCATTTACTAGCACAGAAAATCTTCTCTTTTCTGTTGTCCAGGTTTGGTAAATATTTGTAATCAAATGTTTCAACCTGACTCTTCAGAATGGAGATAGTTCAATTTAAAATTATGCTAAAACTTACCTGTTGGAAATTTTGTGTTTTTGGTTTGAAAGAGCCATCATCTTACAGTCCTTGTCAAACAATGTTATTTTCATTTATAGAAAAGAATGAAATAGAATTCAATGTTTCAAACGATAGAAAACAGTTGTTCAGCTCTCATTTGGAACCGGGAATATCTCACAGATGAAGTTCATATAAAAAAATACACTAAATGATACACAAAACAAAAGTTATTAGGAATCAGAATTAGAATTTAAGACATTGATTTGACCATACTGGTATAAAAGAAACGGTTTCTGAGAAACTTCCTGAGAAAGTAAAGTCTTTGTTCAGGAGTTCTTATTTTCCTGGTTTCTGTTTAGCCATCACTGGATTCTCATGTTTGGTTACCCTGCTGTTTCTTCCTTCCTTCTGCATGTTGGCTTTATCAGTTAATTCATTTCGTTATCAAATCCCTTTCTGGACTTGGGTATGCCTTGTCCTTGGGCCCACATCACCCACGGCACTTTACAGAAGAATCCAGCCAGACTAAGGACCCAGCAGCAGGTGGTGAGATAATTCCCCTTTTAAAATATTTTCACCAGGAGGCAGAGAAAATAATGTGCCGCTCAAAGCACCTTTCTGGGGCTTTACACGTCGCACCTGTTCTGAGGGCCAGCACGGTCCTGCATGGGCACGCCCAAAGCCAGCTTCCTAGCTCCCACATGTGCCAACTCCACACATCCGCCTGTCTAAGCTCTATGTCGTCTTGTCTCCCTTAAACCAGCCCCTTCTGCTGTGTTAGCGCGACACCTCAGCTCTTTCCGCTTTGGGTCAATCTGACACCTCAGCACCTTCTGCTGTGGGTCTGCTCATCACTTCAACTTCCTCCATTGTCCTGCCACCAAAGAGCCCCAGCGTAAGCTTGTCTCCATCATCTACACTTGTAGCCAAGTCATTATCATCGCTATCCACACTCCTGGCTCCATCGTCACCATCTCTGTAATGATCACCATCTAACCTCCTACCTCTGTCATCATCAGCATTGCCATCTTCATACTTCAGTCATCATCACCAGAATCGCTATCTATACTCCTGGCTCAGTTATCATCGTCATCAGTCTTGCTATCTACACTACTAGCATAGTTATCATCATCATCATCATCATCCTCTGCACCCCTGGTTCCACCAATGTCATCATTTGCATCATCTGCCATTATCATCATGATCATGATCATCATCTGCACCTCCTGTCCTGTCTTTAACTTCACTCCAATCTCAAGTTCCTGATCCCAAGTTCCTCGACAAAGGTGTCCAGGTGGACTTGCCTCATGTCTTTGTTTCTGAGTTCTCAGTCAAGGGTGTCCAGGTGGACCTGTCTCATGTTAATGTTCCAAAGTTCTCTGATGAGGGTGTCCAGACAGACAGACAGACAGACAGACAGACAGACAGACAGACAGACAACTTTATTTGTCATTTTGTATGCACAGAGTGTGTACAGAACGAAATTTCGTTTTGCATACAGCTTGAAAAGTTACAGTAAGTAGCAGTGAATTTCAGTGCAGCAGTGATTTCCTAGTAAACAATTGAAATGTAAACAATGTAACAGTGCAGGAGAAAAACGATAGTGGTAACAGAGTTCGGCAGCATTTGTAGTGCTAGATAAGGATGCAATGATGGGATGTGCAATATACGAATGTTGTACAGAGTCCATTTTGTGGCTGTTCAACAGTCTGATGGCATATGTGCAAATGTGTAAATGTGCAAATATGCAAATGTGCAAATATAAGAATGTGGTACAGAGTCCATTTTTGTGGCTTCAGCAGTTCAGAGTCCATTATGTGGCTTCAGCAGTTCAACAGTCTGATGGCAACAGGGAAAAAGCTTTTGCAGAACCTGGTGGACCTGCAGCGGATGCTGCGGAACCTCTTCCCAGAGGGCAGCAGGGAGAACAGTCCATGGTGGATGGTGGGGGTGTGAGGGGTCCCTGATGATGTTACGGGCTCGGGACACACAGCGCTGAGATGAAATGTCCTTGATGGAGGGAAGAGGAGCCCCGATGATCCCTTCTGCTGTCCTCACCACTCTCCTCACGTTCTTCCAGTCGGAGGCATTGCAGTCTCCACACCACACGGAGAGACAGCTGGTCAGAATGCTCTCTATGGTGCTTCTGTAGAAGGTCTTGTGGATGGGCGGTTTCAGGTGGGCTCTCCTCATCCTCCGCAGGAAGTACAGTCGTTTCTGTGGCCAGGTGAACCTTCCTCAAGTATCCTCAGTCTCCAGAGCTCTACTATGTGTTCCAGCGGTCCATCCACTGTTCGGCAGAGCTCCTCTGTAGGTTCCACCAATCCAATTGCCGTTTGCCAGAGCTGCTCAATGTCCCAGATTCAGTCCCAGGTTGTTTTGCCCTTGCAGACCTCCAGAGTTCCTGCACCTCTATATCTCCTTGGTCGCCAGCCTCCAACACTGCCATTGGCAGCATACAAGGTTCCTCCTGCGCCACAAATTCTAAGGAACTCGCTGCCTCCTTCGGAATACCTCCTGATACACTGCCTGAACTCTTCTTTTTTTCCTGCTTCCAAAGCCCCTTCTGACCACCCGGGTTGGGTTGATTTTTGTTTTTGGACCTTTTGGGGCATCTGGAATCTGCCATTAGGGGGTGGCGGTGGGGAGGGGGTCTGTCATGATCTACAGTTATTTGTGTTTTGTTCTGATGTGTGTATAGTAATATTCTCTGTTTTTGTGCCGTCCTCAATTCCCTGCTTTTGCTTTCACACACCCAGCTAATTGTTTTTTGTTGATTGTTCTGTTTGTCATGTAATTGGTATTTCCCAGTTGTATTCAAGTTCCTGGTTTCTGTGTTTGCTATACAGCATTATTTTGTGTTTTTTTCTGTTACACTCTGTTGTTCCTGATCCCTTCCTGGCTCTTGTGTTTTACCTGTATTTTGTAAATTCTCCCTTTTCATTCAATGAATATCATCTTACTGATGACTCACTAAGAAGCCATCACCTTGGGTCCGCAAAAACATCACATCATGATGTGTGTGTTCTAGGTGAGGTCAGCCGAGATGTAGACACTTAAAAACTCATATTCCTCATCATGTATCAAGAGGGGAATGGGTGTGGTGCGCTTAGACTTCCTGAAGTCTATTATTACATATTTTGTCTTTGATATGTTACATTCCAGATTATTTTTTTCTCGTGTTCTCTTTGCTCTTTATGCACATTGGTGTTGGTTTTGGTCGGCAGGAGGAGCATTTATATTCACCCTTGTGCCATGGTACTGCTGCAGTAATCCAACTATAACTCCAAAGCATCATGTTCCAGTTCTTTGCATCCTCTACCATGTAGCTGTTGCAACATACTGTGAACAGTTCATGTTTCTGCATTCAGATAACTATGACAGCATTGTGTGTTACCTTTTTAAAATGAAGCGCGATAGATTTGTTTGTAAGCCTGGGTAATTTTGTGTTGAGAGATGAAATGAGTTGAAGATGGGGCTCTGAAGGTTCTATGACCCAGATAAATGCAGTTCAGAGCATAATGCTGAGCTGATGCAAGTCTCGTCTACCTGTAAAACTGGGAGCTTGTGGAAGATGTACCATGATGAATTTAATGTTTTTAACCATTGTTGTAATTGTGCTTATTTTGTCATTTTCTTGTTTTACCTTAAATATTTGTGAAACCTTTGTAATATTGCTACTGTGCCACTTCTTCTCCCTCCCAGGATATCATGTTTCCAGCTCCTTGGTTTTGGGAGAGGCCACGTGGGAGAGTCGTCACCTTCTACAAGAAGACAACATCTCTAATCTGTACTTAGAGCCTGAGAAAAACTGTACTGAACCAGGTAAGTCTCTTAAGTGGAGGAAATTTTGAAATCTCTGAGGAGATACAGTAGGTTACATTCAACTAACTTTATGCTTTGCCTTACCACTCGGATGTGTCTTATTATAGTACTGTAGGCCAGTTGCTAGATATTAACAACAGTTATGTGTCTTACTATTATAGTGTGGGCCAGTTGCTACTATATTTATCAAAGTCAACTGTTTTATTATGGTACTGTGGTTTCGTTGCTTTGACATACCAAAGATAAGTGCATTGTTATGGTACTTTGGGCTGATTGCTACTATATTTAGAAAAGTTAAGCATCTCATTTTGGTACTTTGAGATGGTTGCTATGATATATACCTAATTTAAGTGTGATATTATGGTACTGTGGGCTAGTTGCTTTGACATATACCAAGGATAAGTGCATTGATATGTTACTTTGGGCTGGTTTGTGTAATGATTTGAGATCAGAAGATGAACTCGGTATTCAATCAGACACTTGAGTTTATGCTTAGCAGGATTTATTGGAGTGATGACGGGGAAGGATCAGGCAGGTATACAGAAAACAATCCACAGCCAGGTACAGAGCAGACATCCAAGCAAGGCAAAAACAAAAACTGCCAGGAACTGGGCAGACTCAAAAATAGGCAATGGGATAAGGACAAGAAATCAGACAGGCAGATAACAAGAATGCTGGGGAGCTCTTACCAGACAGGTGAATGAGAAAAGACGTTCTGGCAGGGAAGTGTTGGCAGAGGCATGCTTAAATAGGCTGAGGCACAGGTGAGCAGAGTGAAAACTAATTAAGCAGAACAGGTGGAAGTGATCAAGGAAGTGGCTGAAGGGCTGACAGGACAAGTGGCAGGAAACAGAAGCTAAGCTGGACTGAACAGAAAGCAAGCACATAATGGAAACCAGAACTACTACTAAGACTAAAACTAATAATATGCCAGGGAAAACTAAAACAATAAACAAGCTAAAATAGAAACCAAACAAGACAGAACTCAAGACAGAAATAGAATCTAAGACAGGGAAGTAAACTGACTAATCAAATAACAAACATAAAACAAAACAAAACCCAGAATATGACAGTTTGTTTACCTAATTCTTTACCAGAATTAGGTGTCTCGTTATGGTTATGGTAATGGTACTTCGGACTGGTTGCATTATGGTACACTGGTCTGTCTGCTATGAGAAATACCAAATTTAAATGTGTTGTTATGGTACTTTGGGCCGTTAGCCATTACAAGTACTAAGTTGTAATTGTGGAATTATGGTACTGTGGGCCAGTTGCTTCTATGTTTTCCAAAGTTAAGTGCATTGTTATGATACTGTGGGCTGGTTGCTACTATATTTACCAAAGTTAAGTGTCTCATTAAAGGGCCCATTGCTATTACAAATACTAAGTTGTAAATGTGGTATTATGGTATTGTGTGTCTTATTATGGTACTCTTAACTGGTTGGTTTGATATGTACCAAAGTTAAGTGTCTTATTATTGTGCTTTGGGACAGTTACTTCTATATTTACTGGTTAAATTTCTCATTATGGTACCATGGGCAAGATGCTACTATATTTTCTAAATTTAAGTGTGTCAGGAAAGTAGTTTGGGCAGGCTGATATGATATGTACTGAATCTAAATGTGTACTTATAGAACTGTGGGCTAGTTGCTATGGTATATATACCACACCTAACTTTATACCATATATATGGTATAAAGTTAGGTGTGTTATTATGGTATTTCAGACTTAGACAAACTTTATTGTCATTCAACTACACATTCACAATGTACATTTGAGAATTATTTTGTTGCAAGGCTCTGAGTAAAAACACTCAGAGCCTGATTGATTCTGATTGAATTTGACTTTGGAAAGTGCCTTGAGATGATATGTATCATGAACTGGCGCTATATAAATAAAATTGAATTGAACTGATCTCTGGAACAAGAACAGTAGGCGGATCCACCTGGTCTCCCTCCTCTACAAGCTCAGTAACACACTGGGGGTGGATTTACCTGGACCCCCTCCTCACTGAACACAGGAACATAGACAGAAGCTGATGTATCCACCAGCCCCTCAGAAACATGAGCAGGAGCCAATGCATCTACTGGACCATCAGTGATGTGGACAGAAGCTGAAGCATCCTCTGGACCCACAGCAACGAGAATAGGATCCGAGGCATCCTTCTGGCCCTCAGTGGCAGGTTTGAATAGCAGCCTATCTCCTCAATCCCCACCCCATCCCAACTCATCCATTACCTCTATTTGTTATTGAGGAGGAGGAGGTCAGAGCCTGCTTTAATAAGATAAAAAGAGGAAAGACTTAGACTTAGACAACTTTATTTGTCATTTTGTATGCACAGAGTGCGTACAGAACGAAATTTCGTTTCGCATACAGCTTGAAAAGTTACAGTAAGTAGCAGTGAATTACAGTGCAGCAGTGATTTCGTAGTAAACAAACAATTGAAATGTAAACAATGTAACAGTGCAGGAGAAAAACGACAGTGGCGGGGCACTGTGCAGCCCAGCTAGTCCCAATCTTCACTTTCATCTTCAACAGTTCCCTTAGTCAGTCCATTGTTCTTTAATGTTTTAAAGAATCTGTTATCGTTCCGGTACCCAACTCCAATAAAATATCCTGCCTTAATGACTACAGACCAATAGCTCTCACTTCCATTAAAATGAAATCTTTTGTACACATACTCACACACTTGAAAGAACTCACCAGCCCCCTCATGGACAGTCAACAGTTTGCTTACCGGACTAATCAATCTGTTGAAGATGCAATAAACCTGGCCATTTACTACGTCGTAATATCTGGAAACCCTCCACAACTACGCCCGAATATTATTCATTGACTTCAGCTCTGCTTTTAACACAATCAACCCGGTCAACCTCTTCAATAAACTCATGGACTTGGACACTGGTACCATTCTTCCATACTGGATCCATAATTTTCTGTCACGTAGAACACAGAGAATCAAGATAGGTTGCCTCCTGTCCCAACCTATGACCCTCAGCATAGGTGCCCCTCAGGGTTGTGCTCTTTCCTCCTGGCTTTTTTATATTTATACAAACACCCTTACATCCACTCACAGCTCAGTCTCCATCCTCAAATATGCAGATGATACTACAATAATCAGTCTAATCACCAACAATAATGAACATTATTACCATGAACAGGTAGGACTAAGTAGTCACTTGGTGCCAAAGCTTACAGCTTAACAAATCAATAACACAGGAACTCGTAGTCAACATCTCACACTCTCCCACTCACAAAAATTCCAACTCCATTTCTACCATTTCTATCACTGAGTCATTCAAATTCTTAGGTACATGCATCAGTAATACACTCAAATGGAAACAGCATTCAGATTATAGCTACAAAAAGCCAATAAAAGATAATTTTTTTCTCAGACAACTCAAAAAATTCAAAGTCAGAAACAACATCCTGCTTCAGTTTTACACCGCCATCATCCAAAGCATACATCACCTCATCAACTTTTAGTGTAACGGTGTGTTATGCTAAAATGTGCTAGTGAGAACCCTGCTCTCCACAGTGGAGGTACCTGCGCCATCATCTTCCTCATTTGCTGCTACAGTTTTTATGCGATCTGCTCTCCCAGGCTACTCTTGATGAGCTCGAGAAGAATCTGAGGGTGCATGCCCATCATATTAGGCTGTTAAGAGGGTCAGCACTTCCACCTTCCTCTCCAAAGTAAGTCAAGAAATTAAAGGAGAGGGAGCAGGTCTATGAGGCAGCAGTGAAAGCTCCTCCTCACCATATTTCGAGGAGGTGGCTGGATCAGGATTGCAATGTCTTTAGGACACTGCTGGACTTGTTGCATCACACCTTCTGGTCGCTGCAAGTCCTTAGACCCAGTCATGGGGCACCAGCCGGACACCCCAGATCCTTCCATAGAGGGTCAGCTGGACACCTCAGATCCTCCCAGAGTGAGTCCCAGCATCTGTTCATCTCCTCTGAGCCCCAGAGTGAAGTCATCATCATCATCACTCCTGGGTCAGTCCATGAACATCATTCTCGGCTCAATCATCATTGCCATCATCCTTACCATCTACATCTCAGGGTCAGCCATCTTCATATCCACCGCCAATCTACCTCAACTGCAGTCTACCTCAACTTTTCTCCAACCTTCTGCTTCTGGGGTCTCTGAGTGGTTCAAGGATCAACCACCTCCAGTTCCTGTCCCCGAGTTTTTCGATGAGCATGTCCACGTGAGCCCGCCTTATGTCCCTAAATTCCTTGACAAAGGTGTCCAGGGGAACATGCCTCACGGATCATAGCTCCTCTTTGGGTTCCTGGCTCCAGCCTGTACAGTCCAGTCCCTTGTTCCAGCCTGCAGAGTCCGGTCCCAGGTTTCTTCTCGACACCTCTGTAGAACAACTTCTGGCTGGTCTCCTAGGTTTTCTCCAGGAGGACCGGACGCCCGCCCCAACTGTCTTTTTTTTTGTCTTCCTTCCGCCCCCCTCCATACCCCAGGCCCGCCCTGGTCAGGTTTTTTGTTGTTTTTGATTAAGGGCATCTGGGATCTGCCCTTGAGGAGTTGTTTGTGTTTTGATTTTGTTATCATTTTTGGATCTGCTTTATTTAGATCGTTATCCTTCAATATTTATTTTTGCCTTAGGTTAGTTATGTTTTAGGTCTTCTTTTTTTATTCTGATTGTTGTTGACTGTGTTTCTAATTCTTCACCCGTTTCTCCCTGTCTTCCTTGTCATTTTCCTTCAGCTGTTCACCTGTTAATCACTGCTCTCCTGGTTTTATCTTCGCTGTTTCCTTGTCTACTTAAACCACCAGTTCCTCTTCTTTGTTGTCAGATCCTCTGTTGTGTCAACCCCTGCTTGTTCCTCGTTTTGCTCTGATTTATCTGTATTATTAAAACCCAAGTTCACCTCATCATGCGGCTTCCAAACTCCTGTTTGTGTTTTGGTCCGGCACCTACATCTGGGATAATGACAGCCAGAAATGCAATGAGAGGGTTTAGATTTAAAACAATCATTTAGAATGGCCAAAACTATGAAATACAGTTTTACAAAGATGTTTTCTGTCCAATTTGATTCAAACCCCCAAAAGACTTGCAGCTGGAGCTACAAAGAAAGATGGTTTTGCAAAGTACTGTCTCGGGAGAGCTGAATACAAATGCATATCACACTTTTCAGTTTTATTAGTCAAATGTATTAAACGCGTGTCATCCACGTCCATCTTGGAAAGGTGTATAACAGTTTGTTAAGTTATTTAATAACGCACACGTGTATCTGTGCATAATGAAAAGGAGGAAGAGGGTTTATAGAAGAAAAGGATAAAGATCTCACTGTGTAAACTCTCCACATACTGATAAATCAGACGTACCCAGGACAAAGTTAGTCGTAGACAAGAGTTTTCTCAGCTTGAACTGTAGTGTTGGGGTCATTGAGACCCTAACTGAAGCTGGCACATCCCAACAGAACAGGACATGAAGTTTCCTTTAGAAATAAGATCCTGCCTATGGCACACCCATGTTTCTGTCTGTAAAAGTTGTATTTGTACTTGAAATATGTGGTTGAGAAACAGTAGTCCAACAGGTCACAAATCTGATTTGGTGTTAAATCCTTTTTAGTGATTCATCATACTCACCGGCCACTTTATTAGGTACACCTGCCCAACTGCTCGTTAATGCAAATTTGTAATCAGCCAATCACATGGCAGCAACTCAGTGCATTAAGGCATGTAGACATGGTCAAGATGATCTGCTGCAGTTCAAACTAAGCATCATAATGGGGAAGTAAGGTGATTTAAGTGACTGAACGTGGCATGGTTGTTGGTGCTAGACATGCTGGTCTGAGTATTTCAGAAACTGATGGTCTACTGGGATTTTTATATACAACCATCTCTAGGGTTTACAGAGAATGGACCGAAAAAGAGAGAATATCCAGTGAGCAGCAGTTCTGTGGGTGCAAATGCCTTGAACAAAATTATTTTTTGACAATATACAAACCTCTCAATAAAACTGCAAACTTTGACAGGATCTTGACACACAGAGCATACCTTCACCTCCTGATTTGACATTCCCCCAACAGAGGACACGTGCACAGAAAATCTATTAATTGTTGAGGTGGATTGAAGTGCCTGCTGTTCGCTTTGGTGGCTTTTAGATTTAGTGTGTCGCACAACATCTCCAACTCATTTTGTGATGAATGGCCATTTACTGGTCCACTCATTTTTAAACAGGCATCTACAAGTGGCAGCACCACACAAGGCTTTTCTCAACGGCAATGGGATGGGTAGTCTCAGCTCTTCTGCTACAATCCTGGTCTTTTTTTGAGGTCACAGTGGAGTGGAGCCCAGCGGTGAGAAATAGGGTTGAGGTGGTGTAAAAGAGGCTAAGGAGATGTAACGCCATCAGTTACCCGTTGTTCTCTTGTTTCTCCAGAGTCTGGATGAGTGGCAGCATGAGTGACAGGATATGGATACAACTTCTCTGCATTTGTCTGTGTTCTTGCCCCCACCTGCTGCACCGGAATGCTACTGCCATTTTCATAACAACGTCCCATACATCATTGGGGCTGTTTCACATAAATGGCTTTAGCTAATGGAGACACAAAAGCCCCAGACTTTGGTTTGCCCTATGAAAACCAAAATCTGGGGCTTTAAATCCTGGGGCTTTTAATGGAAAAGGAGCTATTGACCAAAATCTATCACTTACTTTCTGTAACGACCATATCTCAGTTCATAGCCACCAAGAGAAGGTTCTGTACTGAATAACTTTCTTTATTCTACTTATTGCCTGTTGTAAGGAAATGTGGTTCTGTGATTCTACTAAATTTCTATTAGCGTAGTGTTGCTTAGACGTGTTTTGGTTTGATCAGGGATCATAAGAACTGGCTGGCCTAAACATGGACTGGAACCAAAACAAATGGACAAAACAAAAGCACTGTAATGCAAAGTTTTCCAAAAATAACATACATATAATAATCCACAAGATTTTAGCATTTCATGCCAATGTATTCCCATAATTTGTGAAAATACCATACTAACAGTAAACCTATATGTAACTGTTTTGTTGTGCAAAATGGCTTGTTTACAGGTATGGAATACAATTCATTGCGGACAAAAGGAACACATCTTGGTGTAAAATGATTACAAAGTGGAGATTTTTGCTGTAGGGCTCATAAATTATCCTGCATGAACACAATTATTATTATATACTGCATGTAATATACCAGTCATAATTGGGTGTCAGTGTAATGCTATGGAATGCTCTTGATAGTTTGAGTGTTTTTGCTGATTACAAGCAACACCCACAGATGAGACAGAGATGACACAAATAATTGATGTTACTTGTAGAGTCATGGTTGAACACAGGTTGTAATCAGATATCTTACTTTGCTGTTTGATGACACATCAAATAAATGCCAGTATTACCATGCAACCCTGGCCTACCTGCAGAATCATGGGAGCACCACGAGGATCGTGTTCTTTGATTTTCCCAGTGCTTTCAACACGATCTAACCAGGACTCCTGACCAACCAGGACCAGCTGGAGTGGTCCGCAGTGGACTACCAACTGTTGCAGTGAATACTAGATTACCTCACTGGTTGACAGTAGTATGTGAGGACTCGGGGCTGTGGTTCTGACAAGCTAGCCGGCAGTACTGGAGCATCACAGGGAACTGTGCTGGAACCGTTTCTGTTCACCCTCTACACTGCAAATGTCTCCATCAGCTCACCAGGTTACCACCTTCAGAAGTTCACGGATGACTGTGCCATAATCAGTCTCAACACTGTTGTGCAATTATACACTGTTTAAAGTTATTTAATGTTTATTAAATAACCCTCTGTCTGTTAAGTATTGTCTGGTGATACTCAGCTCTTAAGCTGATATCAAGACAATGGTTGAAAGGGATGAATTCGAGCACTAGCGATCTTTTAACAGCAAACTCTGCACACACATAGAATAAAGGAGTGACAACTTCTTTTCAAGTTCAAGAATTTAATAACAGAAATAAAATGAACATCCAGAGAACATCACTATATAATGCTGTTTATCTGAATTAACACAATATTTCGATTAACAAATCCTCTCTACTAGGCTAGTGAAACTTAACTAAACTACTATGCAAAATGAAGATAAAAATTAGCTAAGATAAGGAAATATTTACATGCAAAAACAGACAAAAGACAAAACAAAAGTGGTTGATCATAATCAGAATATTTTCCTTTTGCACCGCATACCCACTCCTACAAGGTGATCTGAAGTTATGAATGCAGAGACTTGTAATGATTCTCACAAGATGCATCAGGCTTAAAAAAAATGTAAATAGTAAATAAACATGATGTTTTTAGTGTAGTTCTTCAGATAACATACTGTATCTCTACAGGGTCTCAGTGTAACTGTTTTATTTACCGGCTTTTATTTGATTTTTCCCCATTGTTCTTTTTGAGAAGCTAACTTGAAAAACACCACTCAAAAATCCAATTTACCCTGTTGCAAATGGCACGTAAATAAAACTGTAAAACTCAAAAAAAATAACCTGTAGCAAACTGTGACCTAAGGCGGTTGCATCCAAATTAACACTTCCCAGGTTTACCGGCCTTTTTTTAAAGTTGGACCTGTTGTTTTTGCTGCACATTAGATATTTACTTGTATTTATTTTGCCCTGATGTTAGTTGTTGTTTAAGATGAACATGGGGTAAACCTTTCGTCACGGTTGTGTTTTCTTCTTTTGTTTCCTGCTGACGATGGCTGACGTGTTAGGTAATACCACCCACTCACTTGTAAGCACTTGTGGCAGAATCTAAATGCAACCATATGCTGTAGTACGTGTATGCATGTGTAGCTGCATACTTCTTATGCACTAAACTGTTAACCACTAGCAGGCATAAGGCCACAGGGTCGAGAATCTGAAACTTACATCATGTTCCTCTCTGTGACTCACTGCTGTCTACATGCATACACGGTGCACCAACTGTTTTAGTTCTTGGCTGTTCAGTTCAGAAGTGTGAAAGAAATAATAATTAAGTCTAAACCTAATTAATGCCTTTAGAGTGGCACCTTGTCAGGGTTTCAACCCTGAGTAAAGTCCATTAAAACATATCTGTGGGAATAAATAAGTTACTACTGGCGTTAGTGAAGAAGAAGTGGACTGTGCTGTAGGTCATTATAACATAACTCAACATTAACTTGGCATTTTGAAAATAATGTAGCAGTAGAGAGCTTTTGTTTTATTTTAACTTTTAAATATTAAGCCATTTAATGTGGTAACCTTAACATAAAATGAGTACATCAACCATAAAAATTATATTACCACCGATGACTGAGCCATCAATGTAAATAACCAACTTATAGCTCATGTGTCTTTACTTGACTGCAAGTGTCACGTTGAGAAGGAGAGACAGGACAACCCTTACAGAAACACCAACAGATAATATAACATGTGTTATGCCAGAAGCTGTGTGAATATGCTTATTATTATTATTAATTATAATTTGGTATTATAATTTAAATAATAAATCATTCAACTCAAAATTCCGCTATAACAAAATATAGTTCAAATGGTGGTGATGTTAGCTATAAGCTTGCAAGTATTTATACCACTAATGCATTAGTTAATTTGCTGTTATGAACTCATTTATGCTGGAATAAATGATCTGGTCGGACTTTTAACCGACGAGGTTTATCCGGCAGGCTGTGAGAACCCCAATGTAACTGCAATTAGAGTTTAAATCCTTATTCCTTATCACCATCCAATGATATTGTCTCTGTATTAATGTCAGATGTTAACTCCAAAGGAGGTTAGCTCTGATTTCTGAATAACCATACAACTGTGAATTAGACTGAACACAAAACAAATTCTATTCCGCAGTGGTGTTTTTATTGAACCAAAAGCAATTCCCTGTTACAGTAATTCTCTGATTCAACGACTTTGGAAATCTTACTCATTACTAAAACTACACATGCAAAATATAGGTGGAAATAAAAGAACAAAACAAAAATAAACAATGGATTAAAAATGAGCGATTGGCAAATCTTAGTTCAACTCACGGTTGTTTAAACCACACTCAGAACATCGGCATTTGACGTAGCAGCATTGACAGACAGAACAGCTCTGAGAGTCCCACCGGACGCTTTGATGTCTTATAGAGCTATCCGCTAAGCTACCTACAGTTCAGTCATACGACACCCTCCCAAGATGGCTGCTACGATGACGTATGGTCTACCAATTTGCGTGATGCGTGAGGGGAGGTCCTAATGACGTAACCACGCTTACGCTGATGGGGTAATGCCTCGCTTCGAGAGGGCGCGGCTAACTGGGAGTTTAAAGCAAAGACCGCGAGTTGGGCTCGGACAACAAGATTAAATTTACTGATAAGGGGAAGCGAAAAGAGAGGGGGAAAAGCATGGAAGAAGATGGAAAATAACAAACAGTGACCCACGGCGGGGTTATTGACAAACCACAATCAACAAAGCAAAATCAATTGTAAAATGCATGCACATACAAAGAAAATATTCAGCAAAATAATTCCAACTTCGTCGTGGAATAAAAGCATTAACCTACACCTACAAAGTCCCTAACCTCTGCCCAGGCACTTCTAAACACCCTGTTGGTGAGACAGAAATAAAAGGGGAGAACCCCGTTACTTGTGGATCAGGGCTGTCCCGGCGGGGTCCGTGAACGCTCCGAATGCCGCGGCGTCCTGAATGCGTCTTGACGAATGCAGGTGTCCGCAGGCTGCAGCGGGACTGAGAGAGTTCCTTCGTCTTCCTCTCTCTCTCTGGGCTCCCAGACGCTTGTTCGGCCAAACAACGCGTCGTCCTCTTTCGACCACCGGGAGATGACGGCTCCCAGTCTCTTGATCAGAGGAAATTAAAAGTACCTTTTTAAGTTGACCTCCTGTGTCCACACAGGGAATAGTTTTGCTCCGGTAATCTTCGAACCAGCAAAGAGTTATCGAGCACGTGGCGTGGGGGTTACCCCAACGAAGTGAAACAGCTGTGTGTCTTCTCTGCTTGGCAGCGCGCCAGGGAAGAAGTCAGAGTGCCGTCTTCGGCTGTGTTTTATAGCTCTCACCATAGCAACCTTATCTCGGTCGGCGGCCATTTTGGGGCCGTGTTGCATGATGGGAGTTGGTGGCCATTTTGACCACCTTGCATCATGGGAAATGCAGTCCGTCATGTCCCGAACTAATGCAAGTTTGTCACGTCCTGACATGGCACAACACATGAGACGAGAAATGAGATGAGATGAGAAAGAAATGTTAGCAGTAGCGCTGTTTTCCACCTTGTTAATGGTGCTGCTGCTGTAGGACTATGTTGAAAACTATGATAGCAGCAGCTGCAGTAAAGCTATTTATTCTGGAAATTAACCGTAAGAATTGAGCTGTATTTTTGAAGTGACTGATTTATAGTTTAAATACATTTCATCTCACTGTCACTTTTGACAGTCGATCACTACTTGTTGCACAGTTCACTGCTGCACATTCAACAAAGCAAATCTCTGGATGTATCTATCCAAACCCACCTCTCAGAAACCTTGGTATTATTTTTTATTCTGTTTTCAGCAGAAACAAGAGTAGGTTCAATACTATTTCCATCATGGAAGAATACCTTGGTGTTCACCTGGACAGCAGACTGGAATGGAGATGCAACTGTGAAGCTGTCCACAAGAAGGGACAGAGCAGACTGTACTTTTTAACTTAAGAACGCTTAGGTCCTCAGTGTTTGCATCAAGATGCTGCATATCTTCTATAAGTCTGCTGTGGAGAGCATCATTTATTCTACCATCATCTCTTTGAGTAGCTGCATTAGCGTCAACGACTTAATACAGCTCAACAAGCTAATAAAGAAGGTTGGCTCTGTTCTAGGGACTCTTCTAGAACTTCTGGAAATGATTTTGCAAAGAAGGATTCTTCTTTAATTGAAAGAAATTACAAATAACCCCTACCACAACGGTGGTAGCAGTTGGCATCCAGACGGACTGAGAGTGATCCATGGTGTTTGGCTTGCTGGAGGGTGGACAGGCCAGATGGTGGTTGCTGTTAGAGGACACCAGCGAGACAGAGGAGCAGCAGTTGACAGGAGTGCAAGGAAGGCTCTTGGGCTCTGGAACCGATACTTGGGCAGATGATCATCTTAGAAGCATTGAGAACGATCTGAGCTGGGTGTCAACAGAACAAGGTCTGAGGAAGGAAAAGAGAGGAATGTTAGTTCAGGGACAAGGAACCAGAAAAGTCATGCAAAAAATAAAGTCATGAAAGCCTATGCTCTGATGTCTTCCATATGTGTACAGTTGCCTTAAAGCTATAGTTGATAATCCTGTTCAGAAACATTTTTTGTTATACTGGTTGAAATGGTCTTTCCATCCTGACAGCAGTTAATACATTATGTATTCAGAAAAAGGAGGTTAAAAAAATTCTCTCTGTCAGAGCTGCAGACCTGTAAACTCTGACCAAACTCTGCCGTTCGGTCCAAAGGGCAGAGTTTTTGTCCTGATCTCACCCCCCTCTGTCCCTCGAGTTCTGGGGATATCACCTTATCTATTGGTTGTCCCACATGCCAATCATTCTGACATGCTCACATAACGCCATTGTCCATGCTCGCTCCTTGTTAGTTTCTGCTTGCTGGCTGTGCATGCGCACTATTAGTGTTTATGTATCCGTTAGCTTAGCGGTTAGCTTCGGTGTTAGCATTTAATTGTAGCTCTGCTGCTCTCACTGTATACTTTGAACATGGCTGAGAGTCACAAGAAGCAAACCGTGTACAAGTTTATGAGAAGAAGAAGATGAAGGTCTTAGTAGAAAGAAATAATACTAGAGTGGATTTGGGAGATTTTTTTCACGCAATTCCCCTGAGGAGCGGAAGAGCATGTAAGATTGTCTTGTGTATGCAAAGTTATTCAAAAAGGGACTTGGGTAAACTTCTCAAAAAATTGCTGACTCTATCTTTAATCAGACTTTCACACAACAGAGGGTGTTTAGTCAGAGGTTTCTTCAGGTCCACAGTAAGACAGACCGCTAAAGATTATCCTTCCTGCCTGCTAACATGTTTTCAGACATTGATTTCCCTATTCACTGCAATCAGTGTAAGATTCAGTGAATTTCCAGAACTGTACTAATATGAGTTGTATGCAAATGAAACAGCTCAGAAACTTTACAGATATCATTAGTGCATAATCATTAATAAATATTCAAGGAGCAAGGAAAGAACCTTAAGGCTCCCCGCAAATGCCCTTTAGTAATTTTGGTGCAGTTTCATTTATTTTAGCATATTAGTGCCTATCATCCAGATAATTGTTGCCCATGATTGTCCTCCTTCTATAATACTATGTGTCTCCAGTTTCTGGAATAAGGATATTTATCAATAATGCTTTCTTAAAGTGTAGCTGTGACAATCTCATCTGCCAAAGTAAAATTTTGATCAGCAGTATTGTTGCTACTTTTAATAAAAACATAACCTGTTTTGTCACATTTATGTTTCTTATGTGTTTAATGACATTGTTAGAATATTGTTTTCATGTTGAGCCAGTTTTTTAAGGTAATACCCTTCTATATTAAATCTCATAATACCACTTATAGACCCTCATACTCAGCCAGAAGCATTGTGAAATATCGCCTTCTAGTGAATTGGTCAATTAAATTGCCTTTAACATCCATCTCCTCTTTAAAACAAGAATACTACAAGTCAAAATAGACAACTGAATGAAATCAGCAGTACTTTCTGATTCTGCAGAAAATGAAACAAGACCTGTTTCATAAAGGAGAAAGTCAGTGATGGACATGTGTCTCTCCAACACTAAACATGCTTTGTCATTTCTAGAGAAAAAGAGTGTATGTTTCCTGCAGCGCAGCAGTGTCATCAGATCTCTTTAATGATGTATAGGATTTTCTCCCACCCTTCATGAGCCTCTGTCTCTATTAGAACCACAAAACGATTATGTAATGCTGGGGGTATTATGTAAGCGCTGGGCATGGCAGCAGGGTGGATTGAGGTTGTACTGACTGTGGAGTGGCTCCACTTGGGTCTGTCTTATAGGCTGAGAACAAGGATTTTAGAACTGACTGTGTTGACAGCTAAATCATCACCTCACATTGATACTTTTATCACAAAGAAACTAAAGGTGAGGCGTGATTTAAAGTACTGACCTCGTTACAGGATGTCTTGATGAGAGCTCTGGTTCTGTGGATGTCTTATGATGAAGATGCTTTAGGGTTTGAAAACACTTCCTGTAGTGATGTTGTGCGCTGTAAATAGATTAAAATCACCTGTTGTTGTACAACAAATCCAAAAACCACGCTCTGTACTTCTTATAATTACATGTTGTTCTGGAGACAAAAATGTCAAACAACTGCCGACCTGTTCTGTATATCTGGTGCGGACCTATTCACAGATATTCTGCATTTATATTGCATTGTAAAATGATTAGATATATTCTGATTCCTTTGGATCTTGAGACAACGTGTGAACATACTGAAAGTAGAACCACATAATACAAATTAACAGCTAGAGAAGGTCTGTCAGGTAGACCTGTTCAATAGCTTTTTAAACAAAATTAGTGAATCCACCAATCACACAGCCACAGCTCAAAGCATTTAGGCCTCTAGATGTGTTGAAAATGACTTGCTGAAATTCACAGTGAGCATCAGAATGGAGACAAAAAATATTTACATTACATTATATGGTTGTTGGTTACAGACAGGCTGGTCTGAGTATTTGAGAACCAGCTGATCTGCTGGGATTTTCCCTCCTCAAAACTACTTCTCAGGTTTACAGAGAATGGTCTGAAGAAGAGAAATGTCCAGGTGAGCAGCAGCTGTGTGGAGGAAAAGGCCTTGTTGACGTCATAGGTCAGAGGAGAATTGGCCGACTGGTTCCACATGACAGAAAGGCAACAGCAGCTCAAAAAACCTCTGGTTCCAACCAAGGTATGCAGAACACCACCTCTAAACAAACAACATTTGGAAACTTGATGCAGATGGAATACATCAGAGGAACAGAACAGGAAGCTGGAGCTATGATTTTAATCTGGATTAAATTAGGAAAGTTTGTGAAGCTCCCATACATAGTAGACTTATACAAAGTACATAGCATGCTAGAATTTAAAGATACCTTCTTTTTACTTTGTATCTAAGATACAAGGTAAAAAACAAGCCTTCACACATTCAGTTTATTGTACTGAATAATATATATTCAATCCCCAGTAAAAAAAATTATAAAAACAATAGGAGTGGTCAATATTGTCAAATAATTATGTTGTAGGATTTTTTGCTATTTTCCTGACAGCATTATTTGGACTATTTCTTATTCTTTTTGATATTTTCAAAGACCTATGGCAGTATTTTTAGATACTGCCACAGATGTTCAAATTGGGATCTTTGATAATTGTACTGAATTTGTAATGGTTAAAATAATATGCCGGGTTAATTGACTTTTAACAGTCCTTGTGTACAGTAAATTGCTCAAGTTTTGTTGCTGTAAAATGATATTTTACCTTTGAAAACAGCAAAAGAGAAAATTGTCTTAAAAGCATTATACCTACATTACTTTTCAAATGAAACATTACAGTGGTTTAGAGGGTGGATTAGAGTTCATTTACCATTAAAATATGGTGGTACTAATGCCAAATTTACATGGGTGTGTATATATATGCTATATTGGTTGGAGAGACATTTAAAGTCTGAACAGGACTATGTGATGGGGAAAAAAATAAAAACTATCCTTACTTACTAATAAAGCAATAGTGATCTTTATTCAATCAGCATTTATGTAACTCTTGGAAGTACTGAGAACAGAGATCAGACATGTGTCACAAGTCCCTGAACATGTTCTACCTTGACAGAAATACATCCCTGTCTTATACTAGTCTTATCTCTGACAGATGTGACGTTACAGTATCTTGTAAAATTCTTCTTTCAGAAGAAGAATGTAGCTAAATTTCAGAAGAATTTTAGCTACATAAACTGAAACTTGACTCTATCACAGAGTTCCAGTCCTTATCTGTAGTGGCACCCATCGATATATTACTGGAGAGATTATGTGAAGGATTTGATCTTCCTCTTTCTTTTACAGCAGCTCCCAAACAGCCAGTAATACATGCAATTTACTCATTTAAATGGGGCAGACCAAATCGGTTTTGCAGTTGTCATCCATTGCGGACGCAGTCTTTGTAGATCAGGTGCAACATGCCCCCTTATTTTTCGTGCTTTTTTTTTTCTCTTCACACAATTTAGAGCTCCTTATTTGGAATCTTTGAAGATCAGGCCCTAAGTGTTGAATGGGATTTAATGTCATTCATCATTTCTGGTATGGGTTAGATACTAATAAGGGTGTTTTGCTGTTGGTGCGTGTGCTGCAAGATGTTCAAACAGTAAAACCAGAAGAAACTATGGTGCCTGGCCTCTTTGATTATTGTTGTTAAAGCTATTAATAAAACAGTGTAATAAATATATTGTTCATTAGAATCTAACGATGGTATAATCTTATATTTTTCAATAGATATTCTTGAACAATTACTGTAGAAAACCTATAGGGTCCTAGCACAGTAACTGAGGTGTAAGATCCAGATGTTTTTGTTTTCTCTAAATTTGCTGCAATCTCTAAATGGCTTTCATGTCCAAACCCATTTATTATGGTTTCATCTGTCTGGAGGTGCTTGGTCAGTTTAAGGCTTTTTCCTGATGAATCTTCCAAACAAAACCTCTTGACCACTCTTTTTATATTTTTTCTTTTGAAACAGTTTTCTTTGTTTTGTTGTCTTTTTTTACATGAAATATACATTTTTTAAAGTATTCAATCCAGCTTTACATGAGTCTGAGTTCAGTTTCCAATGCTGTTTGACCCACTTGGACAGCAGGTGACAAGAGAATCCTTTGCTGCTTTGGGCTCTTTAGTGACGGTCTGCCAGAACTCACTCTTCCCAGGCCTCTTGCTAAACGATAACTGCCATGGTAATATTGTCTTTATACAGCATTAATGGAGTCAGCACCACAAGCACCCATCGCACCCTGCACCCATGTTTTTCTCCATCTACTGCGTAATGCAGACAAACTCAAGTTCTTTGGGGTGACTTCACATTTGAGCATGGGCGGGCTGGCCATTGGGAGAATCGGGATTTTCCCAGTGGCCCAGACCATGGCCTGGCCTGGCCCACTCAGCAATTGCAGAGGTTCGGGTCACTCTTAATTTAAAAAAATCATACCGTTCATGCGGCTCACTTGGGATAGCTGCCTGTCTAAAACTCCTCCAGATTGCAGTTGCGAGAGGGAAAAGACAGACACACACCCTCCTTTCATTTGCCAAGGAGGCTGACGCTCTCTGTCACAACAGCACTGTTGTCAGCGACTTTTCAGACCGCTGCTCCACCGATTTATTCATTTTCAAAAAAACAACTTCTCGTCTTTTTCTGTGTTATTGGTGACTTGAGGGAGCCGTGATTCCCTTTCCACTTCTGTAGTTAGTCTCACAGACAGCTGCTGCTGCCTCGCCCTAGTTGGCTGCAAACCCTGCATACGAAGCTTCATACCCGCCTGCAGACGGAGCAAAGAAATCAGAATCTCCACTCCATTAGCACTTAGCAAAATGTATCAAATGCAGTACAGAGAGATACACAGTAAGTTGCAAGCCAGACCCCTTATAGATCATGTAAAATGGAGTGAGAAAATAAAAAAAGAAAGAAAAGGGAGCAGAGACGCTGAAGAAGAAATAAGCACTGGCCACTGATGCAGCAAAGTGCACTAAACTGAATTTTTTTTTATATATAAAGGAGCAGGCATACAGTGGCAAACAGTGAAAAGGCCAGCAACCTATCCTGCACAATAGTTTAATAAGGTGGTTAGTCTCACTTTAAGGGACCAAGGTTCAAAACTGACTCAATTAAACAAACGTTTTAAAGGTATGGACATTTTTAAAATATGGTTAACAAAGAGCCAATGGAAAAGAACTAAATGCTAAAATGACCTTGAATTCAGATTTAGTGTACCTGGCATAAACTCAAATTCTAAAAATATTAAAATCATTATTATATTATTGAATTTTACTTTGTTTAACCTGGAAAAATCCCACTGAGTTTAAGAAAATATTTGTTGTTATGTAAATATAGCCAATGCATTAAATAGTCAATTAGTAAATAAAAAAATTAAATGGCTCTGAATTCATTTTTTTTTTTACAAGAAAGCAGTGTCAATTCAGTGTGAAGCAGTAATATCTTTAATAATGCAAATAATGCAAAACTGAAGAGTAGTAGAATGTAGCAGAAAGAGGGAAAGCGGTCATTAAATGGACTATTGTAATTCTTTACTATCACGAAGTCCACAAAATGCAGTTCGAAGCCTTCAGCTGATCCAAAATGCTAATGCCAAATCAGCTTCCCTTCATTGGCGTCCTGTTAAATCAAGAACAGAATTTAAAATTCTCCTTCTCACATATAAACTCCTTAATAATCAAGCTGTATCATGTATCAGAGCTCTGATTACCCCGTATGTTCCTAACAGAGCACTTCGCTCTCAGACTGCAGGTCTGCTGGTGGTTCCTAGAGTCTCTAAAAGTAGAATGGGAGGCAGATCCTTTAGCTATCAGGCTCCTCTTCTGTGGAACCGACTCCTGGTTTTGGTCCGTGAGGCAGACACCCTGTCTACTTTAAGACTAGGTCTAAAACTTTCCTTTTTGAGAAAGCTTATATGACCATGCCTTGTTATGTCTGCGTGTTAAGTGTATTTATGTGCATTCTGAGCTGGTGTCTGCCTCATTAAAAATATCCTTATGGTACCACATAATGACAATAAAGATTCTTGATTCTTGGTTGATTCTATCCACCTTATTTTCGACTGAAATACCGAGCCAGCGAGTTGCCGTTTTTTTGTGCAAGATTTCCGGCCGCTCACTTCCTGTCAGTGGATAGCTTGCTGAAAAGCGACTCATGATGCTACTTCGTCTCAAATTACTTGTCTTTATGGCTTCGAGGAAGACCGAGATCGTTTGTACGGTTAGAGGTTGTTATAATAACGCGTGTAAAAGAGCCGTAAACAAGAGCTGCGGATGCGGGGCGCCCTACTTCATTCACCCTCAGCCGAAGAATGAGGAATCTCTGTGCCCTATCTCTCACATAGAAAGTACTCCTGGATCAGTGCTTCCTTGTTCTTTTTGTGTGTCTGCTCTGTCTTCTTTAACCCCGAGTCAGTCATGGCAGGTAGCCATTCACACTGAGCCTGGTTCTGGTTCTGGTTCTGCTGGAGGTTTCTTCTTGTTAAAGGGCAGTTTTTATTTCAGCTGTCACTGCATCCATGCTCAGTATGAGGGATTGCTGCTTCACTTGATGCCACCTGCAGATAAATATGAAGATATTTAGACATGATTAATCTATCCTTAGTAAATGGATATGTACCACAGGCTTTTAAAGTAGCTGTTATTGAACCTTTACTTAAGAAACCATCTCTTGATCAAGATGAGTTAATAAATTACTGACCTATATCTAATCTTCTTTTCTTATCTAAAATTCTTGAGAAAGTAGTTGCTAATCAACTTTGTGAACATTTACAAAGTAATGACCTACTTGAGGAGTTTCAGTCAGGCTTCAGAGCTCATCATAGCACTGAAACAGCTCTGGTGAAGGTCACTTATGATATTCTCATGGCCTCAGATATTGGACTTGTGTCTATACTAGTCCTGTTAGATCTCAGTGCTGTTGATCACAATATTCTCCTACAAATAATTGGGCATACTGTAGGGATTAAGGGGAAAGCATTAGGCTGGTTTAAATATTATCTATCGGACAGATTCCAGTTTTTTCATGTTAATAATAAATCTTCTTCAAACTCTAGGGTCACCTGTGGAGTACCACAGGGTTCAGTCCTGGGACCAATTCTCTTTACTATATATATGCTTCCGATTGGCAAAATTATCAGACAGCATGGGATTAATTTCCACTGTTATGCTGATGACACTCTATATTTATCCATAAATCCCGATGAATCCAATCAATTACTTCGACTACAGTCATGTCTTGATGACATCAAAAGCTGGATGACTTAAAATTTCCTGCACTTAAATTCTGACAAGACAGAAGTTGTAATCTTTGGACCAGAGTCCTCAAAAAATAAACTTCTTAATTAATCACTTAATCTGGATGTCATTATATTGGCCTCTGGTAATAAAGTACAAAACCTTGGTGTTATTTTTGACCAAGACATGTCATTTAAATCCCATATTAAACAGGTTTCCAGAGTTTCCCTTTTTCACCTCCAGAATATTGCCAAAATTAGAAACATTCTGTCCAGGAGTGATGCTAAAAAACTAGTCCATGCATTTGTTACTTCAAGGCTGGACTATTGTAATTCTTTACTATCAGGAAGTCCACAAAATGCAATTCAAAGTCTTCAGCTGATCCAAAATGCTGCAGCAAGAGTTCTGATGAAAATCAACAAGAGGGATCATATTTCTCCAATTTTAGCTTCCCTTCACTGGCTTCCTGTAAAATCAAGAATATAATTTAAAATTCTTCTTCTAACGTATAAAGCCCTTAATAATCAAGCTCCATCATATATCAGAGCTCTGATTACCCCGTATGATCCTAACAGAGCACTTCGCTCTCAGACTGCAGGTCTGCTGGTGGTTCCTAGAGTCTCTAAAAGTAGAATGGGAGGCAGATCCTTTAGCTATCAGGCTCCTCTCCTGTGGAACCAACTCCCAGTTTTGGTCCGTGAAGCAGACACCCTGTATACTTTTAAGATTAATCTTAAAACTTTCCTTTTTGACAAAGCTTATAGTTAGAATGGCTCATGTTACCCTGAGCTACCTCTATAGTTATGCTGCTATAGGCTTAGGCTACTGGAGGACATCAGGGCCTGTTTCTCTCACTCTACTGAGTTCTACTGTTCTCCAATTTTGCATTGCTTGTCGTCATTTCAGCTTTTAACTTTTTGTTCTCTCTCTTTTTTTTCTTCATAGTAGGTACACCTGGTCTGGCGTTTTGTTAGCTGTGACATCATCCAGGAAAGACAGATCACCCGCTATTACCATCTAATGTAGAACAGATTACTGGATCAATGTGTGCTTCTGTGCTTTTTTGTCTCTCTTATTGTGTCTCTGCTCTGTCTTCTCTAACCCCCAGTCGGTCAAGGCAGAGGATCGTTCATACTGGAGGTTTTACCTTCCTGTTAATGGGGAGTTTTTCTTTCCACTGTCGATTCATGCTTGCTCAGTATAAGGGATTGCTGCAAAGCCATGGACAATGCAGACGACTCTCGCCGTGGCTCTACGCTTCTCCAGGAGTGAATGCTGCTTGTCGGGACTTTGATGCAATCAACTGGGTTCCCTTATATAGGACATTTTTGACCAATCTGTATAATCTGACCCAATCTGTATAATCTGATTGAATTTGACTTTGTAAAGTTCCTTGAGATGACATGATTCATGAATTGGCGCTATATAAATAAAATTGAATTGAATAAGTTCGACTACAAGCTTAATCTAATGAAGTTTCATGTAACTACAGTTTAAATTGAACATTAACATTCAAAGGTGACTCTACCCAAATAGGTTTTTAAACTTGATTCAGGGTTCCAGCACTTTTACAGTCTTCTGGGAGTTTGTCGCAGATAAGTGGAGCATAAAAACTAAATACTGCTTCTCCATATTTGGTTCTGGTCTTAGAATACAGAAATCATTCATTTAGGGCCCAGCAAAGAGAAATAATGACATATTTCTCTAATATGTTTGGTGTTCTCCACCTTGCAGGAACTGTTCCACTTCTTGTTTAATGTTCAGTTCTCCAGTAAAACTGCAGGCTTTATAGGGTCCATACACTTTTGCTGGTTTTGGTGGCTCATTCAGCTTTATGGCATGATGTAAGGTTTCACCCTCAGAATCTGGAAACCCAATAATTCAAGTCATCAGTCCACAAAAGAAACACATAGGGCAAAACATACACAAACTTAACTAAACCAAATGAAGCAAAACCCCATTTCCCCCCATAGCATTGATGTGTTATGGTCCAAATCAGCTCAGCCCCTTGGCCACCTGCTGGTTCCTCAGCCAAGGGACTAGAGCAACTGAAAAACTCAAACAGAATATAAATTAAACACATCATAACAACACAGGGTAAACCAAAATGTGCACACTAATTTTGAAATACAGTGTAATTCCTGGCGGCTGCTTCGCGGGGCACCCCGCCCCCCGGGGCTCCCGCCGGGGGGCGGGGTGCCCCGGGGGCCTCTGTGCCCTGGGGCCCATGGCCGGTGCCACTTCAGCGCAGCTGGCTGCCGGCGGAGCCCACGGGCTCGCCCTCGCGGCTCCTGTGGGCTTCGGCATTGCGGTGGCTGGGGGATTTCCTCGGAGTCGTCTCTCCTCTTTCCTTTGAGGGGGGGGGCAGATTTCCTGTGTTGGCCCCTCTTGGGCGCTCTGCTGTGGGGTCCCCTTTGGGGGTTCGGGGTTATGGGTCCCCTGGCGCCTGCCTCGGTGCTCAGGGAAGGCAGGCCTTCGGTTCTTTACAACCACTACTGAGCATTTTTCTTCAGGATAAATTTCTCATACACAAGTGCAATCTCACAAACACCCACAGGTGCTGGGTTCCAGGTACTAAGTGTTCACTTCTATACAGAAAGCCCGTAATTTATTTATTTATTTATTTTTTTACTTACTTTTCTCAGGTATCACATCATTCTTGTCAGTTTAAATAATACATATGACTTAGCAATGGTGTCAAGGTGTTACTCTATTGTATCTGTTACACTATGTCCGTTGGTTGTGCTGTTCTTTTTACATCTCTCTTTCCAGGTGATGAAGCAGACGGAAGATGTTTTATCATTCTTTCCCTGTTATCTTTTCTTTCTTTCACCTCTTCTTTCTTTTTTTTTTCTCTCTTCTTGTTCTTCCTTAACTCTCCTACTTTCCCATTGTAGTGTCCACATAATTTGAAATTCTCCCCGCAGGAATCACAATAAAACTATTTACGAGCTTAAACCAAGCGGAGCACTATGGCGAAAGCTGATTGCTACTTGTGAAAGTAAAATCTGTTGAGCGCTATTTGGCATCAAGACATCAATTCTTATTGCCACATTGCTAGACAGGACACTGGGGGAAAAAAAATGAAATACAGTGTAATGGCTCTGTAAATGAAACCTTATATGAAAAAGAACTAAGTTACATAAATGGTATTTGTTACCACATCTGTGTGGCTGTAAATGCAGCCATGACAGCAGGGCAGCAACTATAGACCAGTTCATTGTTATTGTTTTGATCCGGGTTTTTCGCGCATGCGCGCCGGACTGGTAGGCAAAAGGCGAACACAATGGCGGACGCAAACAAAGGAAACGACGAGTTCTCGACGTATTTTTGTTCTTTAGATAACGTATCACAAGATCGTTATAAGAGTAAGTTGATGGTTGATGGTATCAGATTGCCAGATCCACACAGCAAAAGCCTGAAGGGATGGAGCGTGTCTGTGAAATGCTGGCCAAGTGTTCCGTACGGCGACATAGACAGCTACCTTATTAACACGCCAGGCCAGTACACACGAGAGAGCATGAAAGCCCTGAAATCACTGGACGGCTACAATTGTTTCATATCGGGACATGTTCAGACATGTTTGTGTAACATACGAAAGCGGAGTCGGACAGAGACAGCGCCTAAGCAGAGAGGAAGACCCGTCACCGATAGGTTAAAAAAAACATTGTTCACAAAGGATTATTTTGGTGTTTTTGTCTTATTAATCCTTTTCACAGACTCATGCCAGAGGGTTTGTATACATTGTACATGTATGTATATTATTACGAAACGAACGATTAAGTTTTGACTTAAGTATATATCCTAATTTTTTATTTATATAATTATTTAAGTAGAACAATGACCAGTGCAAATTTAAATTGTATTTACCAGAGATGAAGTGTAGACTGCAAATTCTGTCGTGGTATGATGGCTCCCACAGTCGATTGGGATTGTCTGCCTGCATCCTTTTCATTGAAATTATCCATTTCTTTCGTCTTTCTTTGTCCTTCGGTAAACGAAAGAAACGTACATCCGACGATTTGGAATGCCTCTGTGTGCAACCGGGAGCACAACAAGTGGTAGGCATTGTTTAGATTTTAAAAATAAACGAACTAAAAGCACGCTCTAATTCACCCGTTTTGTCATGGTAGTAGACGAGAACAGTACTGTTTTTGCCTACCTGCGGGACTCGGATGTAGTGCGGATGTAGCTCGTGATGTCACGCGTGAACTGGTCTATTGGGAGGTTGTAGACAGTTTGAGGGTCATGCAGAGATAGACAGTCCACAGGGCAGAGGTTTCCACAAGGACTAGGCAAGGGGGTAATCCAGGGTCCAGGTGACAAAATCGGTAACAGGCAGCAAACACATCGTGCAAAGGTATCCAAACGGGGCAGAGACAGGAGACAGGTCCGAGGTCCAGGCTTGGGTCATTACCAATAGGCAGGAGAATCCAGACAGGGACAGAGGCAGACAGGCTTGGTCAACAGACAAGGCAGGAGTAGTGATAGGACATCTGAAGCCAAAAAGGGCACGTGTCAGATGAAGCCCCGCATCTATGGAATGCCGTCTGGCTCAAAAACACAGGAGGGCAACTATTCAACATATTAAGAAGCCCCTTTTTTCATGCAAAAAGAAGAAAAGGACCCTTTAGTTAAAAATCTAATATTTGCATTGTAGTTTTAAGACAAAATCAATTGTAAAGCTAGACATTTTTCTAAGTATAACTTACATTGTTTTGCTCCACCACAGCCTCTTATGGATAAAAAAAAAAAAAAAAAACAATGGACATTGTTGCTTTTTACACCATTCATCAGTCTTTAGTTTGCCATATCATGGCATCAACAATTCTGTTGCTACTAAGTTACAGTAGTGGTACTCACTAAATGTTGATTTAGGATATAGACCACAGTTTTAGATAGACTCTTGGAACAACATGGATGTCACCATCTTGCACTGCAGAGTTTCATTTACATTCTTCTTCTTGCAGAATTTTGGAAATGTAGATGCTCATCACTAGATTCTGTCATGGTTTAGGTTTTGTCTGGTTTCTTTTCTTGTCTTTTTTGCAGTTCACTCGGCTCACCCTCCTTCAGCAATTAGTCACACCTGTCTGGACACTAATTAGCCTTCATTCTCGTCACCTGTCAGGCTCCCTTTATAAACTCACCTCGGTTGTTTCCTCGTCGCTGGCTTGTAGTGTTTGTTCCTGACCATCATGCCTGTCTGCTCCTGTTTCCCCGCCTTGGTTCCTGTCTCGTCAGGTTTGGGTTTTGTTTGGCTGCGCCGCTAACTTTTGATCACTTCGTCTTGGTCTCGTTCCTTGTTCCGCAGCAGCCCAGCTCCACTTTGCCTTGGGATTATTGCTCATGGTTTTGGACTCTGTACCTGCCAGCCAGCTCTTGCATCCTTCACCTCCGACTGGTAAACTCTGGTTCCTCATGTCACCACCATCCACCTGCAATAAACTGTCTTAACGAACTACTCTGTGTGTGCGTGCTGTGTCCGGGTTCGTCCACAACAAAATTATGACAGATTCAATATGTTGATTGCAAAGAAGAACAAGAACTAATGATAAATAGCAGTTGCCAAAGTTGTTTTTCATCGGAGAAATACTGTTTATCAATTAAAAGCAGGATGATTCAGAACATAAGGCAAAATATTTGGAGCTAATCCTATAGTGCTAAGTTAGATCATTTGGTAAAATGTGTTTAATTACAAATTAGGAGATTTTCCACCCTACTTTAAGTATAATCATAAAGTGATGTAGTATGTGCGGCAATGTGCGTGTTCCAGTGTTTGACCTGAATCCATTAAGCTACGGATGATATTTAGTTTCCCCAGTATCTCCATTATGCCGCATTCGCTCATTCATACTAAACAAAAGCTTCAAACATAACCACACAACACTGCTTCCAGAAAGTGATACAATTTAAAAAAACAACAACAGATAAACAAAAACATACACACAACAACAAAAGAAAACAACAGACGCAAGACCATCATGTAGCTGTGGTTTTTCAAACAGACATTGTTCCAGCTCTGTTATTACTACCCATGTTCCAGGCACAGATGCAGATCAAATTAGACCCTCTTTCATGCTCTGTACCATACATACAATAAGACAATACCCTGACCGGGGAGCTTTAGGGTTCTTCTTAGGATCTTAGCTGTTTCTAAGATTGCACTCTTCTGGACTGAGATGTCTGATGTTTCTCCAGGTATCTGTTGGAGCCACTTCTCCAGAGTTGGTGTTGCTCTGATGACCACAGGCACTACTGTTGTCTTCACCTTCCAGGCTCTTTATAGTTCTTCCCTGAGGCCTTGGTATTTCTCCAGTTTCTCTTGCTCTTTTTTCCTGATGTTTCCATCACTCGGGATAGCCGCATTGATCACAATGGCTGTCCTCTGCTGCTTATCAATTATCACAATGTCCGGTTGGTTGGCCATTAATATTTTGTCTGTTTGTATCTGGAAGTCCCACAGGATCTTAGCTCTGTCATTCTCCACCACCTTGGGAGGTGACAGATGTTTCTGTACACTATACCAGCCACTTGGTTATGGCGTTCCATGTATTCCTTCCCTGCTAATATCTTACACCCTTGTGTAAGATGCTGGATGGTTTATGGGGCCTATTTCCATAGTCTGCACCTGGGATCTTGCCTGGTATGGTAGATCTGGGCCTCTATTGCTCTGATGCTCAAGGCCTGTTCCTTTGCTGCCATGATCAGTGCTTCAGTGCTCTTCTTCAGTCCAGCCCTCTCTAGCCATTGATCATATCAGCCACTTCAGCTATCTGTCGTTGGTACATCCCATGCAGGGTTTTTTCCTCCCACGATGGTCATTCAGTTCCTTCTCTTCCAGCTTCCATTGTCTGAGACATTCACTGAGCGCTTCATCCCTTGTGGTCATCTTCCTGATATATTCTTGGAGCTTCGATGTTTCATCTTCAATGGTGGCTCTGATGCTCACTAGGTCTCTACCTCCTTCTTCGCGCTTAGTGCATAGTCTGTGGATACTGGATTTGGGGTGGAATCCACCATGCATGATGAGTAGCTTTCGTGTCTTAACATCAGTCATCTGAATTACCTCCTTTGGCCCCAGTAGGGTATCTGATTACTGGCAAGACATAGCTGTTGATTGCCCAGGCCTTGTTTTTGCCATTGAGATGACTTCTCAGAACTTGCCTTACTCGTTGTAGATATTTGGCTGTTGCTGCTTTCCTTGTGGCTTCTTCATGGCATTCCGATGTCCCTGCTTTAGATCCTGGTGGTGTGGATCAGCGAGTCGATGTCTCGCTCACTCTTAGCTTACAACTTTATGTCATCCGTATACAGGAGGGGGCTGATAGTGGCCCCATTTCTGAGTCGGTATCCATAACCAGACTTCTTGATTATTTTATATTGCGTGTTGGTTTTCCAAATAAAAGCACAATAATGTGCTGCTTTGTGGGTTGTTGTGGGTAGTTTGCTCAGATTGTCAGTAGTGATGGAGATTGTATCACCTGAGGACAGTATTTTTCAGCAACAGTGGCTGAAATACAACCAGTAAAAAAAGAGAGAAACGTCCCCCATCTGGGAATACTTTTTGATAACCAAAATAAGTTGTGCATGATGTGGGCACTTACAATAAATATAATAACCCCCCCTACATCTTCCAGTTGACCCAATCAATTTGCTTCCTGAATAGCAGCTTTGCTGATTTCCTCAGACTTAAAGTAGGAGTATTATTATTATTTCATCTAAGTCCTCTGCTAACATTTTGGCTGTTGCCATACTCCCCAATTCCAGGGACACAATAATCAGGTTTGAAATGTTAGTATTGTGACAAGAATTCCACTTCAGCTATCCACAGTGCTCACTCCAGAAACAAAATGTGTCTTTTTGAATGAGTTCAGCTTCAAACCAAGAACACATGAATGGAAAATGTGATGTAATTTGTCCTTGGAACAAAGAGATCTGACCTAGCTGAAGTGTTCATTTTAGGTAGCAAGAATGTAAACTTAAGATGAATACAGCAGTAAAGAAAAAGGCAGAGGGAAAAACTGTGTCAGTGAAGTATTAATCTTCCTAGAAGACTAGTTCTAGGGGGATTACACTGACACAGATCACTTGTCTTTAAACTGTCCAGATATGAGATGTCACTTCCTCTTTTGGTTTACTTTCAGTCTTTGTTTGGCACTGCAAGTGAACTGACAGCCAGGGTTTCATGCAATCTGGAGTTCCGTTGTTTGGTCCTCACCAGAGTTCTGATGAGCTTTCATGTTTGCTTTAAACAAATGGACAATTAGGGGTAACATCAGAGGACTGGACAGCTGTAGTGTGAAAGTGCTTAAAATACTTAGAGTGGTCAAAGCTGAAGCAGATCATTTCACACAGAAAAAGGTTCTTTAAAATCAGAATGGGATTTGTTAACATTTTCTGAAAAGAAAAACTCAGGTCGTTTCTGTTAACTCACTTCTGTGTATTATTATCATAGTTTATTATGACCTGGAGAAGGCTGCTTGTGCTTTTATCAGTTCTAGAATCAGATATCGCAACACTGTCTATGTTGGTACCCCCCAGTCATCTCTAGTTGCCTCCAACTTCTTCAGAACAAAGCAGCTCACCTTTTAACTCAGAACACATTACACCTGTATTTTCTTTTTACAACATTGGCTTCTCGTCCATTTTGGGATTGATTTTAAACTTTCTTTTATTTGCCTCAAAGCTCTTAACTGTCTTGCCTCCACAAAATGCACAGAGGAAAGAACCCAAGAAAAAAGTAAGACACTAAATACAAATGAATTAACTTGTATTGTAATTATAATAACAATAATAAACAGAACAATTAAGTGTTTATGGCAAGACTTCAATGGCAATTGTATATTCAGAAATGAACAGAAAAAAACAAACAAAAGTAAACACAAACACCCATTGCAAGGACAATTATGTAAGATGGATGTATTGCTACATCCTTGATGGTGATGCTGTGTATAAAAAACGTAAGCAAATATTCCTACCAGCAGGGCATCAACTTGAGAAGAACCTCATTGACTGTGTTACTTATGCATATAGTAGAGTAAGAGACCATGTCTTTGTGTGGTACTTTGATTGCTGTAAAAAGATGAGTGTATAAAGAGGAATCTTGGCTCAGTAACTAAAGGAGATAAACCTTGCTAAAGGTCTTTCTTTCCAGTCACATTTCTTCTCTCTCTTTCCTTTCATCACTTGTTTCCTGGCAGCTCCACGTCATGTCAGGCTGCAAACCTTCCCTCTCTGTGCCTTGCCTCCCTCTCTGTGCTCCTGTCACTTCGGATGAGCAGACGCCCTCGTTTTGTTTTCGGGACATACAGGGCAATGCTAAGGCTCCAGCCGCCTGACTCACAAGCTCTTGGCTCTAGGGAAGGAAGAATGTCACTGTGCATTGAGTTGCCTTCATGTTACACAAGGGCACACGCTCAACTCACAGACACACAGCGAAGGATGAGCACACAGAGCCTCCTGGCGCACAGTGAGCCAAGCAAATCCCAAACACACACAGTGACAGTGGGCTGATGCTATTTTTAACTGCCTACTCCAATACACGCGCATATTCAACAGGAAACACACATGATGACAGAGAAGCAGCACATTTCTGCTTGTCGGGATTGGCTGCTGATGTCAGATGGGAATAGATGCATCATCTCTGTAAGGGAAATGTCTGTTTTTGGGATGTGATGGCACCTAGTGGTATAAACCACTAACTGCTCAGATATTTCGCATTGAAGATTTGAAAGTTGACTGCATTCAGCTTCAACTCTTCAATTTATCTAAATTTTCACATTCCTCAAACTACAATGTGAGAAAGAGGAGTAGCAACCATGTTTCAGACTGACAGATGTATTAATTAATTACAAGCCAAAACAAAGCTTATACCCTTACCCCCAGATTCCACATCCTTCGTTTTTGCTCTGTTCCATCCATGTCTGACCAACGGAGCAAGTGCGTTGTTGTTAATTAATGAGAACGGTTCCACATTCACGGTGACTACTCCTAATGTCACCATCGACGGACCCACTTTCCATCATTCACCATCAAATTACCAAACAGCTCTAATTTTCTGTTCCATTCCAGTCGGTCTGGCTCTGGCCGGGTCAAGCTCCACAATTCCAGTCGTAGCAAACAGGAAAAAGAACACCAAAAACATCCAGTTTGTCAAAGTTAAATAGTGTAAATAGAGATAATCAACCACAAATTAAATAAAAAAAATTATATTCAAAATAATGTTAACTGTTTTATTCAAATATCAGATACAAACCACTCTTTTTGCACCAAATAAGCAAGCAGATTTGTCATTTCAACGTTTAATTTGAAATGTGGTAATCCTCTCCAAATAGCTTTGTATTCTGCTTGTAATGATGATGATCACCCATGTTCTCCTCAGGCTTCAAGAAACTTCGGAGTGGAGCTAGACGGAGTAACCGCGGACCTAGTAGCCTATGCTTTTCACGGACTTACGGAGGTAGTCCAGAATGGAAAAGACACGTACAGGAGCAGAGGATCTGGAATTGTGGAGTTACTCTCAATTTTTAGATCAGTTCTCAGATTTCTTATCTGATTTACTGTTGATATGGTCATTGTAATGGGGGATTTCAACATTCAAACACACTAGACAAAGCCTACACAAGCATTAAGTCGGCTTTCAAAGCAGCCCCCACCTTGGCTCATCAGACCATCTCTCTGTTATGTTAATTCCTGCATACAAGCCTCTGCTTATCAGAGGAAAACCTACTGTTTCACATATAACTTTTCTGTACATATAAAATGTATGTTTTTGGTTTGTGGCTTCTCACAATATTTTTTATTTATTTCTGTTTCTTTTATGTACTATCTGCATCATCATATGGTCCGTTCAATGTTGAATTTCATCCTGTTGCTACAAATACTTGCTTAACTCACATGGTCTTACACATACCTTTTTTGTACGTATAAAACGTCTTGTTTTTTATTACTGCTACATTCCTGACAAAAGACAAATACTAATATTTATAATGTTTCTCTTTTGTCTTGTTTTTACTCAGAGCCTTGCAACATTTTGCTTAAATGTACTTTGTGAATGTGCAGTTAAATGTCAATAAAGTCTGTCTATGTCTAAGTCTTCATGGTGACACTAAAAGTGATTGCCTAAATGTAGCCTTTAATGCTATCTTAGACTCAGTTGGTTTTGCTCAAAACACACACAGACATACCCACTTTTGTCTTCATGCTCAGGAGTGTGAACAAAAAACAGTTTGTCGTCAAATTCCTATCCTCTCTAACCATTTTTATTAACCTTTGAGTTTATTTAACCAAGCACTCCAACCCTGATATAATATTTAAATAAAGTAGATAATTTTCAGAGAGTGTTGTAACAGCTTTTAAAGTCTCCTCCACATTTCCTCAGTTTCACAGAAAAACATAGCAGGCAATAGCCGTTCAGTTTATACCCCATCACAAATTTATTTTTCATAGTATTACTTCATCATTGCAATTTGGATTAAACAATGTACCCCCCTTTAAAAAGCTTATACTTTTTAAGCTTATAGGCTTAAAAAGTATAAGCTTTATAGGCGCTGGCTCACTGGTTTAAGTCAGCTTTGTATTTTAAAGGACAACGCAAGGAAAATGGAGAGAAATGTTGTTTTTTACATATCTAGAAGAGTCCTACTTAATCAGGGAAAACTGTATGCTGTATACAATAAAGAAGACATTTCCAAGTTATAATGGCATTAATGTTATAATTAATTGAAAAGAACAAGAATGGTCCTAGGTATCTTTTTAGTACAGTTGCTAAACATTCAGTCATTGCTCTGTTGAGCCATTCATTCTCTCAGCTCTCAGCAGCCATGACTTCAGTAAATGAGGCAGCATTGGATATGACTGTAAGACCCGATCTGTGTTTTTCGGGGTGATTGTGGCTCAATGGGTAGAGTAGTTATATGTAGGGCATTAATTGGAAGGAGTGGGGGGTAAGACATCAGGGAGGGGGGGGGGGCTTATTGTGTAGGCCTGATCCCTGGTGGCTTCCTCTGCCCCCACCTGCATTTAAACATTGAGGGTTCTGGGTAGGCTGCAGTCCAGTTTTTTAAATGGACTCGAGAACCTCATGCATCAACACGACATTTGAGCAGACAGAGGCAGGCTCGGGGTCTTTTTCACACCCCTGTTCTCCAACTGCCACCCGGAGTCCGGGGTCTTGGCTGGTAGTGGAGGTTGGGTCTGGGTGGTCGGCTAGGACTGGGGCTCGCACTTTTCCTCTCCCCTGGAATATGGGGGTTGGGGTCTTAAGGTATAGAGGGCAGGGTGTGGGGAGGTAGAACCTCAGGGTTTGTGGGGCGGGCTCTGGTTTGTTAGCACGTTCGGTTCATGTTGGCCCCATCTCTGGGTGAATGGCCCCATGCAGGGTCTGGGACGGGGGGGTTAGAACCGGAGCATGGACCGGGTAGGTCAGATTGTGGTGGTCCCCCCCCCCCCATCTTGATGTTAGGGTTCACCTCCTGGGTCCGGGGGCTGGATACACCTATGGGGTGCCGGTGTCTGGGAATATAGGATGTGTGTGGTGAGTGTGTGTGCTGCGTCCCTTCTTTTATTTGTAGGAGTGTTTGCATGTGGGGCACTAGGGTGGGAACGTGTGAACATGACTGTGTACGTGGTTTTCTGTTTGTCTATTTGTCAGGTGGTGTTTGACCTGCCCCCTCTCCTGTGACATATCAGGTCTCCACTAAGTGTGGAACCCATCCCCCCAGTCCTGCTCCCCTCCGCTGGCTGATGTCTTGGCCTGCTGGTGCATTGGCACCAGCGTGGCTCTGTCGGGCCTGGGGTCCCTGGGGCCAATGGCTGGATCTGCTCCAGCGTAGCTGGCTTCTGGTGGAGCCCACGGGCTCATCCCCGCAGCTCCTTGGGGCTTTGGCGTTGTGGCTGTTGGGTGGTTTCCTGGGGCCCATCTCTCCTCTTTCCTCAGGTGGGGGCGGGGGCAGCTTTCCCTGTGTCGGCCCCTCGTGGGTACCTTTGCTCTGGAGGTTTTGGTTCCCCTGGCGTCTGCCTTGGTGCTCTGGGGGGAGGGGGTAGATCTTTGGCTCTTCCCAACCACTATTGAGCATTTTTCTTATGGATAAACCTTACATACACAAGTGCACACTCACAAACACCTATAGGTGCTTGGATTCAGGTACTTACACATTCACTTCTCACCTCTATTTTCTTTAGCTGTCACTTTATACATTGTATATTAAATAATACTGTATATTCTTACGTGACATTATCAAGGTGTTGGTTATTTGGACCCGTGGTACTTTATTGGTTGATTTTGCTGTTCTTTTTATATATCTCTAGCAGGTGAAGAAGCAGACTCAGAGGATGTTATATTGCTCTCTCCCTTTTCTTTCCTCTTTCTCTTTCACCTTTTCTCCGTTTTGGCATTTTGTCTCATTTGTTTCTCTCCTTTTTTTCCTCTTCTATGTTCCTATTTCTGTGTCCATTGAACATGAAATAGTCCCAGCATAAATTCTAATAAAGCTTCTTGCAGATATAAATCAAGTGGAGCACAATAGCGAAAGCAGTAAGGCTCCGCTTGTGAAAGTGAAATCTGTTCTCCTTTTGGCATTAAGACAACAATTCATATTGTGTCCTGTCTTTTTTTTTTGTTTATTAACCAGTTGTTTAATAATCATCTTTGAATCTATCTTTTTTTTGTAAAGTTTGGCACTATATGCAGAAATGGAACTGAAATAAATCACTTTCCAAATAAACTCTGTGGGCAAACAGCTTGGGACCCTCCATCAGGGAAAGTCTGCATGCATCAACTGCATTGATTCTTGTGTAAACCTCTTCAGATCCACAGAAAGCATGCAGTCATCTGTGTTTGACAAAACAAAGTGGTGGAGCAGAAAACTTTTTCATGCACTGAAACATTTATGGCTGATTGTAAGCCGTTCTTTTTATTTTATTGAAAGCTATCAGGTTGAATGAATAAGTATAGTCATGGTGAAAAGAAAGTACATCACCTTCAAATATGAGGGTTTTACATATTCTTTGTGTCTGTTTTTTTTTCAAGTGTTATAAAAAAACGTACTTCATCTTTTTGTCATAAACATTGACATGTTGAAATCCGTGTTGTGTGTTTGTATGAGGCAAGGCAAGTTTATTGATATACCAGAATTCATACACAGAGCAATCCAGTGTGTTATAGGACATCAAAGGAAAGGCAATTAGAAAATAAAGCATTGCATGGAAGAAACCAGTGTTAAAACACAGACACTAAACAGCCTGTATTTACTGTCAATATATAAGAACGGATAGTGTGTATGTTTAAATCCTAGAATTACAACCTTTTCTTTTCCATGACTATAAGTAAGGAAGTAAAATGCATACAAGTAAACAGTGAGGTATGTGAAGAAATAAGTGAATAAAAACGTTAGGAGTAAATACAATTAGAGAAATAAATCTAATAAGTGAATAAATGACTAAATATGTACCTTCATAATTAAGTATGTAAGTAGCTCATATCTTAGCATTTACCTTGACTTTGACAGCGGAGATCTATCCTCATGTCTTTGTTTTTCTTTCCATCTCTTTCTATTTCACTCTACTTTTACAACTGTTATATTCCATAAAAGAGTAACACACCATCAGCATCCCTCTGAAAGGTCCTGTTCTTGATTTTAGTGAGAAATCAGGAAGCAATACTCATTGCAAACCCATCATGGACATTGACTACAGGAGGGCTGTACCAGTTACAGACAGATGTACCTGTGCACTTGTTTCTTCCTGTTAAAAGGGACATATCGTGCAAAATCCACATTTTGGGCCCTTGAATAAAAAATGCTCATGTACTTGGGGTCTCTAAAGGTAGGTTTATATGAGATGGCTGAGTAGTATTGATGTTATTTTAAGTAACAGAAGACTGTAATGTTCTGTTCTGGTTTATGTTTATCATTTGGTTAAGTAGCTCATTTCTGCCTCTTGGTTTATTTCTGTTTTGGATTCTGGTTTAGTCTCTTTATTGGGTTAGTTATCTGGTCCCTGGATTAGTTATGATTTTAGTTATGTGCTTTATTTTGTTCTGTTTCATCTAAGGTTTATTTTCTAGCCCTTTTCTGCGCCCTTAATCACTTCCACCTGGTTTTAGTTAATTAGTCCCTCTCTACTTACCTGTCCGCCCGCTTATTTAAACCTCCTCCAGTTTTCTGTTTGTTGTCGGGACTTCGCTTATGCTTCGTCATCTGTTATCCCCTATGTGCATCTCCTGTTTTCGGTCCCGCTTTTGGTAAGATCTCCCAGCACCTTGATCCTGCCTGTTAGTAAACCTGATCTGTTTGTTCTTCCCAGTTCTGTTCGCCTGTTTCCCATCAAGAGTGTCTCGATGTCTGCTTTACCCCTTTTTTGGACCCTGTTCAGTTTGTCTGCCTTGTCCCCTCTCCTCGCCTGTCTTTCAATAAACACCTTAAAAGCATGAAGATTGTCTTTGGCTGAAAACCGGGTTCATCTCCTCACTAATCATTACAAAGACTACTGAATCCAACAACGCCACCTAGTTAAACTTGGAATAAGAAAAAGGTTGCAGTCTGTCTACTGTGGTTAGTGGCCGACAAATTGTCCATTGGACTGTCACCCTGCTCTGCTATTTAAAGATATCTTCGTGGCCATTGGACCATATGGTCTTACCTTGATAAATACTTATCTTCTGACGTGTCCCGGCTGCCTTGAAATATGCCATGGTACATCCACTTATTAAAAAAACAAACTTCGACCACAGTGTCCTTGCAAATTTTAGACCTATTTCTAAACTACCGTTTTTATCCAAAGTACTGGAGGAGATTGTTTTTATTCAGCTCCAAACTTTTTTTAACAGGTAACAAACCTATCTGAGAAATTTCAATCTGGTTTTAAAGGCGAGCATAGTACAGAAACAGCTTTGCTTAGAGTATTCAATTATATACTTCTAACAGTTGATTCAGGAAACATTGTGGTCTTATTGTTGTTGGATTTCAGTGCAGTGTTTGACACTATAGACCATGGTATCCTTTTATTTCAATTGCAGCACTGAGTTGGTCTTAAGGGTGGGGTTTTAGATTGGTTCTCGTCATATTTGAAAGATAGAAGTTTTTCTGTTCACCTTGATTACTGCTCCTCTGTGGCAGCACCCCCTAAATTGTGGAGTCCCTCAGGGTTCCACCTTGGGCCCTATTTTGTTTATATTGTACCTGTAGCCTCTTAGACACATTTTTAAGGAATCTCTTTTCACCTCTTTGCAGACAATGTACAAATATACATGCCCCTGAAGAAGTTAAACAATGAGGATGATTCCTTGCAGTCTTTAACAAGCTGTTTAGCAGAAGTTAGATCATGGATGGAGCAAAATTTTCTTCACTTGAATTAAAATAAAACTCAAGTTATAATGTTTGGACAAGAGAACCTTATTGGCAAACCTAATGAATTTCTTGGTTCCCTAACCCCTTTTTATCAACCTACTGTTAGGAATCTTGGTGTCATTTTTGATAGATGTTTGAAGCTAGATAAACAAGTGAGTTCTGTTGTGAAATTAAGCTTCTTTCATCTGCGCCTTCTAGCAAAGGTGAAATCTAGCTTCTGCTCTCGAGACTTTTAGGAAATTATCCATGCCTTCATTACCACACTTAGATTACTACAACTCACTATATAAAAACATGGACCAATCCTTTCTACAGCATCTCCAAATGATTCAAAACGCTGCAGCTCGACTCTTAGATTTAAAAGCAGAGGAGTCCGCGCATTTGCCGTTACTGCACCTAATATGTGGAATAGCTTACCCCTGAATATAAGAGCTGCCCAAAGTTTTAAACATTTTAAATACGTACTGACTACCTGTCCTATTTGTTCTTATTTATTGTGTTTTATTCTTATGTGTTTTATTCAAATGTGCTTAATTCTTTCATGAAAACTGTACAGAACTTTTGTGCAGTTACAAGCTGTTTTAAAGTGCTTTATAAATAAAATTGACATTGACATATTTTAAAGCTCGGTATCTTTTCCTTTTAATCTTTGCTGAAAATCAATGTGGTGTTTACTTCTCTTCACTGAGACGTTCTTAACCATTTGATTTTTATACTCCTTTATAAACAGTAAAATGTTTATTAGTGCAAACACTCATGTGATATATAGATCAGTGTTTGCAATGATCTGTATATAACCACTGTACTTAATGTGAAATTCCTGAAAATTTTAGCTATATTAACACCGTTTTTGTTGTTTTCCATCTGTGCAGCAATCCATGAGTTCCCCAGAGACTATTTCACCAACCAGGAGCGTACTGAGGGAGCTGTGGGCCTTCATGTTCTCTGTGTAAGCATTCTGTATTAAAATTGAGTGCATTTTCTTAAATATAGTCCTGGCATTTCCAAAAGCAGGTCTGCGTTTTAAATGAATAACACTCATAACATAAAGCTTCTGTGATAATCAGGAAAAAAGCTTTTTAAGAAGCCAGCATTGGAGATGCATAAAAAATACCAGACAGATTTAGTTTAGCATGACTGTTGGCAGTAGGCAGAATGAAGCAATTTAGGATGGACCACCTGCAGACCTATCAAGACATGGACGTCCACTTAAACTGACAAGGAGACCATTAAGCAGATCAGATCTGCAGAGATCCAAAGCTCAGCCGGACAAATCTGTCCACAGGATAAATATGTGGCAGAAGGTGCTATGGTCTGAGGAGACCATGATGCGTGACTGAAGACTAACACTTTGCATTGGTCTCAATACATCATCCAGAAGGTGAAACATAGTGGTGGCAGTATTATGCAGAGGGTTGCTTCTCTTTAGCAGGGACAGAGAAGCTGATCGGAATTGATGGGAGGATGAATCAAGCTAAACCCAGGACAATCTTGGAAGAAAACCTGTTAGAGGCTGCAGAATACTGCAGAATGGGGTGGAAGTTCATCTTCCAGCAGGACATCTTAGAAACATATTGCCCGAGTGGTATGGATCAAAGCAGGTGTTAGAATGGTCTTGTCAAAGTCCGGACTTAAATCTAGCAGACAGTATGTGGCAAGACTTGAAAACAGATGTTTACAAATGTTCTCCATCCAATCAAATTAAGCTTGAGCTGTTTTCCAAAGGAGAATGAGCAAAGATGTCTAATTAGTCCTGTAATCTGAAACACTTAAGTGTAACAAATGCATAAAAACAAGAAATCACAAAGGGGCAAACACTTTTACCCACCACTGTAATGGTGAGATATTAGTTCTGTAGTTCAAAGCCAGTAGAGATGTAGCCCAAAAACCTGCAGGTGAACCTGTAGCCAAAGGAATTTCTACAAAGTCAGAGCGGCTGAATGCTAATGCACATCATACCTTTCAAATGTCTTCCTTTTTTTTAGATTGTAAAACAACTCTGTGTTGGTTTGTCACATCAAATGCCAAATGCAGGGGTGAAAGCAAATGTATCCTACTGTAGAAGTGTCATAGTAAAAGTCCCTCTCCTTCCTGTTCATCTTGCAGGAGCTGTTTCCATTGGCTGACACCTGTTGGTGTTGTTTCCTCATTGAGAAAAACACCACATGCTCAAACCAGTCACCTGAAGGAACATAAATATAATCTATTACATTTTCCCAAAACTTCTTTCACTGCAATGATGAGTGCCCATATTCACAAAGAATCCTAAGACTAAAAGTGGATAGTAAAAACGTCATTTTAGGAAATAAAAATCTTTGAATTTCCTGAATTCGAAGATTTTTCTTAGAATTTTAGATAAAAGTTATTCAGAAAGCATCTTAGGCCTTAAGAGAGCTCCTAAAGTAGAAAATGTTTGGAGCAGTGAGGAGGACTTTTAGCAAGCCTAAGAGTGTCTAAAGCAGGGAAGATGTGGAAACAGCGAGAGCTGATTTGCTGATTCACCACCGTGAAGGAAATGAGCACATAAACTTCTGTAATAATCATACAATTATTATGTAGACAAGATAAATTTTATCATCCCCATAGGGGGAAATTAATTAAGGTTTAAAGGTACAACTCTAGTTACATAATTTTAACTGAGGATAAATAAATAACAGGAAGTAATTCTGAATAATAAGTGGAGAAATTTTCAAAGAATATCTATAAAAGAGGTGAGAAACTATTTTCTATATTGTACATGTTGATGTCAGTAGCTGTTTTGAAGTATTGAGCTGTTGCCTCAGTCTACGAGCTAAACATAATGCAAAGTCTGTGGATGTGAATTGTTTCAATGTTTTTGTATATGGTAACTATAGAAACTGGGCAACCATATGTCCACCAGTAGTACAACTTTGGACGTCTTGAATGTATTTGAAATAGTCCCAGGACTGAGTCCAAGTCCTGTAGAGTTACAAATCCTTTGTTTTCCTTGCCCCTGCCTGCCCCCTGTGGTGGCGCACACGGTGTCCTGTCTTATGACCCTTTGTTCTAGGAATCTAGCTAGCAGCTAGAGGCTAACCATGTTTGCATTCCCATGAACGCACCGGGCGCCCTAACAGTGATCAAAATCATTAATTATCCCATGAATGTTCCATTTCTGCTTACACACTCCAAGTTGATCCAAAGGTTTGTTTATTTCACATGATTTGCTGGTGCTGGTTGACAATTATCACATGCTGGAATCAAAGTGAAGCTTTATGATTATCTGTTTAATTGTCTAGAAAGTGCTGGTACAAATTTGTCGTTTCTCAATTGCTTGTCTATTCTCATTTGATTGTTTTGCATTTTACCTTTAATTATTAGTCAGTAGATGTGTGTTTATAGTTAGTTAAGGAGTTTTTGACTGAAATAGTTTTGATTGTATCAGGGGGATTTGGTTTAATAAACTCTCATAGATAAAGAGAAACTTGTGTTTATTTTCATATAAGAGAGATTTGCTGTCCGAAGGTTACTGCTCAAATGACCCCTTTTCAAGTTAATATTTGATCAGAAATTGTATGGTGATTTGGATAATAATTAACAATGGCAAAGCGGTGTTAAAACTCGCAATTATTAACAGTTACTAGGACTAAACAACTCCAAATGTCCACCACAAGTTAGAACCTCCAAAGTTCTGGTAATTTTGATTATTGATAATTAATTATTAATTCCAATTACTAATTGAGCATTAAGTGCTAGTAGTAACCCAATCATAACAAATCCCTAGAGTACTTAAAAAAAGTTAAAAAAAAGTATATATATATATATATATATATATATATTGTTGTGGAGGATTTTGGGTATTACAAATTAATAACTACGATTCCTAATTAGAATTTCTATACCCATAGTTAAAACCACAATAAAACAAGATACTTGGAAATGTCCGGATTTCACTTTAAACAGATGAAAATGAGCACAGGTTCTCTTTCAGCAGATGTATTGGTTGGGTGAGCATATAGACTGTGTATTTTTTTGGTCTCTGCAGGCAGTCTACATGTTTTATGCCCTGGCATTGGTCTGTGATGACTACTTTGTTCCCTCGCTAGAGAAGATATGTGAGGTAAGACATTGATGCTGGTCATCCTTGCATCTCTAGACAACCGCTGATTGGGGTTGGATTCCTGTGCAGAAAATCTGTCTCTTCTATCCAATAGCGTCTTCAACTGAGTGAGGACGTGGCAGGGGCCACCTTCATGGCAGCTGGCAGTTCAGCCCCTGAACTCTTCACTTCTGTCATTGGTGAGAAACACACGTATACCATTTTTCTCTTCAGCTTGACCTCATTATCCATATTCAGACCTCATCTAGTAGTATCTCATGTGTCAGGTTAAAACTGACCTTGAATACATACATCTATAGAGGTAACCTCTGTAATCTCCCTGACACATAGAGAGCTGTTTCTTCTGTTGCACAGGAGTGTTCATCACTAAAGGTGACGTTGGTGTGGGTACCATTGTGGGCTCTGCCGTCTTCAACATTCTCTGTATTATTGGAGTGTGTGGTATTTTTGCTTTGCAGGTACAAGACAAAACTGACACACAAATATACAGCATGTGGTTATCATGCATTTTAAACATAAAGTTGTCGCTGGGAAGTTCTAGCACATTTTTAAAACACACAAGCTTATTAATTGACAGATTGAAAGAAACTCATAAAGACTCTAAGCCAGACAGCCACATGGTGACCTGGGTTGGATCATTTGTTTGTTTGAAATCTTGAAATAAACCTGTTAACTGGTAGGAGTCACATATCAGGTTAATCCTAGAACAGAAAAGTAAAACCATAGGTGAATGTTTTCTGTCATCATTACAGATGTCCAAGTTTAATCATTGACTCATTGTCTCTCTGTGTCTCAGACCATCCGTCTGTCCCGCTGGCCTCTCCTCAGAGACTCAGTCTACTACACACTGTCTATCTCTGCCCTTATTGTGGTAAGTGCTGTTGGCATTCTCTATCCAAATACCTGTTTGCTGGATAGGAAATTATTACTATTAACTATCATAATCCTGAATCAGTGTAGTCATTGTACATGTGATTAGAACATTGGTGTCCACAATACATTTAATAATGTGCTTCTCTCTTTCATGCAAAAGTTCATATATGATGAAAAGGTGGTTTGGTAAGTCAAGGACTGTTTGGACATTTGTCTCAACATTTCACCAGAGTAAAACACTATTCACAGTTTTTTGTTTTGCTTGTTTTTTTAGGTGGGAAGCTCTGATACTGATTCTGATGTATTTCGTCTACATTTTGATCATGAAGTAAGTTTACAGGACTGAAATGAATAACCACTCATTTATAGCTTTTGACAGAAACTCTCTGTGTAAATTTTTAGGTCATGCATGGGTTGGAGATACTTATCCCCCCTTACCAAATCAAAATGTATATTTTAAAAAAGGGAAAAAATTTTATTATGATCCGAACAGTATTGGTGAACTAATATCTCACCATTACAGTGGTGGGTAAAAGTGTTTGCCCCTTTGTGATTTCTTGTTTTTGTGCATTTGTTGCACTTAAGTGTTTCAGATTACAGGACTAATTAGAATATTAGTCATAGGTCATAGGAGTAAAGTGTGGGGGGTGTGGGTGGGGGCGGGGGTCGTTCGCAGGGGTTGTAATTCAATGTAGAACCGCCACTGCTCCCTGGGGTCACTTTTGTTCATCACAGATCCTGAGAGAACGGAAGCTAAGCTTTCCAATTATGTCAAACTTGTAGAAATCAAAAAAGAGTTGAAGACAATATGACAATTTGAATGTTGGCACTCTACAAAGAAGATAAGTTAGAAAAAGGCACCAAAGTTTGTTTATAATCGCCTGGGAATGCAGGCTGGGCAGTATGAAATGCTGTTAATTTGAATAGCTTTGCCTACCTTGCTGCAACACGTCCCACCTTGTCAATAGCGTCCATGTAAAATTTGTCTATGTGAAGATAATTTACAGCACTGCATTACAGTATTTGTGTTACATCTGTCCATTGAACAAAACATCTTTCAACTGTCCAAAAAATGAAACCAAATTTGACGGTAACATACACAAAAAAAACTTAAGTAAAAACGTAATCACTTGACATTTATGAAATTGGTAAATGTCAAGGAAATTCCAAGCAAATTAAGGATCAAAGAATAAACAAAGTAACTGATAACCATCAGTCTGTAAAAGGCTTAAAGGTATATCTAATGCTGTGGGACTGCAGAGAACCACAGTGAGAGCCTTAATCCTCTAATGGAGATAATATGGAAAATGGTAAATGGTAAATGGCTTGTACTTGTATAGCGCTTTAACTAGTCTTGACGACCTCCAAAGCGCTTCACACTACAGTCAGTCATTCACCCATTCACACACACATTCACACCCTGACGGTGGTGAGCTATTATGTTAGTAGCCACAGCTGCCCTGGGGCAGACTGACAGAGGCGAGGCGGCCATGCCTCGGTGCCACGTCGCCCACTGGAACAGTGGTGGACCTTCCCAGAAATGGCTGGCCTACCAAACAATGAGGCTAAGACTCACTAAGAAGTCACAAAAGATCATAGAAACACTTCCAAAGCCCTGCAAACTTCACAAGATCAGAGTTCCTGACACCATAAGAAAGAGAGACAGGCCAAAAATTACCTGCATGACAGAGTTCCAACCAAAAGCACTGCTAGGACAAGGAACATACAGTAAAGGGTTATCTCAGCTTTGTCGGAAGACATTGATTGTCACCCAAGATTTTGGGAAAAGATCAGAATCAGAATCAGAAATACTTTAATAATCCCAGAGGGAAATTATAGTTCCAGTACAACCATCCATTACATACATCACAAACATTTCGGGGTTGACTGAGGCCTTGCTGCCGAGGACCCCGCCTGACGCGGTTACCATAGGGCACTGCCTTTAACTCTGTGAAAAGAACAGAGAGTCAAATGTTGAATTTCTTGGAAGGTGTATGTCAAATTATATTGAGCTAAAACTAATACAGCATTTCAGAAAAGGAAAATCAAATCAAAAGTTTAAAAAAATGGTGATAGCAGTGTTGTGGTCAGGGGGTTGTTGTGTGGCCTCAACTTACTGTCGTAAATGGAACTATACATTTTGTCATCTACCTAAACATCCTGAAGAAGAATATATTTCCCCGTGTTGGTGACCTCATGTTGTAAGGCACTTGGTGTCAGGTTTTCAGTTGTTGTTTGTGGACTGAAGTGCAGGCAAGAGTTCTGGAGTCGCATGATGAATTGAAAATGCTTTATTTAAATAGCAAAATAACAAAACTTAGAGGCAGGCAGGTGAAACAAAAACCCGGGGGTAGCATGACAGAGGACCTAACAATGAGCGCGGCTGAGCTGACGGAATAAATAGCAGAGTAGACGGCAGGGAAGATGGGTGGAGCAATGGGCACAGGTGAAATGCGTAGAGGTAATTAAGCTGAGGAAGCGAGAGCAATGATATGGCAGAGACCGGAAGGGAGAAGAACTTAACAGGAAACATGGTAAATGAATGGTATGAGTGGTATGACCTTAGTAAGGCAGTTCATGTCAGAAAACCCTCCCAATATGGCTGAATTACAACAATTCTGCAAAGCAGAGTGGGCCAGATTTCCTCCACAGTACTGTAAAAGACTTATTGCCAGTTATCACAAAAGTATGATTACAGTTGTTGTTCCCAAGGTTGGCCAAACAGGTTATTAGGCTGATAGGGAAATCACTTTTTCACTTTCCTTTGTCTGACATTATAATTTCTTTGATGACCTGGAACATTTATATGTGACAAACATACAAAAAGGAAGAAATCAGAAAGGGTGCAAAGACTGCTTCTCACCAACTGAAATAAATAACTGAAAGTTTATAAACACATAATGCCTCCAGCTAATGACAATGTAGAGATGGATCACTTTTGTTCTACAAAGAACAGGAGACAAAACTACCCATGTGACAGGTCCACAGTGTATTTGAAGATGACCTGAACTCCTGTTGCAGGTTGAACTTCTACATCGTTCGTTTTATTGAGAGACAGAAGAAGAACGCATCTGGTTTAAGTAATGGAGCTGCTGCTACTAACGCTGAACTCGATGATGGCTATGATGCTACTGCTGTCCTGCTGAAGAAAGGTACATCATTTATTTGACTATCATTTCACATCTAGCTGTGCAGAAGGACTACTGTTCATCTTAAGGTCAATGTATAGAGATGGTGTGGACAAGATTGACTTCATGTTATCCTTTTATAGCAGGATTGTTGCATTTGAGGGAGGCATTGATGCTTCTGACCAATGATCTGATTCTTCCTTGTTTGTTTCTTGATTTTAAAAAACAATTCTTGGAAAAAGATAAACATACATTTAGATTTGCTTAACCAAAGTAAAACTTAATTCTTTTCCCCAAGAATATTAAAATTTAGTCAATATTTCCACTTGTCCTAGTTTTTTTTGTTTTTTTCAGATTTAAACCTTTTTAACTCAGGTAATTATGGGGCTAAAATGGTAGCTTTACCATTTGCAAATGTGTGTGGAGAGTTGTGTATCTGTATCTCGATTTGTGTGTCTGTATCTCGATTTGTGCGTGTGCAGTGGGATTTGTAAATGTGTGAGGAGAGTTGTGTGTCTGTACAACAATCTGCAAATGCGTAAAACTACTTGTGTGTAATCCGTTTTGCAAATGTGTAAAAAATCCACAAATCTGTATTCAGATCTGCAAATGTGTACAGAGATTTGCAAATGTGTAAAAAATCCACAAACCTGTATTCAGATCTGCAAATGTGTACAGAGATTTGCAAATGTGTAAAAAATCCACAAACCTGTATTCAGATCTGCAAATGTGTACAGAGATTTGCAAATGTGTAAAAAATCCACAAATCTGTAGTCAGATCTGCAAATGTGTACAGAGATTTGCAAATGTGTAAAAAATCCACAAACCTGTAGTCAGATCTGCAAATGTGTACAGAGATTTGCAAATGTGTAAAAAATCCACAAACCTGTATTCAGATCTGAAAATGTGTACAGAGATTTGCAAATGTGTAAAAAATCCACAAATCTGTAGTCAGATCTGCAAATGTGTACAGAGATTTGCAAATGTGTAAAAAATCCACAAACCTGTAGTCAGATCTGCAAATGTGTACAGAGATTTGCAAATGTGTAAAAAATCCACAAACCTGTATTCAGATCTGAAAATGTGTACAGAGATTTGCAAATGTGTAAAAAATCCACAAATCTGTAGTCAGATCTGCAAATGTGTAGATCAATCTGTAAGCACACACAGAAACACTTGTGTCTGAAGTATTTTCGCTTCAAGACCCAGAAATACAGACAAATCATTGGTTACAAGTCAAGCGGTTTTTCGGTTGGTTCTCTTTACACACGTGATTTTTGCTACTCTTCTGCCGCGTGAGATGCACAAATGCGTAGAAGGATTTGTATCTGTATTTTTTCGATTTGTGTCTCCTTGCGCAGACTCGCAGGCTCAAAGGCTCACATGTTGCCCTGAGCGCAGGCTCACAGGCACACAGGCTGCCTCTTCCGGCTGTGGTAGGTCACGTGACTTTCAAGGATTGAACCAAAGCGTTTTGCTACCAGACCGCTGACAAGGCAACTTGTTATAACTATATAACTTTCTCCCTTTAACGACAGAAGTTTCTTGTTTTAATGAGAGACTTATCTTGCTAAAACCAGATAATTGTCTCCTCATAACAACGCAACATAACCCGGCATCAGCTCGCGGGATATTTGAGTGTCATGGAGAAGAGGAGAGATGGAGGGGCGCCTTTTATTTCTTTTTAAAAAGTCATTTGTCGGAGGAATGTATTTCTGCACTGAGGAGTGACAAGGTAAGTCGTGCATATACAGCAAGTCCTCTACTTGAAATTTAATCAATTCGGCAGTTATTTATATTTAACAACTATGCTTTGGAAACACTTGTAGCACTGTAGAACAGTCTCTGGCTCTGTTTACACGGTGAAAACAGGTTTGCGTTGCCTTTGTACTCTCCATTTACACACTACAAGGTTTAACTGTTGCTTAGGGGGACTTTCAGCTATAGCTGTGGGTTTATTTACAACAGTTTGCAGCCGAAACAGTCCTCCGCCAGCCGCTGCTTTCTTCTTCTGGGCAATTTGACGCGGAGCTTCAGAAATCACAGCGCTACTAGTGGTGCGGCATGGGAATTGCACCGTTTAAGTACTCTGTAAACAGGGCCTGTGACTGCAAATGTTCTACATGGATGTTAATGAGATAGAGATAAGGATAAGCAGCTTAATTTTTTTTAAAAACATGTCATGCATTTAATCATAAATTCTGCTGTAAAGATTAATAATCATGTACTTAAAATAGTCTTTTTAGTTTTTTTCAGTTTTTATATTAACCATAATTTCATTGTGCTTGTAGACTGACATATCAGCTATAGCAAGCATGGATGATGAGAGCTTGGCCATCTATATTCCCACCTATGCTGACAGAATTGCCACAGAATTACTAGTGGTGCGGCATGGGAATTACACCGTTTAAGTACTCTGTAAACAGGGCCTGTGACTGCAAATGTACCTATTCCTTTATGTATTTTAATTAAATATGATTAAAATATATTTTAATTCGACACTTGTAAGGCTAATTAAAAATATGTGTATTCTACACAATGAAAGTGAGGCTAGATAAAGCTACATTTATCCATATTTTATTGTGTCAAAACAAAGATATGAATACAGAGCTTTCTAATGGGACAATTCACACGCCAGTGAAGGACAACTATATATATGAACTTCATTAATAAACCCAGTCAACTACTGACATGCTTTAATAAGGGGAAAAGCAAAAACTGATAATCAATTATCATTGCTGCAAATTCAAAAGTTAATATCAGAATGTATCAATAAAAGCACCTGGCAGCAAAGCACCATTGTTCTCAGTTTATTTGTTGTTCCATTTGTTTTTTTCTGATGTCTTTAAACTTACTCAGAAAAGAAAACAAATCTTAATCAACATTGTTCCATTGCAGTCTAGGTTTAAGCAATTTTAACATTGATCCAGTCTAACCTTAAATCACAATTTTAAACAGCAGCTATTCTCCTTCTGATGGGAATTCTGTAAAAGTACTTTTTAAAATTCTCATAAACAAAAACATTAAGGTAGGAGGACCAGGTTTAAGATAGCTACATTAAAAATACAGCCAGAAAATCATGAATGTTCTCTTTTACATCTTAGAATGCCTGTGCATTTGATCTGACACTCAAAATTTAAATACTTAAAAACTTTGAATTTGTAATATTTAGCTTCTCACATTTAGCATAAGTAACGTGCTCAATTTTTAGAAAGAATAAATTGTTATTTTTACCTTTTGTTTAAAATAAAAAAAACTTGAAAAAACGATAACAAATTGTCTGCTGTGTTTACAGGTTGGCATCTCTAAAGCTGAATACATGGATGGTGCTGTCCAAAAGTTACTGCTGGATATTTTCTTCCAGCAGTAACAGAGGGGGTACCACAGCCAGAATTCATATAGACATGGAGACAGAGAATGGTACAATGAAAGACATTCAAAGATTTTTGCGTCTTGATGACAGCTATCCTGAAAACTACTTCATTGTGGGATCCAGCACCCACAGCCAGCTCATCAACAACTGGTGGGATTTCTTAAGGAAACGTCGTGCACAGTACTGGATGAACCTTTTTCAAAAACTGAAGAATACAGATTACTTTACTGGTGACTTCTTGGATAAGCAGCCAATTCTGCTCACCTGTTTAAATATCACTGAGGTATGTTTGAATGTAAAAGATAAATACTATATGATACATGCTTTTAAATATGGAGTATGTACTTTAAGAACTTGTTTATTTTCTTGTCTTTCAGGAACAACTCTAAAAAGTGGTTCACTTATGGAACATCATTTGTAAGATTAGAGATGCAATTGCTCCAAGTGGCCGGCCCTACATGATGTATACCTGGGGTGTCAAGCTCCAGTCCTCGAGGGCCGGTGTCCTGAAACTTTTAGAGGTTTCCTTGGTCCCACACACCTGAATCAAATGGCACAATTAGCTCCTCAGTTTGCAGTCAGGTTCTTCAGAGTCCTGGTAATTACCTGATTATTTGACTCAGGCATGTCGGACCAGGGACATATCTAAAAGTTGCAGGACACCGGCCCTTGAGGACTGGACTTTGACACCTGTGAACCCTTCCACGGCTTTTTGGTGAACAAGATCATCTCAAACAGGTTTCTAAGCAAGCGGCAGAAACTTGCACAGTCCAACGTCTTCAGAGGACCGTTCACATGTGATGAGACAGTTCGAAGTATCATACCTTCTGATGACGGAAAACTTTCATGCGCCGTCAACACATGATGAAACAATTGAGTTATGCGTATTTTTAAGAGCTTATATACGCACAAACCTGTGACACGTGTGACATTTTCTTGTAAAAAAGAGTTTGTGGAGCAAATGACCTTGTGAGCCTGTCCAGAATGACCCTGTCACTTTCCCATACAGTCAGAAATAGGCAGCTGCAGACCCCACAACCAATAAAGGAAAAGCAGTCAAAGAAATACAGATGGAGGAAAAAAAACAGACCTCTGTTTTCACTGACTCCCATGTACTTAAATGTTTCATCATGATGTACATAATTTTTTGAATTTTGGTGCTAGGTTTTATATTTTGTGTGATTCTTGTTGTGTGTGACAGCAAATATACACTACTAAATATATTAGGACAATAACAAGAAATTTAACTTCACATTTGCCTTGTAATCTGTCATGTAGGACAAAATGTTTAAATGACATGTTCTGTAAACCCCACCACTGCTCCTCATATTCAAGACATAATTTTTATATTTATAACAGCAAGACTCTTATAGTTCTCTGTTACTGAACACTGAGACCCAAGTTATGTACTGTTTGACAATGATGATATGGTCAAATGAGATGAAAAATAAAGTGCCTATGCTTATGTTCAATATGAAAACCTTTAATGAATCTTTGGTAAAAACTCATTACAAAATAAAGTGCAATGGTTTGTGATCAAATCAACTCATTCTTTTCTTAGAAACATAACATTATATTGCAATGTTACATCAACTCACAGAAGAACATACATTAAAAGTACCTTTAACAAGTTCTCTGAAAGATCCTTTTAAAAGGAAGTTCTCTACCTCCAGAAGATGACCTAACTAGAACGTGATCTATGAGTATTAAAAAGATGAATACATGGATCTCAAAATTGAACATGAGAAAATTCTTTTACATATGAAAAAAGTCATTGTTAGAAATCTTGGCACTATTGCGCTCAAAGCATTTATCTATTTTACAATCAACTTTGAAGAATATAAAAGAAATATAATGCCCTATGGAAAGGAAAGGAAAATAAGTACAGTTTAAACACATGCTTCAAATTTTTTTAACCTTAAAGAAGCTTAATAGCAACAGCAATAATTTCACTTCAAAAACTTTCACAAAAATTTCACAATGTTGTTGGAGTAATCTTTTTAATCAGTATTTTTGCTCTATATCTTTGTCAGCAAAAACAAAAGCTAACTGACTATTGTGGCTCACTTCCATATGTTCCTGAAAACATGAAATATATTACATAGTGGTATTACCTGAAACCAAAAACATTTTAGATCAAATTGGACTTTTTCCATGAAGATTTCCATGTAGAGTTTTTCAAGCAATGTCTGTTGAAGGACATCTCTTTCACCTTTTCCTTGGAACTCGGAGCAAAATCTCTGGGTGGCAATTCTGTCAGCATAGGTGGGAATATAGATGGCCAAGCTCTCATCATCCATACTTGCTATAGCTGATATGTCAGTCTACAAGCACAATGAAATTATGGTTAATATAAAAACTGAAAAAAACTAAAAAGACTATTTTAAGTACATGATTATTAATCTTTACAGCAGAATTTATGATTAAATGCATGACATGTTTTTAAAAAAAATTAAGCTGCTTATCCTTATCTCTATCTCATTAACATCCATGTAGAACATTTGCAGTCACAGGCCCTGTTTACAGAGTACTTAAACGGTGTAATTCCCATGCCGCACCACTAGTAGCGCTGTGATTTCTGAAGCTCCGCGTCAAATTGCCCAGAAGAAGAAAGCGGCTGGCGGAGGACTGATTCGGCTGCAAACTGTTGTAAATAAACCCACAGCTATAGCTGAAAGTCCCCCTAAGCAACAGTTAAACCTTGTAGTGTGTAAATGGAGAGTACAAAGGCAACGCAAACCTGTTTTCACCGTGTAAACAGAGCCAGAGACTGTTCTACAGTGCTACAAGTGTTTCCAAAGCATAGTTGTTAAATATAAATAACTGCCGAATTGATTAAATTTCAAGTAGAGGACTTGCTGTATATGCACGACTTACCTTGTCACTCCTCAGTGCAGAAATACATTCCTCCGACAAATGACTTTTTAAAAAGAAATAAAAGGCGCCCCTCCATCTCTCCTCTTCTCCATGACACTCAAATATCCCGCGAGCTGATGCCGGGTTATGTTGCGTTGTTATGAGGAGACAATTATCTGGTTTTAGCAAGATAAGTCTCTCATTAAAACAAGAAACTTCTGTCGTTAAAGGGAGAAAGTTATATAGTTATAACAAGTTGCCTTTGGTTCAATCCTTGAAAGTCACGTGACCTACCACAGCCGGAAGAGGCAGCCTGTGTGCCTGTGAGCCTGCGCTCAGGGCAACATGTGAGCCTTTGAGCCTGCGAGTCTGCGCAAGGAGACACAAATCGAAAAAATACAGATACAAATCCTTCTACGCATTTGTGCATCTCACGCGGCAGAAGAGTAGCAAAAATCACGTGTGTAAAGAGAACCAACCGAAAAACCGCTTGACTTGTAACCAATGATTTGTCTGTATTTCTGGGTCTTGAAGCGAAAATACTTCAGACACAAGTGTTTCTGTGTGTGCTTACAGATTGATCTACACATTTGCAGATCTGACTACAGATTTGTGGATTTTTTACACATTTGCAAATCTCTGTACACATTTTCAGATCTGAATACAGGTTTGTGGATTTTTTACACATTTGCAAATCTCTGTACACATTTGCAGATCTGACTACAGGTTTGTGGATTTTTTACACATTTGCAAATCTCTGTACACATTTGCAGATCTGACTACAGATTTGTGGATTTTTTACACATTTGCAAATCTCTGTACACATTTGCAGATCTGAATACAGGTTTGTGGATTTTTTACACATTTGCAAATCTCTGTACACATTTGCAGATCTGAATACAGGTTTGTGGATTTTTTACACATTTGCAAATCTCTGTACACATTTGCAGATCTGAATACAGATTTGTGGATTTTTTACACATTTGCAAAACGGATTACACACAAGTAGTTTTACGCATTTGCAGATTGTTGTACAGACACACAACTCTCCTCACACATTTACAAATCCCACTGCACACGCACAAATCGAGATACAGACACACAAATCGAGATACAGATACACAACTCTCCACACACATTTGCAAATGGTAAAGCTACCATTTTAGCCCCATAGGTAATCCCCCAGACAAATCTGTTTTAAGGTAACTTGTTTTGGTCAGTCATCCCCAGAGCAGCTGTGGCCATAATGTAGCTCACCACTGTCAGCGTGTGAATGTGTGAATGTAGTGTAAGTGCAGGCCATTTACCATTGAACAGTCACAAGCAGATCATATAATACAGAAGACAACTGAGAGGTGAAGGGTATATTATGAATAAAGTAAGAAAATATAAGTACTACTACTACTATTATGACAGAGTTTTATTTCCATTTTCACTATTAATGGCTCATAATTTTTTGAAAGAACAGCTATGAACTGAATTTATGTATTGCTTTTGTAGTCCTACCAACTTCTCAAAGCACTTTAGAAAGCACTAGAGCTATTAAACAGCCTGCCTCCATGTTTTGGAATCAGATAGCAGACCATTTTCGACCAGCAGATTGAGAATTGAATTGTCATTGAATTACTTGTAAGGACAAGGCCACTTTCACCCCTCTAATTAAATCCTACATCAGAGAACCAAAACTGTATGTGATCAGGTAAGTGTCATATCTGTTTTGTTTTGTTGTTACAGCAGTCTGAGCTTAGAATGCCGCAATTTACAAAGGGTCACGTGACCTAGAGTGGCACTCTAGGTCACGTGACCCTTTTAGCGACAGAATACATAATACTAAAAATACATGGGCGAGTCTTAAAGATGGGCAGCCTGTATGGAGCATCAATATGTGCTGTATATTTACCTCAAAAATCATTTAATATATCTCAAATTAAGGTAACACTTGGGTTAAAACTTAAATGACACTGGTTTAAACCTGGATACAGTAATTAAACAACTGCAGGAGCAAGATGGTTTTTACTGGCAGTGGCGAGAGCCAAACATTAGCCAAGGTCAGGGCACTAAAGCAGGGTCATTGTCCAGAGATCACAAGATCAGTAGTTAGACAAGGGCAAGCCGAGGCAGGGAAATCACAGGAACAGAAACAAGGAGGTAAATGTGAAGATCAGGCATGGAAAAGTGGTGGCCATGTAGTTGTAAGTGCTTTCAATAATCTGGCCCCTGCAGCAATCCAGTGTGGAGTTCCAGGACACCGGACCTCAAGGCCCGGAAATGAAATCCCCTGTTCTACAGTATTACAGGCAATACTAGAGGGTCTCTTTTCATTCACTATCAAAAGGAAAGACAAATATGCAACAGTTCACTGGGGTATTCATATTGCTTTTGCTTTAACCATGAGCACTTTACACTCACATTAGTTGGAAAATTCCCTGTTGAATTAATCTTGAAAGGCTGACTGCTCATCATTACTAAACACAATCCCAGTCCAAAAAAAACTAACTACACACTTTAGAATTAAAATAGAAAAATAGGAAACATTTACCAAGAGCAAAAAAATTAAGGATTTTCTAACAAATCATTTTACTGCCACATTCTACTTTTGGAAATAAGACCTCTTTGATAATTCCTCAAATGGTATTACCTTTAGAGCTGTCAGAGATCCAGGTAATGAAGTGGGGACAAACTTTGTCTTAGTGACAACATACTGGTTCGAAGGTGCCCGACAGATTCAATTTGAAATAAGTCAGTACTGCTTTTTATGCTTGAAGGTTTCATAACAGAATGTTGGGTATCTTAAATAACATAAAACGGGTATTGGTAGAACCCCTCGCGACCCCACAAGGGATAGACGTGTTAGAAAATGGATGGACGGATGGAGGTATTGGTAGGATACATGAACTAACAGAATAAGTAAAATGCAAAGTTAGCTCAAGATCCTTTAAGGTGCGTCCACATTGAATGCAAATATAGCAGGCTGAGCGACAGACTTACATGATAACCCTGTGCACAGGCGCAACACAGAAGCGATGTGATGTTACGCGAGGCTACAGAGGCAGTTCTAGTGATGCAAAATGCATGATTTTGCCGATTAAAGCTGAACTTTTGCATCTTATAGCACCACAACAACCAATCAGGATCTGGATGTGGTTGTGATGTGGGGTGAAAGATTACATTCTGTTTTTTTTTTATCTTTTTGCATATTTGTGAGTTTTAGCACAGACAGGTGAATGATGCAGACACGTTTTCTGTTGGTCATAGTGCTGCTGCTTTGTGTGTGCTCTTAACAGCAAATCACCACAGAAAGCCATCTGTGCTGATGGTGGATGAGCTGCTCTCAGCATACCCCCATCAGCTGACCTTTTCTGAGGCTGGCATGAGGATCATGATCACCAGCCACTTTTCTCCAAGAACACGCCTCACCATGGCCTCACGGATGCTCATCACAGAGGTAAGGTCTTATTAAAGCCTGTCAGCTTGAGTAAAATGTAGCAGATGCCAGAGACAATGTTTCTGTAGACCTTTCACCTGTACTGGGGAGGTCGCTGTCTTCATGCTTCTGTATCCAGGGGGCAAAGTTGTACTTCTCATACAAATATTTTATTGTAAAAATGTGCAATTTGATATGTGGCCACTGAATTATCCCCTCACATTTTTAATTAGAAGCACTAGCCCTAACTCTGGAACCTCAATCTGGGATGTTTTAGATTTTTTGGTACCGCTCCTGCACACCTGATTCATACAACTGCATTCCCACAGAAGTATGACATCGAGTCCTGCAGAAAACCTGTTGATGACCCATACATTATAAATAAGATGTGTGCAGTTTAAAACTTTGAGCAGTAGCAATACCTAAGAACTGGAAGAATTCAATAAACAGAGTTTAAATATGATTTAAAAGATTGTGATATAAAGTATTATTTTAAAAAAACTATCTTGTTCTTTATCTCTGTGGCGTCTCTGCATTTGGGGCCAGTGGGGCCTGGCACCCCCTGCTGTTTGGTCTGTAGCTGCAGTCAGTAGTTCAATGAATACTATTAATAAACTCCTAAAAAAAGTACAAAGCTTAACCTAACGTAAGTTTATGCTATTAATGGCTTAATATTATTTTTGCTATATGAGGTTCATAGCTAGTTAAAAGTTGACTGCAGGTATGAGTCGGGTTAAAAGCTATTTATGTTGTTGTTAATATTAAATAGTTAAAACGTTGTGGCAATGTTGAAACATTCTAGTTGTTAGAAACCATTGTAATATGCTATAAATGAACCCATATATATGTTATAAATTTTAAAAGGAATAATCTTCAGAACGACAGCTTTAATGCATTTGAACAAAAAACAATAAAAGTTAAACTTTTGTTGGGATGGGGAGGGCCTGAACATTTGTCCTTCTTCAAAGGGGTTACATTTGAGAAACACTAGAATAGACTGATTTGACTCTATGACTGTGTCCGAATTCAGGGGCTGCAGCCTTTGTGGGCCACATTTGTAGACTGATTATAGCATAGCGCGGTGACAAGGCCTGTCCGAAGTCAAAGACTCCTTCAAATGCAGCCGACAAATGTGTCCTTCTTTTCCCCTGATTTGAAGGATGGGTCTGGTATATCCTTCATGGCTAATTCTATCCCATGATTCATTGCGGTTTGAGGGGAATTGCTTAACTGTAAACAGCAATGGTGGAGACGAGTGAAAAACTGTGAGTAACGTTAGATATATTAGGCTTTCTGTGACATAAAATTAACTTTTAATAAGTTTCGCTTGGTTAGTTCGGCTCGGTTTGTTGACATATCGCTTAATTTTAAAAGTGCTCGGACGCATTCTGACATCCTCTCTCCCGCACAGCCGGCTTGTCTTGCTGGCTTGCAGCTGATTGGCCGGGCAGTTGAGACTCACCATGCCGAGACAGAGCGCCCGTCTCCCGGCCGGGACGTTGCTTTCAAACTCACGCTGGCTTTCTGCAATGAGTTAAAAGCTTGAGTATTTCAGTCAGACGAAATCTAATGTCAATGTTTATTGTTTTTTTCTACAAATAAAGTAATATTAGCTTTGTTCAGAAATTAGGGTCAGGGTTTAAGTTGTTAAACATATTACTAATAAACAAATATTTGTGATTAATTTTATTTGGTGGTATATTTTTATATCTATGAACATATAAATTTCTTTAAACTACAAATAGCTGATTTATGAATGAGAGTAAAATGAAACAACAAAACAAGAAAATTTTAAACAAAACATCAGGATATGTAAAGGAAAATAAAACCATATAGGTATTTAGTGGAGATGGCAAGATCAGCCTTTGGGCTGTGTTTGTTTGTCTTCACAGCTCTGCTTAAAGGTATATAGCCACATTATATGCTTATAAAAAAGACCAAAAACCATTTGATCCTGATAAAATAAAGTTATATACACCAAACCTCCATCCTGATAATGTTTTGATGGTCCTTTTTATGGAAAAAAATAGCCCCAGCGCCGGGCGCGATGACCAGATATAAACAGATGCAGCGTCATCTACCGGCAGTATCACAGAACTATCATAATGTGGGTTTGCTTAATTAATAAAGCAGTATTAAATAATGCCGGGCTGAGTCTGACCCTCTGCGGTGCCTCGCAGTAAAGCGGCAGCTTGGCTTGATCAAAGACCACCGATCTACAGCTTTAAGAGTCTTATATCAGAACATTTACTCACATCAATACACTCTGCGGTCACATCTGAGCAATCGGCAGGTTTAGCGTCCGCTTCAGTGAACACCAACGTTCATACTGTATTCCCAGCAGTGGGTAGTGGTCCCTGGAGAAGTGGGTATACTTTTTGCCCTTTTAGTCGCAGCTCAGAAAAATGCCGTTTTAGAAATTATGACATGTAACACTGCTCTATTTAGTTTACCCAAAAATCCACCAACGTTCATACTGTATTCCCAGCAACATTCTAGTCTTTTTCCTCTTGGAACAATATTTTTTTTCACTTTTTTTCACTGGATATTGGACCATTCTTCATTGTTTCACTGGCAGATGCTAATAGCCTTTTCCTTATTTTATCCCCTGCTGCACATGCACAGTGTTGTACTTCCATTGTTATTAAAAATAAACATGTATTTACTAACAAATAAGCAAAAACAAAGTGTAAATGTCAAACTGATAACTAATACACCAGCAGGACATGATAATCTTTCATAAAAACTTTAAATGCAACCAGAGTGAGCTACTGACATATAAATTAAAAAAAGTCAATTAAGGTGGCTATGCACCTTTAATGCTGTCTCGGTTGCTAGGCACCAGACGTTACACTGAGGTAAGGGCGGGGACAACAGGTGAGGGCTAGACCATCCAAATTCACAGCTAATCTCTTCCGGTCTTTGCTTTTTCATGGTCGACGTAGGACCCGACCCACGTAGACCGGGTCCTACGAAGGATGCAGCCCCTGAATTCGGACACAGTGTATATTCTTGTAAATAGCTGAATCTGATTTGAATCACCAGAAGTTTTTGTCCATACATTAGCAAGGCCTGTAGAGACATACCACAACATGTTTCCATAGAGTAGAGTCATACAAAAACTACAAGCCACTTTTTGGTTGTTTTAACATGAATTATTTCCTTACACTTAATAAATGTGCAGTACTCTTGTTACATAAAATCTTAAAGGTATACAGAGAAGGTTGTGTTTGGAATGGGACAATATTTCATAGGGTGTCATTACTTTTTAAAGCACCTACTAAACAAAAAGGTATGGTGGAATAGTCTTTGGAAGCTGGATCCATCTCTGTCAGAACTAACCCTGTCCTTGCTCTGCGTTGTTCAGAGACAGCGACTGATCAACACCCAGACTCTGACCAATGGCGAATCAGATATTCCCGTCAAAGGAGGGGGTAGGCGGAGCATTGAGAATGGGCTGTCCAGGGCTGCGAGGCGCCTCAGCATTCGCCGTGATGATCGGGAGGCAGGGAACGAGGCTGAGAACGAGGACAACGAAAACAATGAGAACGATGAAGAAGAAGAGGAAGATGAGGGAGAGGGACCCTTTGTACCCTTCCAGTGCCCGGGTGAGTTCTTGAAGAGATTCTTCAACACTGTTGTCCCAACCACTGTCCAAAAAGAAAGGTGTGTTGCAACACACTTGGTGTTATGAATAGTGAATGTTATTTGTTATCACCCCCCCCCTCCAAGTCCTCCCTGACTAATTACTGTGCACTGTTCTGTGCATTGAGTCCTTCTGATATGTGAGCCATGATGTGTCTGCAGCTGGTGTGTTCAACAAACTGAAGTGGCTGCTGGCCTGGCCTCTGTGCCTCGTGCTGTTCTTCACCATCCCCAACTGTTCCAAACCTCGCTGGGAGAATTTATTTATGCTATCTTTTATTTTCTCTACTCTTTGGATCGCCTCCTTCTCTTACATAATGGTCTGGATGGTGAGTTGTGTTTCTGGCAAAGTAGAGTATCAAATCACCAAAACCAACCTGGTTGGGGATTAATGCACAGATAACTAAATATTACTGTCCGGTTTAAACATTACTTGCTACTACATGACTTCCAAAGTATGAGAACCAATCTTATGTCTCTGTGTATTAGGTAACTGTGATTGGCTTTACACTTGGGATTCCTGATGTGATCATGGGCATCACCTTCCTGGCAGCTGGCACCAGTGTTCCTGACTGCATGGCCAGTCTGATAGTGGCACGGCAAGGTAACTCAAGCCCTCATAGATGCTGTTTTATATGCTGATTCGCTGCTGTCACTTCTCTCTAGTTAAATTTGCCCTTCAGATATGTCATGCCTAAATAGTTGGCTCCAGTAATTGTTTTCCTTTTTTTCCAATTTTAGCTCATTTCGAACAGATGGCTCTATTAGCCCGACGATGAGTGTGAGGTTCTTTTTGGTATGAGCTGGAAGAACAATAACAGGAGCATTAATGAGTTCCCATATTCACAAAGAGTCCTGAAACTAAAAGTAGCTCTAGTGACATCATTTTATGAAAAATCTTAGAATTTCCCAAATTCTAATATTTTTCTTTGAATTTTACCTTGGTAAGATAAAAGTTATTCACAAAGCACCCTAGTTAAGAGAGCTCCTAAAGGGAAAAATGTTAAGGGTAGTGAGGAGGACTTTTAGGGAGCCTAAGAGTGTCTTAAGATGGTGGAAACAGAGAGAGCTGATTGAATAATCTACCACCTAAACAGTGGAGGAAATAAGCACATAAACTTCTTTAACAAGCAAACAGTTACTGTATTTTTCGGACTATAAATCGTCCCGGAATATAAGTCACACCAGTCAAAAAATGCATCATAAAGAGGGAAAAAACATAAGTTGCACCGGACTATATGCATTTATTTAGACATTTATTTCACACAATCCAAGACTAAAAACTGACATTTAATCTGGTAAACCAATTTATTAAATTACACAGCTGCATCCACAACTGGCTGAATAACATGGAACATACCTGGGAGGATGAATCGGGTAAATTAGCAGCTCCAACCAACAAGGTTTTATCCAGCGCATTTCAGCGTAACGACCTGTTACCAGGGACAGTCCCCGGAAATCAGGGACATCTGGTCACCCTTTTTTTAAGTGGTACAGGAGGAGGATAGTTTTCACAAGCTTAGCGAGCCCTCTTGTGGCTGTAGACGGTAATTTTTACTCCTCGGTTCATGCTGGTCGAGATGAATTACCATTTAAATTTGATATAAAAGTCGCACCCAAATACAAGTCACAGGATCGGCCAAACTATGAAAAAAAGTGTAACTTATAGTCAGAAAAATACAATTATTAATATGTAGATAAGATAAACTTTATCATCCCCATTGGGGGAAATCAATTATTTTCAGCGCCCCCACGGGTTAAATGCGTGGCTTTAGTAACATAATTTTATTGAGGATAAATAAAAAATAGGAAAAATGTTGGATAATCATGAATAAAAAGTGTAGAAATCTACAAAGAATGTACATAAAAGAGGTGAGTAAGATGATAAAGAAAAAGATGCACTGATATGCAGCAATATGCTTCAAAGTCCACCTATTTGCGCCGTGATCCAAGGACCAATTTACCTTTCAACGCTCATCTATTGTCCTCCCAGAGCTGCGAGCTGGGCAGCGCTGCTATTCAGTTGTTTTTTTTTACCTTTTTTTCTCCATTTTATGTCGGTCGTTTTGCCAAACACAATATCTTCATACAAGCAGGCAATCCTAGTAAAATACTGACATTTGAGTGCACATTAATATCAAATAGATAAAGTAGTAAAATGCCTGGTGAGTGAAAATCAAAATAATGATGAGGATGTAAATAAGGTGTGCTCAAACATTTTGATGCTATGTGACAATTATTTAGTTCTGCTAAGTTTCATCATCATGACACATTTATTAATTCAGTCTAATCAGTTAATTTCTCTCCTTTGATCACTAGGAGCGCATTTGTGTTTTTTTGTGTTTTTTTTATTTCTCTGTGTAAGGCATAAAGACAGCGTGACATCTACCAACAGGGTCAACCACACCTCCTCACTAAGATAAAATTAGTGAGAGTTGCTCTCAGCTGAAACTCCTAGGTAGGAATTTTTTGGCTAAGATAGGAACTCTCTGAAAATCTTTGTGAATATGGGCACTGATATTTATTGTGCACAGAAATAAAAAAAATGATCTGATTTTTATTCTTGATCCTAAGGATCATTGAAAGGGCTGCAGAAGGGGAAGGGAGAAACATTTTGGAGATTGTGTAGAATCTTGTGGGTATTGTTAATCTTTAATTCCAGTCCTCGAGGTCTGGTGTCCTGCAACTTTTATACATGTCTCTGCTTCAACACACCTGAGTCAAACAATCAGGTCATTAGCAGGACTCTGGAGAACTTGACTGCATACTGTGGAGCTAATTCATCTATTTGGGACCAGGGGCATATCTAAAAGCTGCAGGACACTGGATCTCGAGGACCGGAATTGAAGACCCCTTCTCTACATGCATCCATGATCTGTGAAAAAGAGGTCAGGAAGGCTCCTTGCAACAACATTGTGTCACCAGCTTGCCTGAAAATCTGTGCAGACCAGCTGTCCCGCATTTTCACACAGATATTCAAAAGATCACTGGAACACTGTAAAGTTCCATCCTGCTTCAAACGCTCTACGACCATCGCGGTCCCCCAAAAAAAACCTCCACATTTGGACTAAATGATTGTAGACCTCTTGCCCTTTCTTCTGTAGCAATGCTTTGAAAGACTGGTGTTGGTCCATCTGAACGACATGGGACCCCTGTTGAAATCCCTGCAGTTCAGTGGATGATGTAGTAAACTTGGGACTACATTACATCCACCAAGACCTCAATATGCAAGGGTCATATGCAAGGACTTTGTTGAGCAGGGTCCCATGCTCCCCCCAAAGCATGGAGGAGCAGTTTGGAGCAGCAGCGGAGGCCATAAGAAAACAAATACACCCCCCCCCCCCCAAACTTCTGTAACTTCCACACTGGCCGAGACTATAACACAGGAGTCAGAAGGGGATTTTTAAACCATAAAGAACATTTTGTGTGTAACTTCAGGTACTTGCAAATGTCTGCTCAAATCCACAAACAAATTTCGTTTGAGATGTTTCCAGGTAAGTCCTTTATCTGCATTATTATGTTATAGTATTAATGTATAAATAAGAAATGCTCATAAGAGAACACCATGGCAGCGTCACGCTTGCAGTCAAGTGTAAACAAATGATTCAGATATCAACTGCAATGCACAGCGTTTTTTTTCATATTGTATCATATTTATCTCTATTTTTCCACCTGAGCTGAATGTATATATAAGAATATATGTATAAGAAAATAATGGTCTACCTTATAAATAAGAAATGCTAAGAAATTATTTTTCCCCTGAAAACATATTTGCTGCTTCTGCAAGAGGAAGATAATGTTAGACTCTGAAGAAAACTCAGCTTTCCAACAGCATTTAAACACACCATGAACACAGAAATCTGAAGCATGAAATGAGTCTCAAAACCACTCATGTTTTTGCAAAGTGATTTGTGCATGAACGTAGATTTGTCCATGTGTATCAGGCGATTTGTGCAAACATATACACACGTGTGTATAATTTGTGATTATGTGTGTACATTTATTTTGTATTCATAATTTTTTTGTATTTGTGTGTGGATTTGAGCAGACATTTGCAAGTAACCAAAGTTACACGCAAAATGTGTTTTATGGTTTACAAATCATGCTTTACACATACAATTACCCAAACTACACCCAAACAGGTATATACAGGTTAAGATTACAACACAGCGGCCTCATCCGGGACGGTGATGAGCCGGCCTATAGATGGAAGGTTGATCAGCGTGCTCTCTGGTGCAGCCAGAACAACCAGGAGCTTAACAGACTCAAAACTGTGGAGATCTTCATGGACTTAAGGGGGAGGTCAGGACTGTAGAAAAGATCAGTGCATACCTGCCCTCCATTCAGGACCTTTACATTTTACAGAACAAGTTGGAAAATTGGCAGGAAACATAGCTGCAGATCCATTTCCCCCGTCCACAACATGTTACAACTTCTCCCCTCTAGTAGGCGCTACAGAGCTCTGTACGCCAAAACTAATAGACTCAGGAACAGTTGCTGTCAACCTGATGGACAGCTGACACTGACAACAACAATAACAAAGTGTTGTTCATTTTTACTCTTTGTTTTACATGTGTGTTTGGATGTGTATGTGCACCTGTACATCACTTTCACCTCCAACATGTACATGATAAAAACAACATATATGTGTTTTCTGTACTGCAGACTTTGTTGGATTTTTATTATATTATTGTATTAACTTATAAGTAAGCACATCATGAGTATTGTACAATCGAGAATCAAACTCCTCGTGTGTGTGCAAATACCTGGCAAATAAAGCTGATTCTGAATCTGATTCAGATTTTTTTGTTTCTTGCCTGATTAGAAGATTTCAAGCTGTGTCCAGATGTTTTTGTGCCACGTAAAACAAATCCCAACAGAAAGTGAAAAGATGGCCTTCCGTCATCAAGTGTCTGAGTGTAAATAGAGACTTTTCTTCCTTCATTTGTTCACACCCAGCACGGACCAATGACAGCCAAACACCAGAGTCTATGTGAATGCGATATCAAACAGGTTTGGAGGAGAGCAGATGACACATGTGGTGACAGAGACCATGGAGGTTCTGTCATCTCGGTCCATGATGCTAACTGAAGATTGAGAGAAAAGAACCAAAAGGGGTCCTATCCTCTCTGCTTTCATCTGTGTTTATCCTCACTCATGCCATTAAATATTGAAGCGGGTTTGTGTGTGTTTGTGTATGCAAGTGGGAGAGTGTGTTATGTCAGGACAGGAACAAAAAGCTGATGACACACCAGAACATGGGGGTTATCCTTGCCTAAAAAAGGGATTTTTTGAAAGTAAAGACTTGGTGATGAGACTACTTTTGGATATCAGTAACACAGTCAGCTCCACCTATCTCACATGTGCACACCCACACAACTCTGATGTCCTCTCTGTCCCCTATATCCCTCTTTGTGTCTGCTCCTCCTCATGCTGTCTGTTTCTTGTTGCTCTGTGCAGGTATGGGGGACATGGCTGTGTCCAACTCCATTGGCAGTAATGTGTTTGACATCCTAGTGGGGCTTGGCCTCCCCTGGGCCCTGAAGACATTGGCCATTAACTACGGCTCTGCTGTAGGTTGAACCTTAAACCTCTTAATGATAGAGTTTCTTATATATTCACCAGTGTGTATAAAAATACTATAACAAAAAAAAACGGTTTGCTCATAAACATTTTGGGTTACTGCTTTTCTCTGAATTGGTCCACATCACCTGAGGATCATTGACTAAAGCTAAAATGGATCTGTGTAGAAGCTGTATCATGCTTCTTGTTCAATATGTCTTCTCAAACATTATAGTTTCTCTCTGCAGAGCACAAAATACTGCAAATAAGGGAAAAGTACACAATCAATTAGAACTCTCTGTTTATCCAGTTTGCGTCGAGGTTAATTTTTATTTTCCTGTTTGCATACATGGAGGAAGTGCACCCTTTTCAGCAGTCTAATATTTGATGCAGTCATGACATTTAAAAAAAGAAAAGCCTTCAGAAAAACATATTTAAAGTTTTTGGACTGGGGTGTCTTATTCACTGATGGTCAGAGGTGGTATTAGTTGCCGTCTCTGGGTTCTCATCATTATTGTATAAATGCCATAAGCAGGCTGGAATTTGTTGTCTTTTATCTATGAATAAAACACGGCGAATGAAAGAGGGTGTACATTGTTGTTTTTTTAATGCTCGCAAACCCTGGGACAGTGAAAATACTGAAAATGAAATTAGTGCAGTGGTGACCTGAGATCTCAGAGTTCAGACGTCTCCAGAGTGTGTTTGTGTGTGAACAGCTGTAGTAATGGGCCTTATCTCTTCATTCCACAGATTAAGCTGAACAGCAAAGGGCTCATTTTCTCTGTGGGACTCCTGCTGGCATCTGTGTTCCTCACAGTGAGTTTATGCCTTACACAGACTCCTGCCTCTTCTTATTTCCATTGTCTGTGCTCATGAGCTCATGTCCCTCTGCTTGCTGCGTGTCCAGGTCCTGGGAGTCCACCTAAACCACTGGACGCTGGACAAACGTCTGGGATTCACGTGTCTCTTTCTTTACTCCATCTTCCTGTGCTTCTCATGCCTCATCGAATACAACATCTTCACTTTTGTCAACCTGCCAACGTGTCGGGATGACTGAGATGCACCAGCATTGCCACAAACAAACACACAGACACACACGCACAAACACACAAAAAGTTACAATTACAGGTAGTCTAACTCAAATCAGACTCACCTCTAAATCTTTTTTGAAGAGGTCCCACTCTGCTCTTTTTTCGGGTGCTCGTTTTCCTGCTCTCATGTTTACTTTCAATCAGACCAGAGTGTGGGACTCTCTCCAGGAGAAGAGGAAGATGACGGGTTAATAAAAAGCCCTCACTGTGTTCAGCACACACACCTTTCTATTACTGCATGCTTCTCACATGAACATGTTTTCTTTTGAAGCTCCTGTGTGTAGGTGTGTAGGTGTGATTTTTATTAGCTGCTAACTTTTCCTCACAGGTTTTGTGAGACCTTGTTGAGGAGAATAATATTGATCAAAGCAATGATGTAACGAGGCGAACGGGGTTAGTCTAGCACTTTGTTGCACCAGAGTAGCAGAGGAGTTGTTTGGGTTGTGGAAGTCTCTTGGTAGAAAACCGGCCCAGTTATGCACATGTGCACATTATGAACAATCAGAGTAACTTTGTTCATCCTTCATGTGAATATAGATGTGTGTAGAGACAGTCTTCCTCCTCTGCTTTTAGATGTAAAATGACAGATAACCTGGGCATTAACTCATCACCTTTTTATAAAGCAACGCACAGCTATAACTTTTTGGTTTTCTATCAGGGTTTTTTTCTCCTATTTGTATATACCCCCCTGTATATACCCCCAGATGATTTATTTATTATTTATTCATGCCATACACATACGTCTCCTCTTGAGATCACAGAAACATACAGAAGAATACCACTTAAACACAAAACAAGCACAATGTCTTCTGAAGATCGGTGTGGAGGTGGAATTCTGCGTGTGGACAATGAAAAATATAGAAGCCCAATGTGGTCTGACCAGCGTGTTTGACATTTAAAAAAAAAAGAAGAGGATCTTGTTTGTTTGTTTGTTTGTTTTTTGGACTGACGCTTTTGTCCTCTTAAAGACTCAGAGTTAACAGACTCACCAGAGGTGGCAATGTAGGGTTCAAGGTACTTCCTCTGAGGTGGAAAGAGATAGTACCAGGGTAACCATGCAGAATTTATCTCACCATTATTTTCATCCTGGAGCTCTTTGTATTTTGTACTGCCTAATGTCTAGATTTGTCCACATATGGTAGTTTTGTGATGCGTAAAAGTTTCCTACTAGTTTTACAGCATGTAATGTGTGATTTTGTGTAACCTTGCAGGGCAACAAAGTCCTCCAAGGCAGAAGCCGCCGGTGAGTCCGATCATGTTGACTCCCTTCCACTTAAACCTTGGGATCTCCTTCAGTCCAGAAAACTAATCCAACAAAACAAGGTTTCAGGTTCTTCTAGTTTTCCCATCAGTGGTGTCCTCCTTCAATTCATAGGAAAAATTTGTGTCTGAATGTACAAATAATTCCAATCACATATTTCTATCTGTATATCATATGTATTTATTTATTTTCAGAGACTCAGTACAGATATACTGTGCTCTGAGTGGAAAACAGGGTTCAAATCTTATGTAATGCAATAACTATGAGCTTACACCCCCTTGTCAGGTCCCAGCTTTAACAGACAACAAAGGGTCTAACTATACATCAAGACAAGATCACACATCATTTTGAGTTAAGAGACAAGATGTTGGCAATATGTTTAGGAAAACTTCAAATCTAATTTTCTTTGTTTTTACAAACCGAGGAAAAGGTTTCACAAACTGTGTTTTAAAGAATCTTTAACAGTGTAAAATTTTCCAGTGCCGGTTTGGCTGCTTTGTATTACAGTGCTGAATGCTTGTCTAATACTGAGGTAATCAAAAAAAGAAAAAAAAAAATGCTTTCTCTTTGTGCTTCCTAAATCTCACACTATGTCTTAAAGCAGCAATGTGTACACTTTGACCCCATTATTAGCTCAATTTGAGATATATTAACAGATTTTTCAGGTCAATTTATGGCATTTGGCATGTATCGATGCTCCATGTGGGCTGCCCTTTTCAAAAACTCGCCTATGTAACTCAATGGACCATGTGACCTAGAGCGCCTCTCTAGGTCACATGACCCATTCTAGGTTACAGCAGTCTGAGCTCAGACTGTTGTAACAACAATACAAAACAGACATGACACTTACCTGATCAGACAAATCCTGATGCAGGATTTAATCTAGAGGGGTGAATGTGGCCTTGTCTTTACAAGACTTCTCAGTCTGCTGGTCTAAAGTTGTCTGCTATCAGATTCCAAAACACGGACGGGACTGTTTTATTTTGCAACAGTGCAGTCATCCCAGTGGCCTTCGGGGGCACTAAACCTGGAAATTATAGGTCTAGCGCCCCTAGTGGCTAAACATTACACTGTGCTGCTTTAAGTTTTGTTGTAATGTAAATGAGTTGTGGTCATATTTTAAACTGGAGATGATGAAATGCAGTTTGGACTTGTAAAAATTATGAGATGGCCCTTTAGTTTTGCATCAGTATGAAGCTACAAGGCAGATGCTAACATTAGCTTTGTAAGCAGCTAACATTTAGCCATTTGACATTTAAAAACATTTAAAACTCAGTTCTTCTGTAACAATGTGTTGTCAGCTGGCCTGATGAATAGATTCTGTCATTACACAACAGGAGAACTCAAGAAGTTATTTTCCAGCTTCAAAATAATACAACTGCAGTAAGCTATATCCTGATGTGAGGGTCTTAACAGGAGGAAAATAAAAATGACTACCGCACTTCCTTCCTGTGGCACTGAGAAGGAATGACTTCTTGTACTATTCTCATTGTACAGAAGAATTTGTCAAAGCAACAGGTCAACTCAAGAACCTGTTCCTTTTCAACTTCAAAATTGGAGTCTCCAGCACGTGTCAGGATTAAAGACTCACCTTTGTTGTCAATGTCTTAGACTTACTTCACCAGATGAAGTCACGTGTTGACAGAAACTGGCAAGAACTTAATGAGACAGACTTGACTTTGATGTTATATAAAATAAGATCTCACTCCATCATAATAAACTTTTCTAACATTTAAACACTTTGTTCAAGAGGCAAATGATGTAGCTCAGTTTGAACCTGTTACAAACCAGAAACCTGTTACTGACCCTCCAAGACTGTCAACAGACTGAACTCCAATTACCTTTAACGTTCTGATACTTTCTGGTCCATCATTAGGCAAGCTTCAGATTAAACACACAAATCTTGCTCAGCTTCTATGATGTATAATCAATATGAAAATTCTACCGAAATCAAGTGAACATTTTGTATTTGTTAATGCAGGGATACACCCACAGTACATTGGATGACTCTCAGTCACCAAGTAGGAAGCATGATTTCATGAGATTTAGTTTTCAGGAAGGTCACATAAAGATACAGAACTATGACTGAACTCTAAGCAACTAAGATTGACTAAGATTACAGGTAACATTTTACTAAACCATAATCTGATTCTGTACAAATGCATAATGTACTTTCTTATATTATCCACTAAATTTAGCTGTTTTTCAGAAGAAATTTGTTGAGAACCTAATGAAATGTGGACCAATTACACATAATGGATTTTCCAAGTGCAGTACAAGAGCTTTCCATTTACATGAGTATTTGAATCATTTGTGGTCTATCCATCCTGTAAACTGCAGTTTTATGTTGCAATTAGAACCCCATTTTCCATTGAGAGCCCCAGGATTTCCATCCCGTTTCCATTGTTTAGAAAGGCCATGGACCATTTATTTAAATCAGCCTAATGACGAAGTGGAAGTTGTTCAGTGGGTGGCGGTAATAGCCAAGGGACAAACAATCACAGCCCAAGAAGTTGTATTTTTTTCCCCCAAACATTAGTAAAATCTCTCTCGGTGGTTAGTTAGATAGAATTTATGGAGGTTTTTCAGGTCATCAGTTCCCACTTCTTACATTCTTAAATCAGAAATTGTATTCAGTTTTGTCTGATACCTTTGTAACTTTAGCTTCTAGGCCCACCGTTTTCTAGACCTCACAAAGCCCCCTTCTGTCCTTCTTCTTCATGTGCTATTAAGCCTTTCTTGTATTTTTTTTTGTTGTTGTTTAAAGGACTATTAGTTAGTAAAAAATTTTGTTTAGATTTATGGATAATATTAGATGGCAAGAAGCTTGAGTGTTACACTGCCGATTAATTCCTTCCATTTTTCATTAAGTTGCACTGGATCCATAAGCAGAAAATGTTTAAATAATTATTTCACATTTTGTTTTTTTTACCAACCTGCATCAGGGCAGAGATTACAACTACATGATTCATTTAGAATAACTAATAAAAACTGAATAACACACTTGTTTTTATTTCATTAATATAATTATCAGGTAAACACAGATATCTACAGCACAGGAAACATTTTTAGTAAAAGATGTGTTTGTTAGAATAACAAAAAAAGATAATCAATCTGCAGGTACAGGGAATTTTTACTCTGATTATAGGGTCCGTCCGTCCGTCCGTTTTCTTCCGCTTATCCGGGGTCGGGTCGCGGGGGTAGCAGCTTCAGTAGGGAGGCCCAGACGTCCCTCTCCCCAGCCACTTGGGCCAGCTCCTCAGGAGGAACCCCAAGGCGTTCCCAGGCCAGCCGGGAGACATAGTCCCTCCAGCGTGTCCTGGGTCTTCCCCTGGGCCTCCTCCCGGTGGGACGTGCCTGGAACACCTCTCCAGGGAGGCGTCCAGGAGGCATCCTGACCAGATGCCCGAGCCACCTCAACTGGCTCCTCTCGACGTGGAGGAGCAGCGGCTCTACTCTGAGTCCTCCCCGGATGACTGAGCTCCTCACCCTATCTCTAAGGGAGAGCCCAGACACACTACGGAGAAAACTCATTTCAGCCGCTTGTATCCGGGATCTCGTTCTTTCGGTCACGACCCAAAGCTCGTGACCATAGATGAGGGTAGGAACGTAGATCGACCGATAAATCGAGAGCTTCGCCTTTTGGCTCAGCTCTCTCTTCACCACAACGGATCGGTACAGCGCCCGCTTCACAGCAGACGCTGCACCAATCCGCCTGTCGATCTCCCGCTCCATCTTCCCCTCATTCGTGAACAAGACCCCAAGATACTTGAACTCCTCCACTAGGGGCAGGACATCCTCCCCAACCCGGAGAAGGCACTCTACCCTTTTCCGGTTCAAGACCATGGTCTCGGATTTGGAGGCACTGATTTTCATCCTGGCCGCTTCGCGCTCGGCTGCAAACCGCTCCAGTGAGAGCTGTAGATCACGCCCTGATGAAGCCAATAGGACCACGTCATCCGCGAATAGCAGAGACGCAATCCTAAGGTCACCAAAGCGGATCCCCTCAACACCTTGGCTGCGCCTAGAAATTCTGTCCATAAAAGTTATGAACAGAATCGGTGACAAAGGGCAGCCTTGGCGGAGTCCAACTCTCACCGGAAACGAGTCCGACTTACTGCCGGCAATGCGGACCAGACTCTGACACCGGTCGTACAGAGACCTGACAGCCCTTATTAAAGGGTCCGGTACTCCATACTCCCGGAGTACCCCCCACAGGATCCCCCGGGGGACACGGTCGAATGATTATAGGGTGCGTTTTGTAAATATGGGTGCCATTTGTAATGTTACAGAGTCAAAAACTAACAGCAATATTTTTGGGTTAGTTAGCATGGCATTAGAGAAAAACCGGCAGTTAATTTTTCAAAATCCTATTTTCACCATGTCATTCATACATTTCTAAATGTCACTTCCAAACAAAATATTTAGAAGCTAAATAAGTAGTTTGCTAACTACACATTTAGCTTTTAAATTATATATTTAGTCAGCAGACTAAATATTTAGTGTGCAAACTAATTATTTAGCTTGCTAAGTGTTTAGTTTACAAACTAAATAGACTAAAACACAATAGTTAGCAAGCTAAATATTTAGCTTGCTAACTATTTAGGTCCAAGCTAAATAGTTTGCACCAAACTAAATATTTAGGTCCAAGCTAAGTATTTAGTTTGCAAATAAAATATTTTGCTTGGGAATTAAATGTAAAATTTGGAAAACAAATATTTAGTTTGCAAACCAAATATTTAGTATGGAAGTGTGACATTCACAAATGTATGAATATGGTGAAAATCTGACTTGGAAAAATTAACCCTCCTTTTTTTAACGTTATGACATGCTAAAAAATGACATGGTGTTCCCTGGAGAGAGCAGCTGAAAGAACTCACAGAATTGGTAACTATGTTGTTTTGTTTTCTATGGTTGGCTATGCCACCTGGGCCCCATTTCAGAAAGCTGGGTTAGTGGATATTCAGAGTAATTTCTGGAGTAAATTCCTGCATACCCTGGCTTTTATGTTTCAGAAAGCTCAGAAGCCCTTACCCTGAGTCAAATTATGACAACAAATTACTCGGTGAAACAACCCTGCTACTGAGCAGAATTGTTTGGCAAACTCTGAGTTTATCCTTCTTTTTAACTAAGATCTGCACAAGGATGTGTCAGAAAAGGCGTGTCCATTTCTGGAGGAGCATGTATGCTGAACAGCAAATACTCCATAGAAATCTCTGTCAGGACAGGCTGATCAGACCAGGATTATATATTATTTCTGGATCAATATATGTTCAAGCGTTACAGTTTTTCGCCGCTGTCATTGATTTATCTCGATATTCTCAGCCCGCACATTGATTTTCTAACACATGGGGATAATTTCTTTGAGCTGCTCTTTATTTTTACGCCAACGGCTGCTTTTTATTAACATAGGAGACAGAAAATCTTTCAGAGGAAAATGTATGTCGCACTGTCAGGAATGTTACTGTTGCACCCAGTTATAGCAGAGTTTAAAGGTGCTCCATAGTCAGAGACCCACAAGATTAATAAAATAACTACACAGAATGAAAGCAATAATTTATTCTGTATCAAACTTAGAGACTTTCCACTCTAATTTTCCATTCATATATTTTTCCCCCAACACCGTTAGGGTTGCAGTACATTTCTTAAATAATGCCACCTTGGGTGTTGAATAAGTGTAGTGTGAGAATACAGCTTTAATTCTCAGTCAAATAACTAACTCTCATATCACTCATGTATTGACTTTTTCAGCAATTCTCTGCCGCTAACTTGCTTTTTCTGCAGCAACAACATCGTTGCTTTTACTTAGTTATGGTGTAATATTCTTCATATGCCTGGGGGTCGGGGTCCGGGGCCCTGGTGGCGAAATAGATACCTGCATTTGGTTAAAATCCACAGAAATAGCAGCCAGTTCTCTTTCTGCACCCTTTAACATGAGACATCTAGCGGGTGTCAAACAAGATAGCCAGATTGGGTGGGTCTCCGCACAATTGGGCTTCTTATAAACATGTTGTGCTGGAAAAAATGGGTTTGGGCACATTGTTAAAGTTTGGGCTACTTTTCGCAAGATTTGGTGGGTTTTGTTTGTTTTGTTTTTTTGTAAGAATTAATAAGAATATTTCTATCTAAAAAGTTGTCATGGTGTGCAGGGCCGGAGAGGGACTAAATCAAGAATATTTTATTTTATTTAGTTATATTTTTAGGCCTTAAACTGGAATTAAGGGAAAATGTCCCTGATCTTCCCGACGTGTTTGACCTACAGGGGTTGGACAATGAAACTGAAACACCTGGTTTTAGACCACAATAATTTATTAGTATGGTGTAGGGCCTCCTTTTGCGGCCAATACAGCGTCAGTTCGTCTTGGGAATGACATATACAAGTCCTGCACAGTGGTCAGAGGGATTTTAAGCCATTCTTCTTGCAGGATAGTGGCCAGGTCACGACGTGATGCTGGTGGAGGAAAATGTTTCCTGACTCGCTCCTCCAAAACACCCCAAAGTGGCTCAATAATATTTAGATCTGGTGACTGTGCAGGCCATGGGAGATGTTCAACTTCACTTTCATGTTCATCAAACCAATCTTTCACCAGTCTTGCTGTGTGTATTGGTGCATTGTCATCCTGATACATGGCACCTCCTTCAGGATACAATGTTTGAACCATTGGATGCACATGGTCCTCCAGAATGGTTCGGTAGTCCTTGGCAGTGACGCACCCATCTAGCACAAGTATGGGGCCAAGGGAATGCCATGATATGGCAGCCCAAACCATCACTGATCCAGCCCCATGCTTCACTCTGGGCATGCAACAGTCTGGGTGGTACGCTTCTTTGGGGCCTCTCCACACCGTAACTTTCCCGGATGTGGGGAAAACAGTAAAGGTGGACTCATCAAAGAACAATACATGTTTCAAATTGTCCCCAGCCCAGGATTTGCGCTCCTTGCACCATTGAAACCGACGTTTGGCATTGGCACGAGTGACCAAAGGTTTGGCTATAGCAGCCCGGCCGTGTATATTGACCCTGTGGAGCTCCCGACGGACAGTTTTGGTGGAAACAGGAGAGTTGAGGTGCACATTTAATTCTGCCGTGATTTGGGGAGCCGTGGCTTTATGTTTTTTGGATACAATCCGGGTTAGCACCCGAACATCCCTTTCAGACAGCTTCCTCTTGCGTCCACAGTTAATCCTGTTGGATGTGGTTCGTCCTTCTTGGTGGTATGCTGACATTACCCTGGATACCGTGGCTCTTGATACATCACAAAGACTTGTTGTCTTGGTCACAGATGCGGCAGCAAGACGTGCACCAACAATTTGTCCTCTTTTGAACTCTGGTATGTCACCCATAATGTTGTGTGCTTTGCAATATTTTGAGCAAAACTGTGCTCTTATCTGCTAATTGTACCTTCACACTCTGCTCTTATTGGTTCAATGTGTAGTTAATGAAGATTGGCCACCAGGCTGGTCCAATTTAGCCATGAAACCTCCCACACTAAAATGAGAGGTGTTTCAGTTTCATTGTCCAACCCCTCCCTGTATGTAAGGTGACAGAACAGCAACACATCGTTCCTCTACAAGAGCTGACCCCTAGTGACATCAGAAGCAGAAACGCTCTCCGCTGCTTGAATTTGTGTATTCGACTGAAGGTAAACCAATGTTTGACACATTAAACAGCTGTTAGCAGCCGTGTGTGTGTGTACTTTTCAGTAATAAGACAATTCAAAAGTTGATATTGTATGAGATCAAATCTGTAATTTCAACTGACTGAGGGTTTTATTGTGTGATATTTCTTTTGTAGATCACAGATGTTGGTGAGGGTTTAGCTGGTGGCCAAGTTGTGGAAACAGATCCAGAAAGGTAAGAATTTTTGCTGTCTCTGACCATGACTGACGCTACAAATGCATGAGACTTGTTTTTAAATAATCAGCTGTCAACCTCTACAAGTGCTCATTAAAGAAACCCCTGAGTTACAACAACTTCCCCGTGGGAAGTATTTACAAGTGAATTTAAATAGAATTCAATTTCTAACTTTTTATGATGAGGATGAAGCAAGATTTCAAGGGAAGTCACACAGACCGCAGTAAGCATTCTGTTGTTGCTGCACACCAAAAACACACTCTCAAGAGTGCTTGAATGGCACACTTGAAGCTATATTTATCAAATTTTTTTGAGAAATGGCTGATGACTGTGGAGCACTAAGGCCGGAATTTCTTCAGTAACTTGGTCCCATCTCTGGAATGATACTGTTTTCAGTATAAATAAGGGTAACAGAGTGGACATGTTATGCTATACTAGATGAATGAACCATTCTAAAACACAGAAAAAAGTTTAAATAAAGATTTAGACTTACCCTGCTTCCTGTAGATGATTTCCCTCAAAAATGTATGATTTTCTGAGTCACGTGACCCAAGAAGTGATTTGGAGGGAGGGGCTGATGAGTATTGATATGTCAGCAAGTACTAATCCTTAATTTTGTTTTTGATTCATGACTTCCAGAAGTTTCATCTCGGTCTTCTTCATATGCTCTTACACAGGGGTTACCAAAGTGGGGGTCGGGACCTCCCGGGGGATCGGCAGCAGTGACGTGCGGTAGGGTTCATAGCTGGTGAGGCACTGACGTCATCAGAGTCAGATTTATAAGTATATACACTTTACAGAGTAGACTCATTGCAAAGTGCTGAATACCTACATCACCTACATTGTGCCAAATAAATTCACCAAGAGGCATGAAAAAAATATTGATTCTTTGATGGAAAAAAAAGAATTATTTGTCATTTGATTGGTAACAGTTTATGAGTTATGGTGGATGTCTGCATTTGTAACAGATTCAAAAACTATAACACACATTAAGCACATTTCATTACAAAAACAAAACATGAATAATTAGCGCTGTCTTACCTCTGCTTATAGATGAAGCCCATGCAGCGCTCTTTCTGCACAAAAATATCGGTCATTTTCCAGTAAAAGTTCTCTTTATCTTTCTTCAGTTTTAAAAGTCTCTCAGTCTCAATGGAGATCACTGCCAGGGAGGAAAGCCTTCCTTGATCAGTCCTCTTCCGCTGTATGTTTAGAGTCTTTTTAGTGCTTTACTTGTTCAGCATATTGTAACCACTGAGCTATATTATACACTGGAGTGCTGATTTTGCCGAAAAACTGAAGTCACTGGCCGCCATCTTGCTACTCCCTACTCTCACAGAATCCCATAGGATTTGGCTGCAACAACAAGCAGTTTTCTGGCTGTGTGAAAACGTTTCATAGGTAATTCTACAGTCAGTGGATGTACTAACACTATCAACTACTAGGAAATTAGGTGCTGAAATATTTTACATGTTATTCATATTAAATATATATATATGTGTGTATATATAAGTATATGTATATATGTATACATATATGTAAATATATGTTTTTGTATATTGTTATTTATATATTTATAAATGTCATATATTTAAATAAATAAAATGCAAAATATTTCAGCACATGACTTTCTCAGTACTTGATAGTTTTAGAACATAACATAAAAGTATATGGCATTTGACATTTTAAAAGTTTTAAGCCCCCCCGAACATGAGAAAATCCTGGTTATTCGATGCTGTAGCGCACATATTCCCTAGTTACTGGGGGAAAATAGGGGGTACCAATCAGAGCCATAGAGAGAAAATCTCCATCTCTATGGCGCTGGTACCAATATGGCGGCGGGTGGCTTCAAAGCGACTCGTTCTAACAGCGGGCTATTAGCACTCCAGTGTATAATATAGCTCAGTGACTGTTAATACCACAGACATATATACGTAGACGCGTCATAGGGCGCAGGTTCGCACGTCAACGTCACCGCCATATTGTATGTGGCAGAAAAAAGTTGAGTTCTGTTATTGTGAACGTGGATCAGAGAAGATGCCTCATTCCTGTGCTGCAATAAATACACACACACACACACACACACATATATATATATATATATATATATATATATATGTATATATGTATGTGTTATGAATATAAGGATCAATTTGTTAAATCTAAACATTGTGGTCTTCATTATTTCATAACACCATGTCACATGTGAACCTTTAGGAACAGACTTTTTGGGTGAGTATTAAAGAGGTAAAATTAATAATATGAGCAAAAAAAAAATCCTAGGTCAATAAAGTAAAAATAAACAAACAAACACAAAAGTGATAATGTTATGATAAAAACATCATATTATGAGAATTAAGGGGGAAATTTTCCAGAATAATCACAGTTTGCAGAATTATTTCACTCCTGGAGTAATAGGGCCAGGTTAGATTATTTTAAATATTTGTATTCTTTAGGAGAATAAATTCAGGAGAATGAAGCTAAAGGGATACGAAAATAAACTTGTAATATTACAAAAAAAAAATACTACGAATACAAAGTATATTCAGAGATTAAAGTCCCTCTGATTCTGTTTAAGTGACTGAGTAACTGCAGATTTGCCACATTTAAGATGGCGGACGCTCTGACGCATCGCAGCATAGGCAGAACCCGCCCAATGACGCGTCTACTCTTATATTATGTCTATGGTTAATACATCCTAACTTGCTGTCACTCTAATTGAATTACAGTTGAATTTTTGATCTAGAGACAGGAAGATGCATTCACAGAATGGAAGCCAGCGCAGTTAACATGGGATTGCGCAATCCCAGGGGAGGCCAAGGATTTACATGGAAAATAGCGAAAATTCTGCGATTTTACACAAAATATGATCAAAATTGATGAAATTAAATTAAAAATTAACGCTTTATTACAAATGACAGTGAATCACAATTTATATTATGTTATCATCATTATATATTTTCTTTCTTTCCATGATGGCAAGTGACGTGCCATCCCCTGACTGCACGTCACTGATCGGCAGACACCTCTTGGGGGTTGCAAGATGATTTGATGCTGATGTGCTAAAAAGATTTTGTATTTCTTTATTTGTGAAACCGGTACCAAAGCATAACTTTACAACATGCTCAACATTCCTCATTTTAACACAGAAGAAAGGCTGCTTTTTTTTGTAAGTTCTTATAAAAATGCTACTTTATTCATAATTATTAGTGTATTTTTAAAATATTGACTTTATTCTTATAATTTCCCCCACCAAGAAGGGGGTCACCTGTCGGTGGCACTGTTATTTTGGTGGTCGCAGGGTGAAAAGTTTGGGAACCCCTGCTCTAACACTCTCTCAATTCCCTCTATTCTTTTTCTTCTCTGTCAACTCCTTATCCTCTCTTGTCGACCTACTCTACGTCTGATGAAAAGCACAGCAATGTTTCTCCATTGCTACTTTTTGGGTTTGTGTGTCGCATAAACATTTCATCACATCACCTTTCTGTCTCTCAGCGCCGCCTTGCTCTGCCACATTTGCCACCCAGCCCACATTTGTCAAATACTCTGCTTTGGCACTTCATACATATTCAATTGTAATAGAAAACCACCCGTAGCAAATGGAATCAAGCAGACTGCTAACGAATCGACAACAGGGCGCTGTGTCTCCGAATCAAGTCAAAGTGCCACTGTGGAAGAGAGTGTGGCACAAGTGGGTTGAGCAGCTTCCACTATGACCTAGGCCAGGGGTGGCCAACTCCGGTCCTCGAGAGCCGGTGTCCTGCAACCTTTAGACGTGTCCCTGGTCCGACACGCCTGAGTCAAATAATCAGGTAATTAGCAGGACACTGAAGAACCTGACTGCATACTGAGGAGCTAATTGTGCCATTTGATTCAGGTGTGTGGGGCCAGGGAACCTAAAAGTTTCAGGACACCGGCCCTCGAGGACCGGAGTTGGCCACCCCTGACCTAGGCCCTAATGTTATGGACGAAATGTTGGTGGCATTTAGAGGTTGCTGCTCATTAGGGCAATATTTGGCTTCCAAACCAGCTAAATGTGTTAGACATATTTGGGCAGCATGTGATGCAACCACCAGCTATGCACTGAACGAGCAGGTTTACACTGAAAAGTCTGCTGGAGGATCCCTGGAGAAAACTGTGGTTGTGGCAAATGGTCTCAGGGGGCACAGCGTAACCTGTGATAATATCTTCACAAGCAGCAGCTTGGGTCAGAAACATCTAGAGAGAAAGCTCACAATGGTTGGAGCGGTCCAGCAGTAGCCTCAGATCGGGGCTGAACCCCCTGCTGAGCTGCAATAATACAGTATATGTTCAAGATCAATGCATTTCTCTGAAAACTGGGATTGTGCTGTGCTAAGGGAGTGACTGATGATTTTATGACTGCGTCCTCTGCATCTGTGACGTCTGCTGTAAATCAAATTTCCCTTTGGGATAATTATAAAAGTGAACTGAATAATGACTCGTAAAAATGTTTGTGGGGATCCTTTTGGTTTCTGACATTATTGTATAACTAAAATCCCCCGGGTCAAATAGGACCAGCATCATCACTGCTGTTCCTCAGAAACTAACACAGCAAGAGGGCCAACATCCTCACCTTTCTATCATGTCAAACACATGGATGATGCACAGAAAATGAGTCATTTCTCTTTATCATTCCAGTGCTTTTGTGTTCCTCTGGTGTGTCTGCTCTGTCCTTTGTCACCCCCACCACCACCACACCCAGGTATTTCTTAGCAGATGGCCATTCACACTGAGCCAGGTTCTGCTAGAGGTTTCTTCTTGTTAAAGGAGAGTTTTCCTCTCCACTGTCGCTACATGCATGCTCCGCATGAGGGATTGCTGCAAAATCAATGACAATGCAGGAGAATGTTCACTGTGGCTCTACGCTCATCCAGAGGACTCAATGCAGTCTGCTGGGTTTCTCTAGATAGAGAACTTTTAACCACTCTGAGTAACAAATTCAACTTGACTTTGTCTGACAAGTAGGATCAGCTGGAATGGATGAACCTGACCTGGACTCTGTCAGTAGGATTGGACCCAATGGGCTGCGTATGAACTGGACGGTTTCTTTGTAAAGTGCCTTGAGACAAGTTTCATTGTGAATCGGCAATATCAAAATAAACTCAACTGAAATCGACAGTGGAGCTTTGTACAAACAGCAACAGGCAGACATGTCATTCCAGGTACCAGGTTTATTAAGGGCAGAAGAAAATGTTTCTGATACATATATATGACAGGCAGGAAAAGCGTCTTGTGACATTTTAACATCAAGAAGATTCAGGGTAAGAGGTTATCTGTGAAAGACTCCAGCACAGACATAAATCCTCAGAGGAGCTCCTAACAACGTGGCACTAACAACCAATATTAATGCTTTTCAACTTCCTCCTACAGCTCTCACTTTTCCTTCAGCCATATCGCCCTTCACTTCCCTCTGTGCTGACCCTTCTTGTCTAGTTCCCCTGTAAGGAAACCCCAGCATTTCAAGCATTTTCTTCTCATCTTACAGACGGAGACAAACAACCCGTTTTCCTGCCCATCAACACGTACGTTTCCTCCCACACTCCTCTGCGCGGCACGTATCCCAGCGCGGCACTTCAGACCAGCTAAAAAGTCCGCAGAGCAGTTCCTCTGCCACATGTCAGTGTGAATAGAAAATACAGGATGACACCAGCTCATATCACCAGGATAAACAGTGAACGCCTGCTACTTCATGTTAAACTGAATCACAGAGCACAAAGATTTCACCATATTTACAAGCCTATTCACCTAGATCAAGAGAAAAGATCTAATTCAAACATGTTCATAGTTTCAAAGGTCTCTGATGTATCAAAGCATGTCAGGATGATCAGAAGTAGCATAATTTACATTTGATCAAAGTGGATCTGATTGATTAAGAGGCACAGAAAGATACATTCCTAGAGATCAACTGTGGGAATGACGTGACGTCTGCTGACAGCTTCCTGTCTGGCAGCAAGGCCCCACACGGAACCTGTTACCTGCATCAGTGACCACTAGGTGTCACAAAATCTACTTTCAAAGAATCTCTAAGTTTCCCTATTAAAAACCTAAACAACCGAGTAACAGCTGACCCGCAACTGTTAGAGTAAATCCTGCCTTCCTCCTGAGGAATTAAAAATAACTGCATCTCTGCTGGTTTTTCCTCTTTCAGCCGGGTCTGTCAGACACCGAGGGGATGTTGGCTGAGACAGATGTCCCGTCTGAAAGGAGAAGTCAGGCTTTGTGAAGACTGGCACGAGACGCTGTTTTGCCCACATGGACTGTTTCGACATCCGGCCAACGCAGCTCATGGAAACATGTTTGCAGGAGATGATGGTCTAATGCGTGTTGGCTGGGGGGGTAGGGGTAGGGGGGGTTCCTCTGTGATCATACAGAGGCTGAGCTGCTGCTGAGGCTGGAGCTGCCGCTGGGAGCTGGCGGGCCCGTGCTCTGGTTGTTCAGGTCAGCCCGTGGATCAGAGGCCGTAAGAATACAGCTGAGGTCGGGAGTGGCGTTGGAGAGATCCGGCGACAGTGAGCTGGTTTTGGACATGCGGCGGTAGACAAAGTGGAAGGGGACCGGCTGTGGGCGGCTATGAAGCTCAGCTTTGATCTTCTGAGGGTGGGTGTCTGCCGCCAGCTGCTGGATGCTGCCCTCCATCTGCAGGAACAGGCCGTAGTTCTCTGGGTCCAAAACCTTAAACTTTAGGGCGCACAGCTGGCACAGCTCCTCCACCGTGGTGTAGGGCTGCACCTGCAGTGTCTTGGCTGTGCAGCCGCTGCCCAACTCCTGCAGCGCCACACGCAGGTAGTTCTGAGAGACAAACAAGAGATCGTCCCTGTCATCATCTCTGAAAGTAAAAGACAACCTCTCGGAGGAAGCAAAGAGGAGGTCACTGTGTAGGTGCTCACCTGGAAGTCATCAATAGAGGGCGCCGAACGCTGGGTGGTGCGGCGCCGGTGCCACTGGTGCAGCGTGTCTCTGGTTTCAGAGCTCAGCACTCTGGCTGCCTGATCCTCCTGGAAGTTCTTAATCAGGGACATGGCTCCATAAGCGCTGGTCAGGTAGTAACCACCTAGACACACAGAAACAGCGTTATCAGTCACCTGGGGACAGATGATCTTTGCTTTTAAAAGAGCGACGACGTTGGACAGGCACCTTCTCCATGCAGCAGCGAAGGGTCCAGCAGTTCCATCATGTACATGATCTCATTGTCCAGCTCAGGCATGTCACACTGGGCCAACACATAGGTCAGCATGGGGAGGAAGTCATCCGCTCCATACAAACGACCTGAGACAAGAGCACAGACTCATTTACACTTTTTCTACAGTCTTAACTGTAGAAAAGTGTCAACCTCAAACATCTTTACCTGAATTGTCCTCCATGATGGTGTAAATAAGTTTACATACTCTTAGCAGCATGCAGACTTTCTTCTCTGGGGAGTACAGCTTACACATGGTCTGGAACTTTTGCCTGATCTTTTCAACGGCCACAGGGTCAGGGGGCAGAGCGTCAGCCACGCCCATCTCCTGCGGCCGACGGGCCTTGGCTAAAGACAGGTTCTCTTTCAGCTCCTGCCAGCCGCCGCTGCGCATCTGGAACTCCTTCAGAGCGGCGGTGATGGCCGGTTTCAGGGGCTTCAGGACGCACTTCAGCATGGCCTTCTCCAGGACTCTGTCTGAAGAGGAAAGACACAGCTGAGCCTTTAGTCTGGCGGGGTGAACAAATCACACAGTTTCCCTGAGAGAAGCTCAGTTAGGTCAGGGTTGGTTTCCGTGTCCCAGTAAGCTAAAGGTTTCACAAGTTCAGGTTCTACAAAGCACTAAAAGCTCCCCTCATACCATCCCTATGGATTAAAGCTATTTTAGTCAGATGCCAAAGTAGGGACTGCAATTGGCTCCGGCTGTAGGAGCCACAGACAAGCTGCCCCTCCCACACCTGTTGCTGCACCATGCTCCTCAGCTACACTTCCCCCTGGCTTACAAGAAAACCAAATGTGGCCTTTTGGGAACACCCCCTCTTATAAACGTGACACTGAAATAAAACTGCCGCTGCCAAGCCACGGGTCTGTCGACCAGCTGACTGCAGGCGGTTCCTGAGCAGACAGCCTGACTAACAAACTCACATCTGCTTGATAGACTTGCTCTACAAAGGTCAGAATGACAAGTTCGATATACTGTGCAATAAACTATATCAATCAAAGTATCAACATAAGAATAAGTGCAGGAGAGAACCAGATGATCTTCAGTTTGACAGCTAACCAGTAAATCAGCCCCTGAGCTCACAACCTTTGCTATGAAATACAATGCAGTGACAGACTGTCTGATAACCAGAACTGGAACATGTCCAGCTTTACCAGCACTGATAAGTGGATCCAAAAATAAAATCCATCTTCTTCTTTTTTTGCAATCAGTGAACACACCGTAACTAAGGACTACTAAATTGTGACCTTTGTTACTTAAATGGTGATTTTTTTTTACCAGACATTTCTACAAGCTTAACTTTCTTCTCAGTGAATGCAAGAACATGAGGTCCGTTTGGTCTCCAACAGACCCTCCTCACAGCACTTCTGAACACAATTTCCTCAGGAGCATTTTGCCTCGTTTTTTTTTAACTAGGATCGCCTTGAATCCTGCCTGCTGCAGGTAAGATACTGACTAACACATAAGCCATAAAAAAAGATAATTGACATGTACACTATTTGGTTAAACAGAGGAACTTGCCAAATATTTGTTTCTGTCCATTTAAAACGAGTAACTAAATGCTGTAGCATCTAGCTCAGTATAGGCCTCCAGGTTCAACCTGAGGTACAAAGACCACGTCCCCATCAGCTGTTCCCAGGTCAGCTCGTGCTGTACAACACGGCGTTGGACTGACGGAGGCCAAACCACAGGCCTGCTGAATCAGAAGCATGTGTTCGTTGCTGACTGGCCTCCAGCAAACAGTGAGGTCAGCAGTTAATCTGGCTCAGCACATCTGCAACCTCTCATTTTACTTCACTTTCCACCTCAGCTGGACCACACCCACCATCTGCTGCCCGCAGTGTGTCGGCGTTTGCTTCACCAGAATCAGCGGAAAAACCCTCTGCAGGACCCTCTAAACCCAGAGCAATACCCAACAGCCCGCAGAACACTACACTCATGCATGCAGGCAATTCTCAGTTCCTCATTTCACAAATGACTGGGTGGGCGGGACTTTCTTTACTGCCTACTGGCACTGATAAGTAGTGCAGGTCAGCTGATTTATAACTGACCTCATCACTTAGAAATATTTGAAAGGTATGACTATTATGGTCTTCTAGGTGTATTTTACTGGAAACATTTTTCTTTCTGCCAGTTTAGCTTCCTGCTTCCCTGACAGATCCACTTCTGAAACTTCTGGCATCCAGTCAAGAGAAACTTTTCAGAAATTTCACAAAAAGGCTTAAGGTGAAAATATGAGGAACAGAAGAGATATTGTTTTATGATTAACACACAAAGCTGTCACAGGTACGAGATGTTTTTTTTTTTCAACGGTGAGTCCTGATTTCAAACTATTTAAGGTTTTCAGATCAAAGTCTTCCCTTTCCCCTGGCCAGTCTTATCGGCCTCATTTCCATCAGTATTGAAGGGTTGAAATGCTAAGGATTCTCGAAACAAATCATCACATTTGCTGGTGTAGATTCTCCGTCATCCAAGGCATTACAATCCTAAATTCTATGTAGACGTGGACTTCTTGAAGATATCAACAGATTAAATCTGAAAGAGGAAGTGTTCACTTTATTTACTGCCAGGTTCATCAAAACTACCAAGCTTTATTTACCAACAGCACAAAATTCCCACTAACTCAATATTTTAATATAAAAACAGAACTGTGAAGCGGTAACAATGATGAAGTAGCGTATTTCACTACAATATAGAAACTGATCTCACACAGTGAGGTCATACTCATCTGAACTGTAGAGCCTTAAAATGATAACCAGTTTTTCCAGTTTGAAGCAAGGTACAAAGCCTTGGTACTGGTAGGAACATCATGACCAATCAGATCCTGCAATTCCTTCCCAGCTGAGCAGGGATGAACTTAGACATCAGTTCCAGCCCACTGTCCGTCTACTGGATCTGAGGGGCTGCTTAGAGAAGCAGAGGGACAGTTTCCCACAGAGCAGCATTCATAACCATATGGCTCCACTCTGCATCCAAAGAGCTGCTTATATGCGGGTGGGAGGGGTGCCTCTGACATCTATTACAGCTGAATGTGTTTAAAACCATTTTAATGACTTTCCTCACTATTGATAGTCAGAGCTGTGCTCAGTCTGTGTAAATAGAGGCCTTAATAGGCCTATAGTACTGACACAGAGTCAAAGTAAAGCTGCTGTCTTCATAGAGTTTGGGTTTGGCATGAAAGTGGCCCTGAGCTTTACCCTCAAGTGGATTCTGTTGAAAAGAGCTCATCATTCAGAGTGTTATGTTTATCAGCTTCATGTCACTCACATTTGGGAATATGTGACAAGGAAACGGGAAGAAGTGAGCATCTACAGTATCTAACAGATTGTTTACTTCCTGCTCCGTGGTCAACACCATGGAACATGCTGTTTCTATGAATGAGTGCATTTTTTAGCAACTTCTGTATGTTGCTAAACCAGAAAGTTGTGGTCATTCCTTTTTTCTTTCATTTCATATTTTATCAGAAGAGACAATGACAGCAGAAACAGAGCAATCCCTGTGAAGCAAAGCACTGCGGGGGCATGCCTCTAATCCTCTGCCTCTGATTGGACAGCTGCTATAAAAGAGCCGCAGTTACACACACGAGACTGCACGACTTGGCAGCGGGCCATCCAGATGCATCTGGGCCGGCCAGCCTTTGAGCCGAACAGAAGCGCTCTCTGAAGCGGTCACAGGGTAATACTGGGCAACTTTTCCAAGAAGTAAACACTGCTGCAGAAAAAACAAGAGAACTCAGAAAACAGGCAAGCTGCATGCCAAGTTGGTGAAAAACATCTCGGGTTAACCCTTTCTTCTAAACAGAATGGAAAGATCTGGATGAGTCCTGGTCTGGCGTTCTGTTAGCTGTGACATCATCCAGGGGAGACAGATGATCCGCAATTACCATATAACATAGAAAGGATTCCTGGATCAATGTGTGCTTCTGTGCTTTTTGTGTCTCTGCTCTGTCTTCTCTAACCCCCAGTCGGTCGAGGCAGATGACCGTTCACACTGATCCTGGTTCTGCTGGAGTTTTCCTCTCCACTGTCGCTTCATGCTTGCTCAGTATGGGGATTGCTGCAAAGCCATGGACAATGCAGAGGACTGTCCCTGTGGCTCTACGCTCTTTCAGGAGGAGTGAATGCTGCTTGTGAAGACTCGATGCAATCTCCTGGGTTTCCTTAGAGAGGAAACTTTCTGACCAATCTGTCTGGATGATTTGACTGAATTTGTAAAGTCACGCGCTCACGTAACGCCAGTATGCAAGCACATTCCTTGTTAGTTTCCGCTTGCTGGCTGTGCATGCGCATCTGTAGTGTTTATGTATTCAGTTAGCTTAGCGGTTAGCTTCAATGTTAGCCTGTATATTTTGAAAATGGCTTAGAGTCAGAAGAAGCAAGCCGTGTTCATGTTTATGAGAAGAAGAGGAAGACCTCAGTAGAAATAAATGAGACCAGAGTGGATTTGGGAGATTTCTTCCATGCGAACCCCCTGAGGAGTGGAAGAGCAGGTAAGTGGTCCTGGGCATGCGCAGTTATTCAAAAAGGGACTTCGATGTTTCTTACTTTAATTTCCAGCAAAATTGCAGACTCTACCTTTAATGAAGCTTTAAACCTTAATAAGACTTGCTTTGGATAGTTAAATACACATGAAATTGAGTGGATATGCCACCAAAGGCCTTCATGTATGAAACATGTTCTGACAACAGAAGTTCACTTCAATAAATCTGAACTCTCTTCAAGTCAGACTACAGAAGGTGAAATGGTTGCCTGAATCACAGAAAAGAGTACCCAGCTGCATGGACCACGATATTAACCCAGTCGGAACAAATGGGGGGGGGGGGGGGGGGGGGGTTAAGGTTAGGGTTAAATGCTTCAGTTTGAGAGAAGATGGCATGTCTAGAATCCTATAATGGGCAGCAGAGATCATTATTTGTGGTGGCCACTGTTGCCAACTGCCAACCAGGAATTCGCTACTGGCGACTAAAAGTCACTAGATGATGTCATCACCTCATTTGCATATTTGTTGATGTACTTGTGATCCAGGCTGTAGGAAAGAGAAGTTTTTGCCAAGACAAAAATGTGGTTAAAAAGACTCTAAATATGTTTGGAGCTACAAATTAATTTTAGGAAATAATTTATAAATTTTTATATATTGGCCGAATCCACATTAAATAAATAAAATTTGACCAGAAAGACAAGTTATCAGAGGCACACACAGCAAATGAGGTGAATAAGGGATTGAAGCTGTGCATGAATCAAATTCTGGGATTATTTTAGTGCAACCGTTTATACTAGATTAAAAACTACATTTACATTATATTTATATCCTGCTTTGTAATCCGGGCCGGAGTCTGGGGGGAATGTGCACTGCAAAGGCAGTGGAGGTGATCCCCTCTCTGCTCTCTTTGCTGTCTGCAGCTGGGCTTCAGGACATGGAAGCAGCTGTCTGCCTGTAACACAGTGCTTGGGTATGTGGGGAGGGACTCACAGCAGCATTGCTGCTGCCTCAAGACAGTAACTGCAGATCGATTGGTGCTTTCACAGGAAGCATCTGTGGAAGTCGGAAAAAAGTTAGAGGGGTCTGAAAAGTCGCTAAATATAGCGATGGTGGCAGTGTCGTTACAGACTAGGGCTGGGGCATCTAACAGTAAGTCAAAGCAGTGGGGGGTAGGTCAGCAGACACAGAGGTTCCCTCACAAACGTATTGTATAGCAGCACCAGCATCTGGTGAAGTGTGATAAGGGTTGGATTTTGGGTTTGCAACATTCTAGGCGACGTTATCATCCACCACCTGCCACATACAGATGCTACAGTTGTCCCATTTTGGAACTAGTAGGGCGGTGATCACATCAACAACTAAAGAAGATTCTAATCTCCAAAGCCAGACCACACCAATGGGTAACTGTATGCAGCACGGGCCCAATGAGTTGTATGCCAGACAATACATGTCTTGAAACTAGGGCTGGACGATAATTCAATAACAATATATATCGATCGATAGACGTGAGGCGCGATAGGAAAAAATAGGGTCGATAAAAGTTCGATAGAGAGTTTTCCTTCCTTCCTTTCAGCCTATCATATTAGTTGATGCTACAGTCACTACTTCCTGTCGACCAATCGTAATCGCGGACCCAGGCACGCCGTCACAAAGCGCTGCTCTCTCAAACCACAACACAGAGCCCGTGAATATGTCGCAGCAAGTAGCGGTGGAGGAAACGGTCCCGAAACGGGGTTTTACTAGTTCACCAGTCTGACAGAAATAAACCAGTGATTTGTAAAACTTGCAAGAAACCTGTAAAAACAAAGTCTGGTAACGCAACCAACTTGTTTCATCACGTAAGCCGCTCACTGCCGCAGCAGCGCGAGCTGTGTCAGCCCTGCGCGCTGCGCGTCTTCGTGGGAATCTTCTGGAAGTTCTTCCAAAACAAAGCAGGTATAGCAGCTAAACTGGAGCCCTTCTTTGTGATAAAATGAAAAAGCGTCCAAGCGGCATAAGGACATAACGCATGCAGTAACATGCTTCATAGTGATGGATATGCCGCTGTTGTCTGCAGCTGAAAAACCTGGCTTCAAACAATTACTCGCCACTCTTGATCCGCGATATAAAGTTCTGGGCTGCAAGTTTTTCTCTAACAGCGCTCCCTAAATTGTGCAACGAGTGCAGAGAATCAGTGCAAAATGAGCTGCAATCTGCGTCTTCCCACGCCACAACCTCGGACCTCAGCCTTGCGTCAGCCTCTCAATTATGAAACCTGAGAAGTAACTAGTGTACTATTCCCACCTAAATAGGCTATTTTATTTATTTATTTGGTATATTTATTTTGGTCATTTTACTGGTCACTTTAGTTTATTCTTTGTCATTATTTAATAACATAACTCAGGTCTCTTAAGTTATTTTTCTTTAAAAAAAAATCTGTTATGGTTAAAAAAGTTGGTTAAATAAAGATTTAATTGGAATTCTGTGTTTGTGTTCTTTATTAAAATTAAATCATTTAGCAATATCATAAAATGTCCAGGCAGAGCTGCACATAAAATATGATTTTAAATATTTTCAATAATTATCGATATCAATCAATATGCATTTTTTTTTTATCGGTAAGCTTTTTTTCTATATCGTCCAGCCCTACTTGAAACCAAACATCTTGTTTGGGTTAGCCTGCAGTCACTGGACCCTTTAGGTTCAACAACACATGAGGACGGATAAAGAAAATGGATACTTGTTATGTTACAAACAGTTTTGAACTATATTTCTAGGAAATGTGTCTCTGCCTAAGAAATTAGAGAGTTGATGACACTGTGGCCCAAAGAGGGAGTTTCACTGCTTTAACCTTTAAAAGAAAGCATTTTCCTGCCATTTTCAGAGACCATATAGTGCTTGGGTAGCATGAAGTATATATGAGTCTAAAAAATAAATATGTCTGAACAAAGTGTGTGTTTATGTTGAGTGGCAGGTTCTAGTAAAAAGAAACATTTTCATCTTTGCAGAAGAGCAGCACATTGTTGATCTGTTTGTACAATTTAACCTGCTCTGTCTGATGCAGACACGGGGTCCCGGGCCAAAACATTGACTGCGCTTCTAGCAAGGATGTGTGCACGCGCATGGGTAGATGCAAGTGTGTGCATGTTTATCTGCATGTGGCCGTGTGTGTGCAAAAAATTTAGTAAATTCTGTGCAATAATCTTGTCTGCAGGAATAATAGCACCTTTAGTAGATCTTAATATACACTATACTTATTTAGTTATCTGTCTTTTTAATTATCTTTTCTTCATTTAGTCATAATAGCTGCACCTGGAATTGTGGCCAACATCATTCCATTGTACCCAGAATACAATGACAATAATGCTTCTTCTTATTTGAAGTGTGTGTGTGTGTGTGTGTGTGTGTGTGTGTGTGTGTGTGTGTGTGTGTGTGTGTGTGTGTGTGTGTGTGTGTGTGTGTGTGTGTGTATAATGTATGTGTTTGTACGTGTGTGTGTATGTGTGTCTCAATGCATGTATTCCTAAAAGGACAGCTAATTTTTAAAAAGGGTAATTATTGTGGGTTTTTGAAATATTTTCATAAATGAAGGAGCTCATATATCTTCACCTAATAATATGCATAACGAGTTATAACTTTGACACAAAAAAACAACAGACACCATTAATCACTTACTCACATCCAGCAACTTACAAAAACATCATCTTTCCATGCTCTTTACGATTAAAATAGAGATGTGAAACTGCTGGATCTGCATTCAAGTGTTTCCACAATAATGTGATTTCTCCATTGATACATCATTCCCAAAAAAACTTACCAAATTATTTACTAGCACACGCAGAAATGACTCCCACATCCTTCTAAGACATGATGAGATGGAAGTCAGAGGTCTTAAAGTGGAAATGTGAGCAGTAATCCGCATAGATCTTATAAAATAGACTTAGAATTAGACTTTAAAATAGTTCACTTAGTCTATAAATCAATGTGGCTTAGCACCTAAGTATTTGACAGACTTGTTATCAGTGTTTCAACCCTCCAGACGACTCAGTTCTTCTAGCTAAAACTACTTTGCATACCCAGAACCAAACACGGAGAAGCAGCATTCAGTTCTTTTGCTCCACTTATCAGGAACAAGCTTCCAGAAAACTCTAAAAGTGCTGAAACACTGAGTTGTTTTAAATCGAGGATAAAAAATGATTTGTTTAGAGTTGCCTTTGAATGTTAACCTGCTGCTACTATTCCACTGCAATGTGCTTCCCTTTGTACGTTTTCTTTTCTTATGTTCTGCTCACATACAGCCCTTTGAATTGTCTTATGATAATGTGCTACAAATAAACTTGCCTTGCTTATAAAGGTACAACAAAGTTCCTTTCCAATAGTGAATGCTTTATGTAAGAGGTGTAGTTCTAACTTTTATATGACTGCTGTAAAACTACTTATTCAACACATTAATACAGGTAAAGAGGGAGGAAAAACCTCATTCTAATCTTACCAATCTGATCTTCAGGAATGAGGCTCTCAATTGGCGGCTCCATCTCGGAGCTTTGTTGCAGATAGCTCTTCATCTGAGTGATAAACTGGCGGATGGTCTGAAGCAGCTCAAGTCCTGAGGCGTAGCCCTGCCAGGCCTGGGCGCCAGCACCCTCCCCCATGTAGCTGAGATAGTCCTGAACCAGGGAGCCAAAGTACGAGTTCTTATCTTTGGACATCTCCAGCACCTTGCGGATAGCCCTCTTCTCTGGCGTCAGTAGCGAGCTGAAAACGCCGCTCATCTTCCGAAACTTTCCTTGCAACGCTTTCTGCAGGACCAAGGCGCCGGCACTGGGGCGCCGCTTTGTGTGGGCCCCAGGTGGCAGCATGGTGAGATCTTGGTCGCTCTCGAGGCTAACGCCATAGTCGGGGTCGTCTTCGTCATCGTCATCGTCAACGTCTTCATCTATATCTATGCTGCTGTAACGTAAGTGGGATGGTGGGAGGGAGAGGGGGAGATGGGTGTTGAAGTCAGCGACAGTGGGAGGGCTAGGGTCATGCAGAGGAGGAATGAAGAAGGCAGAGGACTGGGAGTAATCCAGGGAATCTGAGGAATCCGTGGAGAGGCTCATGTCACTCAGCCGTTGGCCGCCTCTGCTACCGGGGGAAGAGGCTGCTTCTTCTCCAGGTGTTACCTCTGCAAGCTTGCTGCCTGTCATCATGGAAGGCTCTGAAGGACTACAGGAGTTCTGGCATGTAGACTGCACTGACCTTTGCTTTGACAATTTGGTCCTGAGGATGGCCTTCTCAATCGTCTGTTCCTCCAGTGCCAGATGGCACTGAGCGTCTTCATGGCTGAATGATGGCGATGATTTGGTTCGACGTGGGGAGGAGAGAGATTGCAAAGGAAGGGGCATAGTTTGTCGGGGAATGGATATGGGGGAGCTGATGTTAAACCTCTTGGGAGGCAGGGAAGGTGGGCTGATGCTCAGCGAGGAGCCCAGTCGTGACAGGAGGTTGCTGCTCTTCTCCTTCTCCTCCTCCTCCTTGGGGATGTTAATCCAGGCAATTTTTTCTGGCATGCTTTGCTGTCCAACAGGAGATACAGGGTGATGTTTGGCAAGATCAGGGGGAGGCGGTCGAGGAGGAGGGGAACGAGACAGACCCAACACCTGGTTGCTCCCAGTTGGTCCTCTACTGCATGGGTTAGTGGTTAGACTCTCTACGTTCAATCTGTAACTGTGGTCTGAGCGACAGGTCAGAGGACTTTGAATACATGAGCCTTCCTCTCTCCTTCTGGTAGCTCTTATATTGTTGTAATCATCCCTCAGGTGTTGGGTTGCAGTTTTGGCAGAGCTGATCTGGTTGCCACCATCTGGCTGATAAACCTTTATGAAAAGGGGGTTGATGAAGCACAGTGCTCCATTAGGCAGGCAACAGTCGAGCTGAGAGGGTGTTCGAATTCGAAGGTAAGGACATGATGGGGTAGTTGGAGTGGAGCTCTGTCTCTGAGCAGGTGGAGGGGGTCTGTCAGGACCTGCTGTCTTCGGCAGGGACACCGATGCTGGTCTCCTGCAAAACTTACTGTCCCAGAAGCCTGCATGACAAAAGCAGAAGATATATTACTTTGTTTTTAAGATACTCTTAAACACCAATACAGTCTGTATTAGTCCATGTCTAATGTCTGGATGTAAGGGGAAACGTCTATGGCAAAACGTTTCACCAACTTATTTTCCCGTGTTCACTCTAAACAGTATTAGCTAATGTCATTAATTTGTCAAGAGTATTGAGGACCAGGAAGGGCTAAATGTTGTTTAGAGATGACAAAAACCCACTCCAGCTCAGAACCACCGGCCAGTATTGAAAGGTTTAGACCACAGCTTAGGTTGGAGGAAAACTTTTAGGCAGTGAAGTGGTTACACCTAAAAGCAGCCCACCAGAAATGTTTATGTGCTCTAAGGTTCTGTTTCACTCACACATTAGGTTCAACACACTTGTAATGAAATCTACTGTTGATGAGCCGCACGCTAGGACTGCAAGAGGAACACGTGGAACTGTGATGTTATTGTTGAGGATGATAGCAATTGTCACTAAGCAACATTTTCCCCATCATTATTCCTGAGCTTTAGAATCTTGCTCACTGTGATCCACATCTAGTGCTGGCATAAAGAGGCAGCAAACCTCCCCCCAACTGGCCCAATATATTATTTACAAGTACAGACTGGATGCATGGCACCTGAAATATTACAGCCTAACACATTATGTACCATCAGTCCTTTGGGATTGTGCTATTGCAAACATTGAAACTGTGATCACAGTTGTGATGAGATATACTATATGTGCAGATTAGCTGCAACCTGAAATATTCAGCAGACCAATGAGGGTCTATCTCAGGGATCTACGACATCCAAAGACTCACTTTTATCCCAAGTCCACCTGAATAAAACTTGCTTAGAGCCACAAATGTTACATGACCTTTTGGAAAAAAGACAACTTATCATTTTTGATAAATATCTTCAAGGAAATGTGTTATTTTTTTTAAAGAACCACCATTTGATTTTTATTTTTAGGGTTTGAAATAAGGAAAAACATAAAACCTTAGCAAAAAGAGGATAGATAGATCTTTATCTATGGGATGTTGAGGTTTGCATAAAAATAATGGGGAAAAAAGTCTGTTTCCGACCTCATCACAAGTAAAATAGATCTAAAGAAATTACTGGTACTTTTAGAGTCATTCTCTTGTTGAATGACTGAAACAAAATCTCATGCTAACAAAGATTACAGCAGAGGTATATGCTACTGGAAGTTGGAAAAGCAGCAGATAAAACTTTGAGTCCATTGTTTTTTTCAAACCCCTCAGAAAAAAGCTGTTTCTACACCTGTGATCTCATGTGGATAGCATTTTCTTTGGAATGGATACAGTTAAACTTTTTCTGAGCCAGTCAATGAAACATGAGCCTATTCCTTGCCATGCTTTAAAGTGTGGTCAAACAAATAAAGCTACAGCCACAAAGTGAGCTCCATAAACACAGGCACTAAATGTCTGCAGAATTATGTGACATGATCCAAATCAGTCCAGTCAGCATTTTTATGAGCCGCAGTAGGGTTGGGTAAGCATGTAGGAGTGAATGATTGATTGAGACAGGCACAGTACAGCACACATTTTAACACCGTTATAAAAGTGTGGACAGCGTTAATCAGTCACAAGTTAAGCCTGTCCCAAAGAGACTGGACCTGAATCTGTCTTGTCCAACGCCATTGGCTAGCTCTGACACAGCTCTGGGTTTCAAACACATGCAGAAACAACATCTAAAATCTAAGAAAACAATGAATCACAGCTTTGGAATAATGTGAAACATTTTATAAATATATTGCCTATTGTATAGAAGGTAACTAGACTTGGAACAAAGAAATAGTGAAAATCTTTATTACATTTTCCATGGTTAAATACCCTTTAAAAATGTCCAACCAAACTAAATGATACCTCTACCAATAGTGGCAGAACTGTTGGCCATTTCCATTGTTATAAACACACAGCAAATTGTGAGAAAGGCAAAAAGAAAGGCTTAATAGGGTCCCTATATCCTCACAGAGCTTTCCTAAACAAGCAACAACAAATAAGCAGTAAACTGCTTTATGGCTTCCCTCTTTGTCCGAGTTATGCCACGCAGAGCGGCGCCAGCCTGAGTGGCAGCAAAGGAAAGACGAGCTCATGAGGCACAGCAGAGCCAGACACAGAGCAGCTCCAACAGACAATACTTACAGTGATTTCCTGAGCTGAAGGACACAGATGAGCAGTTGATGTAATATTCCCTGTGCTACAGAGGACACTGCTGTGCTCCCAGAGGCTGAAACTCCTTTGGTTTCAGGCTCAGCCTGTGCAATGATTCACCCAGTGTAATGAGAGTGGGGGTGGACTTTCAGCCCACTGTCCCCGCCTCTATTCCTCCCTCTCAGTGTCAAGTAGAGCAGTGTCCCTGTGTCTGGAAAAGCAAACTAAATATTTCTCCACCCTCCCTTCTATTTTATTTTTCTATGGCTACACCCCTCTTGACTGCCAAGTACACACAGCAAAATACAGCCTAAACAGTGCAAACTGCACATCGAACTCTCAGGCATGTTGCCCAGTGGTGCTGAAGGAAGAATTGGGAGGAAAGAGCATCTTGAGGGCAGATAATTGATCTGGGGTTGAAGACAGAATTAGCACTCTGCGCTCTAAAACAACAAACTCCGCACTGGCTGTGTCCGCAGCAGATGTTGCTTTGGACAACGGTGATGCGTGGAAGCTGCCAAAAAACAGCAGGTCAGAAGCATGTTACTGTTCCACACAACAGGAGAACAGTTGGAACATATAGTGCAGGTATAATGTAATATGGTAAAGAAAGAATATTTATATGCTGACATGTATATATTCTTCCTTTACCATATTACATTATACTTGCTTGCTCTTTGTGCGGCGTTGTTGAATTAGATCCTGGGAACATGAAATGAGTTGGATTAGAAGTTGACAGGTGATGGTCTGTGTGCTTTAAGCGTGGCTGTTTGGAGTTTAGGACTCATGAGTAACCGTGACAAACACCCTCCACTGACAATGCATCAGTATGGGCTATTATGGGTTTTCTGTAAATCGAAGTAAATTTCCACAATAAAACCAAGAGCACATGGAGAACAAATCCGCTTCATTCGGCAACTTTGTGCACACAAAGAAGAAATTTGACTTTTGGTCTTGATGTAGACATTTTCAATCAGATTATACAGATTGGTCAAAAAAATGTCCTATCTAGGGTAACCCAGTTGATTGCATCAAAGTCCCGACAAGCAGCATTCACTCCTCGTGAAGAAGCATAGAGCTACAGGGAGAGTCGTCTGCATTGTCCATGGCTTTGCAGCAATCCCTCATACTGAGCAAGCATGAAGCGACAGCGGAAAGAAAAACTCCCCATTAACGGGAAGGAAAACCTCCAGCAGAACCGGGCTCAGTATGAACGGTCATCTGCCTCGACCGACTGGGGGTTAGAGAAGACAGAGCAGAGACACAACAAGAGAGACAAAGAAGCACAGAAGCACACATTGATCTAGTAATCTGTTCTACATTAGATGGTAATAGCGGGTGACAGAAAGACATGGTTGGACTAGCAGAAGTAAGGGTACTCTGACTGGGGGATCAAACTGTTTCATCTGCTGACCCATTTGCCTGGCAAGCAAGCTGCAGGGGATACAGCAGGGGGCCTGTGATGTCCTTCTCATAAAATAGAAAGATCCTTTATTGTCCAAAAGGGTGGATTTCAGGTATACCAAGAACAAAAAATACTGCATTATTAAAATACCATAATCATTAAATTAAAGTTTGTCTGTATAAGGTGATTTTCAAAAATTTGCAAAATATGTGTACATTTATTCACAAAAACACCAACAGATTATTTACAAGAATGAAAAATACTGCAAAAATGGCAGGGATATAAATAACTATTGACTTTCTTGGGAGCAGTGATGGGTATAAGGAAGGATCTGCCATAACGCTGCTTTGTGCATTTAGGAGGCAGCAGTCTGTCACTGAAGAAACTCTCCAGTTCTGCAACAGCTCCATGCATGGGGTGAGAGATGTTGTCCAAGAGTGATGCTATCTTTGCTAGAGTCCTTTGTGCCACTACTTGACCTGTACACCGTTGACCTTCCAGATAAGCTTCCATCAGCAGTTTCTTGGTTTTCCCCATGTTGATCAGAAGATGGTTGTTCTGGCACCAGTCCACAAAGTCCTGGCAGTAAACAAAATATGGGGGTGTTGCAGCGGGGAAGACTGGGCTGGGGGAGGGGTACGTGTCTGATCAAACCTGCTGAAGAACTGGTTCAGATTATTCATCCACCCTAAAATGTCCTACAGCATGGGAATTTGGTTTGTAACCTGAAATAGTTTTCAGGCTTTTTTAAACACCACTGATGGTCCCCCATCTTCTTCCTGTAGATGTTTTTTTCCATCCCTAACCTCTCAGTTCCTTCTGCACAACTCCTCTCAGTTTCCTGATGTTTTTTCTTAACGTGTCCTATCGGAGCATTTCAGTCCCATATGGAACAGACACCAGGGCAGTTTTGCTCTATATTACGTTCCCCAAAGGCAGTCTAGGGGTATGTGAAAGGGGAGTTGCAACATTAATAGACCAGGGAAGAAGACTCAGCAGGAAGGATGGTAATTTAAGTGCTCTTTCATTTACAAATATAAAGTAACTTAAAAAAACACAAGGAAAACCTGGAAGAAAAATGGCAAATTAAAGAACCAGGTTTAAAATAACTGGATTCCTGTAAAGGCAACTGAAAAACAAGCCACAGACTAAAGGATTCCCCAAGACCAAAACTTAAAACTCCCCCATCAAATCGAGCCACAGGCTTAGCCACAACAAATCAAGACCAGTCTTCCCACAATGGAAACAAAAACACCTCCTTCAGGAAAACAGCCTTGTCCTCAGTCTATTCAAATACCACCAAGCCTACTGAAGCCTCAAACAACCCGCATGCTGCCAAAATGGCCAACTGGCAATGAGACCTGCTCCTCTCCCAGCCTGATGCTCTGCTCGTCCAGGCAAAGTGCAATCAGCTGCACCCTCCATGCTGCAGGAACCTAAATGCAGGAGAACACAGAAGTGAAGGGCAGCAAGGAGCCACCCACTGACATGCAGCACATAATACTCTACAAAATGTAGATCTCAAAACAGGGATGGGTGACCATATATCTGGAAATAAATGTGTTAGTGTTAATGTGAGTGCACGTTTGAAACCTGGAGGTGTACGTTTGTGTGGCGAGAACAGTAGAAAGCTTGCCATCCACACCACCCAAAACAACAAATGGTAAGTAGACCCTGCAACAGATGGCTGCAGCAGTCCCAGGAAGCCATATAATCTGCATAGAAGTAGGTTACCAGTAAGGCACAGGAGTGGCAGACCCCAGGACAAAGAGGCAGAGTGTGAGATGCAGAGCGCCGAACCACCCGACCCAGCCACAATGCCCAAGGCCAAGCTTGGGAACTGATCCCCCTGGCGGCCCATGCCCACCCCAACCCCCAACAACAACAACACTGCCCAACACCAAACGGGGGAACGCTCCAAAGCCCCCATCACGCTGGGCAGGTGCTCTCCATTTTTCCTGGAAGAGAGCCTTTAAATCATGGTTGATCCACGGCTTGTTATTGGAGAAACAACATACCGTCATGAGGGGTACAGTGTTGTCAAAACAGAAGTTAATATAGACCACGGTGCTGTATGTAATGCTATTAACGTCCTCTCCATGAGGAGCACAGAGCTCTTCCCAAACAGTGGAGCTGAAACAGTCCCTCGGAGCTTCTTCAGTCTCCTCAAACCATCTCTTCACTGTGTCTCTGGTGAGGCAAGTAACATACTGGGTGAAGACAGGGAGAGTGGAGGACCAGAAGACAAGATTCAAATCCCTAGAGAACAGATAAAGGGTCTGGGGATGCTGCACTTGTAGTCTGGTAGTGACAGAGGATATCATGGACTGTTGCACCACTGAAGGACTTTTTTGAAGGACGAGTGAAGCTAGGGACCAGTTGGTCAGCGCAGGTTCTCAGACATGAGGAAGAGACATTATCAGGTCCTGAAGCTATCCTGGTCTTCTGAGGTTGAAAGAGGCCATTTACTTCCAGAATCATCCAGAATGTTCTAATTATCAATGGTGGAACACTAAATATGCAGTCTGTATTTTGGAACTTCATTGGAGTGGTTTGTGCGATTAGAATCCCTCAAGCCGGGCATACACTGCACGATATTTTCAATCGTGGTACTCATTTACAGCTCAAACTGTACGACGATACAGCACGGTTTAAAAGTTCACCGCTCACGATATCTGTTCTTACACTGTGCGGCCCGATGCTCTGATGCGACCTGACTGCTTACACAGTGCGTTCAAAAACCACACGTCGGACTCAGCCCCGTAGAGAGATGGCGCTGCTCTGACTCGCCTACCCGGAAGCCAATGTCAACAGTAGAAGAAGAAAAAGACGGAAGTGTCAATGATCACTGTTAAATATGAGACTTATGAGAACGAAATGCGCTGCCTTGACAATTTTACGAGTTTCTCCTCCATAGGTTGACTGAATGTCACACATACCGCCGTCATGCTTCTCTCTCCACTCCTATGTTTTCGTTTGAGAAGACGAAGAAGAATTTCCTTGTTTGCGCGTGTGCAGTGCGTGAGGTCGGGGGAAATCGGCTCGTAGCTCTGCTTCAACAGCAGGACGTGCTTACGATCGCTCACTCACGAGGGCCGACTGAATTTCAAACATGTTTGATTTTCTTTCGACCATATGATTCCTGATCGGGAGGTGGTCGTGAGAGGCGAACACGACGCAGGACACACGATCAAGCTTGAAACTCGGCCCGATCCAAAGAATTTTCGCACGACTGAAGAATCGGCCCGAAAAAGGGCTAAAACTCGTACAGTGCATGCCCGGCTTAAGAACGTTATTTGCGCATCTATCAACACATCCAAAATGGCCGCTGGAGGGGCACGTCACAAACTGCATTACTGTCATTAGCAGTCCAATCTCTGTCTCTGGTAAACACAGACAGTGCTGTTCATACACGCACAACCATGTGGCTACCTTCATAGACACAAAATACAAGTAAGTTCTTTCAGAATGAACACAATATCTTCTGAATGAAAGAGACACCTGTGGTGGTTCAGAGAAATATCTGCATCACCTCAGACATCAGGAAAACCATCATCAAATCATTGTAGCTCATTGTGTCTGAAGGGACAGACGGTTTGCTTCAGCCAGCAGCAGCAGAGCCAGACTGACACTCAGTGGCTGTGAGAAGAGGAAGTGGTGTGGATGACAAACACTGCTAACAAAAAACACTTTAATTCACCATTTCTTCCCACAGAGGTGAGAATGAAGTTAAAATTAGCCTGAGACGTGACGCTTACGTTCAGACCGGTCCCACGTTAGAAAATTCAGACACACACGGAGGACAAGAAAAAACATCTGAGGAGAGTCTCTCTGCATGATTTTATGGACTTTAACACACATTCCAAATAAAAGCAAGAACAAACCTGCTCCGAGTTTAGCAACCTTCTCAAGATCTGCAAAGCTTCTGGCAGAAGAGATGGCCTCTGGAAGCTTCAGAGTGAAGGGCAGCACATCCCTGAGACACAGCAACAAAAGCCAGAGTGAGAGGAGTGTGTGGGTCTGAGCTCACAGACAGAATGTCACGTGCACTCACTGCTCTTCCCACACCAAGACGCTACAACACCTTTCAGGGGTTTGATCTGAACCTTTCACCTAACCTGAAAAACCAAATGATCCACCAGTGGCTTACAGTGGAAAGTAGTGACTGTGAGAACTGGATGCTTCAGTGACAAACACTGGCTTCACCAGATCACTGCATCCCTTCAGAAATGTCCCAGACAGAAACGTTTAGAGGTCAGCATTCTGACTTTCATCTAAAGGCCCTTTTACGGTATCTGCCAACGGGGATTACTCACTCGTGCACAATGCCTCATGTCACCTTCAGAACTATCAATCCGGAAAATGACCAGAATAATGAGTGCTTTTTATGCCACATGGTGCCCATCCTTCAATCAATTGATAGCATTTTGTTTTATTATTCTTGTCTCTTGAGTGCTGTTCTGTTTTATTCTAATATATTGTATTGAAAAGCTTTTGAACATCTTTATGTGCAGTGTAACCAAACAGAACAGGCACTGTGAACAAGCATAGGCTGTAAAAGCTGGAGTATATGGCATCTGGTCATATAAACAAATATAAACAATCAACAAATATAAACTAATGGATAAATCAGTCCAGATGTATTTGATAGTGGATAGGTATGCGTTTTAGACGGTATTACAGACAGAGTTCAGCCTCAGCTTGTACTTGTAGGGATAGAAGCAGTGTTTTTCTACATACACATGGTTCTGAATGCAGCCTGTTGCTTTTGCATCAGTGTTAGGATGATCTACAAGGTTGGATTTTTTCCCCTTCCTTTCCTTTCTTTGTGAACTCTGCTAAAAGAAGACACGTCAAGGGACCTTTCCTTCGTCCACGTGGTCTCGCACAGACCTGGAAGCTGAAAGGCTGAGATAACACATTACAATCACTACTGTGCTGTCTGGTATTTCTGAGCGAAGGTTTTAGGTTTCATCAGGTTTGGTTAGTCACACAAAGCTTAACTGTGTTGAACTGGCTCTGTGCTAGAAATACAGAGGACACAAAGCCACTCTCCAATGAACTGATCAATTTACAAACTAATGTTTGCAGCATTTGAAGAACATCTAAAATAACCAGAAGTGTAAAACTCAAAGGCAGAAGAATATTCCTGCACAGTTCAAATAGTTCCTGTTTAACCTAACCTATCTAAAGAGCATATTTTCTTTCTTATTGTAGAAGCACAAATCTGGGACAGTTCTATTTTCTTCTTCATGCTTTACATTTATAATGTCTCTGGACCTAAATTAATTTTCCCCCCTCTATGGTGTCTGTTGAGCTGAACAGTTACAGGACGAGCGGAGCACACATTAACAACAACGCAGTCCCATTTCCAGATGAGAGAGTCCTGCTCGGATAAGCGAGTTGGACAGGCTAACAGTGGAGCTGAGTAAGACATGAATCAGTGGAAACTTACCTGCTGATGCAGCAGAAAGCCAAGAGGCGGAAAAGGTCTGCAAAGCACAGGTCTGATCCCTCCAGAGAGAACGCTGCAGGGGCACAAACCAACACAATCTTCAACAAAGTGGCTTTCAGCTGCAGAAGTCAACAACTCAACAAACATGGTGGAAAAATGTTCAAAGATACATTTTTAGACTCTTTTAAACATACATTTAACTATAAAAAAACACTATTATTATTGCAGATGTTTAAATTATAGGATGAACAGAGACAAAAAGAACCACAACTGTATGCAGACTCCCACTATGAGCTCCACTGAGAAGGTGCTGCTTTTAGAGCAGAAAGCTGAGGGCCGGGCTACGTTCCAGAGCAGCCGGTGACGCTGCAGCAGGAAGTCACGCAGCCTCTGACTGGTGGTTTAGCTGCTTCTAAAATGAAGATCCTGACCTCCAGCAGGTCGCAGGAGGTGCTGGGAAACAGAGCCAAACATTCCTGTCAAAGTTGGCCTGCAGCACCTATAAGCTTCCAAACCCCAGGAATCAACGTGAGCACAGTGAGCTGCTACATTTTCAGCTCAGTTACAGCTACAGAGCTGAGGAAGGTTCAGGGACGCAGCTGTAGTTCAGATGATGGTGTGGACCTTCCTCTTCCGTGGATGACGGCTCAAAGCCGGCTCGTGCTAATGGAAGCCAGAAGTTTACAACAGCTCTGACAGACTTTCTTCACTTGGAGCTCTTTGTGCTCTATGTGTGGTGCACCTAAAAGTTACGTCACCGCATTGTTTTTGGATATTTGACACTTTGGAAAATATTTTTCACAAGTTTTATTATTACAATACTATCCTGTTTACATTTTGACATTAACTTGTGTTTATTTAGTGCTTTCCTGAATTTAGTGGGGGTGGGGAGCGGTGACGGCGAAGAGGAACCCATGTCGGGAGACGTGGTTTTGCAGCAAACTTCCTGTTCCATCAAATGCGATCTGGATGTTAAAGTCGTAGACACTATATATGTAGACGCCTTGTTATGTGCTGAGGCGAATCCTGCGTCACCGCCATATTGGATGGGTCTCTCCTACTCTAGGCTTGCATAAGAGCCAATGGGAGTAAACGCAGAGGGAGCAATAATGCCTGCATTTTGTGCAGCTTATGGTTGCACTACTGAAAAGAGATCACGCGGTGCTGATCAGCATTTTGTTCGGGTTCAGATTGGTTCAGAAGGTGTGTTTTTACTCAGTGAGCACATTGCAGAAACCCAATTAGGAACTGAGAACCATCATTTCAAGCTTATGTCACTTGTTGTCTCTGTATTTCACAAACTGAGGCTGCGCCACGTTGCAACATTAACTATCCTGGAGTTACAGAGTGTCAGCACACGCAGGAAGCTGTGCAGAACAGTTCTTTTTCAAGGATCTCAAGCTTCAGCCCAGTTACAAGCAGGGCAGTGCAAGACACTGTAATGACCTAGACAATTTAAAGAACACTTTTCCAGGCCTCTTGTGTGCATGCGGCACACAAGAGGATGAAGAAATGATTGATGTTGATGTGTGAGAGAGTGAAATGAATTTAAATGATCAAACTTTATTTCTTTATTAAAAAACATATTAATGTCATACCATATGTCTGTCTTTCAGCATGAAAACACATATTTAATGTGTGACAGTGTCCTGTATCATAACCACATCCCTGCGTTTTGTAACAAACCAAACCGTGATCTTAGTTAGGCATACAGCTTCATCTGAACAAATAAATGTCCTGGGGGTGCTTGAGGGACCCATCCAACATGGCGTCATTGCTCTTGCAGGTCGGTATTCTTTTTCAGGTCACACAATAAAAAGAGACTGAAACTACTCTGTAAGGTTTTTCCATATTATTCTCGCATAGATTGTACTGCGATGCAGTTTCTGTGCACCCTCCTGCTGATATCCGTAACAGTATCAGCCAAAGTTTGGGTCAGCAGGATACTACACCGCGTCCGGGAAGAGATTGCAATGTCCTGTAAACTCCGGTTTTATGGGTTATTTTACTTTATAGTGAGTTATATTCACTGCAATTCAGAGTGGGTCAAGCCTAACTTAAAGGCAGGGAAACACTATTAGTTGTTCATTAAGTCTGTAAATTCAGAAGTGAGGGGTTGGGAAAATGACATGTTAAATGGTACATTTGTTCAAAGTCTTTGTTTGAAGGAATGGTATTTTTGATTATTACTAAGCTAATAACTGTATATTTTAGTGGCTAGTCCGGTTAATATGCAGCTAAATGTAGTAAAGCTGTCATTGCACTATGCCTAAGTGGTCCTCATCTAAGTGAAGGAGCGTAATGTATAAAAGGCAAGCTGCTAAAACTGTTATTACCTGTGGGGAAAAAAGGCATGGTCTATGAACAGAAATGTAATACAGATGCACTAATATTTAGTAAAGAGCAGGTAAGACGGCCTTGCTCATGCGCAGTTATTCAAAAAGGGACTTGGGGAAACTTCCGGAAAAATTGCCAGCTCTGCCTTTAATTCAGAGTGCAACGAGAGGAACAGAGGGAAAAAGAACCAAAAGAAGATTTGAGGTAACATCCAGTAAACAGTACACCAAATTCAGGCATTTCCTGCAAAGATAAAGATCCCATGACCCAGACTCAGACCGTTTAGAGGCCTGGGAAACCTTTGCAGCTGTTTGGAGTAGATTAGCCGATTAGGGTGTGACACCATGAGTTTTGAATATTTAACTTTATTACAATATTCTAAGTTTGTGAGACACTGAATTTGGGGTTTTATGATCTATAAGCAATAATAATGAAATTAGAAGAAATGACGGCTTGAAATTATTCCCTATGTGTGTACTGAGTCTAAATATGAGTTCCAATTTCTGAAATCATGGACAAAAAATACAGAACTTTTTTTTAGTTTATTCTAAGTTGTAGAGATGATTCTCAAATAACCATCATGTTAGTTCTCTTCTGCTATATTTACGCACTTCACTGACAAATGTTTTCCACATACATCATCCCTGCTTCCACAGCTCTCATTACATCGCCTCATTACTAAACACCCGTAATGGGCTGCACAGCCTCAGAAACGGCTCCAGGAAAAAGCATGAAAGGAACTTACTGTACTGGCTCTCTTTGACTGTGAAGTCTTTGATGAGCTCTGCAGGGTCTTGGTCCATGCGTAGAGATATGACTTTCTTCTGCAGGCTGGTGGACTTTCTCACCAAGAATGACTGCAGAGAGAAATCAGAGGAGAGCTGATTCACTGTGAACAGCCTACTGTAATGTCAGCAGCAGAGGGACTTATATGCCCGTAAAGTCTGGGCCAAACCAACAAATATTACCAGCAACGACCTTTCCTGGAGGGATTTATTACACCATTTTAATGAGTTTTATATTAACTGCTGTCAGAATGAAGTAAACCAATAACCAGGGCTTTGTTTCTACAGAGAAGTGTGTTATAGTGTGGAAGCCTGTGGAAGCCTGTGGAACATAACTACTGAATTTAATACAAACAACATGATAATAACCTTGGCTGACTCTTTTAAAGAAAACCACCACACCAAGAGGCAGAAATACTTCATAGAAAAGCAGGAGTTTCAATGTATGGCACCTTTAATGCAATATTCTTCCAAATATTACATCTATTGATTTAATTTACCCACATTTGAAAAATGATGACCAACTTTTATCCACATAGGAGACGTTGTTTATCAGAGGCGTCCTCATTCACAAGCCCTTTCAGATCTTCTGTTCTTTACCCGTGTTATTTATGCCCTGAGACCCACTGACAGGTCCCAACAAAAAAAGGGGTTTAAGTAGACCCACCAACGTTACACCCCCCTTTAGGAAATGATGAGCGGCTGCTCCTGCAGGGTTGTGGTGTTTAAGTTACCTTGAAAATGATCTGTCAGGATTGCTGTCTTAAATGTCTGTGAATGTTAAAAGCTGTAACACAGTTTCACAGAGCAAATGCTGTTGAATGATCACAGGATTATCCAGGTACACCAAGTTTTAATCCTCCAATCATGTCAAAAAATTAAAAAGTACAAAAGTCTGGGTAAGAAAAGTAACTTTTGTTAGAGTAAAACCTTTCTGAGAAGTTGGCAGTGCCTTAGATGTGGAAACACAAAAAAAAAAAAAAAAAATGTAAAATCAAAGGAAAAATATCTTGTTTGAATTGTATTTTTTGTGCGCACTCAAACAGAAAGTCTACATTAAAAATGCATAGAAATTAAATAAAACAGTTTTTTGATAAAAGAAAATTGTCCTTCTGTGGGTCAAGACAGAATACACCATGGTAGGATCCTCACCGTACTGTTGGCATTTCAGAGCCTAACGACATGTGTGCCTGACTTCCACACACAAGAAACCCATTCTTTCCAACAGAATGATTTCAACAGTTTATTCGGCTTTTAGACAAAGATTAAATGTATATTAAAAGATGGTGGAAACTCATTCAGCTGCCACACTTGTTAATGTTTCACCTCAGAGACAAACTCATTTTGTGGTGTAAGGTGGCAGTTTTTCCTCCAACAGTGTGTGTTTGTCCAAATGTGAAAGTGATGACAGGATGTTAGTGACAGAAGAAGCCACGGTGGCTGCTGTCCTCTCACCCCAGCGGGCTGGTCCTGCAGTATTCCAGCTGCGTCCTGGCGGCTGAGGCCCAGCTGCAGCCACACAGGATGCGTGTGCATCAGTCTGTCCAGGACACTGAGTCGACAGCGGAGGGAGTCGTAGCCAGAATCTCTAGCTTTGGTTGGTCCTGCTCCTCTCCCAGGGCAAGGTGAGGCTTGAAGAAACAGACGTCCCACCTCTTCACTCAGCCTGAAAAACAAAATTAGCCTGTTCTCAGTACGTGGATGAACAAAGTGGGTTCCTGCACAATATCTGAAGTCAGAATTCAACAAAGGTAAACACTAAAGTCCGGTATAACAGTAGAGCTCGCCCTGCTTTGGTACTGACCAGAATCTGATTCCCTGTTTGTTGAAATGGATTTGTGCTCACGTCTTAGGCTGGACAATACAATGCAATGATGATTATCTGGTGATGTTTCTAATTTCAACAGGATGCACTGTGCTCTGGTATCAGATCATGAAGGTGAAAACTGAGAGCAAAGTCTTGAGTAATTCAAGTTTCAAGTTTCTGATTGCAGGTACAAGTCAGGCTCAAAGCCATTTATGTTGTCAATATTATATAGTTCAAAAGAGTGTGGCAATCTTGAAACATTTTAGTTGTTAGAAACCATTGTTATTTGTTATACATTAACTCATATGTTTTAAAGGGGATTCTGGTGGGTAGTCCTCAGGGCGACAGCTTTAATGCATTAAAACAGAAAGCGATAAAAGTCACATTTCTTGCCCACCTTGTTGGGATGGGGGGCCTGAATATTGTTTCTTCTTCAAAGGTGGGGGGGGGGGGGGGGTGAAAATTTTGAAAAGATTTTGAAAAAAACATGATTAGGATAAACTAATAACTAAACTTCTAGCTGATTTAATAATTTTAAATGTATATAAACCAAATAAGATAGAGCTAAAATTCTGTGCGGTGATCGCTCTGCACAAACATCTGTAAACAATGTGAACTGGAACATTGGGTTCAAAACATCTGGCTATGACTGTACGTGTACACACACACACACACACACACACACACACACACACACACACACACACACACAAAACAATATCAAATCAAAAAGGCGTGGCCAGTAGCGTGTTACTAAATCAATCAGGGCTGATGATTGAAGCACATATGAGATAGCAGACAGTCACCGACTTATTCAAGGATTTTAACATTAATAACACAGCTAAAGAAACAGGAAGCACAGTATCCAACAAAGCCAAACTCTCTGACACTTCCTCTAAATCTCCCAGGTACTTTCTGAAATCTGTGTGAAAGAAAGGAGAATAAATGTCCACAGGGACAGCTCCACCTCAGCTCTATTATTCTTCCGGTAGAAGAACATATGCAATTTAAAAAAAAAAGAAAAGAAAAAAAAAGGAGAACATCTGCAGATCATTCACACTCAAAGGCTGACTGCTGTGCTAAGACCCCAATCTGCTCATATCAACTTTTAAAATCCTCTCTCTCCCTGATATGAGCACTCTCTGCTGGTAGCAACTGGAACTGCACAACTTAAACAAGCTCAACCACAGAAAATGATCAGAGCCAGTAGAAGTGATGAACAGAGACAGAATGAGCTTACCCCACACGTGCATCAGGCTTCTGGTTCTCTTCCGCAGTCTCTGTCTTTCTCCCCATCTCCTTATTCAGTGTGCCAATCTCCCAGGCAATCGAGTCGACCAACTACAAAGACACACGCAACAATACAACAAGAAAGGATAAAAAAACATTGCTTTTAAAAAAGAATGTAGGTATATTCCATCACAACCTTTCTATGGTACTATGGCATCCCTCTAGGGACAAAGAGACAAGACAGGAGTGGAGTGCAGCTAGCGACTCTGAGGAGACGAGAAAAACCTTGACTGGGAAGCCTGTCAGACAATGGACACTGATTAGGACATCCCCTACTATTTATTGTCACATATATAGTCACATTAGAACTGGAAACCGGAAACGTAAGGCTCTGATAGCTTAGTAAAAGTGCATCTTGACACGATCAGTTTTTTAGCTTGAACACATCCTCTTCTGTACCTGCTATACAGAAATCTGATAAAACAGAGTTGTACTTTAACACTAAAGTTTTTTAAGCATTTTACGGGCATCGTTAACCACCCTTATCCATCCATCCATCCATCCATCTGAGCTGAGGTCAGAGTGCTAAGGGTGATACTGGCAGAATGTGAACTTTTTTTTACAAGCAATAGACCAGTTCATTGTTATTGTTTTGATCCGGGTTTTTCGCGCATGAGCGCCGGACTGGTAGGCAAAAGGCGAACACAATGGCAGACGAAAACAAAGAACACGAGGATTTCTCGACATATTTTTCTTCTTTAGAGAACGTATCACAAGATCGTTCTAAGAGTAAGTTGATGGTTGATGGTATCAGATTGCCAGATCCACACAGCAAAAGCCTGAAGGGATGGAGCGAGTCTGTGAAATGCTGGCCAAGTGTTCCGTACGGGGACATATACAGCTACCTTATAAACACGCAGGCCAGTACAGACGAGAGAGCATGAAAGCCCTGAAATCACTGGACGGCTACAATTATTTCATATCGGGACATGTTCAGACATGTTTGTGTAACATACGAAAGCGGAGTCGGACACAAACAGCGCATCAGCAAAGAGGAAGACCCGCCACCGGTAGGTTAAAAAAACATTGTTCACAAAGGATTATTTTGGTGCCAGAGGGTTTGCATACATTGTACATGCACGTATATTATTACGAAACGAACGTTTACGTCTTGACTTAAGTATATATCCTAATTTTTTATTTATATAATTATTTAAGTAGAACAATGACCAGTGCAAATTTAAGTTGTATTTACCGGAGATGAAGTGTAGACTGCATATTCTGTCGTGGTATGATGGCTCCCACAGTCGATTGGGATTGTCTGCCTGCATCCTTTTCATTGAAAATATCCATTTCTTTCTTCGGTAAACGAAAGAAACGTACATCCGACGATTTGGAATGCTTCTGTGTGCAACCGGGAGCACAACAAGTGGTAGGCATTGTTTAGATTCCAAAAATAAACTAACTAAAAGTACGCTCTAATTCCCCTGTTTTGTCACGGTGGTAGGCGAGAACAGTACTGTTTTTGCCTATCAGTGTGACCCGGATGTAGGGCGGATGTAGCTTGTGACGTCACGCGTAAACTGGTCTATATGTGTCTCACATACCTGCGTCATTAAGGAGGTATGTGAGGCACAAATTGATCTGATTACCTTAAGTGACCATACAACAGGCAGTCACTGTGATGGTGATGGAAAAAACAATACGTTGTTGAAAACGTTAAAGGTTTAACATAATTAAAGATGAAAATTGTACAGTTTTCTTTTTGTTTTGTTCAGTTTAGTTAGTTTTGTTAAAATATCTTATTTATCGTGTTAAAGTTTCTGTATCATGCTTTTTTTAAAGTACTTCTTGATTCTGAGATCATACAAGTTTTTATATGTTAGAAAGTTCACATATTATTATGACCCGAGGAAAAAAAATACAAAGATTCAATGAAAAAGTGGATTTTTAAGGGTTTTTAGCTCAAGGCTCATAAAAAATGTTGCATGACCGATGACGTAATTCGTAGACAAGCGTTGATCTGTTGACATGGTAACAGGATACTTCCTGCTTGCAAACTCGCTTTTCTCGAACACAAATAGACGGATTACACATGGTTAAAAAGAGTGTCACGTATGGTTGCTCAAATACCAACAAGGAGAATGTGTCATTACACACATTTCCGAACCCGAAAAGTCCCGGTGTGCGAAATTCAGTTCCCCTGTGAAAATCTGTTCCCCTTTGTGTCGGGAGCACTGCAGCTTGAGAGGCGGGGTTTCACGGCACTTCTGATCGGTTTCTCGGTAAAACAGCTCATATAATCATGTCAAGGTTGTAACATTCAGTTTAATCGGCAGCTGTTGTTTACAAAATTGTAAAATAAAAATAAATAAACGTGGTGTTTCAGGCAGCTGAGATATCCATTCTCTCCTCTCCTCCCCCCATAACTTTGGGAAATAAAGAGCAACTGTTTCCAAATTGTTATGTGTGATAGCATGTAGTATACTAGAAATTTCCTTAATCCAGTAATCTGTCATATCTGTCACACTCTCGTCTTTTCAGGAAGTCTTAATTTTTGTGCCCTGCTATCAGCCAGTTTCCATCCTCTTATTTCAGTAATGGAAAATCATAAATACACACTACGTGTTGGAATACTGTGTTTGATGGCATATTTTATTTGTCAGGCTTAAGTGATAAAAGTTGGAAAAAGACAAGATTATCTTGGCGTTTAAAATAACACAAAACACAAACTGAATTTCGCACAACACCGGAGAAGCTCACTGACGCTGCAGCTCCTCTTCCTCACTCCTCACACCGTGGGAGCAGAGGAAACCGCGCAGCGGCAGCCAGACGTTTTACCCACGCTGAAGTCTCTGGTGGTGTTACGTCAGGTGGAGCTGCTCCATTTGAGCACCCTGAGCGCAGAGAAGCTCTGTGCGCTCAATCAGAGCCCACCGAGATCTCTGGTCTTCTTCTCTCCTCCTCACTCATCGCGCATGGGAGTGGAGAAATCTGGCTGTCATCACAGCAGCCTGCTGTGAAGGGACGTGTTATCCACACTACCTCTCAGCACGGCTCTGCTACCCCGCAGAACCCTGAGGCGTTTAAAGCCGTGGTGGGGATAGACCCACAGCCCTTTCGGTTCGGAACCCCCCCCCCCCCCCCCCCCCCGGAGAATATGAGCGCTATCCTTCGACGAGTTGTTTCCGTGTTTACATCTGAACTGGCAGCCAGAACTGCGATTATAAGCCCCGATTCCAATTATACACCAGCAACTCATTTCGTTTATTCTCCTAAAATGTGTAGACAGACTTACCTGTATCGAAACAGACGCTAGCGCTGTCTTTCGTGTTACACTCATCACTTTCTGAATCGCCATTCGAACTTGTGTACTCCATTGTACTCTCTGTAGCGTAGCCTGAGCTCCGCCTACGTACCACGTGACCCAAATTGTGGATTTTCAGCCTAGCGGTCGCCGAGGGACAATTTTTAGTCCTCAAAAAAACCTTCAACGCCGCAATCACGATCTTAATGCCACATTTTTTGAAAATATGGTCACTAATGCACGTATTTACGAGTTGGTCGATCTCAAAATCAAGAAGTACTTTAAGCCTTTCAAAGTTAACTATAGGCATGTATATATGCTGAAATATTACCTTTGGCACTACGGAGTATTCATCCGTTATGAGATATTGGTGGTATTTTCCAAACTGGAAGAAAGATGCTAGCTTTCACTGCGACACTGCCTCTCCCCGAGTGGGTGTTGCCCATTTCCATGTCAAGTAAAGTCTGGCGGCTCGCCTGGCTTATAATACAGTGAGGGAACCTCTAAGCACACTATCACTCAACATTACTGTTACAATTTAGTAAGTGGTTTGATTTACTTAAGGCCCCCCGATAAGCCACTTTGGTAATGGCCGAGGTTCACCAAGCATGGGTAAGGTGACGGTTACAGACAAACACAAGCTTGTGGGTGTGCAGCGAGCTCCCAAAAATAAAATCCAACCACTTCTAGAAATTAGGCTCTTCATGAGGAAGGCTGAACAAAGTCTGAGACCTCTCGCAGCCAAAAACACATTTTCGCCACTTGACATTTTATAAATAGCTAAAAAAAACTGGCAGTAGCTGTTAATGTGCAGATTAGGTGCTAAAAGAGCCTGCATTTCAACTTTGAGCAGAGATGATAAAGGTCTGCCTCACATAACCGCTCACTGGTTGAAGAAAGAGGGCGTGTTGTTTACTAGGCAGGGGCGGTGCGGTCAAGGTAGGTAGTTCCAGGAGGAGGCCGGTAATCAACTATCTACGTGGGCCAGTAATGAGCCACTCGCAATCTGCGTAGATGGGTCTCCAGCCAGACATTCCCTCAGAAATTTGAGTGTGCAAAGGGGCATTACCAGTAGTGTGTTTGTAACATACTATGAACTAGGCTGAGCTTGATTCTCAGCAGGAGGTGATAGCCCTTACCCCTTTTGGAAAGTGGTAATGGCTATTAGTCTTTGATTGAATGTTTCTGAATGGTTTCCCTGATGGAAGTGGGATCTGTGGCAATACATCTGGCCCTTTTCTGGACTTGTGCAGCATAGACTGTGTCTAAGTCGTGTAGACGGCATCCCACAATCCCCTGTGCTGTCCTCACCACCCGTGTAAAGTTTTCCTCTCCTGTGCCACGTAGCTTCCATACCACACTGTTGCATTGAGATAAAGGATGCTTTCAATTGTAGCTCTAAAAAAGTCCAGTTGGTTTCAGTTTCCTGAGAAAGAAGAGCCATTGTTGGGCCTTCTTCACCAGGTGGGAGGTGTTCTCAGTCCAGGAGAGGTTGGAGAAGATGTGAATGCCCAGGCTGTCCACATGCTCCACCACCTCCCATTGTATGCAGAGAGTAGCGTGTTCAGGCTTCCTAGGCCTCCTGTAGTCCAGTATGACCTCTTTGGTCTTGCTAATGTTCAGGGTTAGGTTGTTCCTGGAGCACCACTGTCAGATTGTGGATCTCCTCTCTACAGGTGGCCTCATCATTGTTGGATATGAGACCCAATACAATAGTGTCGTCTGCCAACTTCACAACCATGTTTGTGAGGTGGATAACAGAGCAGTCATGGGTGAAGAGAGTGAAGAAGACAGGGCTGAGGACACAACCCTGCTGCGTTCCAGTGTTGAGGATCAGTGGGGCGGATGTGAGTTTCCCTATGCTCACCATCTGGGGCCTTTTGGTGAGGAAGTCACTGATCCAAGAGCAGAGCGGTGCAGAAAATCCCAGGTTGTGGCGCTTCGGGAAGCTGTTAAAGGCTGAGATAAAGTCCATGAATAGCATCTTAACATAGGTGTTGGGATGCTGCAGAGGAGTCAGAGCTGTGTGAAGTTTCATCAAGACAGCATCCTCTGTTGAACGATTCTCCCTGTAGGCGAACTGCTGGCTGTCCAGGCCAGCAGGGATGGCGTCATTGATGTACTTCAGGAGGATCCTCTTGAAGCACGAACGAAGGGATTCTCTGTCATCCTCAGGGCAACAGCTTCAATGAACTCAGGTAATGTATGGTTGTATGCATATAAATAATATCATCAAACTCGTAAAAAAGTATTAAACTTAATGTAACCGAAGTTTGTCTTTAATATTAATGGCTTGCTATTATTTTTGCCATATTTTAAGCTCCTCTATTTTGGGTCTCTGAATTTTATTGATGATGAAGTTCATGCCCGGCTAAAAGTAACGTGCCATCTTTCCAGAGAGAACGAGTGTCTGCACAGGCAGTGAACACTTTGCTTCATCCTTTGTTTTGACTGCAGGTACGAGTCAGACTAAAAACCTTTTATATTGTTGTTAATATTATAGTTTAAAAAGTGTAGCAATGTTAAAAAAAATTCTACTTGTTAGAAACCATTTTTATATGATGTATGTAACCGTTCTAAATTTTTAAAGGGATTCTGGGTAATCTTTAGAGCGACGGCTTTAATGCATTTGACCCATTTTGCCGAGACGAGGGGCCTAAGAATAATTCATTCTTCAAAGGGTGGCGCAACAGAAAACTTTTGAGAACCACTGGTGCAGACGGACATGTGGTAGTTCTCTGTTGATCACTGTTGTGTTTAGCTGCTCAGGTCGGCCGCAAGCCTTTATCCATCTTTTACATTTTTTTAGACTTCTTTTAGGTTTAGGGAAACAAATTAACTGTATTCCATCCTCTAAACCTTTGTGATACTGTATGTCTGAATTGTATTTCCCCCACTGACAACATTTAACCATGTTTACCGATATTTCTAACGAAATCGCTCTGATTGCTGTGTGTTAGTAATGGAAAATCTCCACAATGTTGTCAGAGCCGCAGCTCCCATGGGTAAGCGGTGTTTCACTTTGGGACAAATTATCATCGCTGATTGGTCAGTTATTGAAGGAAATCCCAGACTGATTGACAGGCGGCGTCACGTCAGTTCCACATAAATAGCCATGTACCTTGTGCTTGAATCTATGCATACACACAGTTTTATATCTGGATCTTTTGTGCTTCCTCAGATTTTGGTACATGTGTGCTAAATTTGCAATTTGTCTAATCTTAGCTATAAAAAGAAGCCTTGAACCATTGTGTTTTCAACACTTTACTCCTCCATGAGTTCAGGCAAATTCTTTCTGAAAACTCCTCACAGTAGAAATGTCACCCTGAATAACTGAGCAGACCGAGGTCTTCTGCAATCCCAAAAAGCAACACATGTCCTCACACAGCTGTAGCAGGCATAGACAGGTGTAGAAACAGGCCAGTCCAACACAATGAAAACCAGCAGAGCTGACAGATTTACGCCGTAAATCAGCCTGGTCTCATCAAACTCCTCATGTCAAACTGTGTTTTCATATCTCTGCTCGCCATGGGCTTGGGTCTGTGTAGTTCATTGAATCTTGCTCTGATCTTTGTAGACTCCCCTTTGTTTCATTTCCTTGTTTCTTTGGCTGACTGACCAGATTTTCTGTTGACCAACAGCTGCAACAGAAACTGGAAACATGGAGCTCAGCTGTTTCAGAGCAGGTCATCAACTCTGACTCTTTATTCCACAAGCTGACGAACCGACATGACCATGTTACCTGAGGAGTCAGTCAGGTTGCACTGAGGAGCATGCATTACTGTTCAACGACTGGCCTCCCTTCATAATGGAAAGATCAACTTTATATGATTTGGGGAAAGAAAAAACAAAGCCATGAACATTATGGAAACAAACTTAAAGAAAGAGACAAAGAAATCAAGTACAGGTGTGAATACAGACCCGGAAAGGAGCCATGTTTGTGAAAGTACAGATACAAGCTGAAGCAGCGCTGAAGACTCCAGTAAAACCGGTTTTAGCCGAGAAATCATCCTTCAGTTAGGGAAAAAATAAAATAAAAAAACACGAGTCTACAGCAACTGTAGTCACCTCTTACAGTTAAATTAAGTACTAGTGTATAAGCACAACACTGCCAGCATATATTTAGTCATTTTAACACAACAAGGTCTTGTCTTGTTGGAGTGAGAGCAGCATGAGCCGGTTACTTGTCTCAAGGTATGCTGAAGTTTTATACAGTTATGCTTTTAAAACCATAAAACCTTCCCCCCATACAGTTCCTGTGGTTTCCTGCTTTTAGTGAGACACCAACACAGTAATGGAGGGATTTTATAAAACCCGGCGTTGCCCCCTCTCCCACTTGCTGCTGTGCACTGCTACTCAGCTGGCTGAAGGAAGGCTACCACGCTTTCCCTCGCAAGAAACAGAAATTCATAGCTTGACCAGAAAAATAACCCTGGCATCTGGGAACGGTTCCTGTAGTTGAAAACTCTCTTCAGAAGAACTTTTATCATCTCTTACTGCCGGTGTGAAACCTGTTTTTATCAAAGGCAAAATCCCTCAAATTTGCAATATGGTCAAATTTGACCAGACTAATTTGTTCCTGGGAGATTAATATAATACTCACAACTGTCTGACTTCATGAAAAAAAAACCTCTGTTGTGAAATCAGAGACTACCCAAACTTAACTAAAACTGCAACAGGAGGCTACAGGCTAAAAAAAAAAACAAAAACAAAAAAACAAAGAGCTTTACTCAGGCTGATCCCTCCTCTGATACCTTTGCTGGTCCATTTTAGCAGGGCTAGGTGATATGGCTTAAAAATAAAATCTCCAATTTTACTATACCAAATCCGATTCATCAAATTTTTCCTCCTTTTCATTTCACAAAAAGAAATTTAAGAACTAATTTTAAGAACTTGCTTTTATGTCAAGCATTTCGTCTGGAAGTTGCCCTGAATTCAAAGTGCAACTAAAAACAAGATGGCGGCCCTGCCATTGTAAACAATGAAAATATAACTAAATGTTTGCTGCTACTGGTTTTACACAATGAGCTAAGGACAGGCTTCACCTCACTTGTGCAATTTCAGCCCTACCTTCTAGTACCTCCTTCTGGAGTAAGAGAGCTCTGCATTCGCCCCAAGCTCCTCAACAGAAACCTGAAAAGGTTCTTTGTGGGAACAGCCCCACAGCAGAAGGCTGTTCCTAATTACGGTGAGTTCACACACCTTGAAGAAACTGCCCTTCCTCTCCTGCTCACGGGACGAACTGATCATGCGTGAGGACATCTTGTCTCTTCTCCGCTTAGCCATCTGTGGAAGAGAGAAGGCAGTGGATATGAGGAAGAAAAGGCAAAAACAAAAAGAAGACCCATTTAAATTAGACAGAATATGAGGCTGTGTGACATTCCAGATTTAGACTTCTGTCAAGCAATGAAAGCGTTATGAACCGGTGAATTCATCCCAACACCCTTTCACCTGGCATTAACCTGCACCTGTTTCACCAGCACTAATTTGGGGCTAGCATTTTACAAATGTAGCATCCTTAAGGAGGAAAGGATGGTGGTCAGAGCTCCATTAACAGCAATACAGATATGTTCAAAGTTTGCCCAACATGTCACTCTGACTCCAAACTCTTGTTTTATTTTTTTTAAAACAAGGTAAAGCTCAGGAACAGACTATCAGTAGGGCACTAAAAGAGTCAGAGGAAGAAAAAGTTTATCACAAGGAGCCATTTACTACAGAGGAACACCAGCTGACCATCCAGGCTGCTGAGCTTCACATATTCCGCGCCGTCATTTCATGTTTTCACCGTTTTGGTCGATTTTTCTCCCAGATATACAAACAGGGTTTCTACACATCTCTTATGACTACATTTCAGATTTTTCCAAACTGAATCATTCAGATTTCTCAGGCCTTTAAGTCTGATTTATCATTTAAAATCCAAACTTCCCTGTAAACTTATGGCAGATGTTTCAAGGAATGGAGGACAGATGAGGAAGAGACAGAACAAGGTACAAAGATGGGACTGACAGAGGGAAAGAAGGTAGAACACAACAAAAACGGATAAAAGGAAGGATGAAGAAGACAAGGATGCATGAAAGAGGGAAAGGAAGGCTAGAAAGAAAGGACACAGGGAGGGAAAGAAGATAAAAAAGACACAAGAAAACAGCAGAAAAGGAAGGAATTAGAGCCACGAAGAAGAATGGAAGGAAGCAAGGAAGGAGGGAGGGAAGACTACAAGAAAGGAAAAGAAAAGAAGTGTGTGAGGGTTGGGGGCTGAGATGATAAGGAACAAAGGAAATAAGGAAAAACTAGGGAAATGTAAGCTCAGCAGGAAAGAAAGACAGAGAAGACAGACATGTCGAAAATAGGACAAAGTCTGGAGAAAAAAAAACCAAAATCGAAACAGAATAAAAAAAACATTTTAAAAGATACAAAGGCTGGGACAGGGAAATTGACATTAAAGAGCATAGGCAATCTTAAACAGAAGAGTTTTGAGTTGATGGAGTCCAGTTTAGCCTGTTTTACAGTAACTCCTCCCTCCCTAATAACTGTGCTCAGCCTAATAACCATTAATATAAAAGGCTATAAAAATATATTTCTTCTTTCTATCCGTATTCAAACAACAAAACATGTTCACCACTAGATGGACAATTCTTTATGACTGATTTAACTAGACACAAATTGTGAAGATGGCCCTTATAATCCCTTATCAGAGCTTCAAAGGAGGAGAAAAGGAGCCGCCCTTTCTAATTGTTTTTCCCTCAGCTAGGACTGAATGACTAACACTATTGATGTCTACCTTTTCTTCCATAAGTCTCATCCCACAGTCACTCTGTAAACAATGACTTTTAAAGCTCACTCGCTTTTCAAAAAAGAAAAAAGATGTGCATTAAATGGCTGTGATGGTTTGGTTCCTCTTTGACACCTTCTGTGTGAGTCCATCTTGGATCAGACACCAGTGCAGGATGATAACCTGGAAATTACCTCTACAGCAGCACAATGAACGTCTAAATATGGCATCAAGATGTGACTTAAGCACACTTTGAACTTTGACAAAAGAGCTTTCAGGCATAGTTGTTCCATTGTTTTCTGACCTATGTGCAGCTTACAGCTGAATGTGCACTGTTTTAAATTCAAATAGTTTCTGTGTGTGTGTGTCTGCTGACAAGCCTACAACTTACTGGTTTTTCCCTAATTAAGACATTGTGTCATTTCTGCAGTGATTTTTTTTTCAAAACCTCAGCGTCTAAAATGCATCCCGTCTCCAACATGTTCAAGGAAACTATAACCAATAACTTCACAAAAACTCACTTCATGAAACGAACCCTTTAAAAACATTTTCATTTTCTTCCTGATCTAAAATACACTGTTAGTTCAACTATTAACAGACAATTCACAGTTTCTACCTTATTATTTTTTATTTGTCCGATTTCCAGGAGAAAAAAATAGGGCATTACATTACAGTGAAAATCTTTCAAATGAAACGAGATACCATCGCCTACACACCAGCAACAAGTTCTACAGGATTCCCTCGAGGATTTACAGTACAAGGAAGTACAATCTTTTTGCCCAGAAACTAAATATAAAGCAGCATTACAGTCACACTCCCTTCTGTTTGAAGGGGAATCTCCATCTGGGCATGGCAGAGTTGGACTCAACACAAAGTCAGATTTTGGAGCTCTTCATTTCTGCTTTATCAGAAACACTAAACATGTTCTACCCAGCTGATTGTTAATCACCCCCTAAATGTAAAACAGGAACAATTAGTAACAGCAATGCAATGGTATCAACATTTACAGTTCTTTTGCAGCCCAACCATAAGGACAACACGTCCTTCTTAATCTTGGACGTTCTATGACAGCCTTTTGAAGGCCATACTTTCACAATGATTCTACAAGAACTACAGCATCAGAAACAATTAATTTCCTCCATAATAATACCAAATTCATTCTGTAGCCGAAACAACACACCGGTCACAGGCATGGGGGGGACTGAATGCTGGCCTGTGCTTATTATGTTGTAAGCTGTATATGGATGTCAATATATCCAGAAGGTGTTAAAGTTCACAATTAAGTCCTAAAAACACATACACAGCAAAATGAACCAAACCCACATCAGTTTGATGCATTAAGGTTGCAGCCTTGTTGTTGAGCTGAATGGTTGCTTCATAGATAAAGATGTCATGTAGTTTTATCAATGTTCTGTTCAGCACATCCTGTACAGTCACAAGGAAAAATAGCCCAGCCCATGATTTCCAAGCTTGTAGAACCTCCTTTTTTTGTAGCAATACGTCATTGTCTGTTTTACTGCATCAGTCTCTCACATCAATGCAGAGGACTTTTGGTCCCCGCTTCTTCATAACGTTGCGTTAATGCACTGAGGTGAGAGACATCTGTTTCCACGTCGCTCTCTGAAGGTCCCACCTCAGCTAACTCAGTGGAAGTGATGGAATAAACGCTGACAGATGACATGGCCACAGGTAGAAATAACTCATGAATTATCTGGTAAACTTTGGACCAGAGTACTCAAAAAATAAACATCTTAATCAATCACTTAGTCTGGATGGCATTAACTTGGCCTCTGGTAATAAAGTAAAAAATCTTGGTGTTATTTTTGACCAAGACATGTCATTTAAATCCCATATTAAACAGGTTTCCAGAGTTTCCTTTTTTCACCTCCGGAATATCGCCAAAATTAGAAACATTCTGTCCAGGAGTGATGCTGAAAAACTAGTCCATGCATTTGTTACTTCAAGGCTGGACTATTGTAATTCTTTACTATCAGGAAGTCCACAAAATGCAGTTCAAAGTCTTCAGCTGATCCAAAATGCTGCAGCAAGAGTTCTGATGAAAATCAACAAGAGGGATCATATTTCTCCAATTTAGCTTCCCTTCATTGGCTTCCTGTTAAATCAAGAATAGAATTTAAAATTCTTCTAATAACGTATAAAGCCCTTAATAATCAAGCTCCATCATATATCAGAGCTCTGATTACCCCGTATGTTCCTAACAGAGCACTTCGCTCTCAGACTGCAGGTCTGCTGGTGGTTCCTAGAGTCTCTAAAAGTAGAATGGGAGGCAGATCCTTTAGCTATCAGGCTCCTCTCCTGTGGAACCAACTCCCAGTTTTGGTCCGTGAGGCAGACACCCTGTCTACTTTTAAGATTAATCTTAAAACTTTCCTTTTTGACAAAGCTTATAGAGTGGCTCATGTTACCCTGAGCTACCTCTATAGTTATGCTGCTATAGGCTTAGGCTACTGGAGGACATCAGGGCCTAGTTTTCTCACTCTATAGAGTTCTACTGTTCTCCAGTTCTGCATTGCTTGTCGTCATTTCAGCTTTTAACTTTTTGTTCTCTCTCTTTTTTTTCTTCATAGTAGGTACACCTGGTCTGGCGTTCTGTTATCTGTGACATCATCCAGGAAAGACAGATCACCCGCTATTACCATCTAATGTAGAACAGATTACTGGATCAATGTTTGCTTCTGTGCTTGTTTGTCTCTCTTGTTGTGTCTCTGCTCTGTCTTCTCTAACCCCCAGTCGGTCGAGGCAGATGACCGTTCATACTGAGCCCGGTTCTGCTGGAGGGTTTCCTTCCCATTAATGGGGAGTTTTCCTCTCCACTGTTGCTTCATGCAAAGCCATGGACAATGCAGATGACTCTCCCTGTGGCTCTACGCTTTTTGAGGAGGAGTGAATGCTGCTTGTCAAGACTTGATGCAATCAACTGGGTTCCCTTATATAATAAACTTTTTGACCAATCTGTATAATCTGATACAATCTGTATGTGACTTTGGAAAGTGCCTTGAGATGACATGTATCATGAATTGGTGCTATATAAATAAAATTGAATTTAATTGAATTAACTGCAAGAGCAGCGACAGACACGCTTACCAAGGGAAGTTGTTGTCAAACCGCTGAACTTTTTGACCTGCTGGTTCGCATAGATCCAAAAACCTTTGACCACCACTACTTTCATTCATGGCCAGTTTGAGATGCTCCTACAAAAGTTAAAATGATTGAACACCGACAAACCTCAGACTGGCAGATGTCCGCTTTCCAATCTTTCTGATTGGCTAATGTCCTGGCTCTGCTACGTTCATTGGTTTAGAGCAGCTTCTGTTTAAAACCTTGACTAAAAAGTGTAAACTGAACTTTTTGCGCTCGTTTTCCAATTGACGGAAATCTGTTGCAGCGATGGAGAACTTTAACCCATGATTTAGATGTAACTGTGTTAGAAAATGTAGCTAATTTCACACGTAACATATCCCTCTTGCTGTACAATAATGGACCTTAAGCATTGAAACGGTCTGACCCGACCGACCGAAGATGTGATGGCTTCACTTTCAAATGTGGACAGAAATCCAGTGGTCTAATATTTAGATGTTGAAAAAGCATGAATTCAAATGATTTTCAAGCCTAAACACACAGTTGGACACAAAAGTAGAACATACGTGTGAATTCAGTGTAATCTCATTGTAGAAACAGTTTCCTGCCAACATCTTGTGCACAGATGAAATCAGTTTGTTAGTCTGTACGATGTGAACACAGTAAAATTATGTGGAGGCAGCAAAAGTAATTAAAATCAAATGTTAGCGTAAAGTAGAATTTTATTGTCATCAAAGATTTTGTTTTCCTCTAGAACCTCTGCTGCTGAAACACAGTGCTCAGTGTGTTTGACTGAAGGTACTATCGAGTACATCCCCTGGAGGATTGGTCCTCTATAGATCCGACCAATTCCTAACTGCGATCTTCTACCTGTGAAAATGTAGCCATAGTTTGAATTCTTGACCCTTGAGTCAGGGTTAATGCAGAACACAGCATTAGTCTCCTGTGTGACCAGTACCAGCACTAAGCACATTAGCAGATTTCAGTGGATATGAGAAAAACAACCTCTCAGCCAGGACAAGGGAAGCAGATTTCTGCCTCTGACCAGTAACCTAGTCAAAAATAAACATTTAGATTAGTGACATAATCTGATGTGTCCCTATGACCACTCTACAGATATATGCAACTTTTAATTAGTGTGGAATCAATAAATGCAACCCAACTCTGTAAACCAGACCATGCAGGGAGGGTCCTAAAAGCAGCTGACTCCAGACCAGTTTGTTTGGCAATATAGCAAACAGCTGTAATCGGAGCTGTAATCGGCAAGCTGCAACACAGGTATAAAATGAGGGATCGAAAAGTTACTGTAATGCATACGTTTTATATATATAGATAAATAAACACACACTTTACATACTGCATATTAAAACAATGTAAAGCATGTGAGATATAAATATACATGTTCATAGCTTATATTTGTGCACTTATGCTAACCATAATATAAGCTTGAAATTAATTTAAATATTGTAAAACATTAAAATGTACCTTATTTTGAAAAAACAACACTGCCTGCTTCTTCGTGTCTGGCTGTGAAGCTGCTAGTGGCTACAGTGCTGCACTGCTCTCAGGAGGGAAGGAAAACTAGAGACAACGGCATATTTGGCGACTTTTTTAAACAAACAGCTGTAGATAAATATAAGAAACAGCTCAAAAATAACCTACTGGAATACATAAAAGTGTAATTGTAATGCAACATTGACCATCTCGACATAGACGATATATTCTCATCCTACATCTCTTTAAAAAAACGTTGGTATGTTATGTTGTACTGAAACAGTAACTTCCGTCTGGGATTATTAAAGTATATCTGATTCTGATTCTGATATTTGTAAAATCTCGATATATTGCTCAGCCCTTCTCAACGCTGTCTCACAGACACACTGCAGCTGCCTCAGTCGGAAAGTCATGCAGTCAGAGCAGATAAAAAACCCACTTCACTCCATTTTCACACTGCAAATGTATCACACATGTGCAAAGCTGCCAATGATTCCACCATAGAATACAAAGCGGGATATAAATATATTGTAAATACAGTTCTTGATCTAGTCTCTTTTTTTCTCTGAAACTGCACTAAAATAATTCCCTGAATTAGGGCTGGACTGTTTAGGGGAAAAAAGCATATCGATAAAATAGAAATCATATTGATCGGTATCGATAATTATCAAAAAATTCTAAACATATATTTTAAGGGCTGCCCTGGCCATTTTATGCTGTTGCTTAGTGACCTACTTTTAGATATAGTAAACACAAACACTGAATTCAAACTCAACCCTTTATTCAACCAACCTCCTCTTTGAAGGCGGCGGGGCTTGGTTCCTGGGTCGGCGTCTGTGATTGGTTGGGACGATGTAATGACTGTAGTATAGAGTAACTTAGTTCACGCGTGACTTCATGCGTGATGTCCGCGCTACTTCCGGGTTATGCCGGTAGGCAAAAGCAGGACTGTTCTCGCCAAACACCGTGACAAAACGGGTGAATTAGAGCGTGCTTTTAGTTAGTTTATTTTTGGAATCTAAACAATGCCTACGACTTGTTGTGCTCCCGATTGCACACAGAGGCATTCCAAATCGTCGGATGTACGTTTCTTTCGTTTACCGAAGGACGAAGACAGAAGTAAGAAATGGATAATTTCAATGAAAAGGGCGCAGGCAGACAATCCCAATCGACTATGGGAGCCATCATACCACGACAGAATTTGCAGTCTACACTTCATCTCAGGTAAATACAACTTAATTCTGCACTGGTCATTGTTCTACTTAAATAGCGGCGGAGGGGAGGTGGCGATCGCTAGACGGGGCCAGGAGAAGCGGAGTAGATGCGCTGCAGCAGCCGCAGGCCGCATCATTTTTGTTTTCTTCGTGCAATCATTGTGCAATAATGTGCACCAGAGAGCGACTGCAATACGCCCCTGTTCACGCGCACTAGTACGTCTGTGTTTACGCTGCAACGTCGCCGACATTCAACCATTTCATGGTTTTCATGCTCTCTCGTCTGTACTGGCCTGCCGTGTTTATAAGGTAGCTGTATATGTCGCGGTACGGAACACTTGGCCAGCATTTCACAGACTCGCTCCATCCCTTCAGGCTTTTGCTGTGTGAATCTGGCAATCTGATACCATCAACCATCAACATACTCTTAAAACGATCTTGTGATACATTATCTAAAGAAGAAAAATCCATCGAGAACTGGTCAGTTTCCTTTGTGTGCGCCCGCTATGTGTTCGCCTTCTGCCTACCAGTCCGGCGCGCATGCGCGAAAAACCCGGATGAAAACAATAGCAGTAAACTGGTCTATTAACCTACATTATAGGCTGGAATGCAAAAGGAAGGAAAAATGTTCTTCTATTGAACTTTTTATTTACCCTACTTTTTTCTATTGCACCACATATCTGTCGACCAAAACTATTATCACCATTATCATTATTTATTTCTCCCAAAGGCAATTATTAGGGGTGTAAATCGCCGGCTTTATCACTATATGATGTTAAATCGATTTGTTAGGATGATGATATATTTGCCGATATAACAAAGCATGTTACTATTATTTACATTGATATTAAGTCACAAATAAAAACAAATATAATTTCACCTTTTTATTTCCAAGCAGGTATTTAAATAAAAAATGCATTGTTCTAATTTTAAAATAATAATAATAATAATAATAATAATAATAATAATAATAATAATAATAATGATAGATCACCGCTTCACATTAGTCTAATGTAGGGCTGGGCAATATGGCTTACAAATAAAATCTCCAATGTTATTATACCAAATCTGATTCATAAATTTTTTTCCTCCTTTTTGTTTCACAAAAAGAAATTAAAGAAATGACTTAAAAAATTTTAAAGTGCAACTAAATCCAAGCTGTGAAACACGCTAGTAAAACAAGATGGCAGCCCTGCCGTTGTAAACTATGAAAATATAAATAAATGTTTGCTGCTAGTGGGGTTTAGGGGTGTAAATAATAATCGTTTTGTATCGATGCATCGATGCAACAGCCGACGATCCGATGCATCGACACGTCCGCAAGAGTGTCGATTCATGTTTTTTTTCCCTCCGGTCTATTTTTATCTATTTGCTCCTGGACGTAATTCTGACTCCCGTGCTGCGGTGGTGGTAAACCTTTTTTGCCCTCCTACATCACTTCCTTTAGCCACTACCCTCTTTCCGCTTGCACACACACTCGCGTAAACAGTACGCAAGACAGACATGGCGGAGATAATGGAGGTGAAAGAAGAGGTAGGCAAGACAGACGTGGCGGAGGAAAAAGAAGACACACCCCTTGCGGGTTCAAGTCGTTTGTGTGGAAGTATTTCGGGTTCCGTAAGGATGGAAAAAAACTGATAAAGGATATGGCTGTATGCAGAGATTGTCGTTGCGAAATTCGCTACTGTGGCAACACATCCAATTTGTCTGCTCACCTGAGAAGACGCCATGGTGTCCAAGGCGAAGAAAAAGCACAGCCCTCTACTTTGCCACTGACAACATTTTTCCCTCAGAAGTTTTCCCACAGCTCTAAGAGGGCGAGGAATATATCCAAGGCAATCGCGTTCTTCATATGTACAGACATACGTCCCTATTGCGTCGTGGAGAACGAAGGCTTCCGATACCTGCTCGACACTCTGGAGCCGAGGTATTGCATTCCCTCGCGACAGCACTTCAGCGAATCATTGATTCCAAAGTTATATGCCAAAGTTCGTGATAGTGTCATTCAAGAGTTGCAGGAGGCACAGCGCGTAGCTGTAACATGTGACGGCTGGACTTCCTGCACTACAGAATCCTTCATCACAGTAACATGTCACTTCATTGACCACGGATGGGAGATGCACAATAACGTCTTACAGACGCGAGTGCTGGCGGAGACACATTCAGGAGTTAACATCGGACACGTTCGACGAGCTGCGTGTGAAGAGTGGGGTCTGAGTGACAAAGCACCAGCCCTCGTCACGGATAATGCATCTAATATGAAGAGGGCTGGAGAAGAGGCAGGGATGTCACCCCACATCATGTGCTTCGCGCACACACTCCATCTGTCCACTCAAGATGGCCTCAAGATCACAGGCACAGACAGGCTTTTGGGTCGAGTTAGGAGAATTGTGAGTTTTTTCCATCGCAGCGCAATTGCCACCGCAGTGTACAAGGAAAAACAAAAACTGCTTGACCTCCCGTGCCACAAACTTAAAGCGGACGTAAAGACAAGGTGGAACAGTTCATTCGAGATGTTAGAGCGGTTCCTGGAGCAACAGCCTGCGGTGACAGCAACCCTCCTGGACAAGAAGCTGAGGAAAGGCACAAGCGACATTCACGCTCTCACGGAAAGTGACCTATCCGCAGCAGAGCAAATAGTTAGCTTGTTTGCCCCACTGAAAGCTGCCACCACGCTCATGTGCGAAGAAAAGCAACCCACAGTGTCAATCATCGCACCCCTCAGAACGAAGTTGCTGACGCATTTCAAATGTGCACCAGAAGACACTCCCTTGATCAAAGACATGAAACGAGTCATGGCTGAGGATCTCCGAGAACGGTATGTGGACGGGGAACCATTCTTACTCCGAGCAGCTGCGTTGGACCCTAGGTTTAAAAAGCTCCCGTTCCTGAGTGATGAAAGAAGAAACCAAACCTTTGAATGCATTGCTGAAGAAGCAGTACAGCTGAAGGAACAGAGGGTACGTTGTTTCTCATCATATACTTTTTAAAATAAAGTATGGCGTTTATTTATTCATCATTATTAGTTATTAGTTAGTGGTGTTGCTGTGTTTTAAGGTAATACATTGAACTGTTGGGTGTCGTTTTTATGTAGTAGTAAGTTGGTGCTTATGAGTGTATATGTGTCTTACTCACTTTAATATTAGTATCGTTATTTTATAGTGAATGAAATACAGGGGTATTTTTTGTTACCATTTGCTGCTAGTGCACATAAATGCACTCATTGCTCTGATTTTGTGGAGTATTGTTATTCTATAGTGAATATAGTATAGGCCTATTTTTGTTACTTAATCTGCTAGTGCACTTATGCACACATTGCTCTGATTTTGTGCAGTATTTTTTGATGCAAGGCCTTTCAGAATGTATAACACAGAGGCATTATTATTTTTCAGTCAATGAGGTTTTCATAGGCCTAGGTGGAGTACAACTTTGCTACTTCTGTTATCTGCTGTTTCTCAAATAAAATGCAGAACGATATTACAGCTTTCATTAATTTATCTCACATTTGAAACATTGTCTAGCCTGTAAGGTAAAAAAAAAGAACCAATAATCAAATCGAATCGTATCGTAGTGTATTCTTGAGTATCGAAAATAATCTAATCGTTTGGTCAGGAAATCGATACTGAATTGAATCGCCATGATGGGTGTGATTTACACCCCTAGTGGGGTTACACAATGAGTACACAGGTTTCACTTCACCTGTGTAACTTCAAACTAACTTAAAAAATAAGTAAATGAGTAAATGAATGTGCCTCATATTATAGTAAAAAAGGTTTCATCTTTACAATATTTTGAAAATACATTTTCCTAAACAGATATTCAGCATTGCATGCTATTCTCTTTATGGAAGTAAAATAAAATTTCAATTTTCCAAGATGAAATCTTGAAAAATTATAAAATCGAATTAATCCATTAAATCAATGCATCACCCAGCTCTAGTCTAATGCCTTGTGAATTTTAAAATAAAGGTAGATCTTAAAAAGGGCGATATGGATTGACATTTTCATTTTGCATCAATGTTACGGTAAATGGATCATTAATCATTTATTGATTTGGATCAATGTATTGTAACACCCCTAGTAATTATCTTCTTATGACAAAATATTTTTTGTTATTCCAAGATAACAAGATACTTAGCCCTTTATCCTGAGATAGAAATGAACATTTATAGAGGGTTGGGGTTTCTGTCGGCTTTGGTAAACAACAGTAACAAATACGTTCTTCTAACAGCAGCAGACGTTTCCTATTAAACCTGACCTGAAAACCTGATTTTGTTGTACTTTTTTGTGACAATACAGTGAAACTGTTGCGTTTCTACATAAGTGAATCATACTTTGAGAATCTTCTACTGTCACTTCCCTGAAAGCATTAACATGTAGTGATGAACTGACCAGGAATGCACCATACACAGGCAATACCAGTACAAGTTCCAGTATGCCGCTTGCCGGTGATCTAATGTGACTTAAAGTTAGCTATTTGAAGTAGCAGTGAAGTTTTTAAAAAATGAGTTCAAAGCAAGACAGCCAAAAATTAAGCAGTTTTTTTTCTGTGGTGTTTCGAGATAGAAACATCATGGCTGCCGTTCACTCGGTAATGCAGTGATTCCTTTTAGACAAAGACAGTTTTCTATTTACTCTCTGCCCTGACAGTGAGGGGATCAGCCAGAGGAAGCTTTGTGCCTGCTAGATTCATTCCCAGTGTGAACACAGAGGAAGCAGGTCAGATTCCAGCTGGGAGGGACTGCTGAGCCTCGGCCCCCTGTCCGCCACCTGCTGCTCATTGAGAAATGCAAGAGTAATGAATGTTTTCACAAGTCTGGACCAACTATGGAGCACAGGAGCAGCACCCCCATGACAAACAGGCCCAGGGAGAGACGAAGGGCCCCAAAACCTCAACCCAGCACCGCAGGCATGTCCCTCGGTTTAGGCCAAGCACGGAGCCCACACAAGCTCTCCGGCAGCAAGTCGGCCCAGCACAGAGGAGGGGAAAGCCCATTCCCCATATACCTGGAGCCCCCCGAACCATTCCATGGCCAACGCCCCCACCTAAACACAACACCACATTGAGGGGGATATAATCATTTTTTGATGATTATGCCGGGGTTTTTTGTCAAAATAGACAGATGGCTTCCCTGTGTGTGCCTTGCTGTCTGTCACTGCCAGTGTTGTTTTCCTTTGTGTTTATTTCATTGAGTAACATGGTGAATTTAAAGTTTCTGTAAAATATTGTCAGACTCTCCAACTTTCTAACAGGGAACTAGCAATACTGAACTGAGCTGGAAATAAGGCTTTGCCCCTTTTGCCTGTTCTGGGTCCTGACTCCACCAACTCTGCAGAAGCTCGTGTCTGTTGCCAGGTGAGTCAAAGCGGTTTCCTGGTGAACCTGAAGGCATCCTTTGCAAGTTGGTTTTTTTGGGGGGTGTTTTTTAGCCTGCTATTCTTAGAGCATGGAGAGGTGCCTTGCTTCCCTATCTCTCCGTGTTCTCTGGGACCTGTCGACGCCTGGCTGGTGCCTAACATCATTCCAGCCCTGGAAACCTGCGCTCCTCGTCCCCACTGGAGTGGTGGGAATTTACGAAACTTACGGTCCCTGTGTCACGGTTCCAGGACTTGTAACTGGTTGCACCACTGCCTTTCAGGATTGGCCTGGTTAATGCTTGGTCCATAGTGAATGAAGCTTTTACCCTGAAGGAGTTCATCTTTTCCTGAGGGTTGGATTTTCTGTGTGAGAGAACGACTTGGCTGAGCACCAGTGAGTGCTGCGTCTTTCCTGAACTTTTACCTCAACATTTTGGCTATTTTAACTCCCGTGGACGTCGCGTTACATAAAAGCAGCCATCACCAATGTTGGAATTGGGCTGCTCCCACAAAGTGCAGTGGTTTATCACCCACTTACAATAAATAAGGACATAACCATGGCTTTTTTAACGGTTTACCAGTTTTTAACCAGAACTGTAAATTTTCAGACTTTTTATGGTTAATTGGTCGACTGTTTTCACAATTAATCAATACATCAGACAAAAAAAACTGTTTAATTTCCACTTCAAATGTTCTATTTAGGAAAATAAGGACTGACGGAGCTAATAAGCTCACATAGAACAAGTTGATACTTAGGAGTTCAATGATATTGGGGTAATAAATAATTTTGCTTCAAACAAAGAAGTTTATGTTAACTAGATGGTAAGTCAATCATTTAATAACTTAAATCAATCAAAGTTATCTATATGAACAGTGATTTAACACAACAAAAGTGAAGCTGTAAAACTGGTGTCAATGCGGTTTGGTTGAACCTCACCCTGATGCACCTCGGGGAAATTGGGCATAACAATGAAACCAGTGCAGAAACACCCCTTCTGACAAGCTAATAAACCACCAGCCCACTACATGCTACATTTGTCATTGTACATATTTTTCTTCCAAGGACATTTATTCTATAAGTTTTTATAATTTTTCTTCAGAGTGAAAACGATGTTAGATATTTCTTCTGAGGTTTTTACATTTTCGAGGGTGTCCTTTAGGGATTCTTATCATTGATGCGTGATAGATTGAATTTGTTAAATCGTGAATTGGCGCTATATAAATAAAATTGAATTGAAGTATGTCTCTTTTTTCTGTAAGTGTTTTGACTTTGGGTCTGCCTCTTATCATCCTGAATGTCTCACCAAAATTTAATTATGGTTACAGAACAACAACAAAGACTGTTAAATCTTGAAAAGTTAGTTTAGAACCCTGAGGCTGGTCTTTTTAACTGCCACCCTGAAGGCACATTATATCCACCATTTTAGATTCACTTGACTGGGTGCCCATTCATTTCTTTCTGGTGCTATTTAATATTTGCTTTTAACCCTTTCATGGGCTTGCCCCATCCTCTCTGAGCTGTTGCACCTACCCGCTCTCTCAGTGCTCTTGTAGCTCCCAAACGGTGGAATGACCTTCCCTTGGGAATCAAACTGGTATCTTCTCTGGCTGCTTTTAAAATCTTTTCTGAAAACCCCTCTTTTCTACACAGGTCTTTTGACAACCTGTGAGAAGTTGATTTTAGCTCATTTTTATATCAGTTTTAATTATTTTATTTTTTTACTTTATGCTGTTTTATAATTGTTGTAATACAGAGATGTTGCTTGTGAATCATGGTGTGTTATGGGTTTTTGTTTTCTTCTGGTTTTAATTGGTTACTGTAACAATTTATTTTGTTTCTTTTAACTCTAAATCACTTTGGTCAGTTCTTTTTAAGAACTTTATCAAGTTGAACTGGACAACTGTATGCTCTTTAAAACTGAATGATGTGTTTTGAAAAATCTCTTGTATATTTTGTTATGATACATCCTACTATTGTCATTGTAACAAAGGCTACAAATAACCTGGAGCAAATGTTGAGTCCACACTGACCCTCCTTAGAGTTTATTTTCTGATGGAGGTGCTTTAGGAGTACTCATGCATGTTGAAAAATGGGACCTGCTTCAGTTGCCCCTGCTGCCAGTGATGTAAAGATGAATATACTGGACATAGTCTGTAGAATTCCAATGAATTTACAGCATGAAGTCATAGGACGTAAACACGTCACCAGAACAATGTAAAAAAAACAGACTAACATCTATTCATGATTCTCCGCTTGATAGAGCAGCATCCCCAGGGCTCTCAACTCTCATGCGATGACCGTGTGACACACGCATTTCCCTGACTTCACACACACACACGGCCATATGGGCTACAGATGATCCGTTCCCAACACTGTCTATTCAGAGCTCAGTCTAAAGCCCACCTTCTGCAGAGCTGTTTCAGCTTTTTTCACAGCTTGTGGCCATCAGTAATTCCTGCTGCTGTTAGCGTTAACAGAGCAGTAGGAAGAGCCATCAGAGCTATAAATAGTTTTGGTCTTAACCACAGGTGAAAATATAAGCCGGTACGGTCCGGTACTGCCTACGCAGGAGGCAAGGGGGGGGGAGTTGTGCCAGGTAAAGCCTTCATTCAGAACCAGTCATAGCTGAACGTTGGATCAGAATACAGTTCTGCTAACCAGATGCAGTCTAAAACACCACTTAATCTGTTTATAAATGTCTTTTTTATTCATTCCGAATTGTTTCTGAACAATATGTGCTCAGTTTCGGTGCTTCAACACTCTTACATACTGCTCCTCTTCCCTCCCTTTCCTCAGAGCCAGGGGCTTTTATCAGCGGCCAGGCTTCAAAACGTGAACAGGGTTCAGCTCAGACCCGGCATTCCTTCTCTTCCCTCTAAAGGAGGCCTTTACAGTCTTTATTTCTATATTTCTTCCACAGTTTGTTCCTTGCGCGCAGCGTACCAATGGGGGGAAAAATATGCCCACCTCACCCCCTCAAACCGGTATTATTATGTATAAATTATGCTGGTACCAGACGTTACCAAATTGTGATTTTTTTTTTGTCACTTAGGAACGCGAGGCACAGAGCTTGAAAACTGTGCCTATACTCATCAAATCTGGGGTTGCAATACATAAAAGGTCCTACATTTCCTATAGAATACCGTCTTTAAGACTATTAGTGGGCTAAAACCGAAGCAGAATATAGTCATTCCGTCCGCTCTAACCACAAAAAAAACATGCGCAGAGAACAACTTTAAACTCAACCTTCGGCTTGTGTAATTACGCACTAGAGCGCCCTGCACAACAGAGATTTGTCTGGTCAGGGCAGAGACTGAGATGAGAAACCTGTCGCTGTGAAAGGTGATGACAAAAGTTCTAAACTGTAACAGGCTAGAAGTGCATGGAGCTCAAAAGAGGAAGGACATCAGCAGCTGGAAAAACGCAGCGTGAACCCGTGTGTGCTTCAAGTGTTGCAGCTGAGGGAAAAATGTCAGACCATATAGGCTTGATGAAATTCAGCCTCATTCACCAATGAGGTTACAGACCTACATTGATAAACAAACCCATAGATTAATGATAACTGGGGGTGTTATCATTGCCTGGATGTGAATCTGATAATTCAGATTGTGCTTTTTATAATCAACTACAATATTTTCTTGTTAGAGCCAGGGAAAAAAGATTGTGTTGTGTTGTTGAGATGTTTTTGAAGAACCTCTGTTTGCAAAGCAACCCTATTTCCACCTTTTTAAAAACTAATCATATTCTCAACTCAACATTATTTATACAATCTAAAAACTAGTAATTCAGAACAGAAGAAAAAATTAAAGCCAGCAAAATTTTAAATATAATGCAGATCCACAAAAACAAAGAATACATTTTTTAAAAGCGAACATCTCAAACTGGGTTAAAGGCCAAAAAAAGATCTGTTTTAAGAGAACATTAAACCCAGAAAGTGAAATGGCCTGCCTGATGTGTAAAGCTACTTGAATCCAGAATTTGTGTAACAACAGAGGAAGTGCGGTTACGTCTTTGCACTCTTTGTTTTTCGGATGTCTAATAAAAACTGATCTGCAGACCTGAGCAAACCAGAGGGAGTGTGCATATGAAGCAGGTCCAACACATACTGGAAAGCAAGACCATGAAGATATTTAAAAACAAATAAAATAATTTTAAAATCAATGCGAATGTGAACAAGTAGCCAATGAATTGCTGCTAAAACTGGAGAAACGTGCTCTCGTTTCTGGTAGCAGTTAAAAGAAGAGCAGCAGCATTTTGGACCAGCTGCAGTCAAGCCACTAGAGTTTCATTAAAGCACCAAAGTTAAGATTATTCACAAGTCTTACACTCAGGTCTGTAGTAGTCAGTGTCAGATACTGACTTTAAGGTCAACACTGATGTTAGAGCCATCAACGCACCCAAACAACATAAACCTTGTTGACATCCATGATTTCTGCAATCCCTTTGAGAAGTTTATTTTTACAGCAACTATTTTCCTTTTTGGTGTCATAAAAGTCCGACTACCTCCTGCCTAAAAAAAGAAGGCTAAAAACTGGTTTCTTACAGCTGACTCCAAAGGGAAAGGGTAAAGAGGAATTCCTCTTCAAAGAGGCCAAGAATGGAGCCTGAGTGAGAGTCTTTAATAGAAAAAAATAAAAAAGTAATTCTCCATTCTTAAAAACAGGAGTGTAATAATACCGGCAAGTACTTAAAACTACTTTATTACTTTAGTCAGTGATTATTTGCACATTTTGGGTCTGTTTCATTCGATCCATTCATGCGGGTCTATCTATAAACAAAACATGTTTTCCAAGAATAAAGCACACAGCTGAAATGCACTCGGGAAGGGGGTGTTTTGGTTGCAGCTGAAAGAATTTCTGGAGATCAATGACAGTCAGAGCGAGCTGTATTTTCTTCAGAAATCTGGAAACGATCACAGAGCCGTTTACTTGTTTAGAAGGTGCAACGCTGAGCGTAAATGTTGTGAATGGAGATTAGACAGACGGGGTTATCCTCATATTAGGCAGTCTTGGTATGTTGAAACAATCTCGGGAGAACAGATGTGTGTTTTTTTCTGTTTTAACCCACTAGCTGAATAACAAAGTGTCATCACTCCTCTTTCACACGGTTGCTTCAAAAGGAGAATCCGGCGTAAAAGCTCAGGTCTGTGTGTTTGCGACTTGTAATGACTTGTTGCTGTGGCGGCGGCCCCAGGGGAGCATCCGGACTGGCACTTGTATATATGATGGGTTGTGTTGGAATAAGCCACACTGACAGAATTTCTATACTCAAGTTTTCTAAAAAAAAAAAAAAAAAAAAAAAACTTGAGTATAGAAACTCACACACCTGACTGCTCTCCGATGGCGAGCAGTCAGGTGTGTTATCTGCTACAGGAAGCAGGCGGTGCAGCAGAAACTCAATCACTGCACTTAGTCAACAAGGAGGTCTGACTTACCAGCCGAGGAGATCGCTGCAGGCTGACCGAAGGAACCTCCACTTTGCCGTGGAGGAGAAGCAGAACCACATGTTCAGTAAAAAATAGTCCGTCCAAACTCCGGTTAAGCCAAATAAAACGCCCGAACCGTCTCCCTCCACATTCCCTAACTGTTGTCGAGTCAACTCCGCGGATTCTTTTGTTGTCGTGGAAAGTTGCAGCTTCCACGCAGATAACTTCCGCTGCTTTTCAAAATAAACTAGTTAGGGAGTGGGAGCGACATGAAAACACTGGAAAAAACATACTTTTCTTGCCACTTTATTAGGTACACCTGTTCGTTTGTTTCTTTTGTTAAGACGATTCGGCCACACGACAGCGACTGACTGCACTGAGAGGCGGTGAAGATTTATTGCTGAGGTTAGGACTGAGCTGGTGGAGAAGACAAGATGTATGTGACTTTGAACATGGCATGCTTGTTGGCAGTGGGCTCTGTCAGTAGGGGGCGCTTGTGCGCTGCCCCCATCAAAATTGCAGGAGAAAATTAGTGTATACAAAAACTCTCATAAAATGTGATTATTGATTTTTCAGCATTCCCATTCTATTTTTGGTTTATTTGAGGTTATTTTTGTATACATCTAAATTAATATTTTATATATTAATTAATATAGGACACCGGCCAGATGGGTGTGTATGTATGTTCTTAAACTGCGTAAATGTGATTTCAGGCTGGTTTCTAATTGGTTACTTAAAGTGTAACTCTAAACCCACCAAGGACAAATTTTTAAACATGCCAAGATACTCTGAGGGGCAGGGCTAAGAGGTGGGTTTGGGGGGTGGGGGATTAAGCAGGGCAACACTGGAGGTTTTGTCACAGGTTGGTCTTTTGAGGTGGAGGATTTCTCACCCTCCTCGTCACCAGAGATTGAGGGAGGCTTTGTGGAGCCCAGCAGGGCTGAGTGTTCTCAGTTGGAGCAGCTGGCTCGAAACGCAGACACAGTGATGCTCGACACACAGGGGGCAACGTCGCTCCTCTCCATTAATTTCCTATGGAACTTATGCGATGAGGCACTCTCCCTCCTCTAGCCAAGCCAAAATTCATGCGTGTGAAATTTTGAGGTCATACACGTAGACGTGCACGCGTGGGCTGGCGATGTGACACAAAAAAGTTGAACCATGTTCAAATTTCTCACCGTCGCTAACCACTACAGCCATTTATCTGAATTAGCGGCGGGGTACACCCTAGACAGGTCGCCAGTCTGTCGCAGGGCAACACATAGACAGACAGGACAAACAACCATTCACACACACACCTAAGGACAATTTAGAGAAGCCATTTAACCTAACAGTCATGTTTTTGGACTGTGAGAGGAAGCCGGAGTACCTGGAGAGAACCCACGCATGCACAGGGAGAACATGCAAACTCCATGCAGAAAGGCCCAGGGTTGGATTTGAACCCAGAACCTCCTTGCTGCAAGGCAACAGTGCTACCCACTGCGACACTATGCAGCCCGCCCTCCAATTTCATAACCCATAAAATTTCTGGGAAACAAGCGCTCCAACAGCGCAATTTAAAACATGGCCGTTGCTGTCGCATTCCGTGTGTTGGGTCTTCACCACGGTGGCGATGAAAGCAATTAGTCGCTGTCATTAGTCGCTCCCCCGTGTGTCGAGCCTATTAGGCCCAGTTTATGCAGTTTATCTGCAAAAAAAATTTTTATTTTGGGGTGAGTTACAGATTCTCCTCAGGGCAGTTCTCTCTCTGTAGCCAATCAGTGCTTTTGTGTCATTGTTCATCCAATCACATTAATTCATGATGCCTGTCAACAAAAGTCACATCCAACTTCTGTCAGTCAAACGCGGATGCAAAGGGAAGAGTCAGACTACAATGACAACATAAAAGAGAATTGTGACAGCAAAAGAAAATCTGGTCTTTCATTTACAGAATACTAAAGGCTTTTGCTGGAAGAAAAAAGCAGTTAGAGGAATTTGGACTGGACCGACCAGGCAGTGACTGTGAACAGATTTATTTTCAAGTAGAGTTTATGGTTGTGCTGTAGGCCTAAATCCCGGCCTCTAATTTACCCAGCCCCCCTCCCTCCTCTTTTTTTTTCAATCACCAGCCGACACTGGTCGTTAGGACCAAAAGGACTTGTATCATTATTTCCGACCTGCTGGCCTATGGGATCTTCACACAGAACCATCTCTCTTTACAGAGATTGGTGTGAAGAAGACGGACCCTCTGTAAAGGAGGGTCCGTCGGATAGTCGAATCTCGGATTCAGGAAGAGCAGTGTGGTTTTCGTCCTGGCTGTGGAACACTGGATCAGCTCTACACCCTCAGCAGGTTCCTGGAGGGTGCATGGGAGTTTTCCCAACCAGTCTACATGTGCTTTGTGGATCTGGAGAAGGCATTCGACCGTGTCCCCCGAGGGATCCTGTGGGGGGTACTCCGGGAGTATGGAGTACCGGGCCCTTTAATAAGGGCTGTTAGGTCTCTGTACGACCGGTGTCAGAGTCTGGTCCGCATTGCCGGCAGTAAGTCGGACTTGTTTCCGGTGAGAGTTGGACTCCGCCAAGGTTTCCCTTTGTCACCGATTCTGTTCATAAATTTTATGGACAGAATTTCTAGGTGCAGCCAAGGTGTTGAGGGGATCCGTTTTGGTGGCCTTAGGATTGCGTCTCTGCTATTCGCGGCTGACGTGGTTCTATTGGCTTCATCAGGGCGTGATCTACAGCTCTCGCTGGAGCGGTTCGCAGCCGAGTGCGAAGCGGCCGGGATGAGAATCAGTGCCTCCAAATCCGAGACCATGGTCTTGAACCGGAAAAGGGTAGAGTGCCTTCTCCAGGTTGGGGAGGATGTGCTGCCCCTAGTGGAGGAGTTTAAGTATCTTGGGGTCTTGTTCACGAATGAGGGGAAGATGGAGCGGGAGATCGACAGGCGGATTGGTGCGGCGTCTGCTGTGAAGCGGGCGCTGTACCGATCCGTTGTGGTGAAGAGAGAGCTGAGCCAAAAGGCAAAGCTCTCGATTTACCGGTCGATCTACGTTCCTACCCTCATCTATGGTCATGAGCTTTGGGTCGTGACCGAAAGAACGAGATCCTGGATACAAGCGGCCGAAATGAGTTTTCTCCGTAGTGTGTCTGGGCTCTCCCTTAGAGATAGGGTGAGGAGCTCAGTCATCCGGGGAGGACTCAGAGTAGAGCCGCTGCTCCTCCACGTCAAGAGGAGCCAGTTGAGGTGGCTCGGGTATCTGGTTAGGATGCCTCCTGGACGCCTCCCTGGTGAGGTGTTCCGGGCACGTCCCACCGGGAGGAGGCCCAGGGGAAGACCCAGGACACGCTGGAGGGACTAAGTTTCTCGGCTGGCCTGGGAACGCCTTGGGATTCCCCCGGAGGAGCTGGCCCAAGTGGCCGGGGAGAGGAACGTCTGGGCCTCCCTACTGAAGCTGCTACCCCCGCAACCCGACCCCGGATAAGCGGAAGAAAACGGACGGATGGACGGTGTGAAGAAGAGAAATTCTCTGATGACCAGCAGGTGTGTGGAGGAAAATGCCTCGCTGTACGGCAGAGACTGCATAAACTGCTTCCAGGTGATAGAAAGGCAAAAGAAACTCAGATAAAAGATTCATTCAAGGTATGCACAACACTATCTTTGAACACATGTGGGACAAATCATTGGATTATGAGTTTGGATTTTTAATCTGTATTTACATGGTAAAAACTAATCTTGTCAGCAAGCTGCAAGATCACAAAATGAAGAGCATGGAAAGATTTTTTTGTCAGCCTCTAGGTGGAGGTACTTGATTTACAAGACAATCTCTTGCAGCCTGTTTAAATGCAGCTACCTTTGCAACGACAAGCTCCAGGCTTTTATTTTGTAAACAAAGCTGAACCACTTCCGTTTATCCTGACCTGTTGACCGAGCTTCCCTGGATGGTACAGCAGAGGGAAAAAACTAAAATTTTGGATTAACTTTCCGATCAAGTGTCCAAAAGCAAAAATATTTCAAGCAATGAATCGGAAGCTGACTTTTTCTCTTTAGATTTATAATCTAGTGCCAGGAAAAAATAAATCAAAATAAAAAACCTTCATCATCAAACACTAATGTCAAAAATATCAGATATTGTTAAAACTTATGTACAAGTAACATAAGAGGTACGGTGTGGTTTTCTGGTTTTGGTTTCCATTCTCTGTTTGTCAGGGTGCAGTTTTGCCTGCTGCACCCTGAAGATTCCTGGCACCTTCCTCCTCCCATACAGCTCCATCTCCCTCCACTCTCACTAATCACCTACACCTGTCAGCCTGTAATCATCCTGGACTCATTCCACCTGCAAGCCTCACTATATGAGCTCACTCCAGTAAGCTCTTCACCGCCGGTTCGTCTGGTCTTCGCTACATGAGCGTCTCTCAACTCTCATCGTCACTTGATGAAGGACTTTGTTGCCTGCTGCACTCCATCCTCACCTCCCGCCTGGATTCTGATCCACGGCTCTCACCCTCGCTAACCTGAAGGACTCTCTCCCCTGCCTGGATTCAGCTCAATGGCACAACCTCAGCTCGGATCCCGCTCCGTAGCTCAACTCCCAGTCTTGGGTCCTGTCCTGGGCTCATCCACGGTCCTCCAGCTCCCTCCCGTCTGCCTGCTCCTGCACTCATCTTTCACCTTGCTCCAGCCCGGTAAAGACTCTGGTTCAGATCCTCCACAACTCATCTCTTTCAATAAACTCTCAAAACTCAGCTCTGTGTGTGGTTTGTGTTTGGGATCATCGTGACAAAACATGACACTGTTTTTGCTCAAAACAAGCAGACAGACATGAAAAACAGAAACTGTACAAACACTGCTTATGCTGTTCAGAATGCAAATATTAAATAGGCCTACACACTAGGCATGTTTATTTGTATGACACTATTACTACTCTGCTTTCTAGGCATATTAAGGAACAAAGGCATGCAGGTTTATATTAAAATCAGTACATAAATAAAATATAGTTAGGCCTGTAGGTAATTCAACCCAGTCATGCAGACAGATTTAGTGAATGCATCCAATCCAAATTGATCCTAGTTGTCAAACCATGCAGTCAAGTTCAGTTTTCAAAACACACAGCTTAGTCAATCACTTCTTCTGTGATAAATTAATCATATTTCTCCTATATTGGCTTCCTATTAAATCCAGAATAGAATTTAAAATTCTTCTCACGTATACAGCCCTTAATAATCAAGCTCCATCATATATCAGAGCTCTGATTACCCCGTATGTTCCTAACAGAGCACTTCGCTCTCAGACTGCAGGTCTGCTGGTGGTTCCTAGAGTCTCTAAAAGTAGAATGGGAGGCAGATCCTTTAGCTATCAGGCTCCTCTCCTGTGGAACCAACTCCCAGTTTTGGTCCGTGAGGCAGACACCCTGTCTACTTTTAAGACTAGGCTTGAAACTTTCCTTTTTGACAAAGCTTATAGTTAGACATAATGACTACTTTCCCTCACTCTGCTGTATTCTCCTACTATTCTTAAATCTTGCATTATTTGCTGTTATGCATTAACTTTATGTTCTCTCGGTTTATTCTCTTAAAGTTTTCTACATGTTCTCCTATAGAGGACACATTCGGCCCTGTTTCTCTGCTGGATAAAGCTCTTGGCTGAGCTTTTACTGCAACTACTTGTTTGTGCTCTCTTTCTTCCTCTAGACCTGAAAACTGGCTCTGAGTTTATCTGCTAAGCTGAAGCCACTAAAAGAGCTAATGCTGCCATTACCCTTTACTTTTCTCTCACATGGAAACTATTTCTGCATCAGTGCTGTGCTCTTTTTGTGTCTCTGCTTTGTCTCCTCCCAGTGGGTCGTGGCAGATGCCCGTTCACACTGGTTGGTTTTCTTTTAAACTGTTGCTACACGCATGGTCATTATGAGGGATTGCTGCTAAGTCAATGACATAATGCAGATGACTGCCCACCGTGGCTCCATGCTCCTCCAGGAGGATTAAATTCTGCAAGTCAATGACTCGATACAATCTGCTGGGTTTCCATCTGTCTGGAGGATTTGACAGACTTGACTTCATGTGACTTTGGAAAGTGCCTTGGATTATATCACCTGTGAATTAGAGCTAAATAAATTAACTAGACTGAATTAATTTTTTTTACACGCTTGTCATACTGGTCGAGTGGCCATGGAGGATGTACCCAAAAGGGTGCAATAAACACAAGACCATAAAATAACTTTTTATTTTATTTTCAGGCCGACAGAGTTAGACCAAACCACCCAAAAGAAACAACATAAAAAACAACTCATGAACAATAGATGTTCGATGTCTTAAAAACAAATGGATCTACATTAGCAGAAACCATTACCAGGGATGAAACAGCTACTACAACTAAAGTTGGAAAATAATACAATATTTATATCAAATAAGGAACATAAAAAATATTATTTACAAACTGACAATGTCTTAATTTCATCCCAATAATATTTTCTCAATCAAGATATAAAGCACCATCCTCTTTAATCCATTTCTCCTTAATGTCTGGTGTCCCAAAACAAAACAATTGTGTGCAAAGATTAACATTAACAGTCATTGTCACTTCACCTTTTTACAGGGGAAATGCCAAGATATATAGCCTTCTAATTCAGTGGAAGACAAATTTTGACACACACTCACACATTCCAAGAAATAACCAAATCAAGCCAATTGAAACTCAGCTGTGGCATTGTTATTTAACTGTGCTGTATATTTGTGTTTTCACTATTACGAACAGTTATTTCGGTTGTGTATCTGAAATATAAACATAATAGTGGCAGAACCTGAACCAGGCTCAGTGTGAATGGCAGTCTATGACCGACTGGGGGGTTGAGAAGACGGAGAGACAACAAGAACACAAAAGCACTGATCCAGGAGTAGTTTTCTATGTTAAAGAAAAAGTAAAGAGGTAATGGCAGGTGTGGATCCTTTAGTGGCTTCATCATGGAGAGAAATACACCAGTCCCAAAACTGTGTTGCCTTCAGACTAGACAGCCTCGTGGAAGTGTCAGACAGTGCATCTGACAGTGTCAGATGTAGTGGTGTAAAGCATGCCATCACTGGGGTCTAGAGCAGTGGAGACGTGATATCTGGAGTGAGGAATCATTATTCTCTGTCTGACAACCAAATGGATGAGTCAGGGTTTGGAGGCTGCCAGGAAAGGAGGCTTGACTGCATTGTGTCAAGTGTAAAGTTTGGTGCTCTACTACTGCTCTGTTAACACTAACAGCAGCAGGAACTACAGATGCCAACCAAGCTATGAAGGCCGAAACCACTCTGCCAAAGGCGACTGAGCTCTGAACAGACAGTGCAGTGAAGGAATCCCTCTCAGCCTATTCAGTATGGGCATTGTTTTCACCATGAGGAATGTCATGTATGTGTGCGTGTTAAATCAGAGAACTGTGGACAAGGATGATGCTGTTTGATGTTGAAGAACCTGACTGGCCTGAACAGATTCATCCTTGGGATGAATTAGCATGAAGACTGTGAGCCCAACCCTCTTGTCCAGCACAAGTGTCTGACTTCACAAGTGCCCTTGTGGAAGAATGGTAAAAAAAATGCCTATAAACAGCCCTAAACTTGCAGAAACCCTTCAAAGAAGAATTGAAGCTGTTAAAGCTGCAAACGGTGGGCCGACATACTAAACCCCGTAGATCAATAATGGTAATGTGGCAGTAGCCTATGTGTGATCCTCATGTAACCAGTTGAAATTCAAGGCTGAGTCTTTGCTATCTGCACTTTTTCCATTGAGTCTTGATGCCTCAGTTTAGCAGTTCCCCAGTGACTCAGTCACTGAGCAGTTTTTAACAGTGTTCTAAAGAATTGACAGCACCTATAGTGTTTATTATTGGCTTTTTTTTGTTGCAGACTATGACTATGATTGTGGAAAAAGATATTTTTATCATGATCTATTACCAAGAAAATAATACACATGTAAAAACCCTGACTGACACCATGCAGTATATGAACAACATGCTTCTCTGGCGGAGGACACTGTATTTTTATTTTAAGAAACAGCTTTCATCCCAAACACACTGCAGGATCTCAGCCGATGAACTTTACAGAGGTATTTAAATTGCTACTCTCCACTTTGTCCATTAGAGGGTACTGTGGCTTTTACCTTGAAACTTTTAATTTCATTCTGCAAATCAAGTCCATGGACGTTTCCTCTGTTCTGGCCTTTGCCACCGTTTGCTCTCCACCTTCTCCTCATTGTTTTCTTTTATCTTTAATTTTGTAAGGTCACTGAAAGGTTTTCTCTTTTATCTTTACATTAATACGATTTCATGATCCTTTTCTTGTCAGTTTTTATTCCTTAGGGTGTAGCTCATTGTTAATCTCTTTCTGTTTGTCATGTTTGACACGTGATACTTTACTGTGCACTGTCTGCGCTGTAAAAAGAACTTTAAGACCAGACAAAAAGAAAAAGTTTCCTCCAGAATTTTTCACACCCCTTTTTGTTACATTACGATCTTAGAACATTTTGTGTGGATTTTATGTGACAGACAAACATAAAGCACCGCATCATCGGCTAGAAGGAAGGTGGTGTTCAGAGTCCTAATTGCAGTCTGCCACAAGCCATGTACGAAGCACAGCAAGTATATGAAAGAAGACGACTTAGTCCTGCTGTGTTCTTTATATTGTTATTATTTGTTTCTGAAGTTTATTTCCTTCCACTTCATCAGTAAACTACAACTATGGTGCCATAACTCAATAATAAAACCAGGCATTGGAAATGTTACGTTAGAAAAAAAGGCTGGTGTATATCTGACATGTTTTCATCTCTTCCCAACCTGTTTGAGGTATACACATGCGAACATCAGAACACATCACCTAATACCCACACATATTACATGTTCTGTCGTAATGCTTCCTATGCATGTACTGTACACAAAAACAGCTGCCATTTGTCTGAAATGTATTTACCATGTTTCAATATAAAGGTTATGAAGCTATGCTTTTTTTAACTTTAGGAATAAAAATTTAGAATGTAAAAGCTGTACACTCTACATAGAATAGATTATGACACAATGCAGTGGGAGCTTTGCACTCTTCTGTTTTCACCTTTGTACAGAGTCAAATAAACAGAAAGTCGACCATCTTCATCTGCTGTAGGGGTACACATTGTCCCACAGTCATCTCTTCAAACTGCTCCTCTCTTGTCTTCACACTCCTCTTCCTTCTCATCCCCTTTAGAGTCTTAAAAGTTCTTGGTAGAAGCTCGTGGTGTCCTCCTCTCAGTGTGAGCCAATTTTGATCTGATGTTAACAGAAGGCAAAAAAGAACAGAACAATAGTTTACATCAAATTGATATGTAATTCCATTCCACGGTTATAGAATATAGTCTGTACAAGACAGATGAAAACATTTCATCATCTATAGTGATTTCATGTTTGAAGAGTGTATCTGACAGAGAACTCAAGAAGTTCACAGACAGCCATGATTAGTGTACTGCTTCAGAAATGCACACACACTCATCATGTCGTCATGTTTGTCATATTCATTTTGCAGCTTTTAAAGATTTGTTTAAACCATTATATGACCATGGTGAAATGATTATACAATATAAATTCCAAAGCCAAATTTTAATTTAAGTCAACACATACATGCACCTCCTCCATTATTTGTTGTAGCTTATACATTTTTAATAGAGCGGAAGTCTTAATGACGTGTTTTTTTTCCTGCCGTATTCAGTCAGCAGAGATAAAACTCGTTTTACTAAACAATCAGACAAAATGGAGAGAGAAATCAGTGACTTAGGTTTGGGAGACAGGTTCAACTGTGTACCAAGTGCTTGGCAGTGAAACTGAATATTGTGTTCCTTGTCTAGGTGAAGGAAATAAGTTAGAAAAGGTACAGGCCCAAGGACCAAGCCAAGGAGAACACTGCTGATAATTGTGCATGGCTACTCCGACTAGATTGTCTAATGTGTAGCCTGCGAATACATGACTGCAGGTAATTCCCATTTTGTCTTCAAAACATGACAAGGACTGAAAAAGAAAAAGAAATGGTTCACTACCTGGATGCTTACTAAAGCCAAGAAAGGTCTGGTTTGTTTTGGTGGCCCAAGGCAATCATGGAGTTCCTGTTTCTGACACGATTTTCCACTTGTTCTTCATCAGGCCTGTAAGGAAAATGTGTGGTTAATGCCAAACCATATACAAAAACTCTCTGACTGTGTCCTCATGTTACCTGCTTTTAAGAACCAATTTGCACTTGAATACATCAGAAGACACTTTAACTGCTGACTAAGATGGAGAAATGTGCACTTGGTGTTGCAAAACAAAATCAGATCCAGATAGGAGCAAAACTGAAAGATTTAGTCATGTCCCACAAATTCACCAAAATATGATGAAGATTCATTTAGACATCCAGGAAGGAGTAGATTTCTTTCAAAAAGTTTAGTATGAAGTAAAAGTTGTAAAAGTATCAACACTGGACATAAAACTGCTTTAAAAAGGTAGAGTTAAATCATTTCAAGAAGCAGAGTATCAGTCATCTTTCATACAATTTAAAATATTGAAAGAACAAAAACAATGCCATTGGTGGATAGATAATGCTACAACACAAAGAAAGAAAACAACATTTATTTTCCACTTCTGTAAACACTCAAAAAGCTATAGAAATGTAATAGTTCTTCTGGACTCCTCTGACTCTGATTTAGCACCACAGCTCAGGTCTGCTGCCGCGCATGGCTTAACAGGAGGATGCTCTTTCTAATGAATCCTGGACAGCAGCCATGCCTAACCAGGCTGAAAGACTCCTCCAAGCATACCTAAGGTCTGACTCTAGCCCCATCCTTTGGTTCTCCAGGTTTTGGCAGAACTCCAGATAGCAGAGAGAACCCCCGCTCCCTAAGATTCCTACGCAGTGCGAGCTTTAAAGCGAAGAAAGCTTATAGGGCACCCCAAAAAAAGTAAAAAACAAGGCAACTGGACTTGTTGTCCAGTTGCCTTGTTTTTTACTTTTTTTGGAATGACCATGACCTGGATGACTGAGAATCTTCACCAGCTTATAGGGCACCCTTACTGAAACCCCTGGCCTCATAAGGAAAAATGAAGCTAATAGCTTCCTTTATCTCCACCTGCCAGGAACCTGCCATTCTCTGTTCCAAGCCCACAAGTCACTGAATGCCTTTCTTCTTCTCATGCTGGCTTCTATTAAATGTGGTCAAATGACATGCATTCCTTCCCTTCAAGCTTTTTTTTTAACAAACAAAGGAAACAAGCACACTTTTTGAAGGGATCTCAGCTGCTGTTGGTCACATGGCACAAAGATTGGAATTGTCTTATAAAAAACCCAAAAAGGCAAGTTTTCTTTGACTTTTGTGCTGCAATCCTGTTGTGTGAATGTGAGCTTGTGTTTGTGTGAGCCCTGACTCAGAACACAGGATCTTCACTGGAGGCTGTGCCGGGCCTGCTGCAGACCACCCACCTGTCTGTAATCTGTTTATCTGATAGGGATGCTGTAGGATGACCAGTCTCCGCCTGATGATCAGCCTTGTTGGTAGAGTCAAGCCTTTGCGTGTTATCCTTTGCTACAATTCTTTGGTTATCTCTGTTTCCCTCTGAGGGAAGTTAGTTTTGTTACCAGCTTATATCTGCTCAGCTCACCCTTTGTACTCTCTGTGCCTCCTAGGTCAAAGTTACCACTGGCTTTCAAGTCAAACTCGGGAATTTACCTAATCCTCTCCACTCTGCGGGAACTCACTCCGCAGTCATTTTCTGGAATACCGACATCCCAAGCCATTATCTGTTTGCCCGCTCTCCAAAACTCTGGATCTCAAACCACCACTAAAACACCAAAGGGCAGAGACTTCCTGAGTAAGTACAGCCTACTTATTCCCTTCATGTAGATGGCTTTGCTGTTGCATCTGCTGTCCAGACTTCACATAGATGTCATCCACCACCTCCACTTCCTCTCTTTATGGTGGGAATACTGTTTAACTTATTCCTGTTTCTCCCAAAATCTGCCATCATTTCCTTTGTTTTTTTCACAATTAAGATAAGATGATTTCTTCCACATCAGCTGTCTGTGTGCTTAACTTCCTGTCTATCTCTGATGCATCCAACGACTGCAGTCATCTGAGTATTTCTGCAGATGACAGGAGTCTGTCTTGTATTGGAAGTCTGAGGTGTAAGGAGTGAAAAGGAATGGTGAGACTACAGACCCCTGTGGCGCTCCTGTGCTGCTGACTACCTGGTTAGACACACAACCTTTCAATCTCATAAACTATTTTCTGTTTGTCAGGTAGTTATTATCATCCAGGTTATTGTTAAGGTCTCCACCTGAGTCTTCTGGAGTTTCTGACAAAGCAAATCAGGCTGGATTGTATTAAATGCACTGGATAAATCAAAGAACATGTTCCTCACAGTGCTGCCTGCCTTGTCTAAATGACAGTGTATTCATTGAAGCAGGTGTATGATAGCATCTTCAGCTCTAACTCCACAGCAGTAAACAAACTGTAGGGGGCTGTCCTGATAGCAGCTTGTTTGCTTACTCAGGTGGGCAAACAGAAGACTCTTTAGAACCTTCATGATGTGGGGTTTCAGGGGAACAGGCCTATGGTCATTCATGACTGATGGATGAGCTTTCTTTGGTACCGTAAAAGGCAAGATGTCTTCCACAGCACTGGGACCTTCTCCTTGGTTAGGCTCAGGTACAGGAGGTGTTTGAAGTCTAAAATTTCCTTTTACTGTAAATTAGTTATATGGTAAATGGGTTTTGTTTTTGTCTTTTTAATAAATGTAAGACATCTCTTACATTTTGCACCTTGTTGTAGATTTTTTTTATTGAAACATTTTAAGTATAACAGTCCAGCTTGCACAACTAACAAAAAGACAGATCCGTTACATTGGCACACAAGCTCAAGAAAAACATATAGTGTCACTCGTGAGTTCTTCTGCATTATCATTCTACAAATCATTCAGTTTTTATCTGCATTCGTTGCAGCACCATCCCAAACTTTGGCAATATCAACTTTGATGATATTGTCCATTGACACAAAATCTCAGCTTTTCCAAAGTGATTGTATCCAAGATAATATTTTTCCACAATGAAAGTGATGGGGGCACATCACCCACCCACTTCGTCATCACTGCTTTCCTTGCCACCACTCACTACTCGCTGTAATCGGTTGGTCATGATTTTGGAGTATTTTCGTATCAACTCCAAGCTGACTGGCCGATATGAGGAGCGTTGTTCTTTCCTTTTTGGGAATAACAATGATATGCACAGTATACATGGATTAGGGGAGTTCCCCTTCTTCAAACAATTTATTGAAAACACGAAGTAAAAGATTGTTAATTTTACCATTTAAGGTTTTGTAGTACTCTGCGCAGAATTCATCTGCCCTTGATTGCAGTGATGAGATAGCTTTATTTATTTCTGTCAAAGTAATAGGTCCTTCTAGCAGTTTGGCTCGTTTGTCTGACAGTTTGAGCATTACTAGGTTTTTCAGGAAATGACCCTGAGCGTCTTTATCAGTGTCTGTTTCTGAACTGTATAGTTTTTCATAATATTTTTTGAAACACTCATTAATCTTGACAGTTTTTGTCTGTCGTGTGTTATCGTCACTGCATATCACTGATATAAAAGATTTACTGAGGGAATTTCCCGCCAGTCGGGCTAAAATCCTATTGAGTTTATTGCCAAATTCAAACATCTTTGACAGGAAAATAAAATATCAGTTTCGGCTTTCCTTGTGATTAAGTTACTTAAACTTAATCTCGTCTCCTTCAACTCTTGCAAAACCTCATCTGATTTTGTTCTATAGAAATGTGCCTCTTGTTGTATTCTTTTATTTAATCTCATATTGTTCTTGTAAACATTCTCTTTTTTCCTACTTGAATATGAGATTATCATTCCTCGCATGTAAGCTTTATATGCTTCCCATACTGATTTTGGATCAGTATCATTATCATTATATTCCAGGTATAAATCAGTATGATCTTCCAAAAATGTAATGAAATAATAATGAGTTTAGTCTCCAATAGAATGATTGTTCGGTAGGCCTAAAAGGATACATTGTCAGATAAACAGGGGCATGGTTGGAGTGGGCAATAGACCCAATATCAGATTGTTCTATTAAATAAGCAAGATGTTTAGATACAAAACTATAGTCGATACGTGTTGATGACCGGTGAGGGTGAGAGTAGAATGTGTAATTTATAGTACTGGGGTTCATATGCCTCCAGTTATCCAAGAGATCAAATGTGTCAATCATGTTTAATATGACACTTTTGGTTCTTGACTGAGTATGATGGGGCAGGTTTCTGTCAATAGAGAAAAGCCTGCAGTTAAAATCCCACACTATTAATATATTAGAGCAGTCCATGTCTGCAATTTTTTCGAGAAGGGAGGTAAACATTCCTTGTCATGGGTGCATAAATATTTCCAAGCAGAACTGTTTCTCCACAGAAATCACCTTTTACTAAAATAATTCTACCTTTATCGCTATAACAGTGTTTCAAAACAAAGGTTACTGATTTGTCTATTAAAATAATTACTCCCCGTTTGTTTTCGAATATGATGAAAAATAAATCTGGCCGACTCATTCTCTCAGATACTTTTTATGTGCCTCTTCACTTAAGTGTGTTTCTTGAAGAAATGCAATCTGTACGTAATCCTTTTTTAGACAATTTAGGACAGCCCTTTTCCTTCTAACATTAGCTGAGCCCTTAATAATCCTACTCTAACCAGAGTAAAAAAATAAAACGCAAACCCTATCATCTAGCTGAGCTATAAAGGTCAAGAGCACCATGTCCAGTCTCCCCATATAGATTATTACATTAGAACCTGCCAGAACAATAACAGTCACATTAACCAGAATACAATTTAAATGAAGGTTGTTTTCCCAATCCTCTTCAAATATGAACCAAAGGTTATAAAAATAGTAAAGTTTGGGTAATGTGTCATCAGTCAAATAGAGCATCTGCCTCCTACATTGTGATCGCAGATTACCTTAATGCCAAGGTGATCAAAGTCCAGTCACTGAGAGGTAGGGAGCGTCACAATGTAGTTATTAATTTCTTTCATGGTAGCGAGAGACATTGGTCTTCTGTTTGGAGGAAAAACTTTTATCACTGCAGGATGCAGGAATGCGTATTTAATCTCCGTATCACGCAGCCTCCTGAGCCCATTTGCCGATGCCTGCCTTTGCCTCATAACCTCAGCTGAGAAGTCTTGAGAGAAGGACAGCTCCCGGTCACCCAGCTTAACACTGCATTTGTCCCTTGCTGCGTACAAGATCTTCTGTTTATTCGCATAATTATGTAGCCTCACCAACACTGCTCGTACGCGCTGCTCCCCACCGGGTCTGGTTGGAGGCCCAATGCGGTGTGCCTGTTCAGTCTTCGTCTGTTCCTCTCGCATTCCCAGGACCTCAAGGATCCATTTCTCAAAAAAAAGTGACCGGATCTTTACCCTCAATACCCTCTCTCAGTCCAAGTATTCTTACGTTTTGCCAACGACTCTGATTTTCATTGTTATCCATCCTTTCCAGCAATTTTTTGAGTGCTGTCTCCATTGCGTTCATCTTCATATGGTTCACCACTGCTGTGTCCTCTGAGTCGGACTCGGACACCAGCTGTTAATAATAAAGTCGAACGTCTCAGAAATTTCTGGCTTAATAACATTTTCCAGCTTAACATCCAGCATTTTGGCGATATCGTCAGTCACTTGTTGAACCAGTAAGTTATCTCGGCACGGGCCATCAATTGTATCTTCTTGATTCTGCATAGTGTCCGACTCCCGGTCTGCGTTTCCTTCACATGCTGGTGCTAACATGTTGTTGTGGCTACCTAGCTTAGCATTAGCGTCAATTATGCTTCCCTTCCCTCGGGCTTCTCACTTCTTAGGCAAGCTGAAGAAATTTTCCAAAGGCATCTCCAGCGTCACCACACACTTAGAAACAGTCTCCACTCTTTTTCGGGAAGGTTTTAGGCCAGGATATAATATTTTACACAATTAACATGAAGAGACCAGCGACCATGCGTCTATACTGTAGCGCACATTACATGACACTCCCCCCCACCCTTGTTGTAGACTTTAATCATTATATCATGTTGATGAATGATACATTTTGTGCTAACGTAATTTAACTTTTTTGAATTTATTTAGATTTTTACTTTTATTACTACAAAGTCTGGACAGAACAAAGTGTCCTTTCAGTGTGTCATGTACTGTTACAATGGGAGTTAAAGTTGAAGTGTTTTGCCAAAGTATGAAGGACTGAATGGCTTGGTCAGGTCACAGCATGAGGTTAGCATGTTTGTGTGATACATGGGCTCTCTAACAATGGCACATACAGTTAGGTGACAGATCCTGAAAGACAGTCCTAAACAGTGCACTGAGTAGTCCTTACCTATAGAGCTGAGGACAGGACATCTTTAGTGAAGTGGAAGTCAGTCCCAGCCTGCTCTGGTTTCTCACTTTAGTTTTCCTCACAAGGTCTTTGACGCGGCCCCACATGTAGTTGTCACTGAGCTGAACATGAAGACACAAAACAAAAAGATAGCTGTCTTCAAATGTTCTTTAACCAACCAACAGCTGCAGCTTACTGTGGTTCTTATTAAACCTCTTGTGTCAACAGGGTTGCCACAAATGCCTCAAAATACAGAATTGTACCATATGTGTTGATTCATTTGTTTCCAAGTTGTTTTGACTGCAGTATTATCATCAGCTTGACCCAACATCTAATTCCCCCAACCCACTCACCCCTGTCAGGCTTAGCAACAAAATTGATTAGAGACTTGTTGTCAGTATCACCCCAGAAGCAGCATTTAGTTTTTATGCTCCACTTATCTGGAACAAATTTCCAAAAGATTGTAAAAGTGCTGGAACCCTGAGTTCCTTTAAATCAAGGTTAAAAACCTCTAAATGTATATAGAGTCGCCTTTGAATGTTAATGTTTAAACTGTTGTGGTTAAATGAAACTTCATTAGATTAAATTTGTAGTCCAAATGATCTTGGCCTGCTGCTACTATTCCACTGCAATGTGCTTTCTTTTGTAATGTTTTCTTTTCTTATTTTCCGTTCATGCACAGCACTTTGAATTGTCTTATTACTGAAATGTGCTTTACAAATAAACGTCCAGTGCCTTGCCTTCAGAAGGTTAAACTGGGTCATATTGTTGAACTTTTTAGGATTTGGTTGGAAAAAGGTTTAACACCATCTGTCATCTTCCTTCCACATCACCTTTAGCCACTACTGTCACATTGTCCTTGAATAGCGATAATTTTTTTTGTTAACATTTTACCAAAATGGCAATAGCATACATTGAAGTTTGTGGCTGTAACATGAAAACATGTGGAAAAGGTTAAGACAGTATGAATAACTTTGCAACTATAAAATGAAAGCTATAAAATGTCTGGAACTATTTGGTCCAGAATCAACTTTGTTTTTCTTGAATCAAATGATTATGTTGCAGTCTGGCTGTCAATAACATAAGGACTGGAACAGGTTTCAGTTATCTGGGCGGACAGTGAACAAACTCGCCTGCCATGTTTTTAAATGCTCAAAAACAACCTTAAGAGTTGTAGTTGTAGCCAGCCTACACACTCACCCTTGCCTGCTGAGGACTCCTCCCTTCTGTGTCGTCTCCGTGGAGATGGAGCTCCCCCTCAGCGTAGCTCCTTCGATTCAGGCATCTCTTCCACTCTGGGATGGCTGACAAATCTTCACTCCTCATGCCTGAAGCATTAATCACAGATGAGATACTTCTGTCACATCCCCAACATGTTTACCAAAGTAGACGCAACATGACTATCTCTGTGTCATGGTGGTGCCTAATGCACACAGGAAACAGTTCATACAGCAACATTGCTATTCCTCCACACAATCAATGTAATTTTTATAGGATACCTGGACATGCTTCCTTAATGTGTCATTTCCTTTGAGATGATGAAACTCTGAGTTAATGAGTGTAACAGCTGTCTGGGATTTGTGAGAAGTTATTTTGTGTGGGCTGAGAAAGAAGAGGTCAGTGTTATGAAAAATGCTGAAGAATATCTGCAGACATATACTCCCCCACGTTCATGTAAACACAACCCCTCCTAAATCATGGTGGCTCGGTTTCTATGAAACATAGCAGTATCTGTGAGTAGGCAACGACCTCCTTGTGCTACAACAGCACCCAGTGCACTGCTTATGGCTTTATTTAAGGAGGTCAGTGACATAACCGACAAAATGAGAAAAATTACACCTTTACTTAAGAATCTTGAAGCGCTTCAAAGTAAAGCAAACGGGTGTGTGCGCGCGTGTGTGTTTGTGTGGCCCTCACTTTGTATTTAAAACAAGAATATATGTGTGGGTGTGTGCGTGTGTGTACTTGTATTTGCAGCTGTCAAGAATTTTTTGTGCACACTTTACTAGTAAACTGATGACTGATGTAAAATGAGAACTTTTTTTGGTCCTTCCTTTTTTTTATGGGGGGGGTATAGGGGTTAGGATTAAGGTTCATGTTGAAATTAGATTTACACTGCAAAAACAGACTAAACTAAAAATAAGTTAAAATCTTCCTGAAATGAGTGTATTTATACTTTATTTGAGCAGGTAAATAAGATAAACTGCCAATGGAATAAGATTTATGCACTTAAAATTGGAAGAACTCGTCTCCATCATCTTATTTCAAGTGCATTATATCTAATTATCTTATTTTAGGGGCAAAAATACTCTTTCCATTGGCAGATGATCTTATTTACCTGCTCAAATCAAGGACAAATACACTCATTTCAAGAAAATTTTACTTATTTTTAGTTCGGTTTTTGCAGTGTAGGCTAGGGTAAGGGTCAGGGCGTGGTCCTAACTTTTTATTTTAAACAAGGATGTGTTTGTGTGTGTTCTTGTACTTGCAGCTGAGTGAGAACATTTTCTACTCATTTCACTAGTAAAGTGAGGACTTTCATGTGTCGTGAGGACTTTTTTTATCCCATGCTTTAAACTTATCCAAGAACTCAGCCTTGTCGAACTCCATCTCCATGACTGTCACATGAGGCAGATGAAGGGAAACCATGGTTATCCAGAGCTTTCTCCAAATCCAGAGGTGTCTCTATAGTTATGTTGCTATAGCTTAAGATTCTTGCGCTGGAGGACATATTTGATCACTTTTCCTCCCTCTGAGTCTGTCCTCTCTTTACATGTGTCTGTTTTTTCCCCCTCCCACAGAACTGAGTACTAGAAACCCAACAACAATATAATCAGTTGGTAAATTCTGAACAAAAAGCCTAACCTGGCCAGCCAGATTGTTAATGTGTAGCACTCTACGTTCTGCACTTTATCAATCTGGGACAGCGCCCATTGAGTCCATTAGGGGAAAGGAAGATCTTTCATCAGAACTTTCCGATCTGATAGGGCAAAGCAACACCTAGTACCCGCCTACCACAGGTTAGTTTTAGCCAATCACGGTATCAAATTAAAATATAAGATGCAGACGTCATGAGAAACCACAAGAAGGTAAGCTGGTCAAGGCACTTCTTGCTGTTCTACTTTCAAAGGTAAAATCATGGATTCTTACAAAACAGATGTGAAAGCAACACCTATGCGTGCGTCCTCCTGCGCTGCCATGTTTAGGTTAGTTCGGCTGTGGGCTCGTCAGTACTTGCTTTCGTCGCACCGTTTTGTGGGAAATGAAACCTATTGTACCATTGATTCTATGTTGGTTGAACCATCCTAACAGATCAGCCTGGTGAGCATATAACCTGATAAATAAATTCTAGAGGTCACATACTGGAGGTTTCAGGAATGTTTGGGGCAAACAGCTTCATGTATTAGCCTCACTGCAAACAGTTCTGTTAGGCCTGGAAGCCTTTTGCTGGGACCAATCCTCCATAAAACATTTTATTATAAATGTCTAAAAGCTAGAATTATGCAGACTATATGTTATAAATCCCAGTTTTATTGTACTTTAAAGATCCCAGTAAAATAAAATGGTTGCTGTGCGTGTGTTTAAAAGTTGATAGCTAAAGTTATTCCATGTAACATCAGTGTCTGAGAACAGCCATATACCATATGAGCCAAATACCATATAAATGTTTAAGACTAAGATGTGTTTTCAGGTTACCGTTCCTGGCTGACATCACTGGGTGCCAGTTGACCTCTGGGATGGTGGACAGATCAGAGAAAGTACCACCCAGAGAAAGATCACTTTTCGACTGCCAGTTCTGGAAGGCTAAGATGGCAGCGCCACAGCTACAGTACTGCTGGAAAAACTCCTGCATAGAGATGACAGACACAGGAACATGGAAAAAATTATTTCATTCCACTCTAAAATTATGTCTGTATTTAACGTCTCAAATTTGTGCACAAAAATCTGGGGCAACAAAGCTGATTTTGATTCTTCTGATTTTTAAGATGCCCTTCACTTAATTTGCTTCTTACTGTGGGATTCTGGGCTGCTGTAGGGAACAACTGTCATAGCAATAGTGCTATCTTGAATTAGCTGTCTGTGGTTGATCAGGGTAACAAATGCACCAACAGCCATTTAGTGCTCCCACAAGCAAAAATGTCTCATATTTTCTGGGAAAATCATGCATTGTGCTCTCTGCTGTGACCAGCACCTGAGTCTTGTCCTCTTCTTTTATTGAAACCCTGTGTTCTTCCTTTCCCTCTGACACAACTGTCTGATCTGTCTGACACAACTAAGGCTTTCTGTAGTCTGATGTCTTCCATCGTGCATTGGGACAGGAGTTAGTGTCTTATTGCACTCGAACAGTGCAGGTATAAATTATTTGCCATGTCCCGTTTTACTTTGAAACAATGCAGTATTAGATCGGAAGACTAATGGTCTTGCAATCTGAAAGTTGTGGGTATAATTCCAGCTTCCTCCTGTCATACGTTAATGTGCCCATGGGCAAGGCACTTAACCTCATGTTGCTTACCCATCTGTATATCGGTGTATGACCATGTATGCGTTAGTGAGTGTGGATGTGGCTCTAGTGTAAAGTGCTTTGGGTGGTTGGTTTGATGGGAAGAGTGTGACATAAAGTCAGTCCATTTGCTGTTGGGTCCATTTACATCACTTCCAGATAAAATCCTACAGTGGAAGCGAGAAGAGCTGTAACATGTGGAGTAGTTTAAAGTCAGAGCTAGCACATGTTTTTTCTGTTCTTTATGTATGAATCTGACTTTGAAACTGCCACCTTTCCTGCACCGGAGGATAGGTCGATAAACAACAAACCCTGGCACACAATAGCTGTATGTATATCTCATCCACTCCGTCTATGGGAACTGGGGACTTTGCTCTGTCTTTATTATGCAGCCCTTTTGGGTTTCTGGAAATACCAGGACCAAACTGGTCAAGAGACGATGAGTCCTGTAGCTTCAGGTTTGGTTCTATAAAGAACCTTGATTTAAGGAATTTGTTTAATTTAACTTAGCAATTGACAATAAATCTGTTTACCTTACATGTAATAGCTGCATGAAAGAGCCCAGAAATGAAGAAGTATTTGAGAACCATGCTCTTGTCATGTCCATCAGTGACTTACTGACAGGACACACAAACCAGAACATGTCCATCACAGCACTCACATCTTCTCAATGCAGGGATCCAGATTTCTGTAAGTCATAAGCTAGTTTAGTAAACATTGCACCAAGAAAGAGAACATTTACACACCTCCTTTGTCTTTGTCATTTTGCTGTCCTTCTGCAGACCGCAGATCTGTCTTTGCAGCCGGAGGTTTATCTCCTGCAGACAACCAATTTTTTCAAGCAGCTGGCAGATGTGCTCCAGGTAACCAAAGCCTGAGCCCAGAGGACTTGGTCTCTGTTGCTGGGCCTGCAGAAACAGAATGTTTGCATTTTAGACAGGTTCACAGCCGCCACGGGACACAATAAAAGGAGGGAGTTTGAAGAGGACCAACTGCCCCAAACCACAATAAAATAAACACAGAAGAGGGAGTTATAATTTTAAAAATAAATATGAAAGTTAGTCATTTTCTCCAACAGGTATGATCATTTAGCTTTATCCATTTTCCCATCCACTCTGGGTAGGTTCCCTGTCCCTGTTGAAAAAAAGCAGTTCCACAGCATGTTTTGTTCAGTGACGTTTTAGTTTTCTCAGACTTTTTCTTGAAGGGCAAAAATGTTGATGTAGCTCAAACTTTTTATAGTAAAGCTGTTTTCATACATCATTTGTTCTAAAGGACACATACACACAGACTGGACTGCATGTATTCTATAAAATAGTCAGTCTCTTAGGAGTGTTTATGGGAATTTTTTACCATTCTTCCAGAAGTACATTTGTGAGGTAATACACTGAGGTTGGACAAGAAGGCCAGAATCAGAGTCTCTGCTCATAATTCATTCCAAAGGTGTTCAAGAAGCATAATTCCTCACTCCAGATATCACATCTCCACTGCTCTAGATTCCAGTGATGGCATGCTTTACACCACTGCATTTTACACTGTAAGAATGATGTAAGGCTTGGATGCAGCAGCTCAGCCATGTAAACCCATTCCATGAGGCTCTCTAGTCTGAATGCAACACAGTTTGGAGATTGGTAGCTATTGATTCTGCAGAAAGTTGCTGACCTCTGTGCACTGTGCTCCTCAGCATCAGAATCAGAATCAGACATACTTTAATAATCCCAGAGGGAAATTGCTGTTCCAGTACCATCACCATAACATAACATCACAAACATTTCAGGGGGGAGACAGTTCACTGAGGCCGTGCTGCCAAGGACAAAAACTGTCCACAAGGCGCTGCCCTTATCTGTCGAAGAAAGATAACAACAACATCAGGGAAAGGGGAGGGAGAAAAAAAGACAGACGCTTGACAATTTACGCTCTCACAAATAAAGAGTCAAACAACCGACAAAAAAACCCCTCATAGCACGAAAAGCACAAATAACACAAGACATAAATATGCAGAGAGGTAAACATCGCGTGTACGTAAGTTCATCAGTTTTATGAGTATCAGTTATGTGAGTGTGTTTGGATGAAAGTATTTATATTTCCATGAACACTCTCCAGAGGCCATTGTCCTTGAAGTTATCAGCCGGCCCACAGTTCAGAGAAGCATCCACTCCATCACTTTTTGCCATCTTTATAGAACCTCTAGCAGCAACAATCAGACAAACAAAAGCTGTAAAAGGTATAAAATGCATGAAAATAGAGCATAAGATTAGTCTGTACGCGGATGATGTATTACTTTATCTCCAGCATTCAAATAATTCTCTTTTACAAGTAATTAGAATACTAGAATCTTTCTCTAAAGTATAAGATTACTCGTTAAACTGGTCTAAATCTACGGTACTGTCAATTAATTGCTCTCTCGAAAACTCCCTAGATTTACAAATGCAATCAGGAAATATTAAATATTTAGGTATTACTGTGTCGACTAAATTAACGGATTTACTTAAACTTAACCATGCCCCACTTTTAAACAGGATAGAAGAGGACCTTGAAAGATGGAAATCGCTTCCAATCACACTTATGGGTAGGGTAGCTTCAATAAAAATGATGGTCCTACCTAGAATTAATTATTTATTTTCAATGGTCCCCAATAAACCATCATCTGACTGGTTTAAATCTCTAGACTCTGCCATTTCTAAATTTCTTTGGAAAGATAAACCCCCACGTATTAGCTTAAAGACAATACAGAAGACTAAAGACAGGGGAGGATTAGATTTGCCTAACTTCCATAACTATTACTTAGCAAATAGGCTACAATACATCTCTAAATGGATAAAAAATAGTCTTTTAGATGAGCCTTGGTTAGATATAGAACAGGAAATGTGCAATAATATCATGATTTCAGATCTGCCGTTTATTAGCTCCAATATAAAACGGCATACATGCTTCAAAAATATCAACATTAGTTCTACTCTGACAGCATGGTGGGAGTTCCTTAAAATGACAAAGTCATCCCTTATCCCATGCAGTCGTACACCTATCTGGAATAACCCAGATATCCTACAAAATTACAGAATGATAAACTTTACATACTGGAAGAATAAAGGTATTAAATATCTGGAACATCTACTTGACGGAACCGAGTTCATCAATTTTGCTAAACTAAATATGCAATATGGCATTAGTAAAAATAAATTCTTGGAATATGAACAACTTAAATCTATAATTAAAAATAAAAATAAGCATATTAATGGTGGTTTACAAATCCCAACTAATATATTAGAGTTCCTAGATTTAACCCCCCCAAACTACTGTCTAAATCATACAGGACACTGACTAAAATAGATGATTCGATATCTCTTCCTATAATGAAGTGGGAAGAGGATTTATCAGTCAGCCTTGAACAAAACGTCTGGGCTCAGATATGTCTAAGAACTTTCAAATTGACTAGAAACACCAACTTACAACTAATACAATACAAAATCCTTCACAGAGTACACTACACAGGACAAAGATTATTCAAGATGGGGTTGGCACAATCTAATATCTGTCCACACTGCATAGGCAATCATCCTGATAATTATTTTCATGCGTTATGGTTATGCACACCAGTCCAGAGGTTCTGGACACAGATATGTAAGGACTTATCAAAGTGCTTGAGCTGTAAAATTACACCTTCCCCATCAGTTTGCTTGCTCGGTAATTTTGAGGAAAGTCCTCTGAAAAAAGAAATAGTTTACATGGTTTTCACTACTTTATGTATCGCAAAGAAAACTATCCTCATGAATTGGAAAAGTAAACAAAATCTCAGTATCAATCAGTATAGAGATCTTTTGTTGGATCATATTAATCTAGAGACAGCATCTGCTTCCACATCTGATTGGTCTCTTTGGGCTCCTCTGATCAACACCATCACTTAGTGGAATAGGGGGCGGTGGGTTGCTTCCTGCAGGGCGCAGTGGCTGGATGGAGGGGTTCCTGGGGCCCTGGGGGCACTTGGAGTAGGGCGCCTGGTGGATCCGGCTCCGGGGTCTGTTGCCCCCATCTGGGAGGAGCTTGGGAGGCCTACGGGTGGCCTACAGAAGCCGCTTGCGGTGCTCTTTGGGAGCTGCGTGTTGACGGACGTGGGTAACTGACCTGGTAGCTGTGCTGCCGCTGGGTGGGGCCGGAGTGGGTCTGGGGGTCTGGGGTCCCTGGGGCGCGCCGCCCTCGGGCGGGGGCCCCGGCGGGACCTCGGGGGTTCCGGTTCCGGGGGGTGTGCCGCTTTTGGTGTGGGCCGGCGCGCGCCCGGGTGTCCGCCCCTGCACGGGGCCTCGGGTGCGCTGGGGGGCCTCGGGGCCTGTTGAGCTGGTAGGGGGGCATGGTCATTAACATCTCAGGGCAGATGCTCTTCTCCTTCATTGGATAGGCACTCTGCTAGTGGGGGGAGGGGGAAGGAGGGGGAGTAGGGACCTACTCAGCCTGGATGTCTACTGTCGAATGTATGGTGAGTTGTTTGAACAGGCGTAGGGAGGATCGGGGTCTTCTGCACACCCCCGTTCTCCGATGGCGGCAAGGAGTCTGGGGCCTGGAGGAGGTGCGGGCCACTGTGTCCGGGGTCTTGGCGGGGGGCTGCAATGGGTAGTCAGCGGCTTGCCAGGTCTGGGGCTGACGCCTCCGCTCCCCCCAGGAGGGGCGGGGGGCAGGGGTGGCAAGGGTAAGGTGGGGGAGGGAGGGGGTTTATTAGGTATTTAGGGGGTGAGGGGGGCTCTGGCTGGGTGGCTCGTACGGGTCGTGTTGGCCCGCCCTCTTTGGGGGGCCCGGTCCGGGGGGCGTCTGGTCCGGGGCCGGGGCCGGGGGTCAGGCACAAGCAGTCGTATAGTCGATTTGGGGTGACCCCCCCCCCTCTGGTCAGTGTTGGATGCGAGTGTTATGTGGGAATGTGTGTACAGCGTCTTTTTTTTTTTTAAATCTGTGTGTGGTGAGTGGGGCACAAGGGAGGGATGGTGTGAATGGGTCCCCTGACTCCTGCCTCTGTGCTCGGGGAAGGCGGGCCTTTGGTTCTCCACAACCACTATCAAGCTATTTCCTTCTGGATAATTTTCACCTAAACTAGTGCACTCTCACATCTCCCACAGGTGCTGGGTCCCAGGTATTAAGTGTTCACTTATATACAGTAATCTTATAATTTATTTATTTATTTATTTATGTTCTTTCACTTTCTTTTTTCAAGTATCACATTACACATGTCAGCTTACATAATAATATATATGATTTAGCAATGGCATCTAGGTGTTATTCGATTGTATTTGTTGCTTTATGTCTGTTGGTTGTGCTGTTTTTGCATCTCTCTTTCCAGGTGACGGAGCAGACGGAGAAGGTTTTATCATTCTCTCCCTTTTATCTCCTCTTTCTTTCACCTCTACTCTTTTTTTATTTTATTTTTCTCTTTCACTTCTTGTTCTTCCTTTACTCTCCTATTGTAATGTCCATATAATTTGAAATTCTCTTTGCAGGAATCACAATAAAGCTATTTACAAGCATAAATCAAGTGGAGCACTATGGCGAAAGCTGTTCGCTCCACTTGTAAAAGCAAAATCTGTCGAGCTCTATCTGGCATTGAGACATCAATTCCTATTGCCACATTGCTAGACAGGACACTGGGGAAAAAAAAAAAAAAGAAAAAAGAGAAGCATCCACAGGTGTCCGCAGGGAAGGGGGGAAGGGGGGGGTGGTTCTGAGCAATCTCTGCCATAACAATCCAGGAGTAGAGATAGGGAGGGCATAGTCCAAATATGTTATTTGTTATGAGACAAGCTGCACTGCTTTTCTTGTCAGCTTTAAGTCGTTTGCTGGCTCCAAATGGTAAATCCAATTTTCCAAATTGATTGGGCTTTTTCGCGCTTCACTGCCAGATTTTATCCCATCTCCCCTTGAGTTCAACCACCAAAGCCAGTCTGCATTCCAGCAGAGCCAGCTTTCGGCTCTGCTCCATTTACCTTCCAGGTTCGTCCGTTCACAGCATTAGTGAGCGCGTCATGCAGCCAGCAGCCTGATCAAGGCCAAATGGCTGCCGACATCCGCTGTATTTGCTGATACTTCAAAAATCCACAAAAACCAATAAGACGTCCAGGAATGACAAAGTCGAAAGACACACCGTTTTCCTCCAGGAATTTAGGGTGTATCTCACAAAATAAGTCAAATCAGGTCCGGACGGGTTCCCCTTTCGTTGCCAATCCGTCGAAAAAAATGTATCAATATTATTGACAGACCAGCTTCCAGATCCATGTTTTTCAGAGTTCGGTTTATATGAGGAAAGTGCTCAGAAAGACAAGACATAGCAAAGCAGGAGAGGGGTGGGGGAGGGGTGAAAGCTGCAGAGAGAGAAAAGACACGACCGACCTCGGAGAGAGACAGAGACATCCGTGCTCCGTGATTTCACATGGTCCACCACTCCTTGGTTGAGTTGCTGTTGTTCCCAACAGCTGACGGTTAATTTTTTAGACTTATTTCACACATATCCTCAACTCCATGCTAGTATTCACAGAGCCCCGGAGTAAAACCCATTCTTTCATTATTGGTTGTAGCAGCAGGCTGGATGACAAGGTGCTGAATTTTGTACACAAGTGGACATGGAAGTGACTCAGTATTTTGGAATTATGGTGTAACTCAAAGCAAAAGCCACCCAAGGACACTTTATAAAAATGCCCAACAGGTCAAATCCATTTTCAGTAATACATTCCAACTCAACCTAACCACAAAAATATAATATTTTTTTGTGTGTCCTGTCTGGCAATGTGCCAATAAGAATTGTTGTCTTAATGCCAAAAAGAGCCCAACAGACTTTACTTTCACAAATGGAGCCTTACTGCTTTCTCCCTAGTGCTTCGCTTCATTTATATCTGCAAGAAGCTTTATTAGATTTTATGCTGGGACCATTTTATGTTCAATGGACACTGAAATGGTAAGGTAAAAGAGGAAAAAAGGAGAGAAACAGATGAGACAAGATGCTAAAAGGGAGAAAAGGTGAAAGAGAAAGAGGAGAGGAAAGGGAGAGTGCAATATAACATCTTCTGAGTCTGCTTCTAAACCTGCAAAGAGAGACATAAAAAGAACAGCAAAACCAGTGTTGTATAAAGTACTGAAATCTCGGAGTCAAGTAAAAGTACAAGTACCTCTCCAAAATATGACTTTGGTAAAAGTCCAAGTAACTGACTGAAATGTTACTTGAGTAAAAGTCTTAAAGTATCTGAAATGTCTTGTACTTAAGTATGAAAATTACTGTAAAAATAGATGTACTCAAGTAATGTAATGAAAAGTATAAATAAAAAGTAAAACAAAGCACATGCAGTTTGAATGACATTTTTTAGATTTTTGGTAAACTTTGAAGGTCAAATTCACTTAAAATAACTGCTGATTGTGGTTCCTGCAACTTGTGTCAGTCACTCCTTGTCAGTTCCTTCTGCTCTTCGGACTACTTTTCCTCAGGATTCCTGGTGCCTACCGAGTTTGTCTTGTTGTCTCTGGGAGTTTTAAAGTTTTATTATCCCACATATTTTTGCTGCAGCCCAGTTTGTTTTTGGGTCTTCGCGTCAATTTTTATGACATCAACATTATTTTTGTAGAGTATTGGCTTTTAATTAAGCCTATTTTCCTGCTCTGTGTGTTTTATTATCTGTGGAAGATATAAAACCTGACAAGAAAACAAGCCAACCATAAGAGTGGGCAATTTTCAGCTAGGATACACAATGCAGTTTTCACATTTTTGGTCTAATATGCCATGTTCCAGTAATATAGAGTTCTAACAATTGACAAGTCAAATTTTTGCCAGGACCACAAATCTTCTTCTCACGATTTGCTCAACTTAGGGTGGAAACAAACACTCTGCAGATATAAAGAGGAAATTATGAGCAAATATTTGTCCAATTATCAACATTCCTGAAGGGACCCAACAAAAGCAGGATGTGAGCTCAGGTTTCCTATGCTGATGGTGCTGAAGCAGCTGGGGTTGTGCTGGAAGTTCTGAACAAACTGCTGGGCTTGTATCACTCATTTGCTCTGACATACAAATGCTCTCTGGATCCCAAACATTTCTAAACAAGAACATCTGCACACATTAAAGATGACCTATTATGAAAATGTCACTTTTTGCATGTTTTTGTACTTCCATTTCAGTCTCTACTGCTTCTATAAACAGTCCAGTGGCTAAAATAATCATCCAGCTGTTTTTTGGCAATAATAAAGTGTTTTGTTGGTGTCTGGAAATTTACCCGTTTCAAAAACCTCCTATTTATTACGTGACAATCGGCGAGCACTGCCCATCACGTAGCAACCCCACTCAAGCCCAACCCCTCACCTAGCTTCCCTAGCTACCCCAGCTTAGCCTAGCCCAGGTCCTCACCTAGCAACCCAAGCAAGGTAAAAAATATAACAGAAAAATTCAGTCATGTGCACAGGTAACCAAAAAGCTAGCTTCACTAATTCATATTCCACACACAGAAATATTACCTTCACTACCACTAAACCAATGACTCATAAGGATATTAGAGGAAGCTAATGTTAGCCAACAACTCTCAGTCTGTTACACCTCCTCAGACAACAAATGCTGTACCCCAGGGGTCACCAACATGGTGTCCACGGGCAGCAGGTAGCCCCAAAGAACAACATGTGGTGCCCTCAAGCCTGTTCTAAAACTAGCACACACCTCTTGTGAGCTGTTGCTCTATTTTTGTAATCATGCTTGCATTTATATAGATTTTAAAAATGACAATATCAAAAAAATGAGCATTACAAATATGTTTATTGGTGGGCGCTGACTCTTCTAGTTGAAATGTCAGTTCTGGTAGCCGTTCGTAGCTCTCAGTTTCAAAAAGGTTGGTGACCCCTGCTGTACCCACACACGACATGTGCAGCGCTGCGTGGTTGAGGGGACAGCTGTTTTAGTTCAAAATAAAACACTTTTTAAATTTAAACTTTTACACAGCAGGGGAAGCATTTTAGAAGTATATTCTATCTCTCTGTGCCCAGGCAGCAGCATTGGTGTGAATGTGGTAATGAAGCAAGTCTTGCCAGTTTTTGTGAGAGAAACAAGCTACCAGCTCTGTTAAAACAAACAAACTCAAAACATACCCAAGACGCAACTTAACACACTGTAATGCAGAGTAATACACCACACAGAACCCGGAAGCCTAGCTCAGAATCCACTGACGCACCCAGCAAGCTTGGTTACATTACACTGCAGCAGACTTCTACATGAACAGTCCAAGACCCCAAAGTGACCTGCATGCGCTTAAAACAGAAGACATTACGCAGCAGCGCACTGTTTACAGAAAAAAACAACATGCAGAGACCACCTCCTCTGTTTTTGAGCAATGGGAGCCAACAATATTAATACCAATGTTATGTTAATATGAATAATGTTATATTAATATTCAAAATATTAAGAATAAAAAGAAGAAATGTAAAAAAACAGCACAGCTATTAACAATGTTTTTTTGTGTGTGGAGCCATGATTGCTGCTGTAGAGAAGACGGATGACTAGCTGCCTTGTGAACTTTGTTATCATACTTACAGGTATCAAAACCCAATATACTGGAAGCTAACCGGTCTGCCAAAAGTTTCTAAATTTAGCAAGAACGATAATGCGCTGAATTAAAAATTAGTTCCCCAATTATCTGTTTGTGGATTAGTGTAACTGTGTCCACCACTGCAGAAATGTAACACATTACCTTTATATCACATCTTACATTAAAGATATAATTATTATTGAAATAAATCACATACACAACTCAACATTGGCATTAATACATCCCAGAAAATGTACCTATCATTCCTTTACACTAACCTACAGCTGAAAAGACACAGACAACTAATGGTTAGTATGATGTTAATTTGAGTTGAAAATCCTATAGAGATCCTTGCGCTATTCGCAGCTTATTTTATTTCTCAGATTCTTCCGACCTAAAACACTCAACATGTGTTCTAGAAGTATCTTACACAAACCAAAACTTTTTAAAAACATTACTCACACACAGACAGTGTTGCCAGATCTGATTGACAGTTTCCAGTCCAAAACCCGCCCTGTCATGATTTAGGTTTTTTGTTTGTTTGTTTTGATCTTTTCCAGACTTTTCTTGTGTCAGCCACCATCCTATCAGCCTGTCACCTCTCAGCCACCACCCACTATCCAATCAGCTCGGTCTCCTCAGTCACCAGTCATTTACCGCAGTAATTACTTCCAACTGTGCTCACCTGTTTCCCTGTTCATATATACTTGCCTCAGCCAACTCATCCCTGCCAGAAAGTCTCTTCTCTTCTCACGTGATGTGCTTTGACTCTACCAGTTCCTTTGTGCTCAGCCAGCTGGGCTCTTCCGATAAAAGTTGCCTGTGTCTGTGTGCTGCACAAGTCTGTCTGTGTCCCCGTGAGTTCCAGCCACTTGCTCTGCCCGTTCTGGTGGTTTCCACGGTCCACGTCTCCTATTCTGCTCACCCCTGGTTCAGCCTGCATCTGTTCAAGTCTGGTTCTGCTTGCCTGCCTACCTCACCGGCCACTATTCACCCTTTTCAATAAACCTTTTAAGACGTAACTGTGTGTTTGGCTGAATATCAGGTTCACCAGCATTATCTATTACACGCCCAACTCTACAAAAAACTCATCCCCAATCTGAACAACTCTTGAACTAGTCTTAAAAGTGTAGAATTATTATATTACACACAAAGCTATTACTGTTACACATATAATAATAAAGAAAACATGCTATTAGCAAAAAACAGCACTAAAATGGAAAAAAACATTACACATACAGTATCCCCACTTTGACATAGCAACGTAAAAAAGGTAAATGCTTCCCAACACGAGTTGTAAAGCTCACTTAATATAAAAAATGTTTTCTTTCTCTCTCAATCTCTCTCATGAGCAAAGATCAATGTAACGTGTCTTTCACACACAGTTGCAGCTATGAAACAAGTTGATCAGTTGAAGTCTTATTGGGGGATTTACAATTGTCGTTTACCAGTACTGTCATAGTCATGTCATAGTGAAACTGTATTAACCACTGACTATTAATCACATTCTAGACATTTCAAAATAAATGAACCAATGAAATGAGTGCAAGGCAACATCATTGTATTATATTGTAAAAGTCTTTTAATTTTCTGCAACTTAATAATAACTATTTTTGATGGAATTTTCTTATGAATGCTTCCTAAAAACCCACCAAATTTTTTGAAAAGCAGCCCAAATATTACCAATGCCATTTCCTTCCAGCCCAAACTGTTCCAAAAAAGCCCAACTGGGTGGCAGATTTTTCTTAGCAGTTTAGAAGATATAGGACCCCTCCCCCACCCCTCTCCTGCTTTGCTATGTCTTGTCTTTCTGAGCACTTTCCTCATATAAACCGAACTCTGAAAAACATGGATCTGGAAGCTGGTCTGTCAATACTATTGATAAATTTTTTTCGACGGGTTGGCAACAAAAGGGGGACCCGTCCGGTCCTGATTTGACTTATTACAGGATATTTTAACCTCGCAGAAACATGACTTCAATGTAGTTTTGGACCTCTCTCAAGGGTGGCCTTCTAAGACTAGGTTCCCCTCACCACTCAGAAACTGTTGCTGCATCTTTGCTGGTTGTGCAGGAGGCTCCACTTATTCAGTGTAGACTGTTATTGATGAATTTGAGGTGCTATTTTTATCAGGGAGGAATAACTGCACAAAGTAAAACTTTGTTGAATTTTAAAAACAGGATGTGGGTGCACACGTTGGGACTTATTGTGATTTTTCTCTGATCCACACAAGGTCCAAATAATACATACAGGCTCAGATATATGAAGACACCCCTCTCATATCTAATTACAATTACTTGTAAGCTTTTTATAGCTTCTGGTTGAACATTTGACCAATCTTCAAGGTAGAATTAGTTGAGTTCCTCTATATTGAGAGAGATTCTGCAATGGATCAGACTTTAAAGGAGCAATAAACAATATTTTACCACTAGGTGGAGCTTGAGCACTGTCTGTAGACCAAAACAAGATGTGTGACAAGCCACGCCTCTCTCTATCTCCGTTCTAGCACTCGGCACCCATTTCCCCTTCTCACCTGTCTACTCATATGATCCTATTTGCAAAGGATAAAAACAGCAGAACAGCGTCACCTTTCAGACGAACACGTCTAGTGAAAAAGTAAGTAACTCATAACCTTATAAGGCTGTTAGCAAGATAATGTTTTGATCCGATGGGCATGCTCTCTGCCATTTTGTGCCTGCCGGTGGCATTTTATGGGCAGGTAGGGGGCAGCTGTTCACGTGCCCGTACGTGCACATGCATGCACATACGCACATGCACAGCCGGCTCAGCTGCACATGTGCACGAGACTAGAGAACAACACAGAGAGATAGTGTGTGATGTTTAACCATAGTCCATCTAAACATATACCTTTAGTTCTTCCCAAAACTATTTTTTAGTTCTTTCTATCTAAAATAATGAAATTTTGCTTACTGCTCCTTTAAGATCTTCTGAAAATATACAGAAGGGTTGAGGTCAGGACTTTTGTAGAACCACTTCAGAAGCCCAGTCCCTGCCTACTTGATCCATTCTAGGACCAGTTTGGGGTATATGTGGGATGATTGTCCTGCTGGACCACCCAACTCTATCCACATTTTAACCAGTAAGCTACAGATCTGAGATAAAGTTGAAGAATTTGGGGAAAGTCCTTCTTCATTATTCCATTCAATTTTGACAATGCACCAGTACCACATGATACAACCACCACCATGATTGATAGTTGGAACATATGTTATGAAGTTTGAATTCTATAAACATACTTTATAGTCAAAAAGCTCAATCTTAGTTTATTCTGACAAGACATTTTTTTCTCTAAAAGGCTTTTGGCTCTTCCATGTGGGCAGCTGCAGATTTTAGTCAAGATTGCATGTGCCAGTTTTAGAGCATCCACTTCTTTCCTGGTAAACATACCCTTTACTCATAATGACGCAAAACACTGTGTTTCAGCATTTTGTCGTTCATAATAGGCTTGTTCCTGGGTTGTTCCTAAACATCCTGACCATTTTCATTTCCTCTGAGGTAGGAGTTTGGGTTGGAGAGCTGAAAGTCAGTCACAGCTATGCGTTTCAACAAGACAATGATTCCCAAACACACATCAAAACTGGTTTTTGAATGAATAGAGGAATTTAATGTTGAACTTCTTCTTGGGGTCTTATTTGCACTCTAATGGAAATGGATCAACTCTCTATAAATCTAGGTCCATGCCCAGAAACATATCAATTTAAAGCTCTATATTTCTGATCCAAACCTTACTTAAAGTTGGAATATAACTGGAAGCATGTTGATGGCTCCAAAAAGGTTGTTTTTCTGCATCTTTCAGAGGGACATTTTACTAAATATTATAGGTATATGTTGAAGACCATATGTAGAATTGTGACCCAATGTTTTTTAAAGAAAACCCCCATACATGAAACCTTTTGTCCCCCTTTTTTATTTTTTGTGAAACAATGGAAATTTCATTTTGTATCATCATTTCCCACTGGGCATAGGATTGTTTGAAATGACTACGATGAGTGTATCTCCTGTTTTTCTTACAGGAGATAAGGCAAAGTAGCCATCAGTGATGAGGGGAAAGTAGATGTGTGTTTCCACAATCTGAGATCTGTCGGGGCTTCCACCGGTCTTATTCATAATTCAACAGAGACCACTGAATGATCCACTGATCGGAATAAGCAATAGGAGTAAAGAGGAGTGCCCATTCTGTGTACTCACACCCTGCTCTGCTACCTCAAAGTTTCCAGTTAATTGTGTGAGTCAAGAAGTTGCAATGTGTTGGACAGAGTCTCTGCAAGGGCCAGGCACAAAACTTTAATGAAGTAGGACACTTCACAATGAGGGTTTGTCTTGAAAAGAAAGCATTGGTCTTTAATATCCCTTACTGTCCACATGGGTTGGTATGATCATACTTAATTATGACATAAGCCTATTTTATCTGAATTCCCCGCATAGAACTAAAGTTCTTTAAGCTAGCAAATTCCTTACCTGCCAACTAGTTAGATCCCAGAGAAACTGAATCTTCATCAGTGCAAACAGAGTGTTTGCATGGTATAGCAGCAGATTGGTTGTGGTTTTACTACCTTGGTGTCTAGCTTTTGTAGCAGCAATAAAAAATTGAACAACAGCAGCATATATGTGAGGTGAACACATTTCAAAATTGCTACATCCATACAAGTTTTCCAACATGGCCACAACATGCATAACATTCGGATTGCTGGAGATCACAGAACGTACTGTCTGTTGAAGGTCTGCACTTAGATTGCATTAGTTACTTTATGTTGTCATGCCTTATACCAAAAAGGCAAAGTAGACCTATCAGAGTGTAATCCAGGCATATAAGAGCTTGTTGTTTTAATAAAAGTTTAAGAGAGAAAAATGATATTGAAAGCAAATGTAGCTATTTTCAACAAGTTAAAATGATTTATAGCTTATTTACCAGCATTTACTAACTTAAATTATTTTTTGTTGTAGAAGTTAGGGATGTTAAATTATTACAGTATGACCAACACGATTTCGGAGTAATCCACATAACAGTCAAAGATGTTTCAGGCATTACTCTAAGACAACAATCTTTCAGTTAAGACATTTTTAGTAGATATTTTCTTTTATAATTAATATAAAAGCAGAGTGTTGACATGAAGTGAAAAATTGCAGAAAATGTATATTTTTCTAAAACAGTAGTTATTACAGACAAGGCCTATGATGTTGTGTCTGTTTTCTGTTTCAGTCATGGCAGCAACATCAGTTGGGATTTGATGCTAATAGAATACTGTTATTGTTATCTTCACCAGAAGGTAGCACATGTTTTTTCAGGCATTTCCATTTTCCCTTTCTCTTTCTACTTCTCTAACCAACCGCTGTTCCTTTGTATATTCTGGTTTATGTAGATATCCAGAAAAAAATTCAACTCATGTTGGAAGTAACTGATTTTTGCTATCTCATGTATGTTTTGAAATAATAACAACGGATCTCAGCTCATGAGACGGACTGATACAACCTGCGGCCTTGGCACATTTAATACTATCGGAAAACACAGACGTTCAGCTGAGGAAACAGCGGCAAACCAAAAACAGGGCATGTACTGAAGCACAGAGGTTTACAGTTCACTAATTCTTCTATAGTTCTAACTGAAAGGCAATTATTGTGTTTGGGCTGGACTCCATGGTGGAGTAGTTTTTAGCACCGCTGTCCTGGAGCAAACCAGTCCTGGGTTCATACCCCAGCTTGGCCTCTTTGTTCATGCATGAATTCTCTCGGTGGCTTTCTCCCATAGTCCAAAAACATAACGGTGAGGTTAGTTGGTCTCTCTAAATGTCACTTATGGATGGATGTGTGTGTGTGTGTGCATGGCTGTCTGTCCTGTGTCTCTTTTGCCCGTTGATGGACTGGCGACCTCTCCAGGGTGTGCCCTGCCTCTCATCCCAACAGCCCCTGGAGATTCTTCTTGTGTTTATGTTTGAGACTTTTATTTGAAGTCAGGAAAGAATAAGTTCTTGAGTTCCCCTGTAGTGTTGTTGGAGACTTCTCAGCAGGCCAGCTGACAGTGGTCAGTTATAAAGACACTGAAGAAGCCTCCAGCACTCTAAAATCTTTTTAGCGACAAAGGTTTTTTTTGTAGTTTCTAGAAAAACAACCAGGAACAGAGAAGATGTACATGATCTCAAAGCATTTTGAGAATACAGCGACTTACTGTTAGCTGCTAAGTATGCTAAAGTTGGCCTCTGCTTTAGGGTTTCCTATGAGATTCTCTCATTAAGCTAAAGGGGTCATTGTTTTTTAACGAGTTTGAACTGCATTCCGTTATCTCTAGTTTAATATTTAAAACACTTAATGTCAGGATCTCCAGAGGTTTGATTACTTATTGTTGCTCCTTGGGGATTCTGCAGTCTGTTTATGTTTCACACCTTTAGTATAGTTTATCCTGAGATCCTTGTTTCTGTCAGTAGTTTAGTTTCTGTATTTAATATTTATGTTAATAGCTTATTCTTGTACCTGTTTGATTTGGTTCCTGTTTTGTTAGCTTCTGTTATTTCTGTAGTCCTGTTAGATTTTTATTTCTGCTTGGTCTTCCTCAGTTAGGTTTTTCCCTCAGATCCGGCCATTCTCATGTTCCCTGTTAGGTTCTGTCGCCCGCCAGCCCTTGCCAGTTCATTGTCCTTCCTCTTCTACGTGATTGTACTCAGTTCACCTGTGTAATCTGATCCACCTGCTGTTCCTTCTGTCTCTTCTCTTATACGTATAGCCAGTTTTGTCACTTAGTTTTTGTCACTCATTGTCTGCCTACCCTGTTGTGGTCATTGGTGGTCTGTATCTCTACCGTCACTGTAAGCCTTGCTTAGTTATTAAGTCATGTTCCGGCATTCATTATGTGACTCCCGTGGTGTTGTCTGCATTTTGGTCCGGCTCCTAAAACTATGACACTTTGGGTGTAAAATGCCAGTCATCAAGGGCTGCTGTTCTGCAACCTTTAATACCGAGACACTGCTGTGTCCGAACCTCCACGATCTGAGCCAAAAAAAAAATCCTAACATACTGGCTGAATAGAGGGTCCCACTACAGACCAACGGACTCGCCAGATCAAGCATTCATGCGAGAGTATGTACCAGAAATTCCACCAGCATAAACAAGTCGGGCAGTAGATGTAAAGCTGCATATACTGCTCAAACAAGCTCAAAGAAGATTATTGTTTCACTTTCTTATCTGTTTTCTGGCTCCTACCATGGGTAAGTACACTGTTCATTGAAATTCTTCATTGATTTGTACAAGAGATGGAGGGGTCATCAGAAGGAGGGCTAATACTCGCAACTTATTAATAAAAAAACGCAAAAATTTCTCACACAGTTCAGCCAAGAGTTCACACAGTTCAGCCAGAGTTAATGGGTTTAAAAAGAACCTCGGGACAGTTAGCTGCAACAATATCTGAAATGTCTGTTACTTGTAGTTTGTACACTTTCACAAGGAAGTGTAGTGATACAGTGAAACAACTACAAGTCTGTAATAAATCTATCTAATTAACTGTTCATTTGCATATTATTCTTTAAACCAGGGGTCACCAACATGGTGCTTGCAGGGACCAGGTAGCCCCCCCAGGAACATATGTGGTGCCCTCAAGCCTGTTAAAAAAACATAGCACAATCTTCCAGTGAGCTGCATCTAAAGTGTTATTTTATTCAGTTGAGCTTCCTTTTTAATCAATTTACATCGATTTAAAAATGACAAAAGCATTAAAAACATGTTTATGTTACATAAAGTTAAGGTGAGCATGGACTCTTGTAATTCAAAGGTCAGTACAGGTAGCTCTTTGCATGTCACAGTACTGATGAGGTAGCTCTCAGTTTCAAAAAGGTTGGCGATCCCTGCTTTAAACTATTCTGTATTGTGTCGTTTGCATGTTATGGACCCTTTTCCATCTTTTCATGGGGTATAATGGTGTTTCAAAAATGTGTTCATCTTTAATTTACTTTTAGATAAGGTGTGAATTTCCCTTGGTCCAGTTGGCGATCCCAGCTTTCAGCTTATCTAGTAAATCGACCCAAGCTTTTTGGGTCTATTTACAAGATGGTTCTTCAGTACAGCAACGCAAATGAGACCTATTTTAAGGTGCTTTGACTTTGTGCGTCTAATTCATGTGGCCAGATGAGCTGACGATACCTGGGCATGATGTGGGCCCACATTAGTGAAGCAGGCAGAACCGGTGTCAGTGGTACTGTTGGTTGGAATTAAGCACTGTTTGCTCCGCCCCCATTTCACAACTTCTCACCAGCTGTGTGACAATCTCCATCTCTGGATCAGAGGCACGATAGTTAACTTGAATGCCCTCATTCCATATTAGTTGTTCCAAAACAAACAGAAAAATAAAGAACATGTGTGGATTCCAGCTGGAAAGCCTCGTTATTTCTTAGCTTGGGAGATCAACAAGGCAATAAAAGTTCTAAAATAAGTTCAAGCTAACCACAATGAAAATTAATTCCAAGAGTGAGATAAACAGGTCCATATGATCACTGTTGCTGCCTAGTTGTTAAAATATGAAAACTATGCACTCAGAAATGCTGCGAGCTTTTGAATTGTGAAGCTTGCACCAGTTATATAATCTATTTACTCCTATTCTAAGAAACTAGTTGAAGAGAAAGCCTCTGACTAAACATAACTTTTTTTTATTATTAACTATGACGAGAATTGATGGTGATGGGAGGCACTCAGTAATCAACACTATATTCCCCGAAAAGCAAAAGTCACTGGCAAGTGCTTCTCAGGGGCTCCTGGGAACTATCACAGAAGCTTTATCTCTCTAAAAATGTGAGTAATTTGAGATATTCCACACCTACTGGATACACCGGGATAGGCTGCCAAGCTCTGCTCCTGGAAAACAAGGAGGGTCCAGCGAAAGAAAGGCCTGATGGTCAACATTTTCACTTCATCAAATCTCTAGTACCTCAGAGCAAGCTGTTGAAAGTGCTGCATTATACTCAGCTATTCAGCTCTGTCTGAGGACCAGAAAGTCTCTCCTGTTTTAACTTGGCTGATGTGTCATTGAAGGTGAAGCCTTGTCTTCAGAGAGGCCTTCAAGCTTAGCATTGTTTCAAACAACAAGACTGAATAACTGGAACTTTGACAGTATCTTTTGTAAAAAAAATAAAAAAAAAAAAAATAATAATAATAATAATAATTAAAAAAATATATATATACACTACCGTTCAAAAGTTTGGGGTCACATTGAAATGTCCTTATTTTTGAAGGAAAAGTACTGTACTTTTCAATGAAGATAACTTTAAACTAGTCTAACTTTAAAGAAATACACTCTATACATTGCTAATGTGGTAAATGACTATTCTAGCTGCAAATGTCTGGTTTTTTGTGCAATATCTACATAGGTGTATAGAGGCCCATTTCCAGCAACTATCACTCCAGTGTTCTAATGGTACAATGTGTTTGCTCATTGGCTCAGAAGGCTAATTGATGATTAGAAAACCCTTGTGCAATCATGTTCACACATCTGAAAACAGTTTAGCTCGTTACAGAAGCTACAAAACTGACCTTCCTTTGAGCAGATTGAGTTTCTGGAGCATCACATTTGTGGGGTCAATTAAACGCTCAAAATGGCCAGAAAAAGAGAACTTTCATCTGAAACTCGACAGTCTATTATTGTTCTTAGAAATGAAGGCTATTCCATGCGAGAAATTGCTAAGAAATTGAAGATTTCCTACAACGGTGTGTACTACTCCCTTCAGAGGACAGCACAAACAGGCTCTAACCAGAGTAGAAAAAGAAGTGGGAGGCCGCGTTGCACAACTGAGCAAGAAGATAAGTACATTAGAGTCTCTAGTTTGAGAAACAGACGCCTCACAGGTCCCCAACTGGCATCTTCATTAAATAGTACCCGCAAAACACCAGTGTCAACATCTACAGTGAAGAGGCGGCTGTGGGATTCTGGGCTTCACGGCAGAGTGGCAAAGAAAAAGCCATATCTGAGACTGGCCAATAAAAGAAAAAGATTAAGATGGGCAAAAGAACACAGACATTGGACAGAGGAAGACTGGAAAAAAGTGTTGTGGACGGATGAATCCAAGTTTGAGGTGTTTGGATCACAAAGAAGAACGCTTGTGAGACGCAGAACAAATGAAAAGATGCTGGAAGAATGCCTGACACCATCTGTTAAGCATGGTGGAGGTAATGTGATGGTCTGGGGTTGCTTTGGTGCTGTTAAGAGGGAAGATTTGTACAGGGTAAAAGGGATTCTGAATAAGGAAGGCTATCACTCCATTTTGCAACGCCATGCCATACCCAGTGGACAGCGCTTGATTGGAGCCAATTTCATCCTACAACAGGACAATGACCCTAAACACACCTCCAAATTGTGCAATAACTATTTAGAGCAGAAGCAGGCAGCTGGTATTCTATCGGTAATGGAGTGGCCAGCGCAGTCAACAGATCTGAACCCCATTGAGCTGTTGTGGGAGCAGCTTGACAGTATGGAACGCAAGAAGTGCCCATCCAACCAATCCAACTTGTGGGAGCTGCTTCTGGAAGCGTGGGGTGCAATTTCTCCAGATTACCTCAACAAATTAACAGCTAGAATGCCAAAGGTCTGCAATGCTGTAATTGCTGCAAATGGAGGATTCTTTGACGAAAGCAAAGTTTGATGTAAAAAAAATCTTATTTCAAATACAAATCATTATATCTAACCTTGTCAATGTCTTGACTCTATTTTCTATTCATTTCACAACGTATGGTGGTGAATAAGTGTGACTTTTCATGGAAAACACAAAATTGTTTGGGTGACCCCAAACTTTTGAACGGTAGTGTATATATATATATTTTTTTTATATATATATTTTTTCTTTCTTCTTTGTGTTGGGTCTATCACATAAAATCCTGTCAAACATAGTAAAGCTTGTGACAAGATGTGAAAACGTGAACAGTAGATAATCAAAAAGCCTTTGTCACTTAGATATTCTACACCTTGACTTAGTAATCCTTCTACAGACTGTCCCTCTTCTCTGTAAAACAACAAAGGGGATTCATGCAGAACATTTGATCACATTCTTTCAGTAATAGCTGCTGGTAATGAAAGACAACCTCAAAGCCTGGCTGGGATGTTTTCAGAAACATCAAACAGTCAAACATGACTGTGCAACTTCTGCAGCTGCCAGGTGCTCTCCCACAAATCAACCCGGAGAACCGGAGAATAAGCAACCCCACAGAAAAACATGGCATGACCCTGAGAGCTCTCTGGCAATAGAAGACTTGGGCTGGTCTTTCATATGTAGTTCATCAAGGACTGATGGACGGACGGACGGACGGATGGACGGACGGATGGATGGATGGACGGACGGATGGAGGGCAAAGAAAATATGCGTTTCTTACCTCACTGAGTTTGCAGCATTTGTCCATGTAGTCCTCCAAACTGTCCCTGGTGTCACTTCTCCTTATAGACTCTGTCTTTACGTCCGTGCCTGTGATGTCCTTACATCGGGCTGTTAAAGGTTCCTCTGCGAGGTTTATGCTTTTTGAGCTCTTTTCATCATTTGAAGAGATTACGACATTACATTGTTCTGATTTCTCCCTAACATCTTCACAGGTAAATCCTGAAGCCTCATCACGGTCCATTTCTTCGCCTATGTACAGTTTTACTGTTACAGCTAAAGGGTCAAATTCTTTTCTGTCAGTGAGCACATTGTCTTGGGTATCCACTGTTGTATTCAAGGTTTTTTCTGAGCATTTTGGCTCGTTTACATTGGAGTTTTGGCTATTTGTAACTAGTGGATTGGGGGAAGTAGAGCCTGAGTACAAGTTACAGGAAGCACAAGAGGACTCTCGACTGTGGACCACAAAGCTCTTTTCTGAGCCTGTTGGGGTGGACGGAGAGTTAGCTCCACTGGGCAGTTCCACTCCAGAATCCTCGGATTCAAACTTGTACAACCTGGAGAGCCGAGAGTCCGAGAAAATGGCCGGCAGGTATTCAGAGCCGGACTCTATCTGAGGCTTGTCTTCAAGGTGGGAGTTCGCCTCCGAGGCCTTGCTTGGGTCCAGAGTGTCCTGGTCAGAAACCGATGCTGTAGAGACCGTGGAGACAGAGTCTTCTGCCATCAGGAGCTTTTCATTAAAGTTGTTAAAGAGCTTCATTTTTGTCAGCACAACTTCACTGTCAAGAATTGCGTTCCTGTCTTCTTTACCTGTTGAACAGAGACAGCAGAACAAATGTGTTATTTCTGCTCCAGGTAAACCTCACCTCATGTGTTCTCTTTCTGATCTCATTTGTTCATTTCAATAACTAAAAACTGCCAAACATCACTGCAACAAAACATATTGATTTATTTGACTTCATGTCCCACTGCTTCAAGCACAAAAGTAATCCTGGTTGGATGACAGTAACCCAGCCATCATCAGAATCAAAACCAGCTTTATTTGCCATGTGTGCGTATGCATACAAGGAATTTGACTCTGAAATGCACAATGATGTGCTTACTTATGCACTAATACAATAACACAAAAGTGCAGTAATAAAAATCAGACGCAGTCTGCAATTTAGAAAACACATGACCTCACTAATAGCAGGCGGACAAAGTGAGAAAATAATGCAATGGTGCAAAGAGCAAACTGCAAAGAATGTACATTGGAGGTGGACGTGATGTACAGGTGCAAATCCACATACAAACATACGTGCCCACTATGTGATGAGTGCAGAGAATGGGCATACTGGAATAATGATAAATGTACCTAACAGTGTTAGGTACATGAGGTAGGTGGATTTGATATACAATACAATACAATTTCATTTATAAAGCTCTTTAAAAACAGCACTGTTGACAAAAGTGCTGTACACTGATAAAAACTAATAAAATACAGAAATACCCTTGCCAGTTCTAGCATGCAAAAATACAATAAAAAATATGGCCAATTATTAAAACATCAGAATAATAAAACTAATAAAATAGCTAAAATAATCAAACAAAAAACATATAATAAAAAATTAAAAAAACAACTTCTCAAACTGAGTTAAAAGCCAAGGAGAAATAACGTGTTTTAAGAGAAGATTTAAAAAAAGCAAGTGAGTCAGCCTGTCTGATTTGCAGAGGCAGCTTATTCCACAGTTTGAGGGCAGCGACTGAAAACACTTTCTCAATTCTCACCTTCCCCTTTGGTTTTAGGACAACCAACAGTAAGTGATCTGCCGACCTGAGTGAGCGTGAGGGAGCATATATTTGAATCAGGTCTGACAGATGCTGACGGGCAAGACCATGTAAACACAGGATTTACAATATGATAACACAGAACAGCAAAAATGAACAGCACTTGTTTGTTGTCAGAGTCATCTGTTCATCAGAGTGATGGCCTGGTGGTTGGTGCCTTGACCCACTGGTGCGTTGCTGGTTCTCGATGTCCTGGGCTGGGTGCTTGGATGTGTGCTGACTCGCTCCTGGCGGCTGCTTTGCGAGGCCCGAGCTCCCTGGCTCTGTCCGTGCCCTGCTAGGGGGGGCAGTGTTACCTTGGGCCCCGAGTCTCTGTGCCCAAGGCTAGATCTGTTCTGGCATAGCTGGCTGCCGGTGGTCGACGCTACATATACAAGCACACTCTCACAAACACTCACAGGTTCTTACAGACACGCTTCTATATAGACAAACCCTAAAGTAAGTTTTGGTTCTCACTAAATACATTTCGTATTAAATAATCCTGCATATATTGCAGTGATGTAATCACAGGTGATGGCTGTTTGTGCTTGTGATACTTTTTTATTGCTTTTGTTGTTCTTAGAAGCAGACTCCAAGGATATTATCTGGTATTCTCTTTTTTCTCTGCTATGTTTTTCCTGCTGCACCCTGAGCAGTTTCCAGCACCTTCTTCCTCAGCCCAGGTCTGACTCCACTCAGTCTAATCCCCCACACCTGTCAAGCTCCAATCATCTCGGACTCAATCCACCTGCAAGCTCCTCTATAAAAGCCTACCTCAGTCTCCTCCTCACCGCCGGTCCGTCTTCAGTCTTCTGTTGTACCTCAGCTGGAGATCTTCCCGCGTCCAGCTGAGTGTCAACTTCCCTTAGTCTGGCTCCTGAGATTCTCCCGCGTCTGGTGGTCAGAGTTCCCCGCGTCTGCCTGCACCTCCAACGGCTCTCCCTGCTGATCTCCTGGTCCTACTGCAGTCCTCTGCTTCCCCAAAACTCTCTCTCTCTCTGCTGCTGGTTCTCCGGTTACCTCAGTGCTCCAACTCCTGCACCTCCAAGAACCCTCTCTGCCGCATTGCTGGATCCACTGCAGCCCCAGCGTTCTGTGGACTCTGCTGCATTCCTGGTCATCCTGCAGCCATCCGTGTCCCAAGAACTCTCACTGCTGAGCTGCGGATTCGCTGCGCTGCACCCGCGGCTCTCCCACGTCCTCCGGTCCTACAGTCACCTCCAGTCCTCCAGCGTTCCTCGCCCACCTTCTCCACCCTGGTATTGACTCTGCTTCACCACCCTCCATAACCCATCCTTCCTTCAATAAACTCTCTTTGAACTAAGCTCCATGTGTGGTGTGAGTTCGGGTTCATCAGGATAAATCCTGACATTCTCTCTTTTAATGTTTTTGTGTTCGTTGAATTTGAAATAATCCCAAAATAATGTCCATTAAAGTCTTTTGCCATCATAAATTGCATAAATTGTCCAGGTCAGTGGCTGCATCCTCAAAAACACCCCAGTCAGTATAGTCATAGCAGGCCTGTAACTCCAGCTTTGACTCGTTGGTCCATCTTTTTACACTCTTAACAGGTTTCAGTTTCTGCCTGTATGTTGCAGAAACTGTATGGTCAGAGAGTCCTAAGGTTGGACTGGAGAGAGGCATCATTTAGGTACTGTAGCAGTGGTCCAGTAAGTTATTCTTCCTGGTGGGACACCTAATACGCTGCCTGTACTTGAGGCTGGGTTCCGTTCCAGTTTGAAAAGCCACTTGGATTAGCAAAGTGTTCTCAACAAGCATAACTGCTTCTACAAACTGACAACATTGTATTTCTCTGCATGTTATGCATTGAACACTAAAGAAATTAATCTACCACAGGTCGGACCAAGTCACTGCTTTGAAAGTCCCAAGTAAGCCTCAAGTCTTCCCCTTCAAGTGATGTCTGAAGCGATGACATTCAACTTCCGAGTTGAGTCTAAGTTCTAAACATTAAATTCAGTCTTAAATAAGTAATCTGACTCAGTGCAAGTATTTTCGGCAGTTCCCATTTTCAGACGTCGCCACAGTGAGTCATTGCAACTTGTAACACAGACTTGGCAGAGGTTTTATAACAGATACCCTTTCTGACACCACCAGGATTTGAACCCTGGTCCCTTATATGACATACAGACTAAGCCCACCACACCATACAGGGGCAAGTCATTTGATTAAGTATTGTATGTAATTGAATTAAATAGTAATGATTAATGTCTTGTAAAATGTATTAATAAACATCCATCTATCCATTGTCTCTACCCGCTTATCTGTGCAGGGTTACGGGGTGGCTGGTGCCTATTTCTAGCGGCCATTGGGCGAGAGGCGGGATACAAGAACCATAACAACTATGGAAAACACTGAACATCAAAACATTTGTGCTGATGTTTTTTACAGTAAATGTATTACCAAAGCAGTCATTCAGTTAAAATTAAGGTATAAAGGAAAATACCATGTAAAAAGAAAAAAATACTTCCAGTGTGACCTTAGGAATGACTTTGCATGGTTCTCTTTATTTTAGAGCATTTTAGACTGGTCCCATCTCCAAACATGATGCCTTAACTTTCACATACATGGAAAAAAAAAGTACTGCTGTGTCCTAACCCCTGAACCGACCAGTTCCACTTACCTTGACCCGGTATCCAACACTGACAGCAGACATTTACAAGTTTTGAAACTTTAAACAGTTTTTGTCTGTTTGTGAACCAGAAGTACCAGGGACTGTTCAGACTGGCTTTAGGACTCCACAATTGCTTGTTACTGGGACTTTCAGCAACAATCATGAAGCGCTTCATGAAAAGATATTCAGCAGTAATTATTCTAGAAAATACCTGGCTAACAGTCAGCTTTAATTCAATTTAATTAATTACAGTAATCTATACAGTAATTATCAGCTATTTGGTTGGGGGTGGGTTGGTGGGGGGGGTCTATTAAATAGAGGTTGCACAGCATCATCAACAGCAAACAGATTGCCTTTTATCAATTTGGAAGCAATGTTTTTCTAATATTTATTGCATAAATATACTTCACCATGATTTTTTGATCAGTTTATTAAATTCCATTTACCAAGCCAAACGTAAAGTGAAATGAGATAGTTTGGTGAATCTAATGTATATCCCTTCCTTCTCTGGCAATTCCATAAGGCAGATATGTGACTCTGTAGCATGCTGGCTGAAAATCTATTTCACTATTATTTCCTAGGTGTTTTCATCATGATGATCAGAAACAAAATGAGGCTCGCTTGGAAAAAATAACACATTTTGACAAGCCTTGGTTGCACCGGAAAAGGCCTGTCCAAACACTGTTAGTTGTGTGGTATCAGCTTGTGCTCGGCCCTGAGCCAGCTCTCTCCCTATGATTGGGTTTTCATTCATTCGGCTCATAAAAACAGGATTTATACAAATAATAAAAACAGAGAAAAATTACGAGAGAATTTTCCCTGTCTTCATATAGTGGATAAACAAACAGGGCAATTCAGCAAATGGCTCCGTGGTGTTGACAGGACAGAATGTCAGAGCCAGGCTTAATGACCACTATCATTCTTTTATCACAGATGGCTTGGTCTCTTATACTTGATGTTCATTTCAAAGTTATGTCTTCTCTGCATCCCCACAACATAAACTTATATGCAAACATTAGAAATAGGACAGTATAAAATGAGTCTCTGTTGGCCTTTTTGCTGAGTCTGCTTCGTGCTGCTCATTCTGTGCAGCCTATTAAACTCCTGTTTCCTGTTTCTGACCAACGATAGGAAAACACAGCTGAATGATTGTATGTATTTTAGGATGGGACTTTAGCAGCTGGGTTGTTATTGTTTCCAGTGACCTCACTGATCATATTGTGAGATATTCATCATGTGTTTGTCTGTACAGAGGTACAAATGAGTGTTTTCCATCTGTTGAACAAGCCATGATGTACAGTGATTAACAGACAACACAAAGATAGGTAGAGAAACAACACTCCAGTCTTACAGAGATGTAATGTTCTCACTTTCTAAAGTAACATTTGCTGCCCTAAAGCATGTTTGCTCTGGGAAAAAATGTATTTCAGTACTTTGATCAAGTATTCACACCTTGATTTTTTTTTCTGGTCACATTACAACCACATATTTGTCAAATGTCTGTCATTGGGATTTTATAGCCTATTGACGCTTTGAAGTGTGGTTTGGGAAGCTGGAAGTGAACCACCAACTGCTGAACAATGGCTCTTCCTCCTGACGCACAGCTTCCCAGGAAGTCAAATTATAGAAGAAGGAAACAAACCTATGAAAAACTATGACTATGACAAATAAGGAACGGTCTCCTGCCATCATGTTTTGTTTTTTTTTGGTCTGATTTAAACTGAATTCCTTTGACTTGCAGATCTGAAAGAATAGTTCAAACATTTTTGGAGTGATCTTCTGTTAAAAGGTTACATTAATATCTTACTTGGAGTAGAGAACTCTCTTAGCATCTTCATTGAACTGGATGCGGCGAAAAGACTCTAAGGCTGACAGAAAAGTTGGTGTCAGCTTGTTCTTATAACAAATTCTGTTTTCTTCAAATCGGACTCCCCGCTATCAAATCCTCCCTGGTTGTTATGGCGACATCGCACAAATTCCCTGCTACCCCACATTCCTGCGGACATCTGTGGAGAGTCAAGCCGGAGAAGCAGAGTGATAAGACTTTCCATCAAGGACACTTGCCTGCCGGAGGACGGCCTTCATGGACATACAGATTTCCACACAACATGCACCCAGACACACATATGCTCACAAATACAGATGACTTCACCCGACCAGAACTCAAATGTTTACCTTTCTGCATATATGTGTCTCGTCATTGATTGTGCTTTTTGTGCAAATGAGGTTTTTTTGTCGGATGCTTCACATTTTGTGTGGAAACACAAATTGTGCAGCATCTGTCTTTTTTTTCTTTCCCTCCACTCGCCCAGTGTAAATCTTTTTTCAACAGATCTCAAGGCAGCGCCTAGGGACCCCGTGTAAAGCGGGGTCTGGGGCAGTTTGGGGAACGCACCTCACGGCTTGCGCTTTTTTAGCAGCGGCCGACTGGGTGTGTTCCTGGCAACGCAAGGCCTCAGTCAATCGTTCCCCCAAAATGTTTGTTAAGTGTATGTGATGGACGGTTGTACTGGAACTGAAATTTCGATTGTAATGCAAATTGCAGTTGACTAATAAAATTGATTGATTGATTGATTGATTGATTGATTGATCTTTTGAGCTAGGACCTCTTTTAAGACAGTAGAAAACCGCTTTGGTCTTCATCCCTAAAGGATTGGCGGTTAGCTAGAGCCTCCTTCATTGATCTAGTGTGTTACATTGCGCTAATGTAAAACCCCATTACGAGCCTGCAGTTAGTCAGTTTTGCTGCATATAACCCATTTCTGGTGCAGCGGAGTGAAGCTAAAGGAACAGTTTTGCTCTTTCCCGTGTTGATAAAAGAAAGGCCAACAGGTCAGAGAACTTTGGGAAAAAAGACCGTCTAATAAACCAGATAATCAATCTGACAGATTTAGAGCTAAAGCTCTCAAAATAGTTATTTCAAACTGTGCTGAGTAGAATAAATTCAATGAATTACTCGTAAAACCAAACAAAGACATTTTTAGCACTTAGAGATGTTTCCTGAGCACCTGACATGGGATTTCAGGACATGTCTGCTCTTGTAAAGCAGCAGCAGACGATGAGAAGGAGAGCAGTTTGCCTTTAATTACAGGCTGAAGTCATCCGACCAACTCAACTGTGTTATCTGACGTCTTGCTATTGTGACACAATCCTCATGCGTCCCTTCAATCCTGTTCATGCGGTCCGCGCCTGCTGCACAGGTGTTCCCCTGATGGGGTTGTGCTCGTCCTTTGCAAACATCACAAACACATACTCTGTCCTGTAATTGTCAGTGCATGCTGACTCAGCCTATTTCCAGTCTGTGTGTTTGACTGAACTCAACAACATATCATTAGAGACCATCCACCTCCCCCCAGGCTGTCCCCGACTCGTCTAAAGCCTGGTTTCTGTCTGAGAACATCCATCTGTCATTTCCCCTCAGATTCGCTTCACATTCCAGACTGAAACGGGTCTTTTCTAAGTCTGACATTTTAGGATTTAAGGAGTGGGCGGATTGACCTGTTGTCTTCTTCTCGTGCCTCGGGTTCAAACTTCACGAGAGAAAAGGTCCACAATGCCTTCGGGTCTGGAGGTAAAACACAGCCTTCGTGCAGAGGCTAAAAGGAGCCGGGGGGGATTTGGGATATGAAAGAGTTGGAACAGTTAACCAAAGATAAATAACTCAAGTGGAAAAAGCATTTGCACAAAGGGAGAGGTCCGCTTGGATGAAATGCTTGAATGTTGGACGGGACATTAAAGGGTGACTCCACTAACTCTCGCTCTTAAAAATATTACCGTACATGTTCTGCAAACACATGGTTACATTCCCCTTGTTCAACACCTCAACTAGTTTTTATGTTTTCCAGTAAATCACACATACTTCTAATGGTTATGTTGTGTTTATCAGCGTTCCTGTAACTTATTAGAAAAAAAACTCCAAGCAAGGATTTACATGCCACCCCGCTGTTTTCTGACAGAGGAAACAACAGAGAGTTGAAGTCAAACCCGTCAATGTTAAAACTTCAAGAAAGACAGTTACAGGCTCGTACCGGTGGACTTATGTAAGAATGGGATTAGGACAAAACCCTCCAAGATCTCCGCAGACCAGGACACTATGCTCATCCTTTATTACCACTACTGTTATCACCTGCTGTTTTCAGGTTTTGACAGGATTTTTAGCGCAAAATGTTATTACAGTCTTGGTTAGGGCTCCTTATTATACTCGCTCTGACTAAAATGATAGCCTTTTGTCTACGTCAGGATCTCATGCTGCAACAGTCTAACACAGACGATTCATTAAAGGCTTTGCTAAATGAGGAGAAATAAACCCTCTTTCCTAGACAAAGCTACTAGGTGAGCTTTTACTGCAACTGCCTGTTCTCTCTTTCTTCTTCTAGACCTGAAAACGCTCAGAGTTGATCTGCTGAGCCATGTTTCTCTCCACAATGAGACTAATGGAGCTACTGCTGCCATTACCCCTTTACTTTTCCCTCACACAGAAAGTACTCCTGAATCAGTGCTTCTGTGTTCTTTTTGTATCTCTGCTCTGTCTTGTTAAACCCCCAAGTGGGTATTAGCAGGTGGCTGTTTACACTGAGCTTGGTTCTGCTGGAGGTTTGTTTCCTCTCCACTGTTGCTACATGCATGCCCGGTATGAGGGATTGCTGCAAAGTCAATGACACAATGACAGTAACCAAACACTGCTGCTACATGCAGGCTATATATATACATATATATATATATATGTGTGTGTATATATATATTTACATCCATCCATCGATCTATCTTCTAACATGCTTATCCCTTGTGGGGATGCACTAATACAATAACACATAAATGCAGTAATAAAAATCAGACACAGTCTGCAATGTAGGGGTGCTGGTGCCTATCTGGACAGGTTGACAGTCTATCACAGCGCATATATATATATATATATATATATATATATATATATATATATATGGACAGACAGACTGGAGATCCTGTGATCCTGTGAAGCTGAACATGTAGGTGTCTGTAAGCCCTCGGGTCAAACTGGGGATCTCATCAGGTCATAACCTGGCTGTGACAGGCCAGCTTTTTTTACAGCCCAGGTGGTTGTGGTACATCTCTATGGGTGGTCGGCGGTCAGGAATGACTGCAGATCTGTTGTTTTGGAAGGACTGACTCCTGACTAAAATACTCCTCAGTTCTTTGTTAAATTAATAACCCCGCTGCCACTGATCACTTCAGACGTGCTGGTGTTTGCTGGGAGGTGTGCTGTATGATTTCTGTCCTTCAGATGTTTCCTCCTGCAGTGGTTATAATCCTGGTCAGAAATGAAGCTGTTGTTGCTCTGGAGGCATGGCTGTGGACGGCTAGCAGCTCCCTGAACCGGGCCAACCTGAGCCAGAACCTGAGCTCAGCTGGGGAACTGTTCTTCAGAGGAAGCATTTCCAAAGCTAAACCTGTCGTTCACCTCCAACCTGTGTGAAACACTCCACTCAGCTCAGTCAGAGGCCATTACACTGGTGTGTAGTTTAGCTTTTACAGCTGTCCCACTGCTGAGTTCCAGGATTCCTCAGACGGGCTTTCCTCTGGGGCATTTAAAGCCAAATGTTGTCTTTGCGTCATTTTCATTTCTAGCTGCTTTTGAACTTTGATTCTTTCCTGTCTCAACCTAAAAGAATTTGCCTGAAAATAAAGGCAGATTCTCAGCAGACAAGCATGCACAGAATGGATCAAATGAAAAAAGCCTTTGGTGCGATCAGATCCGCACCGTTTGATGACAAATATCCCATATCCATGGTGTACCAGTCATTTATTTAAGACCAACATGTACATCATAAGGTAACTGCTGGTATTTAAAACACTAATTCAGTTCTAAGAATTTTGATACATAGAGGTAAGGAAAGATAAGCTAACAACACCTGCTGAAGCTTATTGCACAGAACATTAAGCCTTTATGCCGTTCTGCCATAGTTTCCACATCATGACTGCAAGTGTTTTCAGTTTTAGTAACATTTTCGTGCTTGGAACAAAAGTTCCTCTACCGATGTCTCAGTTCTTGCTCCTGTCATACTGTTACAGATATCAACATGAACATGAAAACTGTATTGTCTATTCATGTAGAAATCAGAGTTAGGTTTTGCTCCTCAAAATGATATAAAACCCTTATGATGTTGTGCAAAGGTAAAACATGGGATTAATGGGGTTGTGGTGCAGCAATAGCACCGTTTGACAGGAAAAACCCCATCCATCTATTACGGATGGATGACATGGACCTAACCATTAGGTTTTTTTGTGGCTTTATTTTTATGTTGAATATGATAAAAGTAACAACAATAAAATATTTTAAAAATCCTCTCAGTTTTGGTCATTAATCTGTGACTGCAAAGCGTCAGAGCATCAGAAATGAAAACGTTGTAGATAATATGCTAAAACGGATCCATTCAGCTGAGCTGCTACTCTGTACACAAGAACTGCATTCATCCACCCGTCCTCTATCTGTAACCGCTTGTCCCTGTAGGGTCATGGGGTCACTGGACGGGAGGCGGAGGGCACCCTGGACAGGTCACCAGTCCATCACAGGGACACCCAGGTGAGCGAACGAAGCACTCACTCTATCATTCCCAAGGGCAATTTAAAGAGAAACAAAGAACCTAACAGACATGTTTTTGGACTTTGGGAGGAAGCTGGAGTACCTGGGTATGCACAGTGAGAACATGCAAACTCCATGCAGAAAGACCCCAGCTAGGGATTAGAACCCAGGACCTCTTGCAGCAAGGCAGCAGTGTTAAAACTGAGCCATTGAGTCAGGTGCAGATAAATCGCTGCAGCATGCGTTAATGCTCTCATTAAATCAGGCTCAACGCCGACACTTACAGCTACACCCCAACATGCAGCGAAGCTGGGATCATGAGGGTTGTGTCATCAGCACCGAGGATGATAGCCAGACGCCCTCCACTTATCAAAGTAAAAGCCCGACCCCAGTACTGCTCTGTCCTGCCAGACACCATTATGATAACGCAGGAATGTGCAGGAGCATTGTAGCTTCAGTCAGAGCTCCTCTGGGATAATTCCCTCTAACAACTTAGGTTGGAGCTGCTCATCCCTCCAATTAGAGGCCAAGACAACGCTGCAAAAGTTCACAACTAGAAACTAAATGTTTGGAGAACAGTTTTAGGGGTTCCAGAAAATTTTAGGGGTTCCAGAAAATTAAAATCTGTCATAGAGAAGAAACCTCAGATTACAGCCGATCGCTTCAGGCTCCAGGTTGGAAAAAAGCCTCGGCTCCTCAGACAATCTCCCGCTCCTTCCTGAGCGTGTCCAGAGACAAAAACAAAGACAGAGAGGCAGGAGTCATCCTCCCAGCTGCACTGAACGCAGCCATCTTTACAGCGGCCCTTTCTTCCTGTTCTCAGTAACATGGCAAACAATGTGTCTGCTGTCAAGCCGAGCAAGGAGGCTCCCCTAACGGCAGACACAATGAGCAGATTTATCATGCCTCCCACCACCAAACATCTGTGGGATCTGCTCCACAGCAGGTGTGGGGGCTCCTACTGTAAATAAGCTGACAGTGATATCTGAGTGGGGCTCAGCTGAGGAATGTGGAGCAACCTGACGCCACCATCAGAGAAGGAAGGTGGGTGAGGTTGAGGAAGCTCGCCGTGCCGCTGCACCATTTCACACAACTTTGGACTTCTTTGTTTTGTAGCTGAGACAGTTAAGAATCAGTTTTCATTTACAACGCTGACCCGGCCGACAGGCAGCAGTCAAAACAAGTAGAACAAAAAAAGAATTACAAGGTGCCCCTTAAACTACAGAGAGAAGAGGAAATGCCATTTCTGGACATTATTTGCTGATCAGAAGCAGCGGCACTGATCAGAAGCTATCATTTGTACTGAAGCATTGAAAGTAGACACTGGAGGAAGGTTCCAGGCATTTGGGCCAGCAAACCGAAATGAGGAGCGACCAAAGGTGGCGCAGATCTTTGGAGTGGTTGTGGTCATAAAGTTCCTGAAGTGTAAATTTTTTCCATATAATTGTCTGACCTACAGTGGTTGGACAAAAAAACTGAAACACCTGGTTTTAGACCACAATAATTTATTAGTATGGTGTAGGGCCTCCTTTTGCGGCCAATACAGCGTCAATTCGTCTTGGGAATGACATATACAAGTCCTGCACAGTGGTCAGAGGGATTCTAAACCATTTTTCTTGCAGGATAGTGGCCAGGTCACGACGTGATGCTGGTGGAGGAAAATGTTTCCTGACTCGCTCCTCCAAAACACCCCAAAGTGGCTCAATAATATTTAGATCTGGTGACTGTGCAGGCCATGGGAGATGTTAAACTTCACTTTCATGTTCATCAAACCAATCTTTCACCAGTCTTGCTGTGTGTATTGGTGCATTGTCATCCTGATACACGGCACCTCCTTCAGGATACAATGTTTGAACCATTGGATGCACATGGTCCTCCAGAATGGTTCGGTAGTCCTTGGCAGTGACGCGCCCATCTAGCACAAGTATGGGGCCAAGGGAATGCCATGATATGGCAGCCCAAACCATCACTGATCCAGCCCCATGCTTCACTCTGGGCATGCAACAGCCTGGGTGGTACGCTTCTTTGGGGCTTCTCCACACCGTAACTCTCCCGGATGTGGGGAAAACAGTAAAGGTGGACTCATCAGAGAACAATACATGTTTCAAATAGTCCACAGCCCAAGATTTGCGCTCCTTGCACCATTGAAACCGACGTTTGGCATTGGCACGAGTGACCAAAGGTTTGGCTATAGCAGCCCGGCCGTGGATATTGACCCTGTGGAGCTCCTGATGGACAGTGGTGGAAACAGGAGAGTTGAGGTTCACATTTAATTCTGCCGTGCTTTGGGGAGCCGTGGTTTTATGTTTTTTGGATACAATCCGGGTTAGCACCCGAACATCCCTTTCAGACAGCTTCCTCTTGCGTCCACAGTTAATCCTGTTGGATGTGGTTCGTCCTTCTTGGTGGTATGCTGACATTACCCTGGATACCGTGGCTCTTGATACATCACAAAGACTTGCTGTCTTGGTCACAGATGTGCCAGCAAGACGTGCACCAACAATTTGTCCTCTTTTGAACTCTGGTATGTCACCCATGATGTTGTGTGCATTGCAATATTTTGGGCAAAACTGTGCTCTTATCTGCTAATTGGACCTTCACACTCTGCTCTTATTGGTTCAATGTGCAATTAATGAAGATTGGCCACCAGGCTGGTCCAATTTAGCCATGAAACCTCCCACACTAAAATGAGGTGTTTCAGTTTCATTGTCCAACCCCTGTATATACCAATGACCTATAATCTCCATGCACATGTCTGGGAACTCTCTGAGTTCTCCAGCTTCTTCCCACAGTCAAAAAAACGATTGTTTTTTAAGACTATTGGGTTCACTGTTGCCCTCAGGGTTAGTTCTGTGTGTTTCTGTGTTGTCCTGTCAAGGACTGGCAACCGGTTCAAGGTGTGCCTCACCTGGGGTTGGGTACCGCCACAAAGTTTACACCTGTGGACATGGATCTGGATGGATTCAGTCATTTGGAGGGGCGAGTGAAGCCTATTTCCAGCAGTGACTGGGCGAGAGGCGGAAGGAAAACAGCAAGAGTAGATGTTTTCCTACTTTGATGCAGGAATTGAGACAGGAGAAACTAAAAAGCCTCCATCCTGTTGGGCAGAGTCCTTTCGTTTTCTAAATTGTCTTGGATAATTGTAACAGTCTCATAATGTTGATGAATGAAGTAACTGCCACAGACATCCCAAAGCAGTGAGAAGGCTGGTAAAATAGTGAGAAGGCTATTTTACAGTGAGAAGGCTGATCCTACCATTAGAAAACGGTTGATGCTTCAGTTTCATGAAGGCAACCCTGCTTTAAAACATGCACATAAATTCACTTTTGGCTTAAAGGGGGGAAACCGAAGCTTTTCTGATGAAGCCCCTCATCAAAGCTGCAGTTTTACACTTTGACAGTCTTTATTGTCACTCAACCTCACATTCCCAATGAACATTTGAGTGAAATTCCGTTGCAAGGACAAACAGAAGACTAAATTATAAATAGAAGTATTTGTCATTTGGCAGGAATGCAGCAGCAAACCAAAAAGGACATTTTATATGATAAAATAGTAAATGGCTTGTGCTTGTACAGCGCTTTAACTAGTCCGACGACCCCAAAGCACTTAAATCAGTCATTCACACATTCACACGTTAGTAGCCACAGCTGCCCTGAGGCAGATTGACAGAGGCGAGCCTGCCATACATCGGCACCACAGCATTGCTGGCAGTGTCTTGCCCAAGGACAAAACGACTGAAACGGTCGGCGCGGGGGATATATATATATATATATATATTGTGTCATTTGTCAGGAACTTAGCAGCAATAAAAAAGGCAGTTCATTTGGACTCTGGCACCTTCTGGCCTCTCTAAAGGACCCAGGAGGTAAGGGGGATTCAATTCTGCCCACCGCTGCAGCCTCTCGGCGCTGCCTAGCGAGGTAGACATGGTGCTGTAAAGGTAAGCGTTAGCTTGAGGGTCTGATGATGATGGATCATCAGTGACAGCAGCCAGTCAAGGGAATTGAAACACTCAGTTTAAAAATGTGTTTATTGCTCATATTCTTGGCATTAGGACATATCACTGGGCATGAGCCGTGGTGGTTAGAGGACCAGCGACCAGACACCACTGCTGTGGGTTGGTATGTAGAAAAATGAACAGATATCATAACTTCGACTGAGAGATGTCTAACAGCTATGTTTATGTGCTGTGTGTTTCTCCCTCCTGAGGCCTCCTGCAGTTCTCTGGAGATGGCTTCATTTTCTTAAAGCTTACATCTGATCAGCACATGGCTGGCTCCATTGGTTATTTATGAATGACCAAAGCAGCTCATAAAGGGAATCCTGTGAGCAGCGACATGACGGGACTGTTCTCTTACAATACGTCCTTGTGGAGGAATTTTGTGCCTCCTTTACTTCATGGGACGGGACATGATTGACACTTTGATTCTCCTTCAGCCATTCCATTGAAGATCCTCTGCTGTTTTTGGACCCAGCTCAGACCTACAGAGGAGACGGCGGTCCCCTCAATGGCTGTAAGGTGTCCAAGACCTTTGGCTGCAGGAGCAGCTGTCATCACCAACCCTCTACCGCTATGCTTGATATGAGGTGTTTGCACTGATTTGTTTTTGTTAAGCATGGGGCTGTCCATTACAGCCAGTCATCTCTATGTTGGTCTCATCTGTTCAAAAGTACGTTGTTGGAAAGGTCTAGCTGTGCATTGCTTGGCAACACTGAGGTCATTTCTTCTTCTTTTCCTGACTGCCCTGTGATGAACTTTATCATTGACCATGCTAAATGAAGGCTGTAGAATCCTGACTTTGAGGTTAAATTACCGGGACATCCATTTATAAGATGATCGGCAGCTGCTCTGAATGTTTTTGTGTTGTGAATAATCTTTCTCTGTCTTAAATGATACACTTCAAACAGTGTATACGGCGTACCTGTACGCAGCAAACTACCCTCACTCGTACAGTCATCGGGTGTTCACACGCTGCTACCTTCCTCCTCTTAAATCTCACGGAGTGACTAATCGAGAACATCTGGCGGCAGGTTATTAGAGCTATGACTAATTTGGGCGTATCTCTGGGATGCTGCATGCCGTCGTCCTCCAGAGCCTCCATCCTGTCCCGTGGAGGAGGAGGAATCCACATCTGTTTTTCTTTTCGTTATATTGTTGCAGCCACCGCAGAAGCCTTGTTTGCAGTTCTCAGTTTTCAATAAAGAGTTTAAATGGAAAGAGGAGGCCAGAAAAGTTTTATGACTGCCAGAGAAAATGAAAAATCTGTTTTTAAAGGTTTCTGTGGAGCCTCCAGGAATTAAAGGCTGGGTCTTGTAACAAGCAAGCTGCTGATCTCAGTCAACTTACAACCTGTTTGTTTCCCATCCCCACGACCACGTAAACACCTCAGCTCAGCACAGTTAGTCACCTTTTGACACAAGAGCGCCTCGGCCACCGCAGGGTGCCAGTCATGTTTACGGAGACCTTACAGGTCTCAAATAAAGGAACGCATTTCAAGTGTCTGCAGGTAGTTCAAGGATACAGATAAAACCTGAGAAGAGTCAAAGAAGCAAGACAAAGCACCCTTAATGAAGAGACGGCTGTGTGACATGTGTCTGTTAGAGAGCAAGGCTGCACAGCTGGAAGTGCTGGTGTGTTGGAAGAAGGAAATAAAAGAAGGTTATTTTACCTTTTCTCCAGGGAGCCAGAATTGAGAAGGATTTCTGCCAGCTGATGACCAACCCAGCCTTCTTCTTCTTCATACTCATGTTGTTGAAGGACTTGCTTTGGTTAAAAAAAAAAAAACTTTAGAGTAAAGAAAGATCCAACTCCCTCAGGTATTCCTCATTGGGCTCACTCTATTCTGAAGTTCAGCTGTGGAAGAAAGGCGTCTCCGTCAGCGAGGAGGCAGTCGTGACACCTGGTCCTGCAGGAATGCAGGAGTTCTGGCAGGAGCAGCTCACAGATCTGTGACTGTAGGCAGTTCCTTCAGCGGAGCAGCAGAGAGGGGCTGGACTTCAGCAGCAGGAGGAGGGAAACACTCTGAGCAGCACTGAGATTTCTGTTCAGCCCAAAGAGGAACAGTTCAATTCAAAAGCAACCTTTTCCATTTGAGTTCACGTTCTGGGTTTGTGAAGACTTTCAGGCACCTCCAGCAGCACACTGAACACCCCGGGGTTGTCATGAGAACATGGCCACATTAAACAGAGCCATACAGGAAACACATCATTCACACCAAACAACTGTATTGCTTTCCTTTAAGGAAGAATTTCATACTTTTCTTACTCGTGAATAAGAAATGTATGAAATTCTACGTCGTCCTCCTCTTCTTCTCTACCTGCTCTCTGTAAGGGTCACCAGAGCAGATCATCTACCTCCATCTCAGCCTCCATAGCACCCTCTTCTGTCACATCACCCTCCTTCACCACAACCCCCAAACTTCTCTGTTGCTGTCCCTCCACATTCAGGACCCTTGGTCCAGAATGTCTGTCATGGCTCCTCTGCACATGTCTATGCCATCTGCTCCGTCTCCTTAAGCCGTCCCTGCCTGCTGCTTTGGGTGCTTTGCCCCAGGTTCTTGAGTTCCTTCACTTTTAAAACTCACTGTTGCAGCTACCTTCCTTTCATTTACATACAGACACTTGATAACATATTGGCTTTGTCACAATAAAATCTCTGACATCAGGGAAGTTTATTGGTCAGGATTACAACACGACATAAAAGATATTTATATTATAAATATGTTTCAACTTTTGTTTTAACTAACAAAACTCTCAAAAGGATTTCACTATAATCAATATTTCTCCAGCTCTCCAAACTTAGGTTGCAGGTCCAACTGCAGGTCTTTGAAGATAGTCTCTACCAGCTTTGAACATTGACAAATTTCTGCATATTCTTTTCTGTTAAACTACTCGGACTCAGTCAGATTGGATGGAGAGCGTCTGAGAACATCGGTTGTCAAGTCTTACCACAGATTCTTGGATAGCTTTAGGTCTGGACTTTGACTGAGCCATATTAACACATGAATGTGCTTTGGTCTAAACTGTTGCCTTGTATCTGTGGCTGGATCTTTAGGGTGGTTGCCCTGCTGGAAGGTGAACCTCCGCCCCAGACTCAGGTGTTGCTGAGAGAGGGAGACTAATTAACACAAAGGAAGCTGAACCAAGACACACGGGGACTTCTCACCAAAACCTGATCTGAGGAAAATGTATTAATGAGACAATAGAACAGAGCACAAGAAACTAAACAGAAAAGTGTGAACTAATATGGCAAGATCTGAATGAACATGAATAAAACAACAAGGAAATACTGAAAACCCAAAAGAAAACCAAAACCAAACACCAGGAGATGGTGACACATTTATCATGTTCCTTCCCCGTTAGTTATGCACTTTGTATTGGTCTGTCACATAATGGATTAAAACACCATGTGGTCGGAACAACAAGTAGAAAGGGTTTGAATACTTTTGTGCAGCTCTATTTTGCCAGCTGTAACTTTGGTGCCTAACTATGTAAAAACCAAGTTCAGTTGGGATTAATCTCCTGCAAAAGCATGCCGTTATCTGCAGATCAAGCCGTGTACTTTTCTTACTGTCCCCACCCAGTGAGTGTGTCTTGCAACAACTGACCTAAAATATTTGAACAGCACCAGGGATGGGGGGGACTGAGCAGTGCTGCCTTTAATTACCAGCCATGAAGCAATGCTAAAGTATGGATCAGATAGTGGGATAAAGACTCCGTCACGATGGCATTTTATTATGCTGACAGCCCCACACACACACACACACACACACACACACACACACACACACACACACACACACATACTGCTCCTTTCATCCTGCATTACATTATAACCCTTGGCTTGATGTTATCTAAATATCACATTTCTTCCAAATATTGACTCTTTATTGGATATCAGCCTTCTTGGAACCTTTCTAAACACCATTCACCTTTTCCTGGAACAGAAAAATAAAATAAACAAAGTCATGAAATTAAGATACATCCACATTTTCCATTTCTTATCACACTGACGTCTTACTTTCAACACAACCTCCTATTACTCCGTCCTTTGGTCATTTAAATTTTCACAACTGGTTGGTGGAGTTAAGGTTTAACTGTTTGTCTGGTCCTATGAAGACTAAAACTCTGTGTGGCAGAAAACTTGCACCGGACAGCACCCTGATTAATAATAATAATAATAATAATAATAATAATAATAATAATAATAATAATAATAATAATAATAATAATAATAATAATAATAATAATAATAATAATAATGCACTTAACATTTCCAAGAAATCTCAAAGTGCTACAGTTAATAGAAAACAGATAATGAAATAAGAAGAGGGACATTAAAATGTAATTAAAATACACAAGTAAAAAATGTAAGGCAATTACACACAAGAAAACTAATGGCAAAACAAAGCCTTAAGACATTATATCCAACTTAAACCATGGTGGTGGCAGCATCATGCTGTGGGGAGACTTTTATTCAGTAGTAACAGGAAAGCTGGCTGAGATGCATGGAGCTAAATCGTGGACAATCCTGGAAGAAAACCTGTTAGAGGCTGCAGAAGACTTGGGACAGGGGTGGAGGTTGACCTTCCAGCAAGACAACCGCTCTAAACATGCTGCCGGACAAATTATGGGATAGATCAAAGCATGTTCATTTGTTAGAATGACCTAGTCAAAGTCCACAACTAAATCCGACAATGAATCTGTGAGAAGCTTTGAAAACTGATGTTCACAGATGTTCTTCATCCAGTCCGACTGAGCATGAGCTGCTTTATGAAGAACAATGAAAAGGAATATATCCAGAGAAGTTGTCTCCTCCGATCAAGCCAGTCAGGGATTTGTCTGCAGTATTAAAGGCAAATTTATTTATTCATTTATTATTTATTAAAGGAGTTGGCTGTTGGAGCATCATTTTATGGTTCGACATTCCAGGTATTGAATTAAGGTAAAGTTGAGGAATTTGGAGGTCCTCTCCATCCACTGAAAAGGAGCGAAACAGACACAACAGCATGACGTTACCACCACTATGTTTGAAAGTTGTGTGTTCGTAGGTGGAACCTCCCCCTTTCTCCTCGTTACATACACATCTCAGAAAATTTTAATATTGGCTATCAGTGCTGTTTATTGCAAGTCATTTCAGAAAGCGAAGCTCATATATTATATAGAATCATTACTCATAGAGTGATATAGGCCACACCTTTCTTTCATGTCATTTTAATGATCATGGCTACAGATGATGACAACCCGAAATTCAGTGTCTCATAAACTTGCAATCTTGTGAAAATTATAATTATTGGAACTCATGGAGTTACATCCTAATCAGCAAATCAACTCAAACACCTACAAAGGTTTCCTGAGCCTTTTAATGGTCTCTGGCTCTGGGTCAGCAGGCGACACCATCACGGAGACGGCTGCTCACTGCACAGGTGTCCAGAGGACAGTCATCGACACCCTGCACAAGGAGGGGAAGCCGCAGAAGGTCATTGCTGAAGAAGATGGTTGCTCACAGAGTTCTCTGGTAGGAAAGGGTTCACCAGCAACAGGGTTCTCAAGCGAAATCCATTCAAGGATTTAAGGGGGTTTCACAAGGAGTGGACTGAGGGTGGAGATTGTGGCAAAGGGAAACACTTTTTTGCCAGTCATTTCAGAAAGTGAAACAGTTATTTTATAGATATTCATTACACAAAAAGTAAAATATTTCAAGCTTTCATTTCTTGTCATTTTCATGACTATAGATTACAGGGAAAGAAAACCCAAAAGTCAGTGTCTCAGAACATTAGAATATCACATTAGACCATTTAAATAAAGAGGTTTTAAGCAAAAATGTCATGCCTCTGAAAATTCAGTCCATTTCTATGTACTCATACTTGGTTGAGCCTCCACCTGCATAAATTCCTGCATCAATGCACCGTGGCATAGAGGCCATCAGCCTTTTGCGCTGAGGTGTTCTGGAAGCCCAGATTGCTTTGATAGCTGTCTTCAAGTCATCTGCCTTGTTGAGTCTATTCAATTCAATTAAATTTTATTTATATAGCGCCAATTCATGATACATGTCATCTCAAAGCACTTTCCAAAGTCAAATTCAATCAGATTATACACATTGGTCAAAAAGTTTCCTATCTAAGGAAACCAAGAAGATTGGATCAAGTCTTAATAAGCAGCATTCACTCCTCCTGAAAGAGCGTAGAGCCACAGGGATAGTCGTCTGCATTGTCCATGGCTTTGCAGCAATCCCTCATACTGAACATGTATGAAGCAACAGTGGAGAGGAAAACCCCCCCTTTAACAGGAAGGTAAATCTCCAGCAGAACCAGGCTCAGTTTGAACAGTCATCTGCCTCGACCAACTGGGGGTTAGAGAAGACAGAGCAGAGACAAACAAGCACAGAAGCACACATTGATCCAGGAATCTGTTCTACATTAGATGGTAATAGCAGGTGATCTGTCTTCCCTGGATGATGTCACAGCTAACAGAACGCCAGACCAGGTGTACCTACTATGAAGAGAGAAAAGACAAAGAACAAAAAGTTAAAAGCTGAAATGACAACAAGTCTAGTGTCTCTCATCCTCCTCTTGACAACAGCACAGAGATTTTCTATGGGGTTCATGTCAGGGGAGAGTTTCCTGGCCAATCAAGAGCAGGATCACCGTGGTCATTGAACCAGCGTTTGGTACCTTTGGCCAGTGCCAAGTCCTGCTGGGAAGTAAAATAAGTATTTCCATACAGCTTGTCTGGAGAGGGAAGCATGAAGTGCTTTAGAATTTATTGCTAGACAGCTGCATTGACTGTGGACTTCAGAAAATCCAGCAGACCAGAACCAGCAGATGAGATGGCACCCCAAAGCATCGCTGACTGTGGAAACTTCATTCTGGACTTCATGTAACATGGATTCTGTGCCTCTCAACTCTTCCTCCAGACTCTGGGATCTTGATTTCCAAAAGAAATGCAGAATTTACTTTCATCTGAAAACAGTACTTTGGACCATTGAGCAACAGTCCGGTTCCTTTTCTCCTTAGCCCAGGTCAGAGTTTGAGCCAAAACCCATGGGCAGTAATGGGCCGGAGACCAGAGGATGCAGGTGGGGTGACTGGTCACTGAGGAGTGGGCTGGGCTGATAGGGTGGTGGCTGAGAGGTGACAGGGCTGATTCTAGAAAAGTCCAGAAAAGTCCAAAACAAATAAACAAAAAACCTAAATCATGACAGACTCTGTTGTGGATATACTGTGGAAGCTACAGTGAACCAACACACACACCCAAAGCTGAAACAACCCTCACTTTACTGCTTGCACACACAGTCACTTATTAATTATACCTGCAGTGATATATATGAACACTCACAGTGTATTGAAAACAGTCTTTCAAAATCTAAAGTGACAGAAAGAACATTCGGGATTCATCCCGGTATCTGATAACTATTTTTTTCTGAGAAACATTAGCCAGAATTTAGAGTGTTTGGTTCATTAGCGCCAGCTGAAGCAAAAACACCCTGAGCAAAGTTCAAACTGCAGAGGAATCAGTTTCTAGACCAACAAACCTGAGACAGGAGAAATGTTTTATTAAGCTTAATTTCCTCACTGTTATGTAAGGAATGAGGCAGCGTGCAATCCTTTGGAACACAGCAACAGGTTCTAGTTTCCCAAAGTCTTCTTGTCTGAAGGAGCAGCAGAATTTAACAGGAAAGTTAGAATAAGTAAAGGTACGCCTTTAATTTCAAGGCTACAACCATTTTATTCTATCTAACATCACAATCAGAATCAGAATCCGCTTTATTGGTCAATATTATGAGCACATATACTCATTAGGATACTAAGAATAAATACATAAACTTTAGAAAATGTAAAAATATTGATAATAGGAGCTGCATTCACATGCATGTGTATGTACAGCCATTTTTTATATATATAAAGTAAAGGAATTGTGCAAATATGCTTATTTTGTTTCACAGCAGAAACTGTGAGCTGTTCATTGTATTCATCAGGTAGAAACGGTCTGGGCTGGCTGGTTTTTGTACTCAGTCGATCAGTCAGTCTTTATTTATATATCACTATTACACACAGCAGCAGCATTTTGGACAAGCTGAAGAAGGGTCTGGCAAGTCCCACTATAGAGGGGGTTGCAGCAGTCCAGTGTAGTGGTAATAACTTTCATGGGCAGTTTGTAGAAGATCAAGCATTATTTTGTTCATCAACCTCAAATGATAAAAGCTGGACTGAACTACTGGCCTGCTTAACAAATGAGATTTCTGACAGAGTAGCAACCAAATGAGTCAGGAGGGCCTGTAAGTTACATCCTGTCAGCAGGTCAGATTGATCAAAGACAATCACCTCAGTCTTGTTTTCATTTACACACAGAAGGTTCAGCGTCAGCCATGTCTTGATGTCCCTCAAACAGTTCAGCAGATTTTCAACCGATTGGCTGCTGTTGGCTTTTAGCAGCGGCTAGAGCTGGATGTCGTCCGCAAAACAGCGAAATGACAATTTATATTTTTAAAGACTGGACCCCAGAGGAAACGAGTAAGGAGAAGAGAACTGGTCCAAAAAGGGAGGCTCAAAGGAAGATTTCTGACCAAACCTTTCCTTTTCTAAAGGAAGGGCAATTTATATACTGCCCTAAAGTTCAATAGAACATTTCATTCCATATATTTATATCCATATATATATATATATATATATATATATATATATATATATATATATATATATATATATATATATATATATATATATATGTACATTTAAATGAAGTCAGTTGATTGCACTGACCAACACACCTCCTTAGAAGCTTAAAGCGTGCATATAGTCTTTAGGGTCTGATAGGATTTGTATCTGAGTACAAAAAGTCAGATTTCAGTCCCTTTGCAAACAATATGGATTAATGCGTTGTTGCATGAATTAATTGAGATTACAAAGTTATTTTGGAGAAATTTCATCTGCTCTGTTCAGAAGCTACAGTAAACATTGTCATATGTGCTACTGCCTATGGTAACTGTAAAAATATGTAGAAAGGGATATTTGTCTTCTTTATTTCTCAAAAGTCATTTTCAAGTTAACACTTTTGAAGGAGCTTACACCTTTGAAAAAAGATTTGGTAAATAATATATTTTTAATTTGGGTTTACTCAGGTTATTTTGTTTTTCTTGTAAAGGCGACTTAATATTTTAAGCTTGCAGTAAAACCAAAGTATTTCAAGTATTCAATACAATACATGCAAGTTAGTTCTCTGACCCACTGTCCTTCATGTTGTAGATGGGTTTCTGCTCCAGCTCACCTGATCCATATAAATCAATGACCCCCTCAGCTGCCATCAGGAGCCACAGAGGCCTGTTAAAAATCCGGCCTGCAGCTGTGGAACACATGCAGGGTGGTGGGTCCTGAGGACCAGGGTAGAGAACCAGTGGTTTAAAAGGACTGGAATAACCACTGTGCCATTGGGCCAATAAGAGCTCCATGATAGGCCAGAGGTCATCACATTCCTGACAATCAGAATTTCAGTGTGAGTGCAGCAAATTGAAAGCAGTTTGATTTCTGGGTGGTCACTGGTTGGATCTGATAAAACAACAGCATCCAACCTGCTGATGGCTGAGCCTCCGCGGCACTGGCTCAGCTGGCATAGGAAGCAGCCTCTTCTATCGGCTCCTTCATTCAGGGAGACGCCTGAAGCTTCACGCCAGCCATGTTCAGTCCATAGTAACCCGAACCAATGTTCCATTGAATCAGTTATTTGAAGGTATGATGTGTTCATTTCTGCTGAGCATGAACCGATGTGCTGTCATGATGAAAAGAAAAACTGGCTAATCTAAACTTATCTTGTTTAAACACACTGATTGCATGAAGGGACAGCAGAACCTTTAGCAGAACTCAGGAATACCCTTGATGCAGTGTTTAGCCAGCCTGCGGCCTATTGTTGGAGGCGCTGGGAACGCCTCGTGACACCAGAGACGGCAGAAGACTCACTGAGGTCACACACTGAGAAAGAACGCTTGTCCCACACGGAAACCCTGATATCATGTCAACTTCCCACTAGTGCCAACATAGAAAAGGAAGACCACATCATAATATGCACAGCGCTTTTACTTTGAATTCAGGTCAACTCACAGATGAAATGCTTGAAATAAAAGCAAGTTTTTAAAAGCTTTCTTTTGTGTGACACAAAATCGGGGGGGGGGGGGGGGGGGATTGATTCAATAGGAAACTTGATTATATTATAAGGTAGTTTTCACTAGACCCTAACAAGTCTTCTCAAACTCATTCTTTCCATCTGTGCTTGTCTGAGATCAGCTCGTGTGAGTACCAGGTCCAGGAGGGAACTCCCCAGCTGATTCGAGGGAGCCTAAGGTCCCTGGTTAGGACGGATGCAAAAATTGACTTTATTTCATGGTAAACGTTTCCTTTCTGTTAAATCCATCCCACACAGCTGTGGATTACTGACTCCTGCTGAAACACGTCTAGATGGCACCTGAGGATCTGTCTGTAAATGGTAAAACTATGTTTTTAATATGAAGTGTGCCTCCTGTAGTTTTAGAAAGGTAAGACAAACACTCTTTGGGAAACTTCCAGAGAAGTGACAAACAAACAAAAACTTCAGTACAAATGTAGGATAAAAGTAGAGGCTGAGGCTTCAGAGACAAATCCAAACATTTTAAAAGCGTATACTCTGCTAAATGACTCTAGATGGGTTTATTCTCAAGCCATTCAGCTCTCAGCTTTTCTGTCTGTGCAGTAATGGTGAGTGGCCACTCCAGAGGAAATCCCTGTTATTCTAGTAAGCAGATAGGATCAAGGATGTTGCCTCTTTCCTTTTGCCCTCAGAATATGAGAAGGAAAAGCATTTCAATAACATTGAGTGTTCAGAAACAGCTTGTGGCTAAAATGCAGCACAATTCAGAAACTTGACAAATAAACATTTATCTCCCCTGAAATAACAAAACCATCTGGGACCCATTCTGAACAATTAAGAGCCCGCTCTAGTAGCTGTAGCTGCTGCATTTGGACCAATTGAAATATACATCAAGCGTGTGCACCCAGGACAGTGAGTCTATTGAACAGGCCATATATATTAACCTGCAGATTTACCTAGCATGGTCCTTGAAATATGTCCTACCAAATATTGCATCCAAGGAGCTCTGTGATTACAATCCTGCTAACATTTTGTGACCAGTTGGCATATTGGGCAGCTATAGTCTGCAGAAATGCTGCAGTTCAGCCATAAAAAGGACCAACTGGAATATTTTTACCCACTAAGCATGTGCATCTAAACTATGGCTCTGATGGTGCCACATTTACACATAACAGTAGGCAGAACATTATTCTGTTAGTTATATTCTATATGAAGCATGGTTATAGGAAGTAGATTTGAAGGAGGAAAGCTCAGCACGCTCTAGTAGCTCCGATAAACCTGTTTCATCTGTGCTGGGTTCTGTAATATTAAAACGCCAACCCTTGACCCTCATGTTCGTTTCAGGTCTCACTCCCAGCATCCTTTCACTCCTGCGGGCTGACAGCTCCATCTGAACCAATCACCTTCCTGCTCTCAGTGAGATGGCAGAGAAAGTGCTGGCGTTTCCTCCGGCTGCAGGGAGCAGTCGTGAATCACAGCACAGATACATTGTCTGAGTGGGAGAAAGGACTTCCTGGAGGAGGCGGCAGCAGACTGGACTGGTCCCAAATACTACATCTGATAATACTGTTTCAATTGACCTCAGCTTGTCTTTTTTTTCCCCTACTCTTCTTCAAAATCTTCAAGAGGCATATTATTGAACATCCATGGCCAACTCCAGGCACTGTTTCACTCATAAAAGACAACCAAAACAAAATCATCTTTAGATCTCCTTTATTAAAAAATATATAAAGAACAGAGACAAACGTGTCGGATAAAATTCAAAGCAAGACTAGACTGGAAACAGGAAGAGATGAATATTAATAGACAGGATGTGATAAACGCCCAGATGAGATTGCGGACCATCTAAGCTCTGGATGGTGTTTTCCTCTAGCGATAAGGGGACAGCACGTTCCAGCGCTTCGGCCCGGGAGCCCTGCAAAACAACAAATCATTGGTCTGAACGGCAACTCTGTTCACAGAACTCACACTGGAGCACCATGTTTAAAAGGGTTAACATGGGAACAGTGCTTCATTCACCTTTAATGAAAAAAATTGTTTTTCACATGACCTTCATCATCAACACATTTGGAAAAGGCTCCTAAAAACAACAGTTAAAATAAAGACAAAAAATGTAGGTGTTTAAAAAGAATATTGGTCTAAAGGTGACTGTGGTGACATAGTTGTGTACGTTACTGCTCCGCTGGACAGATGCTAGGTGCAGTTGTAGTCATCCACTCATCAATCAATGTTACCGTTTAAACTTTTAATGCGTTTTCTGACGTTGTTTTTCCTCTTTGAAATGATTTGACAACCAATCACTGCAAGGAATTCAAAAGCCCTGATGCCTGATGCAACCACGGTTGTGCTTGAACATAACTCATTTGTTGGTGTTGGATCTATGAGGGCAGCTGCAAACTGCGGCTGAGCTTGGTAATTGTCAAGAAGGAGCATCTTTCTTTAATAGCCTCTCACTTTAAGTGTGCTGGCAACCAGTTCCCTTTAATGCTGGCAAACAGGAACTAGCTGCTGCAAGCAGCAATCAGAAGTTATTTTGGCCATGGCTGAGCTACTCTGTAGCCCCCAGAGTGAAACAGAACAAAAAGCTCCAAAGCTCAGCTCTACTCCTAGCTGGACATGCAAGTGTCGCATCACAGATAGCACACCATCTTATTCTGAAAGGGTGCCACCCTCTTTCTGTGGCTATTATACATAGTTGAGGAAAAGTATTTATCCCATAACAGAGTGCTTCTGCTCTTGTCTTTACATCCCAATTAAATATTTTAAAGTAAAGAAACGTTCAAATCCAAAAAGCTGTTTTCAAATGACGTTTTCAGTTAATAAGGGAAAAAGCTTTCCAAACTGACCAAACACTTTTGTAGGGCCGCATTCAGTTTAGCCAGCAGGACTGTTAGGAAAATATTCTGTGGACTGATGAGATAAAAGTAGAGGTCGATACACAGGCCGGCCGATACATGCCTGCCTTCACTGATTCATTAGCACATATTGAGCAGCCATGCCCTGAGATCATGTGAAGAGCATGCACTACCACCCTGGCAGAGGGCAGCTGGTAATGTAAGACAAGGGTAAATTTTCAACTTTTAATGTATTTTTTTAACTGTTTACTTTAGCTGTATTTGGCCTTTGAAAGTCCGTCTCACTGTGAGCGGGAGGAAAATGCGTAGTGTTTGTTTCTGTATCTGAAACCCCCCCGTCTGATCTCCAGCTGGCCAGCTGCCACCGCTGTGCGTGTTCGTTCCCATGGAGAGTCATGTATGCCCATGAAAACAAGTACCAATCACTACGCGTACAGCACCTAACTTTACAGACAATAATGTCCATACAATGCAGCAGTGGTTAGAGTTTTTTTTCACATGTTAGTACGTCCATTTTGGGTCTCCACTGATTCTAGAAACAGCAACCAAGTCTGAGCTTGCAGGTTGCTGGAAAGGACAAAAGTTTTGTTGTTGGCTTCAATAAGCATGTGTCTGTGAACATTCTCCCAGTTGAGGAGAACAGAGATGCGTGGCTTCAATTTATTTTTGATGGCAATGTCCCAGCCAGGTTGTCAATGAAAATTGTGGTATGTGCGTCTTTGAAAAACCTCCGACAGGACACGGCACGATTTACCAAAAGATTCTACTGAAGGAAAATTCTGTCCCTATTCTTTGTTGGAAATCTGCAGATTACAGAGATGCACACACTTCATGATTTGTCTTGTGTGTTTTACATTACTGTTCAGCATGAACATGATCTGTCAATTAGCACAAGCTAATGCTAACAGCTACCGATAGCCTAGGATGACCAGCAGACGTCCGTTTTCCAGGAAAAAAAAAAACAATTTTAGACGAGCTGTCCACAGCGAAAAGCTGTCCCCAGACGTGACCCTGACTGTAGGGTATGATGAATGATCAGAAAATGTTATGTAGAGTGGCATTACGGTAACACATGGCAACTGCTGTTATGGTAGCTGGTCGTGCTGTTGTAGGAGGCCAAGTGGCAGCCGCCTTTTAAAAAAAAAAAAAACGAAATGAAAGAGCAGAGCGTGACCTTGTCACCACAGACAGGAAACTGTCCTGTGATTTTATGGTACGTGTGAATTCATTCATTTTGTTTTGACTGGGCTGATCCTTGCAGGAGGTTCCACTTCTGCTTCTGGGTCTGACTCTGATTTACCGTTGTGCATCCGTTTGCAACCACGTTCACGTGTATAAAGTCCGAGTGTAAACTTTGAGTTGGGGGGCGTGGCCAGCTACAGCTGGGGAGGTGAAATCTCATCAGCTGAGAATGATTTATACATGTTTGGTATAGCCCCATCCTAAATGTCTAGGAAGTATAATAGGTCATTTTAAGTTACATTTAATACCATTGTGAATTAAATTTAAGACCAACATGACCAGAAAATTTCAAATGATCCCAGAAATTTTAACATGAAAGCTTTTATTGTTATCAATTCATGTATCAAAGATTTAGTTTTATTAAACAAAAAAAGATGAAGTGATTTCAGTATTAAATCCGATAAAACAGTTATTTTTAACCCAAGTAATCTTCCCAGCACAGCACTAATATGTCTATATACAACATGACTCTACATGCCTGAGCTCCTCCCCTTTAACCCCATTCTCTGTTTCAACAGACTTTAAGGATAAGTAGAATTATTTTTTATATCGCTGTTGATTGAACAACACTGGTATATATTCATTTACCGTATTTTTCAGACTATAAGGCGCACTTAAAATCCTTAAATCTTCTCAAAAATTGATGGTGCGTCTTATAAACCAGTGTGCCTTATATGTGATTACTGACTGATTTTTTGTGCTACAATGCCCTCAAAGTGTGTTAAAATGTGTAAGTATGACTTTGGTTAGCAATGAAGCTGCTCCTCTCAATGGATATATGGAGCATTACGGTACACTGTGTCACTACCTGATCGGACCAGGTCACACATTTTATCACACATTTTACCAGCGGTTCTGCCCAATTTGTAGTAATCTGTTACAAGAAATGTAGGCAACAGTACGCTGGACTATGAAGGGTAAAACATCCGCGGAGAGTCAGTGCAGAGTCCACCAAGCTCACAGTACGCCGGAGTATGTGGGAGCCATTAGGCAGCCTACGCCCAGAGCAACAAGAAACCTAGTAAGTTAATTCTATATAAAAGTTACGTTTATTTTGGCCTAATGTTAGAAACAGGGCAGTGTAGTCAACTCAGGAGAGAGCTGTGTATGTGGAGGGGTGGAGTGATATTACACACTTGGAGGGATATTTAATGCGCTTTATAATCCGGTGTGCCTTATGGTCTGAAAAATGCAGTATTTATCACTAATCATTGTGCAGTCTCAGAATGTTTAATGAACAGCAATTGCTACTAAAACAACAGAGGAGCAGGATAAGCACAAAAAAAGTGAAATCCATTAAAATGTCTTAAACAGATTATATTGTTTGAAAATAGGTTTTTGATTTATTTTGGGTGTATTTTTCCTTTAAAAAAAATGTCATTCTGACGTATGTACATCCAGCTTTTGGCCGCTTTGGCGTCTCACATTTCTCCATCTTAGAGTGAAACTTGAGCGCTTTCACACCAAGCCTTCCCAACTTGACGGTCCTCTTGCAAAGTTTTCAGCGAGCTACGCAAAGCTTGCTGGGGTCTGTTTGCAACCAAGTGCAAAAATGGTCGATACCAAACCTTCATCAAGCTTCGTTGAAAATGTAATGTTATGCATCTACTGTTCCTATGAAGGAGAGGAACGAGGTACAACACACGAGTATGGGATACCACGCCCCTGGTGTTCGAACGGGAAGACACTTTCTCACGTTTTCTATGACAGGCGGTCAATGCGACTGAACACGCCGGATGCAGGGTGTAGCAGCAAACAGATCGCAAACTGGGCCATTCCTTGCTTGAAGTCGTCATGGGATTTGTAGTTTAACACTGTGTATAAACAACGGTTGCTAAAAGGACCCTCAGAAGACAGACAACACAGAAGCAACTTCTGATGGTGGTGTTTCACTCTGTATTTATATGGCCAACACTTGTCGGGATTAAACCAAAGTGAAAAAATTAAGACTTTGAATGAAAATATGGGCGATTTAACACTTTTTAAGGCCTTAAATTAAAGTCCTTCATTTTAGATATTTCTAGGGCCCTGTGGGAACTTTGCCTTTAGTAAATGAAATAATCATTTGAAAACAGATTTTTATATAGTCAGGTTATCTTTGTCTTTTGTTGATACTAGTTTGATCTGAAAAATTCAACTCAGACATAAAATGACCTGCAGAAATCTGGAAGGGGGAAACACTTTTTCACAGCTCTGTAACTGAAACAAACAGGAAGCTCTCGGTCTACTGGTTATTTCTCTGTTACTCAGTGGTACAGCAGGGAGAGCGATGACTTACGGCTGTTCATCTGCTTTCATGTGCACAACATTGGACTCCTCAGTAAGACCTGTAAGGACAGAACAAACTCAATGTCGACACAGGTGAGGACTCCTGGAATGGAGGGCTCTTCAGCTTATTTGGAGGAATGAAACATAAAAACAGCTGGATTTAGAAAGGTGGACTTTAAAGGGGAAAATCTTACTTGTTCCTTGATCACTGAAGATTGCACTGAGTCCTTGGTTAAATGTGAGGCTGATGTTGACACCTGAGAAAGATTCAAATAATCACCTCCCTTGTTTTCAAAAGGAAATCTAGTAAAGAGCTTTAAAGCTAAAAGCTGTTGTTGATTCTGTTATCTGAATGTTTGGACCATGGAGGTATGCAGAGGGAGGCCTCTTACCCTTGGGGGTGCTGAAGGCTCTGTTGCCAGCCCCTGTGATCACTGTAGGGACAGAGAGAAAACACTCAGCAGCTCTTCATCCCAGCTAATCACGGTCAGGATCTTACTGATTGTTTCAGTGGTTCTCACCTGTTCTTTCCAGAGCCAAAGACTTGGAGCGAGTCTGTTCCTCCTGCCAGGATGGACGCACACGCCTGATGGAGAACAACACGCACAATCACATGCTTTTCTCTTAATGTTCCTGCCTGCATGCTGACCTACGGGCGATTCTATCAGCCTAGATGTGAGCGGAGTCCGGATGGCTTCCAGCATCTGTCTGGTCCTCATCTTTAAACGGTGACATCATTTCTCTGGACGGAGAGGTTTAATCAGGAAGCGCATACTCTCTGGTTACCTGACCTTCACTGCCCACAGGCAGGCTGCTGCAACGATGTATTTGGCAGCTACAGCCGTAGGTTTCAGCTCATTTGCTGGATGACTTATATTTGCTGTAGTTTGTTGTAACATGCTGTTGACTTGAACGTCTGTTTAAAACTCTTTAAAATGTGTCTCAATCAGATTTACCTGTACTAAGTAAATGCTCCTGTGAGTGAATACCCCCCCCCCCCTTCCCCCACAAGTTCTAGAAAAGCAGAACCTACACGTCGGTCAGGCCCAGTCTGGATGAGGTGGGGCACGGACGAGGCGGCTGGGGTGTGGAAAAGTTGAAGGGCAGCAGAACTCTCCTGGTAGGAGACCTCACATCCAGACTCTGAGGAAAACAAAAGCGATGATACCTTTTATGTCGTTCAGGCGTCATCATTATAATTAAGATTCTGTGTGTTCAAAGTATTAGCTATAGAAGATGTTAAACATCTGCAGGTTAAACGGAAATGACTTAAACAGGGCTCTGGGGTATTACCCCCTAAGGCTAAGACCCAGGATATGTGGGAGCTTGCCTCAGCGTACCGACCTTCAGCGTAAATCATTTCACCGATGTTGTTAAACAGTTTCAACTTGATGGCGGCCAGTCTCCCCCGTGTCACATCAAACTCCATCATCTCCCACCTATCCAACGCTGGGGAAGAGAGGTGACCAGTTTGGGAGGAAAAGCCTCAGATTCCTCTCCGGATTCTCCAGGCAGATCCCAGATCTGTGGGTCTGACCTGGGCTCTCCTCCCAGTGGGACATGCTTGGGCAACCAGACATGCACAAATTTAGCTAAATCACAAAGTTTTTTATCATTTGTGTTTTAGCCGCTTATCTATGATCTCATTCCTTTGGTCCATGCGCATCTCATGACCGTAGGGTTGAGACCCAGGTGGACCAGGAAATCTAGAGCTTCACCATCTAGAAGTACCAGTGGTTCGTGATGAGTCCTAAACGGTGTATCCACCTTTGAAGCAGACTCATCCTCCCAGGCTGAGCACCTTGGCCTCAGACTTAGAGGAGCTGACTCTCACCATGAACTACTACAGTGCACGCTGAAGGTCATTTGACACGCTGCACAAAGACCCTCAGATCAACTTGGAGCCACGGAGAGAGGAAAAGCAAACCAACTGGGAGGTCAGAGCAAAGACAGAGAAAAGAAGGAGGAGCAGCAGGAATCTCCTGTAGTCACATATATTTAGATCATTGTTAGAAATGGTTTTTTCCTTTGCTGTACTTCTAAGGAAAGCCCGTCATTTTGTCATCTCCTGAGGGCTTTTTTCTGACCTTTGCAGTGGGTGTTTGGTCGCCCGGTGTCAGGCTGCAGTTCTCTATCTGTTCCTGCATCTCCTTTTCCCTTTCTGCCAGCTTCAGAGCAAATTCCACTTCAGCCGCCAGCTGCTCATCTCCAGCGAAGATCTCCTTCACATTGTTACGGTAGTCCTGCATCGTCACCTGATGGACAACATGGAATGCATCACCAACTCATCTCTGCAGGTTCTCCCAACTTCATGACCACCAATAAACTGCATTTAGATTTATTTATTTTTTAAAAAGCTTGGCTTTAAGTTCTTCTTTAGATGAGAATAAGGACACAGAAGCATCAGATCGAGTCTGGTACGCGTACCTGGAGGTAGGCCATAAGGTCTTTGAGGACAGGAGATCGTTTGTGCTCCAGAAGGTTCTTTAGGCTGATGATCAGAGGAATTGTGTTTTCTATGAAGGCCTTCTTCTGGACCTGTGGATGAGAGCAGCAGACAGAAACTGATGCAGAGCAACACTTGTTCCCACAGCTGGGGTGTAGCAGCAGGACAGCAGAAGCTTCTGATGAGAAGTGCTCTGACCTGTGACAACACCTTCTTCTGTGCCACCTGCAGGACAGCCTTGGTCATGGTGGCCACCATCTCCTCCTCTGGCTCCTCGCCTCCAGCTCCCCCTACTGGTGCTGACACTGCCTGCAGCTTAAATTCCTCCAGGCTCAACACGTTGAAGGTCTCTGACAAGATTTCAGCACCGTCTGCATCCAGAGGCAGCTCCTCGTCCGCAAAGCATGCTGGGATTGAAAAAGGGAAAAGGCTATTTCAAAGGTCCAAATCCTTCTGGCGGAGCCAAACGCCAAGCTTAGAGCCGTGAGGTCACAGACGGGCCCGACTTCTCCGACCAGCCGTGAGCTTACCAAAGACGGTCTGGTTGATCTTGTTGACGGTGTTGAAGCGCTGGGCATCTGTGAAGTGCTCCAACAGGAAGCGATAAATCCGGAAGCGCTTCTCGCGGTGCTGAGCTCCCTTCAAGGAGAACCGGACTTTTTCTCTACACAAAGAAACAGAAAAACACGAACGCTGTTCATCCCGACTCACGTCCACGTCAGTGAAAACGGGTTTTCTTCAGTTTGCAGAAATTAGTCTAAAGCAGGTCAGCGGTGATCGTTACAGAACGGTGACCAGAACGAGGCGGCTTTCAGTCCGACCTGCCTGTCTGAAGCGCTTCCCCCAGTCAGTGAACGCACCATGCCAGTTAGACTCTTCGATGCGAAAATTGTCACTAAGTGAAGAAATGCAAAGTTGGCCATGTTTATCACCAGCAGGCCGTTTAAACTTTAATGGGCGGATGCTCGTTCTCTTGAGAATACACGGACGTTTACAGCTAGTAATGCTAGCTGCAGATACAAGACGCTAAAGTTAGTGTGAGACAATAGGTTACAAATCTATTTCTTTCCTTAAAACACAAGAAAAATCCCACTAAACAGCAGTTTAGTGGGATTTTGATGAAGGTTTGGCACACATACACACACAAACATCACCTCTTCTAATGAGATAAATAATGGCCCATCATGATAAGAACTTATGAAAGAATCACGTGTTTTCAATGCTTTTGTAACTGCAGCCTCACAAAAAGCAGACAGGAAAGACAGAACGGACAGTGTTCTGATCGCCACATCTTCAGCCCGTACCTCTCACTCTGAGGGAACTTGTTGTACGATTTGTGTTTGTTGTACGAGTTGAAGTGGAAGATGCACTCGATGAAATGCTGGCTGAACATCTCGGGGTTCTTCTTGAGCAGCCGGTGGAGCAGGCAGTATTCACACAGACTGCAATGGGAAACATGGGGGGTGGACAGATATGATGAAGTTGGTACCATGCTGGATCAGTCCTGCCATGCTGCTAAAGACAGAGCCCAGAGAACGAAGAAACATTTGGTTGTAATTTACCTGCCGATTGCAGGAACTGGATCGACCAGTGCCATCATAAAGCGAAAGAAGAGGGAGCCTTTCCATTTCACATATTCCTCCTGGGAACAAAAATCATACCGGAACAGTGGGTGAGAAACTCCGCTGGGAGGCTGCGGCAGCAGCAGGCCCTCACACGTACCTGCAGCAGGTTGGTCAGCATGATGAGAGTATGCTCCCTGATGATGGCCTCATCGTCTCGCAGACAGGCCGCGATGTTGGGGATGTAGTGATCCACGATGTTGGTGTAGCGGACGCACAGATCACACATCACCACCACAATGTTGTTGCGCACGGCAACCTCTTTGCCGACCTCCAGTTCCCTGGCAAACACTGGCAGGTATTTCTGGACCAGTTCTTCTTTCTGCAGACACAGCTTCCCTGATGCCACAGAAAGAGGATGGAGTGATGAAAACACGGTCGTCTGACAGACGCTGCGGGGCCAGAGGGGCAGCTCACCTAGAGTGATCACTCCATGGGCTCTGATTCTGGTAGGCAGAGAGTTTTCCCTGAACTGGGACAGAGGCAGGGATGCTGGCAGCTCCTCCTGACAGTCTGTCGCTGGCAGGAAGAAAACAACACATCAGTCAGAACTTTCATGACTCTTCGCTGTCTGACCTGTTCTCCTAGACCAAGGCTGATGGTTTTCCTAAAGCATTAATGAGATTGTGGCTCTTAAAAGGTATATAGTCACATAATATGCTTATAAAGAAGACCAAAAACCGTTTGATCATGATAGAATAAGGTTATATACACAAAGCCTCCATCTTGACAGTGTTTTGATAGTCCTTTTTAAGCCTAATAATAATTCATTCTGGGGCGCGATCAACAAATATAAACAGACGTGGCGCCATCTAGCGACAGTATAGCAGAACTATCATAATGCCGGTTTGCTTAATTTATGAAACAATTGTAAATAATGCCAGACCAAGCCTGACCCTCTACAATGACTCGCAGTAAAGTGGTCAACCGTTATTAATTAAACACACCAATCTACAAAGACGTTAATCTCACATCAGAACATTTACGTCAGTCAACTCTGCGTCACATCTGAGCAATCGGCAGGTTTAGCGTCCGCTTCAGTGAACACCAATGGTCATACGGTATCCCCATGATTCCAGTCTCTTCCCTCCTGGAATCATGCTTTTTTGTGGGTTTTTTTTTCTTCCACTGGATCTTGGACCATTCTGCATTGTTTCGCTGGGAGATGCTAACAGCTGTTAGCCACTTCCTTGTTTTAACCCTGCTGTATGTACTTCCGTTAATATTGTAAATAAACACGAAAGGCTTTATTTACTAACAAATTGAACAAAAACAAAGCATGAAACACCAAAATAACTAATACGGCAGTAGAACGTGATAATCTTTTAATAAAAAATTTGTATGCAACCAGCGTGAGCTACTGATGTATAAATAAAAAAAGGTCAAATAGCGTGGCTGTGCACCTTTAAGCTCAACAAAACAAGCTCATTTCACATATTAGGCATGTAGTTCAGTAATCTACATGCATCTAATAAAAATAAATGAATTTATTTATTAAAAGTTTCCTTTTTGAAGGGTTGTGCTGGTATTGTGGCTCTAGACAAATCTAGATTTTGAGAATGAAGAGCCAAAATGACTGGATTGCATAGGGTAGACCTACAGCTGAGCTCCATTAATGGCTCTGAGCCGGTTTCCAGAACCAGTAATGGACTTGGTCCGTTCCAGTGCTGAGACCTTCTGTACCTGCCAGCTTCTCGGAATGTGACGTGAGGACAGACTCCACCAGCAGCACCGTCCTCTTGCTGACCTTCGCTGGACAGTGAAGTGAGGCGACGCCCAGCATGTGGAGGTGCTTTATCTGGAACACAGAACATGGTCCACTCAATCAGAGCAGCAACTTTACAGCCAGCCAGCAGGAACAGCCGCTCTACAATGTAGTGCTGCTTTTCTTCCCGCTGACCAAGCAATCTGGGCCGTTCTTGTGTTCCAGGGTTGTTACGTCTCCTTTTCGTCAGACAGGGAGTCCCTACAGTGCATTGTGCTAAAACTATATTCACTCACGCTCCACAGTTAAATCACTCCGTCTGCTACCAAACATGTGGTTTCCCGCATCAGATCAACGTTGCTCAGATCTTTGTTCTAAAGGCTAAAGAGCGGAAATCACACTTTTTAAATCCTATTTGTACACGATGAGGCCTTTGGAAGATGTCTCTGCATGAATCCAGCTGCAGCGCTTTGGACAGTCCCCTTTTGTGAATCAGCCAACAAGCTGCCCTTTGGTAGATTCTCACATGAGCTGCTGAATTGTTCCTGTGAACATCAATTCTTTGATGGTTCTGAACTCCTTTCAGGTAGAGGTTTAGTTAGGGTTAGGTGATAAATCAATTTAATCGATCAATTCAAATTTACAATTTTTTAAGATTTCATTTTTGGAAAATCCGGATTTTATTTTGTAAATGCACTCACGGGGCTTCCATGATGAGAATAGGATGCAATGCTGAATATATTTTTAGGAAAATATATTGTCAAAATATTGTACAGAGGAAACTTTTTTTTACCATAAGACGAGACACTTAAAAAATGTTAAATAAATTAAGTTAGTTTGAAGTTATACAAGTTAAGTGAAGCCTGTTCTTAGCTCATTGTGTAAAACCACTAGTAGAAAACATTTCTCTTATAATAGGTGCCAAGATGGCGACGTCACACAGGACATCAGCCTGCGGTCCAAGCTTGGATTCTAACATGTCCATCTGTGTCTGTTAAAGAAGTCTCCTGCCGCGGTGCCCTGCTGGGATCCAGAGGGATAGTCTGCAGGATTTAGGTAACCATGTTGTTAGGGAGGACAGCTGAGGAGCTGGACCGACCCACACACTCGTCTTTATAAGGACCCCCTCACCTCAGAGAAATGATCCCAGTAGAAGACAGTCGGATGAACTTCTCACAGTGCCCCTAATGCCCAATTCTTAAATTACATGTTTCTTATTTTTCCTTTGCTTTGTGGTTCACCCCTTTTCTCAGCCTGACCTCCGTGCCTGACAAACATTACTACACCATCATGGTTAACGACCACATCTGGACCTGTTCATTCCTGACAGTCTGTTCCTTTAAAACCTGTTGCATGTTTGTCAGTGAGTACTTAGCTGTTCTCAGGACATGTAACATGGCAGTGTCCTGGGGGATACAGGTACATCAGTTTCAGCTGGATGTTTAGCAACGCTGAATTTTTCTGCCCTGTTTATTTTTCTCCATGGTCACTGAATAGTCTCCATGGTGGATGGTGAATGCCTATCCAGCAGTGAATCAAGTGCATGACTCTCTGCTTGGGTCTCTTTGTGGTGATGAGACTCCCTGCACTGTGATACGGTTGGTGGGATGGAGGTACCAGTCCTGACTCGAGCTCATCCGGGTCCACAGCTGCGGTTTTAATTGTGGGTAAACCCACTGCAGGCTAATGTTTCAGTTTACTGGATGGGATGCATGTTTCACAGGTTTTCACAATATTCTTCAGGACTGTAATGCTTTCATCATCACTATTACCTGAGCAAGACAGGAATCTGTGAAGCAGGTCAACTGAAGCATGTCCAGCAGTTGGTGTGCTTTCTACAGGACTCTCTCTCTCTCTCTCTCTGTTTAGATCAGGCTTTTTCAGTCACAGTGAGACTTTTGTCATCGTTAGCTGTCTTACTTCACCCTGCCTGGCTTTATAAAGGCCCTCGTTTCTCAGGTTTACACATTATTGTCCAGAAGATGTTTGAGTTTCACAGCTTGGTTAAACATGGTTGCGTTGTCCCTCAACTTCAGCCGGCTTCTGTTTAGTTAAGCCAATCCTTTGTCTAGTGATAAGAGCTATGCATGGCCTGTTACACTTGTGAAGTGGATTGATCTGTGCAGCTGTTCTTCGGGGTTGCTAAGTGTGAATTTGGTCTCTCTAGCCAATGTTGGTGAAGTATGCGGAGCCCCTTTAAACGCTAATTTACGGGGCGCTGTCGCCCTCTTGTGTCATAGAGGTTATTACAAATATTCTTTTCATAAACTTCATATAATCACAACACAGTGTGGACCAAGCGTTGGACTGCAGTCCCAGAGGACGCCTCCAGCTCTAAAGCCAGGATCTAAATGCTCTCTGAGGGTAATTTAGGAACTGGTCCTGTCAGCCAGCTGCAGGGAACTTGCCTAAGCTACCAAGGGAGGTGATCACAGAACCGAGTCAATAAGTGGATGCGGGCTATGAGCAGTCCTGCATTAAATCAGAGGGTGGACTTTACCCCTCCATGCTGCTTGGTACTCGCATAAACCACATAGTTGAAAGAAGGAATATCAGGCCTATCTTGAGAAGGTCTTACAAAACACTTACAGGAGTCATTTTCTGCTGAACAGCATGTATTCACTGCAAAAAGGGAACTAAAAGTTAAAAAAATAATTCTTTGACTTATTGTACAAATCCTTGATTCGAGCAGGTAAATAAGACTATCTGCCAATGGAATGAGGATTTTACCCCCAAAACAAGATAATTAGATATCCTGCACTTGAAATAAGATGGAGATGAGTTGCTCCTATTTAAAGTGCAAAAATCTTATTCCATTGGCAACCAGTGTCATTTACCTGCTTAAATCAAGGAAAAATACACTAATTTCAAGAAAATTTTACTTGCTTTTAGTTCCCTTTTTGCAGTGTATAACTTCTAAGCTCGTGTCATGGGTTGTTTTATAAACAAGACCGTATGTCTCAGTCTGACAGCAACAGCTCGGGACTGAGAGGTAGGCGTCAACTTGCAGTGACAGGAAGGTGGAGATGTTTGATGGAGTCAGTTCTCACCATCAGGTCTTCATTGAGGTTCTGGGTTCCGTTCACGTCGAGGATGATGCTGGCTAGATAAGCCTCGCAGATTGACACCAGCTCACCACAGTGCTGGTTCAGGAAAGCCTGAAGAAGGAAAGAAATCAACCACATTACCTTTTCTCCTGAAATAACGAAGACAAGGAGAGAAAAAAATATACAGGTTTTTAATTTTCCTTAAGCTGCAATGACTTCTTTTCTTGCCATGTCTACTGGTGTACTGAAGAAAAACTGTTGTGTGGGTCTGAACATGAGGAAATAAGGTGGGTTTTGTATAACATGTCCTGTCATGTGTTAAGCACTTTTGGTGCTCTCCTGTTCTTAATGGTACATTTCTTTGGGAATTAAGGGTGTGGAATTCAGTGTTCTGCTGCATCTGGGTGGCTAGGTTGCTCTAGCTGTCTTCTTGTAGTATTTTTATTTTTAAGGAACTGCTCTATGAATGTGGAAAAGTGGTCAGATAATTATCTAAATGGATGAAACATAAAGCACCGTGAAACCGTGAGTTTGACTTTCAGTTTCAAGCCTCCTGCATGCTGAGGTGAGTGAATCTCCACAAGTGGCTGTAGCAGAGTTGTGTGAGATGTAACAACGTTATTACGGGGGTGTTAAACACTTCAGCTATAGCTGCATTGACTGTAGCAGTGCTGCACAAGTGGTATACATGTCACATAAGAGCTGCAGCGCTCCTATAATCTCCAACATGCCCAATAAAACTGGGGCACCATGGCGTCCTATGCTAATGAAATGAAAGCCAGATTAGCACGAGGAGGGCAGCAATTCCTAACCTACTCCCAGAAATGGTGCTGTCCGTTCACTAGGTCTCAACACTAAACTATAAATCGAAAGGTTTTGTTAGATTTTAACACTCCTCACAACCTCTTTAGTTATGAGCATGTTTAAGGTTAACGTTGTAATACTCAAGTAATCCCGAAGCTCAGAGGTGGTTTACAAAGGCTAAAATTAGAAAGCAGGTCTAAACATTTCTATAGTGTATTAGTGATGAAAGAGCAAGTTTAATGGTCATATTTTCCAACCTGAGTGTGTTTGATGTCATCACCACAGCCCAGATGATACAGCGTCTGCACAGCAGCACTGATCACCTCTAGAGACAAACTGCAAGGCTTCAGCCAAGACATCAGATCAGCTAGAGTCAGAGAGGACAGAGGGAGGGGGCGATATTAGAGCGGTCACGTCCTCCACGACACATCCAGCTGCTCTTCACCTGCTGCTTACCGACTATCTTGTCCTTGGTGTCTTCATTTAAATGAGCAGAAATGTCTCCAATAACAGAAAGGATGTGACAGCAGTTCATCGCATTCACACTATTTGATCTATGAAAAGAAATGTAATTGAAAAGTAACATTAAAGGCATGCTGCCTGCTTAGAGAGTTCATGTCCACACTGTTGTTGGAAAGCTGCCGTCCTCACCTGACCATGGTGTCCCAGGCATCCAGGATCTTGCTGCATGGTATGCTGGACACTGAGGTGGCGACCTTGGAGAGGAGCAGCCAGGCCCCGGCAGCATGGTCCGACTCAGTGTGGGAGATCAGGTTAGAGATGAACGTTGGGGTGAATTTGTTCTGTTTGGACCAGATGGTGAAGGCCCTGCTGAAATATCGCCTGCAAAGGGGAAAAGGAAACGCAGTGAGACAATGAGACATCTTTATGCTCTTCTTTCCAATAACCTCAGTCACATCACTGACCTACTGTTGTGCTTCTAGGGACTCAACACAAACATTACAATGTGCAATGCTGCATTTTTTACGACTCTAAAGACAGTTCCAGTACGTTTAAGTTTGGGTCCCGGACCGGGCCATTGCAACACCTTGTTTATTTTCCTTCTGCCACTCTGTAGTAGACGTGTTGGTGCTGTGTTTGGGAATATTGGCCTTTTGATGACCCAGTTTGGACCAAGCTTCAGCTGGCCTCCCTTTTGACTCTGGACTTCTTTGGTGTAAAGAGGAGTTCAATGGCGGCTCAGCGAATGCAGGTCCAGGTTCTGAGGCTACAAAACAATTCCAAACCACCATGCTTTGCAGTTGCTACAAGGTGTTTGACCAGATCTGGTGTCTTGATTCCTTCTAAAAGTGCTTCTGGATACTAGAGCCAATCATCTCCCATCAAATCTCATCTGCCCTAAAAAACAAACACTCAAAGACATTTTCACATCTAAGTAGAGCTCTCATCTTGTTTTCAGGGCAGCCCTTTCAAACTAGCCATTTTTTAACAGTATCATCATTTTGACACGCTGAATGAGGCTTGTAGGGTCTGAGATAGAGCCCCCCCCCCCACACACACACACATAAATCTCCTACTTCTATAGAGGTAGCCATACTTACTGAGTATCATTGAATCGAGTGTTTCGGAAGAGCACAGAGATACTTGTTGTCATGAAGGTACACTAAATACAATAATAATCAAAGTTTCTATAACATCTGACAGACTTTACAGATTTAACTTCATTTACTCCTGGCTGACATTGCTGCTGTAGTTTATAACCATTAAAAACACTGAAAATGCATGTCTACATTCGTAAGACACAAAGAGTGGATGACTCTGACCCAAGGTTCTGGCACTCGTCACACAGCAGGCCAAGCAGGTCCCAGGTCAGCTTCTGGCTGTGGTCCAGGTGGCGACCCACAGAGTGAGGCTTCACCTGGTCGAGCAGCACCAGCTCCAGAATCTCCAAGGCCTTGTCCTGCACAGAGTTCTCTGAGTCCATCACAGCTGGGACCACACAGTGCAGCCACGCCTTCTGGACCATACTGCACTCTGGTTTAGCCTGGTGGCGATATCAAGCAGAGCCGACCCGTTATTAGTCCGCTTCTAAGGAGAAAGAAGCTTTTTGGGTGGTTTCTGTAACATCCAGACTTACGGCGAGCAGTTCTCCCAGGCTCTGTAAGGCCTTCTTCTTCACAGACACAGCCGGATCTCTGCTGCGCTCCGACAGAGTCTCTAGATTCTCCCAGGTTGTGGGAATCACGTCGTGTTTCAGGAGACCCACCAAAGCCTGAAAGACAGAACATGACAATGAAACCCGAGCATCTTCAAACGTTTGGCACAGAGTGGCCGCACAAGCTGCTTGATCGGTTAAAGGTCCGTCATGGAGCAGAGTACCTGTAGGGCTGCTTTCCTCACGTTGGTCTTTGAGTCACTGACACGACGCAGGAGAAGACTCAGGTTGTCTTTAGCTGGACCAAAAACACAGCGCATTATCACACATTCGGTTCGTCGACGTCTAGATGTCCGTATAAACCTGGACATATGAGAAAATCTCACCCTCACAGCTGGACCTGTCGGCACAGCCGATCTCCACCGTCCTGAAGGGGAGAGTTCGGTAGGTTTTCTGGGAACATGATCCTACGATACAGAGGCATCCATCAACATTTAGAGGCACGATGAAAACGGATGATGGATCAAGATCTGTTAGCACTCAGGATCAATCTCCCGAAAGAAAAGGTCCAGCATCCTCCTGGAAAGCTTCCCAACGTCCATCCATCATCTATAGTTGCTTTTCCTCAGTTGTTTTTTTTACATAAATCAAGCTTTTTTTATACAAAACAAAAGCAAAACCAACTAAACTGAGAACAGACAATCTTAAAACGTGTCTAGAAGCCAGCCGGTTCCGCCACCTGAGCAGCACAGGTCCAAATCCATAAATTCATCTGGCTAAAGCCCAGTGTTTTCATGTTTTACAGCAATTTTACTTTGAAGGATTCATATCATACTGCATCTACTTTACACCATCTTTAGATCCTACCACAAGAAAGGGTAACCCTGGTTGTTTAAACTAAATGCTTATAGAAACGGTATATTGGGAACAGTCTGGACAAGGAAATGTTTAAATGTTCCATTTTCAACACATATCCAGACCTGGAAAACACAGAGACCTACTCCAGTTTTCAACTCTGCTTTGTCTCTTTAAATCTGGGCTCCTTCAAACTTGGGTGCCCCTCTTTTGTTCAATACTTGATGACAAGGAATGAAAGCAGCCCAGCAAAGCTCCATCCATCCATGTAGGACCTTCCGTACTGCCCTGTGTTCTGCATTTCCCGTTTCCATCTGTCACATAACATCCCCTCAAGTGGTTTCCTTGGAGCTCAGACGGCAGCTGCTAAGCACTAATAGAGTAACAGTACAATCTGAAGCATTTTAGTTTTCGGGTCCCAGCACAGCTCAGGTACAGTCAAGAAACCAGCACCTACCAAGATGTGCACATGGCAAATGTTTTATTTTTGTCAGTTCAGTTTCAAGTTCTTTTTCCAGAAATCTTTGGCATAGTAATCCCCATATAAAACTAGAAACCCACAAACTGGCCATGTGTGCTCCATTATATGAGCAAAGGGGTTGCCCTATTTTCACGTTCTCTCTCTGCTGCTGAATAGAACCAGTAGATAAACTGAATAACACCTGTTCTTGCATTAGTTTGGTGTGCACTGCTTCAGAGAGGTCCTCTACACAATGTCTGCCGTAGATTTTAAAGATATAAAAACACAGCTGTGATCGTCTGACTGGGAGCTTTTGTTACAGACATGTTCTTAGTCTGCTTGTTTCTGCAAGAGACATCCGAGGCCTGTTTCACAAAACCAAGATAGCAAATCAAGACAGGAATTTTCAGATATCCTGGCTGAATGAAGCCTTGACCCGGTTTCACCAAAGTAGTAGCACATGAGTTGCCATGGCGATTTATTCTGTGCACTATCCAGCTCCAGACCAAGCTAACAGCCAGGCTTAGTTAATCCTGGTGCCTTATCTTCTCAGTCAGTGGTCAAACGGATCTGAAACCTGAGTTTTCTCAGTGAGTCGGTTTTCTTAGAGTGTTTTGTTTATTTCCAATCAGCCTACAATTAAATACCACTGATACACATTGGTATTCAGTCAAGTACTTTTATTATTTAACATTATGAAGGGTAGACTGTACACCTATTAACTTTATAATTATCCATGTGGGCATTTGTTACTGTTCAATTGTGTTTCTAAGTTTGACAGAAAGACCTTTAATAGACTGTTGCACTTGTTTAGGGGATTTGAGTAATGGCTGATGAAGAAGCGAAGGAGTTGGCAATCAAATTAGGTATTCCACCATTTTCCATGACCCATCAGATTCTGTGACCCTAGAGGGCCCAATTTGTCTGACTGCTCCTGAACAAATGTAGTGCTCAAGTGCACAGACCCCAACCCCAATCTCACAGCCCCAAAAGGAAAAAAACTACACAACCCATAAGGCCCAGTGACTTAACTGTTAAGGGAAGGAATGTCATGTTATTTCCTTTTGCTTTAGATTCTAAGCTTAATGTTTTAAATGCAAATAATGTTTGTATTATTTACTAATGCCACTATTAAAATCTGATATGAGGGGAACATTTGTTGTCTGTTGATAATACCTCTACAGCTTTTCTTTCAGGAGTAATGGAAGGGTCAGCGAAACAGCGCCCTCTAGAGTCACAGAATCTGGTATGTCAGAGAAAATGGTTTAACACTTTTTTGCCCTAGGAGTTGCTCCAAACACGTCTTCATTTATAACAGCAGCAGTGTTTGCTTTCTTGAGCATTCTGTGCTTCAGTTCCTCATCAGCCTCCATCAAATAATGCTGTTTGTTTGGTTTGAAGTATGGCAGTCGGAACGTCTCCACTGCTGCATCAGTGAAGCTGTGATCATCGTCATGGTCTCCTGAAAAAACCTGGCTTGACATAGTATGAGGAACTGAAGTGCACCAGACTCAAGACGGGAAATACTCCTGCTATTATAAAGGAAAACATTAGTTTGAAGCTACATCCAAAAAAAAAAAAAAAAAGTTAAACCATTTTCTCTGATCTATCCGATTGTGACTCTAGAGGGCGCTGTTTCGCTGACCCTTCCATAACTCCTGAAGCAGTAGAGCAGCACTGAGGGATGAAACTTTTTCAGCAGACAGCCTTTGCAAAGCAGTGTTCACCTCATATCAGATTTTAATAGAGGCATTATTTATTAATGAAAATGTTTTTGTTTGCATTTAAAACACTAAGCATGGACTCTAAAACAAATTGAAAGAAGTTAATGTAGGATGCCTGATATGCAATGAAATTACCTATTCATGATAAAAATATATCAAATAACAATGTTATTTTCATTAACAGTTGTTGGGTCACTGAGCAATATGGTTTGTATAGTTTTATTTACTTTTTGGGGCTGTAAGATGCATATTTTGTGCATTTGAGGGGAAATATGTTTTTTCTGGCACAGTCAGTAAAACAGCGCCCCATAGAGTCGCAGAATTTCCTGGGAGAATGTGTAACACTGGACTTTATTGACAACACCTTCTTCATCAGCCTTTCTAATTCCCTCAACACCTGCAATAGTCTATTAAAGGCCTTTCTGTCAAACTCAGAATTTCAGCAATCTTCAAAGACACTTAAACTGTAACATTGCACACATTGATAAAAGTTAATAATGGTATAGGCTACCATCATAACTTTTTTTAATAATTACAGTACTTAACTGAATACCAATGTGTATCAGTGGTATTTTAATGCAGACTGATGAAAAAAAAAAACACTGATAAGAAAACAGAATCACTGAGAAAACTCCTTGGTTTCTGATCAGTGTGACCAATGACTAAACAGATAAGGCACCAGGATTAACTAAACCTGGCTGTTAGGCTAGTCGGGAGCTGGCTAGCGGCACAGAATAAATCACCATGGTAATGTAGGTGTTGCTGCTTTTATGAAAACGAGTCCAGACTCAATTCAGCCACGATATCAGGAAAATCCTGGCTTAATCTTAGTCTTTGTTTTTGTGAAACGGCCCTCTGGACAGAAACATTTAATCACTAATAAATAAATATCGCTAGTCCCTAAATACACGAGGATTAAAAGTTAGGCTGCTACGATGAGCCCGACTATCCCCTTCATGGCAGGGTGCAGATTGCTGTGAATCATCTTTGTAGCAGATCAACAAACTGTCAGCCAGTGAAGAGTTTGAGAAGGACCGTACCTGCTGAGAGTTCCTGCTCCAGCACCGTCTGTGACCCAGCTAGAAACAGAAAATATACAAGCTGCTTTAGCAGAGGTATGCTCACCAGAACATCTATGATACCACCAGAGAATGACATATTCAATGCTTCTGCAACATGCTAGGATACCACAAAATGCACAATTTTACTTTACGCTACGTTTTATTAATATTAGTGTTAATTGCAGTTAACATTCTTGCCAATGGCTGAAGTCAGCTACTTTGGGCAAATTTTATGTTCTGCGTGTTTTCTCACTGGCAGAGAAGAGGCCGTGGATGGCCTGGGTAGCGTTGGGTGAGGGCAGCTCCAAACACTGAGCCAGGCAGGAAAGGGCGTGGCCCTGGACGGTGGGGGACTCGTCCGTTCGTCGAGCAAACAACAGGTCCTGGATCAGGAACTTGTGTGGCAGGAACCTGGCAAGTTCTGGGTCCTGACATTCCTCCACGTTTCTCTCTGGCTGCGCCAACAGGACCATCACCACGTCCACGGAGAACAGCCGGTGCACCATCTGTAGAAAGCGGCACCAGCTTAGCAGCAAGCTACAGCATGCTGGAACCAACTAAGCAGAACCATGTTGGTGGGACTACAACTCATTTCAGCCAGCTGCTGCAGCTCCTGGCCATCTGAATGCTCCAGAACCTCTCTCCCCTGCATTGGTAGACTGGACAGCAGATAGTTTCACCAACCCTAACTATGAGATAATTAGCCTTTTTTCCTTCAGTGCAGCATCTGACGCATGAATGTTAACCCTCTGGATCTTCTACCGAGCCAGAATGTGCAGCTAGGTGTTGAAGGTTTTCGCATCATATCTCTTTATTTTTCAACAAAATAAAATAGCAAAAGGAACATAAGCTGACAGTGGCTAGTTCCTTATTCTGGGGGCAGCGTGATACAGTGTTCTACTGTATAATCCCCACTTTGGGTTCCACCTGGAACCCAGAAACAGAAGTCACCTTTTACTGCAGAGGAGTCATCTCACAGGAACAACTTCCCCTTCAGGAAGTAGTCACAAATCTGTCTACAATGGGATGGCTGAATGGGTGCGACAAAGTGCAAAGCAAAGACTGCTGCAACTCAGTTAGCAGGTGTTCCCAAAGCAGAGACATCCTGCTTAGGGCTGAACGATAAATCAATAACAATATATATCAATCGATAGATGTATATCGATGATAGAAAAAAAAAGGGTTAATAAAAGTTCAATAGCATAACAGTTTTTCTTCCTTTTGCATTCTAGCCATGTAGGTCAATATTACAATCACTACATCCTCCCAACCAATCACAATCAGACGCAGGAACAATCTGTCACCAAGCTCCGCCCCCTTCAAAGAGTCCAGTGAGCACACGTTCTTTTGAAAAAAAAAATTAAACTTGCAGTCTTGGTAAAAAGTTGGTTGAGTTTGAATTCAGTGTTTGTGTGTTCTGTATCTAAAAAATAGGTCGCCAAGCAACAGCATAAAATGACGAACTGCAATTAAAATATATATATTGAATTTGTTGATAATCATCGACATCGATTAATATGATTTATATTTTATCGAGATGCTTTTTTTTTTTAAATATATATCGTCCAGCCCTAATCCTGCTGTCCTCCAGAGTCCGTCTGATCTGGTAAATCTGTGGATCAGCAGAATCTGGTGCAGATAAAAGCTGCTGAGGATGGAGCACAGAAGCACTGGCTGCTCGAGGATCGCCTTGTTCTTAGAGCTGCCTCTGTTGGTCATTTGAGACCCAAACGGCACAGCTTGGAAAACGTTTGAAAACGACATGTTTTCAGACGTTACAGCTGTGGACTTGCTCTAGTTCCACTTTCTACACTCCACTGCTAATCCAAGGAAGTCTTTACGCGTCACCCTTCAGAAGATGAATAATCTTGCGTGTGTGTCACCTTTGAATGACTGGAGAAGTTGAAGAGCCACTTGATGAAGTGGGCGTAGTCCATACTGGCCATCTGAGACGTCAGCATACCCACAGCCTGGGCTCCGTGGTGGCGATACTCGCTTTTCTCCACCATCTACAGAGCAGCAGCAACAGACCCGTGATTAAGGTGTTTCTGCCCTGCCTGAACACATGTCATTTCTACACCTTTCTCCCATCACCCTGGAAGCAAGAGATAACCATCAGCCATTGGAAGGTTTCCTTTGGATTTTTGCTGAGGACTCACCTGGAAGCAGATATGCTGCAGGAGGATTTGAAGGAAAGGTAAAGCCAGCTCTTTCAGCTCCTCCACTAGATGACTGCGGTCACAAACACACACCATAGATAAACGACGTTAGAAATCCTTCCCCACACTTTCCCGATCGGCGTTAAAATTCTTTTCACCATAAATGTGCCTGAAAGGTCACTGGGTTCAGTCACATCTGCAAGGCAGAGATAAACTTTTTCAGGCTCAAATTTCTACTTTTTTGCTGAAATCTGAACAGTTTAGTAAAAAATATTATAGCCACAAATGTTACGGGACTTTTTGAGAAAAAGAAAAAAACAAAAAAAATAAACAACTTATTGTTTAATAAATGTTGGCACCCGGGAAAGTGTTATTTTTAAAGAACCATTATTTTTTTCGTGGTTTTAGGTTTTAAAATGAAGGAAAAACAAAACCTTTGCAACAAAGAGGATAGATGCATTTTCTTCCATGAGGTGTTGACATTTGTGGAACATGAAACATAAGGTTTCCAATCCAGTGACAAAATAAAGAGATCTTAAAAATGATTACTGGTCCTTTTAGTGTGTGAAGTCAATGAAATCCTTCCATTAAAAAAAACAAACTGTTTAAACCTGTGTTTGCTATTATTGCTATAGTTTCAAAAAGGATTTGATTCTTTATGAGTTTTCAGCCACAGTTCTTAGGAGCCATAGTTGGGGGTCCAAAGAGCCGCTTGCTGCAGCCCCCCGGCCTAAATAATGCAACAAGGAACAAAGTCATGGAGCTGAAACATCTGGCTACAGCTTTTCCAGACTGCACAGGACAGAGAGAAGGACTCCTTTCAAATAAATAATCCTCCTTTGAAACGAGTATTTCCTGGCTTTAATGAAAGCGAGGCTGCTTACCAAACAAAGTGGATGGCCTGATCGCGGGTTGTGAGGACGGCCTGGTTAGGGGCGAGAAGGGAAGGCTTCCCACTGTGGCCCTTATTCATCATCAGGATGACGTAGAGCAGCCGATGGAAGACCGCCCGCAGGGACTGAGAGACAGACGGACAGTTTAGTCACTAAAGCTCTGGGAAACCAAGCATGCTTGTTCTGATCAACTCCTCTGACTATATAAACCCTCCTGATTAACCCGTCAATAGACTTCTAGTTGCATGCTCTGAACCGTTCTTGTCAGAATAAAAACAGAAATCAAGGTGAGCTTTCAGGCCTGTTTTCCTCAGCAGTGTGGACGGCCAGCCCCGGGCAGCTTCCTACTCCTGTCACTCCTTCCTTTACTTCCTGGATTCACCGGAGCATCATGCCGATGTCAAGTGAGCTGGAAACCTCCTGATTGTCTCTGGGTTGCTTTTGTCTTCATGTTGTCATGGCAGCAGGAATCGTGAACCAGAGACTGGATCTTCCAGCTGCTGTCATCCTTCAGTCCCTTGAGACATACCAGTAATGTCCCTCTCACTGTTACATTGTCACTTTAAAGGGAGTAAATATTTATGCTACCGCTTATTTATACAGCTTGAAAGAAGCTTTAGATAAGAAGTCAACTTATATTGATCTACATTCCATGTGTAAAAGCAACAGATAGAAGTGAGCCTGGTGGTCTGGTTCTGCCGCTTAGGCTCCAGGCATACGTGGTGGGCAGCAAACTGTCTGGTCCTATTCTTTGAAAGCACTCCGGATCAAACTCTTAAGATCAGGGGGAAAAAATGATCCAAGTATTTACATTTGGTTCTGCGGATCAGAACCAGGTGATAAACAGAGCTTCAAACTGTTAAAAGAAGAAAAACAAAAACGGAGCAGCATCCTCCCACGGCCTGCTGGCAACAAGCCCATCAAGCATGTCTAAGCTCATTTCTGAAGTGGAGCTCCTGATACTTCAGAGCTGACTGGGTTTTCTGAGTGGCTAAAGGTTTTAAACCGACCCAGCTGATGAACAGCCTGTTTTGGCATAACAAGTTTTATCTCTTGCTCCTGTGTTTCTGTTTATGGAGCTCCGCTTACATCCTGGTTATGATCCGGACGCATAGAGCGTATCCGCAGCTAGAAACACACAGATCCCCCCCCCCTCCCATGACCTCAGACCCCCCCATGCATCCAGACAGCCACGTCTCTAAAGTGGCTGTGACAGTTTGTGTTATAGCTGGGATCCTACTTCTTTCTGGTCTCCGTGTCTTGGTGAGCAGAGCAGCTTCAGGCCATAGAAAGCCATCTCTGGGACACTCTTGAGCTCGCAGACATCGCTGTGAAGAAATGATACGGGTTCACTTTTCTCTCCCGGATGTCTCGTCTTCAACACAGCCGAGGCAGAAAGGAAAACTCACCGTGGAGCAGCAAAGGTCGGCTCGCCCAGCACAGGTTCAAAGTAGAGCAGCTTACTGAAGATCTGTGGAGGAGAAAGGAATGCTTGAGCTGCTCAGTGTGGGCCGGGGCGTCGGTGGGCTGCGGGGGTGGGGGTGGGGGGATACCTGCGCACAGTTGCTGGCGCTCTGAGGCATGTCTTTGAGCGGAAAGGTTTGCAGGAGGCGGAGGAGACTTTGGACCAAGAGAGCGACGCCGTCTCTGATCTTCATCAGCTCCTGGCCAGAGAAGAGCAGCTCTTCTTCCTCCTCTTCCTCATCCATGTCCATCTGGGAATAGCAAAAACTCTCAGACACGCAAAGCTTAATGCTGTCTTTTCTCTTCTATCAAATCAGGTTGTTTCTTTAATCAGAAAGCTTGAGAGGAGAAGAATGAATGTCTTGTTAATCCGTTTTCACAGAGCCCAACACCGGCTATAAATTCATCCATCTGGGAGATTTTCTCCCAAAAACCATCCAGCTAAAGCTGCACAGCTGCTGCTGAACCTGCATGCTTGGTGGGAGGAACAGCCTGGACCGACTAGAATAATTCAGAGCATGATGATGACTGATAGTGACTGATGTACGACTTGGTGCAGCACCTCTGGAGCTTTTCTCCGCTGTGGTTTGGAGCGTTTGCTGTCAGCTTGGGAACTTTTCAGGCCGTCCTTCTTGCGCTTCTTCCCAGAGTCCTGAGGCCAGCAGTCTGAGGTCAGGCCAGAACAGGTGTCCAACAAGACCGCGTGGAAAACCTTGCTGGCAATGCTACCTGGAAGCAACACACATTCACACGGCGATCAGGTGAAAAAAGCCAGCCTCCAGCAGAGTGCCCCCCATACACACACTGTTGACCCCACTAGACAGCATGGGAGCCTTTTTCTAACGGAATCTCAACAAACTGTTCAGAAAATAGGAAGAAACTTGAAATTGATGGGTAGGTGTGGTCAGTATCACAGCTTCCCTCCTTTTGATAAAAATCTCTTCATCATATCAGGAAGAATAATAACATAAAAGAGCCCACACTAAGCCCTGCCGTTTTTAAAGGGATCTGTGTTGGTTCCTGCCAAGTTCCCAGATCGGAGCAGCTCAGCCAGTGGTTGGTGTCGTCTCCACTGAGCTCTGAACATTTGGAACCAGCAATCCCAGGCCGTTCAGCTCACCTCGCCTGCAAGATGAATTCTCGCGGTATTTGTGCGTTCGCAAACACACGAGAATCCATCTTGTCCCGCTCCGGCTTCAGCCGTTTTTGTGATCGAGCCAAAAACGGTTCTGGCCAATCACGTTGCAGTATTGTGGTTTAAAGCGGGACATACCGGCTGGGATGAAAGCAAGAGCTGATGAGCCCACAGCCGAACCAATATAAACGTGGCAGCGCAGGAGGATGCAAGCCTAGCTGCTCTTATCACATCTGTTCTGTAAGAATCCACGATCTCTCCCTTGAAAGAAGAACAGCAAGAAATGCCTCGGCAGGGGAGAAAACATGGAAAGGCTCTCTCCCACCATCTTTCCTGCACCTTAGCAAATTTTGGTGTGGACGTTTTAAGGTGAATTCATTTAAATCCCTCCTGTAAATGATGTGTCTATATTGTGAAACTGACACAGAGGTCCCCTTGCCGCTGTTATAGGATCCCGTGTCCCCTTTCATCCTCACTTTTTATGGATCTTGTCTTATTTCCAAGCCTCTAGCCCTTAAAGTAGCCAGTAGCTTAGGATAAAAAATCCCAGCCACTCTAAAGGCTGACTGGGATGAATGGCCAGCAAGTCCTAGTAGATTCTCTGCAGCACCATCAGCGGCTGCAGAATCAGCTGATTAACCATTAGAGCTCACAGGTTAAATGTGACAACGACGAACAACCCGGGTCAGACAGGGCCACACACAGCAGGACGACTTTTTCTAACAGTTGTTGCATCAAACCAATTTCCTAAAACAACAGGGGGGAGTTTACGGCCTTTAAAATCAAAGATATGGAATAAACAGATTGAAATGGCAGCTGAATTGTGGGTAATCCATCCCGTGTCTACAACCTTTGCTGGAACAAAGCTTTAGAAGCTCCAAGAACAGATAGTTGGTAGATATGCTCACCTGGGATGCCCAGCAGCAGCAGGTAGACAGAGGCTGCATAGAGTCCACACACCCTCTGCTGTGCGTTGGCCCCCTTGGCCTTTGCTGCCAGGACGAAGTAGGACAGCACGGCCACCAGAGACTTCACCGACACCCCGTTCTCCCCGAGGATCACCCAGACACCCTGCAACACGGGACACAAGCCGGGCTTACTGCCGCCGCCTGACAGCACACCGAGCCCAGAGCTCATCCGGGCCCTTGGAAGACACCAATCTCCTTCCCCTGTTTCACGTTTTGTCATCACAAGTGTACAATACTTACAACTCAGTCTGCGGACAATGTTCAGAGTAGGGGTGGGTAATAAATATCCATTCATCAATGCATTGCAACCGTTTTTTACCAATTCAGCATGGATTCAGAAAATCCTCTGAATGGATTGGTTCCCCTGGCCTCTGGGTTCATGAGCGACAGCTTCAAGTGATGGAGCAGAAAATAGTCCCTTTCTGCAGAGGCTGCTCAGAGTGAGCATTATAGGCTCAGAAACACAGCAGCTTTCCAGTTCTTTATTTTGTTACGTTCATGTTCACTTTGTACGATATTTGTTGGAAAGAAAGAAAGAAATGGTTTCATAGTTTATCTTAAAGGCTGTATACTGTATGCTGTTGCTGTATATTATATTGGCCATCTAGCATCACATTAGCTGTAACTGATATAAACCTGTTTTCATTCAAGTGTCATGGAGGGCCAGTCAGAACTGGAATATTATTTTACCGTTTGCTCCATATTCATCACAGTTATTACTGCGCTACAGCTCTATTCTCAGATGTGTTATTGTTCACAAATTATGAGAACGATCCTCGTTTCTAAGGGGAAAGGAGAATAATTTAGGTTTATATTCGCTTTACTTCAATGTTAATACAGTACATGTTTTCACTTTTGTGATCTATATTGATATTTAATTGCTCAAAAATATTAATACAGGCACTGGTGTACTATGGCTGTTCTTATGGACAAAATAGAAATAAATATCTAAAATGCAATAGGTACACTTAAAAAAATTCATAACTGAAGCATTTAAATCAATATCAAATAAAATTGTGATGTTTGTAAAGTGAATTTTGTGAGGTTGTGAGGTTTAGGAGTGACTCACTCCTAAACCAACTGTTTTTACCAATTAACTGCTACCATAGTTGTCTTAAAGTACTGTCTACATATCCTGGTCATTATTTTTCACAAATTAGTGGATGCTTTTGTGTCTAAAACCAGCAGTGTGGCGCCCTGCTAAGGTTAAACGGTGGTCTTGCATTGAATTTTTAATCCGTGTTGCCATAGGGCATTCCTCAAATGACGACAAATTACTAAATTTAGACGCATGCGTCGCGGCCTCTTGTGGTCGCACAAGCAGATCCATATAGTTTGAATAGTTTACTTGTTTGAGTGAAATAGTGAACAGATCTGTCCTAAATATCGGCTCAACAGACAATAATATGGCAACAACAAAACACTGCTGCTAAGTTGGTATCTGCAGGAGTGACTAGCGACATGGTGATCATGATCATATTAAGGGAGTTTTTTTTTTCCTATTGATTTTCCAAAACCCCAGAGGATTGCAGAGAAATGTCAGTGTTGCATCCAAGCTTGTAACTGAGAGAACTTTACTGAGGAATCTGACCAAAAACACCTAAATGTGGTCTCTACATTTCCTGGCTGGTAGGGAGGACTTAAACGTCCAGACCTGAAACCAGCGACTGCAGCATCTGGGCAGGTAGGCGACGTTTATTTGGCTTTTTCTCAGCGGCTTTAAAACTTCATACAATCCATGAGGGGAGTTCATGTGAGCTTCAGTGTTGCATTTAGTCCGCTTATTATCACCGACTTTGGGCTTGTTTTTCTCTAGTCGCTTACAACTTTGTTTGACCGCGCAGTTGCTTTATTGGCTTCGTTTTTTTTCCCAGCCAGAACGCCTTTTTCTGGTTATCATGCCACGCAGCAAGAAGGCGGGGCTCAAGCCCCCTCCCCTGTGAAAACTTTTTTATGAGCAGTAAAAGTCCCGGTGTGAATAAATACCAGCTAAATACGTTAATTTGTGATGATTAGAAACGGTGTGTGGAGGTTTACTTGCTGGTCTTCTGCTTCTCTTCTCTTCAGTGATCGTGTTTGTTTGTCTCTGCGGCGGTGTGTGTGTGTGTGTGTGTGTGTGTGTGTGTGTGTGTGTGTGTGTGTGTGTGTGTGTGTGTGTGTGTGTGTGTGTGTGTGTGTGTGTGACGGCGAGACGGGATCCGAGTGTCTGATGATAGCGGGATGATTGTCTGTTTTTAGGTCTATTTTCTGCAATGAGTTCTAGAATAAATTAAAACATAGACCTGCGATAATACATGTATTTTTTTCTTAGTATCAGCTGCAATTCTACACGGATTCATTGCAAATGAATCATCCTGAGCAAAGCTGTCGGTGATCCCGCCTCGGATTACAAAGCGAGAATTGGACCGATCCTGTCCTCCACTGCCTCGGCAGCACCGGCTCCGGGCATTGCGTCTCTTCGTTCCATTTGGGCCAGCAGCTCAAATCGATAAGGCTCTGGCCCCCCGGGGATCCACAAAGCCTCACTTGACCTCCGGTGGCGATGGGGGTGAAAATTCACCACCTCAAAGACAGAACTGTAGCGTAACTCTTCTCGCGCTCCATGATTATTACAAATCAAGCTAGCTGCTGTTTTCCCCCCATCCTGGCGCAGCGCCACCCCCTTTCCCGCTTATCCCCGCCCACTTTGGTGGAATTTTTCTAATTTGTCTGGGGGCAGGATTATGCTTTTACATGGGGGTTAGTTACCCTTTAACAATACCCAGCCCTAGTTCTGATCATTGTTCTGTCAGTGGGAACTGTCAGGAAGGTCGTACAGTAGGAGAGAAAGAACGCGGTAAGCAGGAGTCCAGCTCACCTGTGAAGCTCCATCCCAGCCGGCAGACTGCTGCTGTTCTGCAGCATGGGCCACTAAACACTGGTACAGCTTGCTGAAGGAGTCATCTCCAGCCGCGCAGAGTTCCTCCTCTATGTCTAGTGGCTTCCTCTCTGTGAACTCCAAGTCCCACACAGCATCCACCCATTCTGGAAATCAGAATGCGAGTCAAACACACAGACTCAGACAGGCTTTGCTGTCATTCAGCTGCACGTTCTCAGCGTACATTTGAGAGGAATTCCGTCGCAGGGCTCACAGTAAAAACTTAAGACAAATGAGAAATATTATAAAATACAAGTATTCGTCATTTGTCAGGAATGGGGCAGCAAACCAAAGAAAAGACATTTTATACCTACAGAAAAATTCTGTGTAAGGCCAGATGAATAGTGCAAGTATACGTTGCAGCAGGATGTTTTTCAACGATGAACGATGGTGCAGATCGTACATAAAGAAGGAATACTTCGCATGCAACTTTATTATTGCCTTAATACGGACATTTTAGGGACAGCTTTGTCTCTCTCCTAGTCAAAGCTACTAGCTGAGCTTTTACTGCTACTGAGGGGGCTCTCTTTTGTCCTCTAGACCTGAAAACTGGCTCAGAGTTGTTCTGCTCAGCTGTTTCTCTCCACAATGAAGCCGCTAAATGATCCTGGGATCACGGTGTCAAGAGGCAGACTTTGAAGCACATTCCCGCAGATCCGACACGTTTTCCTCTCCTTTTACGCACCAGCCTGGAAAGTGAGAAGCGCTCTGTGCAGAAACCAGCAGCCAGAGATGAGATGGCATCGTGCAAGCAAACGTCTGGATGACCATTACGGCTGCTGACATCCATTACGGATGTCAGCAGTGAAACCTTTCTCCCCTCTTTTCCATTTCCCCTCCATGTGCATAGAGTGTTTATTATTGGACTTCTAGTGTGTAGTTATGTATACATTTTTCTGCGACTTTTTCCTCAGGCCCAGACGTCCCTCTCCCCAGCCACTTGGGCCAGCTCCTCCGGGGGATCCCAAGGCGTATTATGTTGTTTGAACATTTCCCCAATTTTTAGTCAGGATTTTCCTATTATTTATTAATCCTCGATAAAATGACATTACTAGAGTCGCACCGTTAACCCTTCGGGACACTGAAACTAATTAATTTCCCTCTATGGGGATGATAAAGTTTATCTTAGCTACATATTAATAATTGTATGACGCTATAGAGGTTTATGTGCTCATGTTGATCAGCCAATCCGCTCTCTCTGTTTCCACCGTCTTCCTGCTTCAGACACGTTAAAAGTCCTCCTCGCTACTCCAAACTTTTCACTGGGGGAGCTCTCTAAAGGGCTGGGGTGCTTTGTAAATAACTTATCTTACCCAGGTGAATTTCTTAGAAAAATATTTTTCTAAAATGACGTCACTAAGACCAAAGTTGTTGTTTTTTTCCATATGAATACAGCCCCTAAGCGCGTTTTCATAATTTATAAATAATTTATCACGTTACATATCTATGTTCAAGGGGGGAACTAAAAGCATTCTCTGTTTCCTTTAGAAACAAAGAATGCGTTTAGCTTTCAGACTGTTGATCTCGGTGTTCCGCTCTCCTGACCGAACCGGGAAGCTGCCACCAGAGCCGCGGCTAAATTAACCGGAACCGAGGCATATTTCTGACTTTTCCGGGTTCTCATGATGAACACAACGAAATAACTTGGTATTACCTTGGGAAACTTGGTTCAGGTTCAGGAATCGCAGCGAAGCTATCAAATCCATTTTAAACCAGCCCGCCCAGAACTGCAACAATTGCCGCTTCCTCCTTCATCCGGTTGATTCTGTCAAGGCACATGAGCGCCACCTGCTGTGTGGGAGCGCTACTTGAGGACCACTTCTGATTTGTCAATCCTCCCAGTACCACCATACAGGCAGACAGCAGCAGCTAACATTCGCCTTCAGCTTGCATTCTGTTGTGGGGGGAAAATACTCAAATTGTTTCCCTTAATTAACAAGACAAGGATGTTATTTTTTTTTTCAGAGTGAGAATTTCATATTTTCTTATAAGAACAACATGGGACACATGTCCCAGAGAGGGTCTGCCCTGCTTTGCTCTGTTGTAACAACAAGCAAAACAAACCACCGGCCTTTTAACCATCCTGCTCCCCATCCTGTTGCTGCAAAAAACTTATTGAAACTCCTGAGTAATTATTTACAATCATAAACCAAGGCTGGGGTTTTCCAATATACCGTTAAGGTTAAATAAATTGGCATTTAATTCAGTTTATTGGAAATGATTCCTATTTTTTTTACTTACTTTTTTTCAGTGTTATTTCAATGCTTGATGTGCCAGCTTTGTATTGTCTAATGATGCATGTACTAACACAACCAATCTGTTGAGTTTTAGTATATACAGAGGATGAAATAAGCAATGAGTGCATCCACATGTTTTTCTGTAAATATATTTTGATTATCTTCTGTGAGATAAGATTCCAAGCAGACGTCTGTACCGATCTGAATTATTCACATATACAAAGAGATCAAAAAAATGCCATTAATGAAGCTATGAGTAAAACAATTGGAATGTACCACTGAATAAAATGGAGTACAAAAAAGACACAGAAAGCCAAGAAACCAGCTGAAATCTGTCATTATGTAGAAAAGCCTATTCTAAACTTCTAAATTTTCCACATAGCCCTGTTGAAACCATAATCTGGAAGTGGAAAGACCAGCATTTCACCATTAACCAACCACAACCAGATATTGAAATAAGGTTAAAATACAGTTTGGTCAGATGAGGTCAACGTTGAACTCTTTGGATGTCATTAAACACACCGTTTTTGGTGTGCACGGCCCTGTCTCAGTTAGTTTACCAAGCCTACCAGTCACTCTTCTGTCGCACCCAGTGGCTTCCATTTTGTTATTATACCACTGACAGTGGACTGGGGAACATTTAGGAGTAAGGAAATTTCGGACTGTTGCATGGGTGGCATCTTATCCAGCTGAACAGAAATCTTTGGATATCAAGAGGAACGAACTAGTGTCAGCACGCAGCTTCAGTTATTACAACTACAAACTAGTGATCAGGCCCCAAATCTGGGTGTAGTGATGGACTCAGACCTGAACCTTCAAGGACACATAAAGACAGTCACAAAGCCAGGATTAAAGGACTGGTGTCCGAGGAAGATCTAGAGAAATTCATTTATCTTTAGTCGCATTGTTTACTGCAACAGTGTCTTCACAGGTCTGCCCAAAAAATAAATCAGACAACTACAGCTGATCCAGAATGCTGCTGCTCGTGTTATCACTAAAACCAGGAGGATAGAGCACATTACCCCAGTTCTAAAGTCCTTACTGTGGCTGCCTGTAGCTCACACAATAGACTTTAAAATACTTCTGTTAGTTTATAAATCACTGAACGGCTTAGCACCTAAATACATTAAAGAGCTGTTGTTGCTCTATCAACCCTCCAGACCGTTCAGATCTTCTGGTTCTGGGGTACTCTGCATAGCCAGAACCAGAACTAAACAAGGAGAAGCCTCATTCAGCTTCTATGCTCCACAAGTCCGGAACAAACTTCCAGAAAACTGTAAATCAGCCGAAACACTGAGTTCCTTTAAATCAACACTGAAAACCCACTTGTTTAGAGTTGCTTTCGGCACATAATAACAGAAACACTGAGTAACTTATTTGATGTGTATTGATGTTTTTACTTGATAGAATTTAATGTTTGTTACTGGTCTCACAACCTGTGTTTGATGTTTTTATGTTGTCATGATGTAAAGCACTTTGAACCGCCTTGCTGCTGAAATGTACTATACAAATAAACTTGATTTGACTTGACTTGACTTAAGAACCAGGCTGGAGTTCTCTGAACTCCTGAGAGTGACCCATTCTATCACAAATGTTTGTAGAAACAGTCTGCAGGCCTGGTGCTTGGCTTTATACACCTGTGGCCATGGAAGTGATTGGAACACCTTATTTGGATCATTTGGATGGATGAGTGAATACTTTAGGCAATACTGTGTATAATCTGGCTGTTCTAGCAGTCTTTTCCACTGCGTCACCAGAACGTCTGGATCTGAATCTTTGTTGACAGACCTAAGGAAGATCAAACTTGCATTTTAATCAACTCCAAGAAGAGAACAGGAGTTACATAACCTGGGTTATGTCCTTAGCAGTCAGTCTGCTGTTTTTTTTTTTTTTTTATGCAACCATAGATATGCAACCATATCATCAACATACTCCCAGCAAGTTACATCATGCGGACAAACTTCACACGTCTTTATTATATAAAATGAAATTACGGTAATAGACCTTAATGTAAAACTCTGAGGTGCACCAATGAATGATATATTCCAAAATGTATAGTATCATGACTATTCAAGCATGAGTTTATCCATTCCATTGCAACATTATAAAAATAATCTGGATTACTTGGCTATTATACTGATGGGTCAGTAATTACTCCAGCCAGTTCCTCCCCTAGATCTCCATTTTCACATAGTTGCTGCAGTTTTCCAATCTTTAGGACATTGTGCCTCTTTAATTCACCAATTGGTAATTTATAAAAGAGAGATTACACAATTACATTGTTAGGAGTTGTAAGAAATGATACCCATCCCATATAGATTAGGACGGTTTTCCCTTGGCATTTAAGGGAAGAGATATAATGCAAATATCTGGATATTGTTGTCAACTAGTCTGGCTTGGTGCTGCACTTCACAATGACATAGGTGAGTTGAGCTGAATGTCTTGGAGTAGGGTTAGGGTTGACATTTGAATAATTAATTCTTTGGGAGTATAAACACAGAGGAGCAATGTGTTGCACATACTCATAGGTAATATTAGAAAAATACTGAATCATCTACAAGTCTACAACCACCTCAGGAAATAAAAAACAAAGTATTGGTGCACGCACCTGAAGTTAGCTTGGTCCAAAATGCATTTGCATGCATTCATCAGTGTGTGGCTGCAGGAAAACCTCCATGCAAAACTAGTCCGTCCACACCCAAAAACACATTCAAATAACCATTTTGACACAGTTTAATGCTCAGAGTAAAACTCTAAGGGCTAAGGATCTGGGTTTGTTCCATGTAAGAGCTGCATGGTGTGTATGGTAATATTTCATCCATATGGTTGCTGTTTGACTGCACTGTAAACCCAAAGCATAGATGACACAAACTGCTCCTCTTCATGTTTAGTCCTTTGTCTAAATATGTCCTCAAACATGTCTGTCTTTTCCTCCATTTCCATTCCAGTCCCACTTTTTCAAAATATTGATATCTTCTCTCCACAGTCCTTCTCATTAGGACTAACTTGTGCATGACTTCCTCACATTGGATTTTTGGATTCTGGGTTTTTGAAGCGGGCCTCAGCTAATCTACGATAACCAGATCTGGCTTGCAGGAGCATTCTTTTGTACTCCCAGCGAGGGGTTGCATTTGTGTCAAGGTGCATGGCTTCAAGTAAATGATACTCCAGCATCATCTGCCTACACATCTGGTACGGTAAGTGGGATGTGCAGTTTGATCCACATGCTGCCACAGAAGGTTTTAACAGGTAAAGCATTTTAATGGAATGAGCCTCACAGCTCAGAGAACCACAGTTGGTTCCACTGCTTCTGAACGGAGACCAGAAAAACATTCTGATCACATGCCTATAACAATCCCTGAGTCTTTGGCTCTGGTTCTCTTCGTTTGTTCTGGTTCTGTATTATTTTACTGTTGTTTGGTGCATTTTTCTCATTTTCAAAATGTTCCTGTTTATCCTGGCTTATCAGTTATTTCATATGCTTGATATTTTTAGGGGTTCCTCAGTTTGCTTCTGATAATCATATTTTATTCTCCTGTGTTTGTTTTTTAGTGTATCTAGTTGATTTTGGTTCTTATTTATATCTTGTATTGTAATGTTATGCTGGGTCCTGTCTTGTATTTTTCTCTGTCTGCTCCAGACCATTATGTATCTCCAATCCCCTACATCTGTCTTAATTCCCTCCAGCTGTTGCCAGTTACTCTCACCTGTTTGTCTACCCATTCACTCTCCTAGTATTTAAACCAGGGCTCACTAACACGGTCCCCATGGGCACCAAATAGACCCAGAGGACCACATGTGGTGCCCTGTTCTAAAAAAAAAGCCTAATCCACCAGTGAGCTGCATCTAAAACTTTATTTTATTCTGTTAGTCTTCCTGTTTATTCCCACTTTAATTTATATAGATTTAAAAACAACAATATCTATAGCAAAGCATTAAAAATATTTTTATTTTACATAAAGTTAAGGTGAAGCCTGACTCTTGTAGCTCAAAGGTCAGTACTGGTAGACCTTCGTATGACACAACACCAATGAAGTAGCTCTCAGTTTCAAAAAGGCTAGTGACCCCTGATTTAAACCATTTATGGTACAGTACATGTCACGTTACCGGGATCCTCCAATTGTCGGCCTGCTGTGTCCAGGCCCGTTTGTTCCATGCTAGTTCTTGTACGTTTGACACCTTTATCATTTTACACCCTTCGTCCCCAGAGATGCACACATACATGGCACACATGCTTCTAAAATGCAACAGGGAGCTTTATAAAATGTTTTGGGTTTGTCAAAGTTCAAATCCATGTAAAATGTCTTTTTAGAGACGGCAACATATCTGGCATGATAAGAAACAGCTATCCTGACTCTCGGCAGATGGATTTCGTTCCGCTGAGCTCCATATGGCTCAGCAGAACGAAATCTTTCTGCCGAGAGTCAGGTTAAGAAACAGCAGATTCACCATCACTTTGATGGAACTGACGTTTTCTAGCTATCTGCGATCAGAGACAAAAGCTGATTTCTAGAAACAAATGAAAATGAGTATTAAACTCTTTAGCTCCATGAAGGAAAGCTGCCGTCAGGAGCAACTCATGCTAACATGACATGGTGAAAGGATCAGGAAAAAGATTGGAGTTTTCATTCCATTGATTACTGATGGGTTTATTCACAGACATAGTGCACTGTGTTGCCATGGATTTATTAGGATACAAACCACCAATAATACAATGAAATATGTTACCACCACATGCTGTAATACAAATGACAACCATATTGGATTTCTTAGTCAGAACCGATGGAAACTGACTGATTTACATTTTCTACTCTGAATTCAGAGTTTCTCTAGTAGATGTTTCTAACCTGGTGAGATGTAAAGTCTCACTTCCATGGACAAAATGCACTCATTGCATTCACTCATTGTTTTAGCCATGCAGCCACCAAACACTACAGAGTCCATCTTAAACATCCGAGTATAAAGTCCTCCCTTCTCGGTCCTCCCAGGTTACACATGCCCTGGGTTTGTGTGCCTTCCTGGTCACATCCAGTTCTGGTTTACTGTAGTACCACTTGTTGAGCAACTGGTCCATCTTCTCCTGCTTCGTTACCCCGTGAAGTCTCTCCTCTTCATCTTCCCAGCTCTCACTGCCGTTGGTGATGAAGGGCGGATGTGGAAGACGAAGTATGGAGTCTTCTGTCATGTCCTCAAAGAACAGCACCACACATTTCCGGGCAAAGTCACGGGCGTGCAGAACACAGGTTTCATCGAAAAGCTTCTGCTCCACGTCGAGGTAGTTGCTCCAGTATCGCGTCTGCAAGAAGGTGGCGTGGTCATCGAAGCAGGGCTTGATGAGGCGTCCCATTGCTCCCAGGATGATCAGGAACAGGAGGATGGACCAGCCAATCGCCTAAAGATGTTGTGGAAAGCAAGCAACACAAAGCCAACAGAAGCCACTGATTAAACACAAAGTCACAGTGAGGAGCTCACAAAGGGCCATTAGTTGAAGCCACTCCTGTTTGCACACACAGGAGGCTGTTCCACTCTCTGAGGAATGACCCAAACACTGCTCAGCCTCGGGTCACTATTTTCTCTTGCTTTCTTAGTAAAAGCTGCTGTGGGCTCGTTTCCTCTGCCTTGTTCTTAAGTTTGTTAATGAGGGGGATTGATATCAAATTTCTTTTTAGTTGGGTCACTGGATCTGTCAAAAACTATTTTACACCCTCAATGTTTCTTGTTTTTGTTTTTTGTCTCATTTAAATGTTTCATGTCATCAAGCAAATGTTAATGTGAGACTTACATAACCTGAGTGAAAAGAAAAAGTAGATTTTTTTTTATTTATTAGTAGGGAAAAGCCATCCAAAGCGTTAGAATGTCAGTGACTTTGTTTCTCATCTGTTTTTGAGCCTGCTCAAATCAAGGCGTGATGTGTTGCTTTTTGAGATCTTTCACCCCACTTCATGTTGTCAGATAGGTCCAGTTAAGGCGTTTCCTTATTGTACAGGTCTGGAGGTAATCAGGACCAAGTATGCTAGTGAAACAGAACTCACATCTCCAAAAAATTTGATCAATCGCAGCTAAGTTATGATTTGACAAGGGGTGTAATTACTTTTTCACATTGGGTCAAGTTTCTTGGATAACATTTCTTCTCTTAATAAATAAAATCATCATTTGAAACGAAACATCCATCTATTATTTATACCCCCTTGTTCTTCTAGGTCAGAGGTCACGGATTAGCGGACCACTGTCCGGATCCGGACCCAGCTGCTACCTAATCCGGACCCAACCTCATTTAAAACATTTATAAATTACTGCATGTTGTCCAACGACAGTGTCTAACTCAGGGGTTAAAGTTCTCCGTCGCTGCGACGGATTTCCGTCATTTGGAAATTGGGCGCAAAAAGTTCCGTCTAGACTTTTTATGCAAGGTTTTAAACACAAGCTGCTCTCAACCAATCAAACCGGGGGACGCGGAAGTGATCTTGGACAAGCAGCAACTCTGACGGAGCGTGGTTCGGTCACGAGAAGCTAAGAAGTGGAAGAGCGGTTTAAAGGCATAATCTGGACTGTGAGTGGACTAAGATGGCTAGTAGTAGTGGAGGGTGCTCAGAGGATGAAGGAATGGAAACAAATTGGTTGGTGGTAGAAAATAAGAAAGGGGGAGGAGGAAAAGATAAGGGAAAGAAAGGGATAAATACAGGGAAAAGATCTCTCGAAGATGAGGAGGAAAGCGTCGAGACACGAAAGAAAATAATGATGGAGGAGTTCAAGGTAATTTTGAAATTCAGATCTGGGCAGGATTTGATAGGAGTGAGTCCAATCACGCTATCTATTGGTTTAAAGAAAGTAATTGGAGATGTGGAGTTAGCTAAAGTGTTAAGAGATGGAAGCCTGTTGATTATCTGTAAAAATATTGAACAAAAGAACAAAGCGTTAAAAATACAGTCGATCTGTAAAAGAGAAGTAATGGAGAGGAAAATAATGGGAGAAGAGAGAGGAATAAAGGGGGTAATATCAGGGATTCCATTAGGAGAAAATTTGGATGAGTTAAAGAAAAGCATAAAAGGAGGAGAAGTGGCAAATATCAGACGACTGCAGGCTTTTAGAAAAGGAGAAAGAGTGGATAGCACTTCTGTGCTATTAGAGTTTAAAGGAAAAGAAAAACCAGATAAAATAATGATTGGATATTTGAGTTTCAGTGTTAGGAATTATATTCCTCCACCGATGAGATGCTACAAGTGTCAGAGATATGGACACACAGCAAAAGTATGTAATGGGAAGCAAAGATGTGGTAGGTGTGGAGGAGAACATTCTTATGGGGAATGTGGAGAGAAGCCGATAAGATGTTGCAACTGTGGAGGAGATCATACTGCAGCATATGCAGGGTGTATGGTGAGAAAAGAAGCAGCAGAAATTCAAAAACTAAAAACAGAGAAGAGAATGTCATATGCAGAAGCAGTAAAGGAGGTGAAAAGTGCAGGGGTAAATCAAAGAGCAAAAGTAGAGAAGAAGATGATAGATAAAGATCAAAATATTGTCACGCTAGAAAAACTGATCCCGTTCTTAGCCTACATTATAAATTGTTCAGAACAAGCGAGAACTAAAACTGAAAAAATTAAAATAATAGTGAAAGCAGCAGTAAGATTCTTTAATGTCACGGATTTATCATGGGAAAGAATTCAGGATGAACTCAGACAAGGAGAGGGATCAGGTGAAAATGAAGCAAATCAAATAGTCATATAATTTTAATATTACAATGGAATGCTAGAAGTCTAATTGCTAATGGTCAAGAGTTTAAAGGTTTTATTAATAGATTAAAGGAGAAACCAGATGTAATTTGTATTCAAGAAACTTGGTTAAAACAAACGTTACAGTTTAGTATTAGTGGGTATTCAATTATAAGAAGAGACAGAGGAAATGGAAATGGAGGAGGATGTGCTATATGTATAAAAGAAAAGATAAAATTTATTAAGATACAATTGGACACGGAATTAGAGATTCATGGAATTAAAGTGTGGACAAAAAATGGAAGTATAAAAATTATAAATTATTATAATCCTTGTAAGAAAATAGATAAAGCAAAGATAGAAAATATAATTAAACACAGGGGAGAGAAACTAATATGGTGTGGGGATTTTAATGCACATAGCACTTTATGGGGTGAGAAAGATGATTATAATGGGGGAATTTTAGAAGGAATAATTGAGGAAAAAGAATTGGTAGTATTAAATAATGGGGAAGGAACTCGGTTGGATATGATTAGTGGTAAGGAATCTGCCATTGATCTTACTCTAGTATCGCAAAGTATGGCAGATAGTTGTAAATGGAAAGTAAATAAAAATAGTACAATAGGCAGTGATCATTATCCTATATTTACTGAAGTTGAGATAGATATGGAAAAAGAACAGGTAAATAGTCAAGGAAGATGGAGGTTTAAAGATGTATATATCTATATATAAATATAGATATAAATAAATCAATAAACAAATTAAATTTAGAAGTTAGTAAGAGTATTATTGAAGTAGCAAAAGAAGTAATCCCAAAAGGTAAAGGGATTAAAAAGAAAAGAATAGTCCCTTGGTGGAATATAGAATGTACAATGGCAATTAAAGCAAGGAATAAGGCTTTTAAAATACTTAAAAAAGATGTCAGTTTCCAAAACCTAATCAGTTATAAGAGGAAACAAGCAGAAGTCAGGAGGAAGATTAGAAATGCGAAAAAGTTTTATTGGAGTAAATACTGTGAATCATTAGGAAAAACTACAGCATTAGATAGAGTATGGAATACAATTAAGAAAATGTCAGGAAAGTCAAAGGAATACAATTTTTCAATACTGAAAAGTAATGGAAATATGATTATAGAAGATAAAGATAAGGTAGAATTATTAGTAAAAGTTTTAGCTAAAGTGCATAGTAATGAAAATCTTAGTAAAGAAGAGAAAGAAAGAAGAGAATTAACGATGAGGAAATATAATGAAAGGATAAATGAGGAAATGGTTGATATTGATACTATAAATATGAAGTTTTCAATGACAGAGTTAAATAAAGCATTAAAGAATACAAAAAATTCAACACCAGGGGAGGACCAAATAAATTATGTTATGCTTAAAAACTTGAGTGAAAGGAGTAAATTAGTTTTACTAAAATTATATAATAAAATATGGGAAGAAGGAAATTTGCCAGATAAGTGGAAAGAATCAATTATTATTCCTATCTGTAAACCAGGTAAGGATCCTCAGTTAACTGAAAGTTACAGGCCAATAGCTTTAACATCTTGTGTCGGAAAAGTAATGGAGAGGATGGTGAATAATAGATTAATGTACTTTTTAGAATCGAGAGGAAAAATAAAATCATATCAATATGGCTTCAGGAAAGGAAGAAGTACAACAGATCCTATGGTACAGCTTGAACATGAAATCAGAAAAGCACAGGTGAATAAAGAAGTTTTAATGGTAGTGTTCTTGGATATTGAGAAGGCATATGACATGTTATGGAAGGAAGGTTTATTGATTAAAATTAGACAAATAGGGTTAAGAGGTAAAATTTATAATTGGATTAAAGATTTTTTAACTGATAGAAGTATAAGAGTTAAAATAGGAAATGAGGTAAGTTCAAAATATTTAACTGAAAATGGCACTCCTCAAGGTAGTATCATAAGTCCAATGTTATTTATAATAATGATTAATGATATTTTTAGTAAAATCGAAGGTAAGTGTGGAATGACTTTATATGCGGATGATGGTCTTATTTGGAAACGGGGAAGAAATATAAAATTTATAAATTATAAAATGCAAGAAGCGTTAGGTAAAGTAGAAGATTGGGCACTAGAGTGGGGATTTCGAATTTCTAGTTCAAAATCTAAATTTGTTAACTTCACTAAGAGGAAGGTAGGTGCTAATATAAAATTAAAAATGTATGATAAGGAAGTAGAAAGGGTAGATAAATTCAAATATTTAGGTTTATGGTTCGATAAAACGCTTACATGGAAAATACATATTAGTAAAATAATAGAGAGAAGTAAAAAAATATTAAATATCATGAGGTGTTTAAGAGGCAAAGAATGGGGAGCAGGTAGGAAAACTTTGAAAATATTATATATTGGACTTATTAGATCAGTTATAGATTATGGATGTGTGGTATATAATTCTGCCTCAAGTAACTTATTAAAAGAAATAGATAAAATACAGTATCAAGCGTTAAGAATTTGCTGTGGGGCAATGAAGACGACACCAGTGTCAGCACTACAGGTAGAAATGGGGGAAATGCCATTGGAATTAAGAAGGAAACAATTAGGAGTAGGGTTTTGGGCAAAAGTAAAAGGGCATAAAAAAAGTTATCCTATAAATAATATATTACAACCATGCCAAGAAAGTGTTAAGAATGTAAAAGTAAATAGTTTTGGATGGATAATAAATAAAGAAATAAAGGAAATAGGATTAAATCAATGTTTAATTAGCCCGGTCGTGGATTTTTCATGTAATCCGCCTTGGATACAAAAAGAGATGAAAGTTGATTTAACATTGTTGGAAGAAGGAAGACAAACGGTAGAAGGAGAGGTGGAAAGATACATAAGAAGGGTATATGGAGAATACTTACAAATATATACAGATGCATCAAAAATGGTAAATGATAGAGTAGGGATAGCATTTATAATTCCAGATTTAAACATTATGGAAAATAAAAGATTAATGGATAGTTTGAATGTATACACAGGAGAGTTACTGGCTATTTCCATGGCGTTAAAATGGAGTGAAGAATTAAGAGAAAAGAAAGTGTTAATTTGTTCTGATTCAAGTAGTGCATTAATAAGTATTATGGAACAAGAGTCGGAAGCAAGACAAGACATTCTGATAGATATAAATAATTCAATATGTAAAATGGGAAAAAATGGATCTACTGTTAAATTTATTTGGATTCCGGCTCATACCGGAATAGTTGGAAATGAATTAGCAGATACATTTGCAAAGAGTGCGAGTAAGAGAAATGAAGTTGAACTGGAAGGTAGGTATAGTAAAAATGAGATAAGGAGTATAAGTAAAATATATTACAAAAAGAAGTGGCAGGAAAAATGGGAGGGTGAAAAGAAGGCAAGGTTTTATTATAATATTCAAAAAAAAGTGGGGGAGTGTAGAAAAGAAAATAGGAATAAACAAGAGGAAGATATTATATCTAGATTAAGATTTGGGCATGTAGGGTTAAATAGTACTTTGAAAATAATAAATAAACATAGTACGGGGTTATGTAATTTTTGTGGAAAGTTGGAAACAGTTATACATATTTTTATGGAATGTAATAAATATAATCTAGAAAGAGAGGAATTAGTAGAAGAGTTAAATAGGAATAAAGTTAAATTAAATATTAGAGAACTGCTACAAAAATCTTCTGGAGATGTGGTTTTTAAATCCGTGTTTAGGTTTCTTAGGAAAACAGGTCTAATAGGGAGATTATAGGGATTAGACATCTGGTTCATACTCCAGTCCAGAAGGTGGCGGTAATGCACCTGAAAGTTGTTTGCCAACCGCCATAAAACAAAAAGAAGAAGAAGAAGAAGAAGAAGAAGAAGAACCAATCAAACCTGGCAGAGCCGGGACATTAGCCAATCAGAATGAGAGCAGGGCGGGTCTTTCCAAAGCGGACATTGGCAGTCTGAGGTTTTTTGGATGTTCATCATTTTAACCTTTGGGAGAGCATTTTAAACTGGCCACAGATGGTATGAATGAAAGTAGCGGTGGTCAAAGGTTTTCTTTGGATTTATGCAAACCAGCAGGTCAGAAAGTTCAGCAGCTGACAACAACTTCCCTCGGTAAGCGTCAATCTGCTCCGGCAGTTAATTAATGAATTATTTCCACCTGTGGCCATGTCAGCGTTTATTCTCTCGCTGATAAACGCGGCGACCAACCAGGGATCTCCTCGTGATTCGCTGTTATGTTTTATTTAAACACAAAGAAGAGTAACGCGCTAGCTCAGGCTAATTTAGCATGACCCTTGAAGAACAAGAGTCGGAATGTGAAACAATGTGCCGCATTTGACTGGGTTCGATTGGGAAAAAGTAATAAAAAAAAAAAAAAACCTGCACTGTTCTGAAACAAAGAAGGCAGAGCTGCATCTGCTGTCGGTGTGCAGCAGTGTTCACCCGATGAGCAGCTGCGCTCCAGGACACTAAATAAAATGACAAGGGTTTTGATGCTTACAGATTGTTAAGAAAACTACATCAAAAAGATAAAATAAATAAACTGCAGCTACAACATGGACTGGAGAACGGGTTCTAACTGGGTGAGGCCAGAGAAAGGCGATTCTCAGAGAGTTTTTAATGAAGTTAAAGTGGAGCGCGGACACAGGGTTCATCCTGGACAGGTCTCCAGTCACTGGGCTAAAATATAACCATTTTATTAAACTTCAAAAAAGTTAAATCATGCCATTTTATAAACTGTAATGATTAATTGGTGAACAATTACGGGCAAAGCAGAGACTGATTATTGTCATGTGCAATCTGTGTCAAATTAAAATGTATCATGTCATGATAGTGTTGGTGATGTGTCCTGCATTTCCAAGGCTGTGTTTGCCTTGTATGATCATAAAATTGGTTTATATTGAATGTGACAGGGAGCCAGTGGAGTTGATGTACAGGTGTGAAGTAGATGATGTAATGATGAAGCTGCTGTCTTTGTACTAGCTGCAGTTTATGGAGGTTTTCTGGAGGACAGGGAGGGAAGGGAGCTGGGATTATAAAGTGGACTGTGGACCAGTTTGTCAACAGTGTGAAGGAAGAACTTGATGCTGCAGAGATGAAAGTAACCCAGATGATGATGTGGATGTGGAAAGTGATGGAGAGGCTGTCCAGGATGACACAAAGGCTCTAAAGCTGAAAGGTGGCAGAGATACAGGAATTTCCAATGGATATTTTAAAAGTATCAGATTTAGTTGACTTTGCACACTAAGAAATTGAGCCAACTAATGCGGCATGATGTCCACGCCCCGGGAATATATGGGCTTGCGAGAAAATGTTTTCAGTCAAACATTATTTTTGCTTCAACCCCTGTGCTAACTTCACTTGTTAATATGGCAAAGCCCTCCGGAGCGTTCCCAAACATATCCGCTTGCTCATACATACGGAGAAAATAGCTGATTTAAAGGCGCAGAACGAATGAGCACCTTGATATGTGCTTGAGGTTGGTTTTGTTGCCAATCAAACCCAGGTGTAAAATCCTTGCAGGGCAGCCTAAAGCTCACTTCTATCATTAAGCCATAAAACAGAAATTAAAAAAAGTTCAGGTGTTTTATAAAAGATGTGAAAGTCAAGAAATTGTCTATATACCAAACTGTGAAAGATTGTGGTTCTCTATTTCAAAAAGCACTTTGGATTTTAAAATAGAAAAACGTTCTATTTTTATGTTATTTTTTTGTTTAAAAAGTCAATATATAAGGTGGATGCATAAGCATTTTATTTCAGTGTTAAATACTGTTTAAAGTAACGGATTGTAATAAAAAATGTGTCCGGACCTTTACTGGTTGTTGATTTTCTTTATTCGGACCCCGCTGATTTTTAATTAGTGACCCCTGTTCTAGGTTCACGGGGGAGCTGGTGCTTATCGCCTGCGGTCATTGGGCGAAAGGCGGTGTACACCCTGGACAGGTCGTCATTCCATCACAGGGCAGAACAGAGACACCCAGGAGAGAGAACGACATACGTACACACCCACAAGAGAGACCAATCAACCATACAGTTATGTTTTTGGACTGGGGGAGGAAGCCGGGGCACCCAGAGAGAACCCACACATGCACAGGGAGACCATGCAGAAACAGACCAGGCCGGGATTCAAACCCAGGACCTTTTAGCTACAAGGCAACAATCTACTCACTGGGGAACCTAGAATTTTGTGTTTATTCAAGTTATCTTTGTCTGCTCTTCACGCTTGTTTCATGATCATAAACAGTTAAATGAGACAAAAAAGAAAGAAAAAAACAAATAAAGAATAAATCTGTATGGAGACAAATACATTTTCTCGACATCATATGTTGGGCAGGAATTATGCATTAATAGTTTTAAAGTCAATTTCAAAGCATCGCCTGACCAGATGTAGAGAGTGAGTGAAAAGTGTTGAAAGAAGGTGTTTTTAACTGAGCCTACCTGAGAATAACAGCGAACATATCGGGAGACTGCTTTGCGGAAAGAGCTGTTCCGGAAAATAACATCCTCTTTGCAGGGCACCTTGGCCATGATTTTAATTATATCCAGACCTGTGTTGTTGGGCACACCTGTGAAGAAAACATGTGACATTATACAACAGGGATAGTGTCCAAGTAACTGTACAGCCTGAAGGGAGATATCTTTTGGGTTTCTGTTTACCTGAGAAAAGCCCAGGGTCTACAGTTGCACTAAAAGCACAGATGAAAATTTTGCCATCCAACAAAGTGACCAGAATCCAGACCATCGGAGCGAGCAGGGCCCTCTGGAGCATGGCAGAAAACAGGTATCTGCCAGAAGATGTTGGAACTATTATTGCTGGAAGTGAAACCCTTTCGTTAATTAAATATACATTCAGTGTAAAGAACATGGTCAGAACTGTGTTCTGTCTAGATGGTGTGGAAAATTAAATTAAATTAAATTAAGAAATGACAGCTTTTTCTCTGTGTTTACAAAATTTGGTAACAATGGGATGTGAATTACAGGTGGATCTCAATAGGTCTTATCAGCATTGTTGATTCCAATGTCACTCTTTTTCCTCTTAACACCCCATAGTTTTTCTATGGGGTTTGGGTCAGTCCAGTTTGCTGGTGTTACCATGGTGATCAAAGCAGGTACTGGTACCTTTGGCAGGGTAGGCTGGTACCAAGCCCTGATAAAAAATGACATCAGCATCTTCAAAAGTTTTAATCAGCAGAAGGAAGAATGACGTCATCTAAAATGTGCTGGTAGTTGACTGCTCTGATTTTGGTCCTGTGGTCCAACACCAACAGCTAACGTGGTGCCCCAAATCATGCCTTACAGGAAACCTTACTTTGGACCTCCAGCAGCGTGTTCTGGACCTCTCCACTCTACCTCCAGACTTTGGGATCTTGACTTTCAAATGAATTGCAAACTTTGCTTTCATCTTAAATTGCTGCGGAGGCCTTGGCACCAGGCTAAAAGCTAATCCACATAGACCAGCTCTGCCTCCTGGCCAAAATTTGATCACTCTCTAAAAAGTTGGACGAGATCTGGCTGAGGATCGCCTCACGTAAGATGGACAGCTGTGTAGCGCTCTTAACGGAGAAATGGCTTAACGACAACGTGCCCGACACCGCAGAGCAGCTAGCGTGCCGCTCTCTGTTCAAAGCCCACCAGACCGGAGTAGCAGAGAGAAGCAAAGGTGGACACTTGGTAATAATGTACGTCCACAACTCTAGGTGCACAGCTGCAAAACCTTCTGCTCCCCCAATTTGGAATATATTGCAGTTATGTGCAGAACTATAAACTAGCTAGAGAGTTCAGCTCTGTGATTATTATTGCAGCATACAGTCAGCCTGAAGCTAACGCTAAATTAGCCCTGGAGCAACTCTATTGTTTTATCAACAGTAGAGCTGGAGACTTTAATTAATGTTGAATTAAAAACTGTGCTCCCCAAATTCCACAAATTCATAAAATGTCCAACCAGAGACAATATAGACTCAACAAAAATATAAACACAACACTTTTGGTTTTGCTCCCATTTTTTATGAGATGAACTCAAAGATCTAAAACTTTTTCCACATACACAATATCACCATTTCCCTCAAATATTGTTCACGGACCAGTCTAAATCTGTGATAGTCCAACGCTAAAAACATGTGCTGGCCAACTGCCAGGGGTGTTTTTCTGGACCTCTTCAACCTCTCCCTACGGCTGTCCATGGTCCCTGCCTGCCTGAATTCCTCCATCATAGTGCCTGTTCCCAAAAAAAATCAACCATTCCCTGCCACAATAAGAGGAAACACGACCAAAGAGGTCATAGTGGACTACAGAAGGTCCATGAAGACTAAACACGCTCCTCTCTGCATACAGGGGGAGGTGGTGGAACATGGGGAAAGCATAAAGATCCTGGGCATTCACATCTCCTCTGACCTCTCCTGGATCAACCTGACTAATTTCCTCATTTAGACCAAAGTTGAGCTAGCCCCAATAAATAGAAAGCAGGTGTTTTGAAAATATTCAGAAAGGGTTTAGCAACAGGACTCTGGCAGCATCTGAAAAGGTCTAATTGGTAAGGACTCTTTCGCCAAAGCAGAAGTGTGTCAGCATGATAAGTAGGGAATCGGGTAGGAAAAGGAGCCTGTATGCTTCCTATCATAGTTTCTTTGGCATATGAAGCTTACAATGTCGCTTAATGGTGCTAAGGAGCCATAGGAAATCCCATAATCCTTTGCATGATATGACCTATAAGCACACCTCACTAAACTGTCCAGAGAGAAGAGAGTGGAAGTCAAGGCAAGTTTATATGTATAGCATATTTCAGTAACAAGACAATTCAAATGAACAGAACAAAGAAAAGTGGAATAGTAGCAGCAGGTAACATTAATATAAAAAACTATAAACAAATAGGGTATTAACCTTCATTTAAAGGAACTCAGGTTTCAGCACTTGTAAGTACTTGTCAGTAACACCATTTACTCTTTCACAAATTACATGACTTATCAATGTGGATAAGAGGCATTTGGCCATCTCTGCCTTTGTTGTCTAAAGCAAATAAGCATGGGCTGGTGGCAGAGAGCTAGTCCATGAAGCAGATGGAGCAGAATGCTGGAGGCAAAATCTATGAGACACGCTAGGGTCATACATGGAGAAGGCAGGCAGCAGGAGTCAGACAGGTCCAAAGAACAGGGCGGGAATGGAAGTCAAAACAGTTTTGAGGTCTCGTTTATAAAACTTTGCATAGAATCCGTACTAAAAGTGTGTGTATGGCAAAAAAAAGGCATACGGCAAAATAATTCAGATTTATAAAACCATGCGCACGCACACCAGCGTGCAATTTTCCTTTACAGATCACAGCTGTACCTGAATGGCTCCTCCTCATTTTCAGCCCTCAACCATAAATGGTCAATGCAAAGCACCTCCTGAATGTTAATATGGACTTAAATGAGCCAGCTGATTGTTGTTGTTTTTCATGGTGCAATGGCAACCACTGAGAAAAAAGCAAACAAAACTGAAACATTTCACAGAGGGGAGATTATTAAATGTGAAAATCCTTTCTCTATAAAATATTTTCCTTCCACTCAACTTTCTATTAAAATGCTTGGATACAGTACTTAACAGCTAATGTGGATTCCCCTACTTGGGGAGAGTATCGGCAACTGTTCACAACTGTAAGATCAGCACTCACTCCATGATTGTTTAGACCAGAACAGAATATCCCTGTATTAAAAAGCAGTGCCATTATTCTATGTTATCTTGGGTTGCAGATTCATCAAACTAAGTAAATTATAACAACGTATCCCTCTGTCTGTAATGAGTCTAAGTCGTATATCTGTGTTTTCTGATTGGCTGGTTTCATTGAGGAAATATTTTACTCACTTAACAACTGCAGGATTTTTGGATCGATTCCCAACTGGTCTCGTCCACTCGTCCATCATGACGCCTGTATGTCGATTGACGAGGACCCCCAAAAAGAACAGAATGATGGGTGGGACTATCATCACTCCCAGAGAGTACAGTTTGTTGTACTGAGGAAGGCATGGGCAGTTGAAGTCAAAGCTGGTGTAGAGCTTGACGCTGACCAGAGCCAGGATGATGCAGATTCCATTAGAGATGGACTCTGAGTTGGACTGGAAGTACTGCAGGACCAACTTCATACGCTCCATGACTCAGACAGAAGAAAGGAAGTGCTCAGAGCTTCTGGTTGAGAACAAAATTATTTCTAGTTGTATTTTACAAAGTAACAAAGTGACAAGGATGGATTCCCTACCTGATAACGTGAGCTAAGCTTTGTGAATCAAGTCCCAAAATCCACAGATGGTCTGCTCCCACACGAAATCTGAGTGTTTGCGTTGAGATAATAGGGTGTGTTCAGCATGAATACACCTGAGCCGCTGACATGGACACGCCCTGTCCTGCTCTTAAAGCACTAATCTGTACTTTTAAATAGCCCGAAGCTGGAATTTACTGAATAAAGACGCTTTTCAGAATTGGACTGTACTGAATTGGAGTATGAATGGAGCACAATTTGAAAAGGAAATGGACTGTAATTTGATAGAAGGTGGTGGTATTTACACAGACTGAAGCCCTGTGATGAACTGGCAAACAAGGAGTGCCCTGCTCCTCACCCAAAGACTGCAGGAGATAGGCCCCAGCAACCTCGTGGCCCTGCACACATACGTGGGTATAGAATATGGATGGACAAATCTAAAGTTTTAAATTCTTATTTCTTTGCTGCTTTTTGGCAATAAGATCTCAGTTTTGGAAACTCTGTTCCGATTACTTAAATCCTTCTTCCAAGTTTAAGAGATTTAAAATGTTTAACTTAATAAATCAACTGAAGATAATTGGGTTCTAGAGGTGTGACTGGTGGTATTTGATTTGAAAATATGTTGTTTCTTTCAGATAAATGTTTTTTTTGTTGTTTAAAGTGGTTTTATTGAACAGCTTATCAAAGGTGTAATGCACAGTGCTATTACATTTGTCATGCATAAGGCTTTTTTGTTTGTGTTTGTGGACCGATTGACTGTTTCCATCCCTTGGCTACATCCGAATAACGTTGTTGAGCAAGGACTCTTTGGCCAAAGCAGAAGGGCGTCAGCTGTTGCCAGCGGCACTGGATGTGGTGTCAATGGTTGTGCCGCATTACTTGCCTGATATTTGAGGCATACTGCACAGCTTGATACGTCATTTGCCACATCCTGGTTAATCCGCAGCCAACACATCACTTCATCACTTCTTTTCTTACATTTCTCTATTCCGAGATGTCCTGTGTGCATTTGTTGCAACATCTCCTTTCTGAGGCTCGTAGGGATGACTATTTTGTTCCCTATGTAGATGATTCCATCCACAAATAACAGTTCCTCTCTGCATTTCCAATAATCAGTTATTTCTGATTCACAGTTCTGTTTAGTACTGGGCCATCCATTTAAGATGACCCAGCTGAGGTTTCTCATCGTTGCATCTTTGTCCGTTTCTTGTTTTATGAGCTCCATCTTTGCATCTGTTACAGGCAGTGCTCCTGTGATCAAGTTGATGTAAGCATCCACATCACAACATATCTCACTGTTTGTCCTTTTGTCTTCACTGGCCTGGACAAAGTGTCGGCTGTAAACATCAGCTTGCCTGGTGTATACATAACATTGAGAGTGTAGCGCTGCAGCCGGATCATCATTCTTTGAACTCTCAGTGGACAGTCATTTAGTGGCTTTTTGAACAATGACATCAGAGGCTTGTGATCAGTTTCCACAGTTATTGCTTGTCCTGAAATAATCTGGTGAAATCTTTCACAGGCATAAGTTATACTGAGAAGCTCTTTCTCAGTTTGTGCATACCTTGTCTCTGCTTCAGTCAAGCGTATGCAACATGTTGCAAGTCATCATGTTTTTGTAGCAGAATTGCACCAAGTGCACTCTGGGATGCATCTGATGAAATCTTGTTGAGTCTCGCTGGATCATAAAACCTCAAAACTGGCTCCTTAGTTAGCAGGGTTTTCAGTTCATTCTAAGAATTACCCCCATGCAGTTTCATTGTTAGATATATTTATTGGGCTCAGCCCCATCGCTGCACTTTTGTCATAAACCAATGCTTATCTAGTCAAGTACGCATCCCATTCTATCACTGAACACGTTCATTCATCGTGATGAAATACACATCTGTGCTCCCTGCATAACAACATCACACAACATCTGGATGCTAGCAGAGACCAGAGTTAGAAAAAGCTACAAAAAAGTAATAAACTGGATGGGGACACAAGCACTGTCATCCTTCGTGCAGGTATGTTTACACTTAGTGCGTGACATGACCACTACCAACAGATAAACGTTAGATTGTTTGATAGTCTGATCTCTTACTTCTCTGCTCTGCCTCCCACGGTGAATGAGCCGATGGGAGCTGCTGTCAAAGCGCCGATACTGGGTGCACCGCGCACGCATCTTAGGAACCGAACCCCTGCACACAAACGCGCGCGTGCAGGGCCCAGGTTTGGACCAGACCGAGTTAAGGGGGTAAATAAGGCGTTCAATGGCCCTTTTTGGTACGGTTTGCACATATCATGGTAGAGAATAATCTATAAACTCTAATAATAGGAAAACAAGACTCAAAAAAAGATCTGGGGCTTTTGAGAAAACATTGCAGACTTAAGACCCAAATGTAGTATATTAGTATTGTTCTTAGTATTATTTTATTTTATGTTATTTTATTCTTTTCTGTTAATCTCTTGTCCACACTGCAGTCCATATGGTGGCGGTAATGCACCATTACAGTTGGTCTGCCCACCGCGACAAATCAACAGAAGAAGAGAAGGGCTTGATCAGAGGCACGTTGGATCCGTCCAGAACCTTTAACAGAAAGTCGAGCGGACGGAACACTGAGCAGAAACCGGACCATGAACCGCAAAGTGTGTGGTAGGAAGCCGAGCTGCTGAAGCTGAGCTCGGCTGCTTCCTTCGGGTGAAAACAAGAGACTCCTTTTCTATGGGGCTAAAATGGTAGCTTTAACATTTGCAAATGTGTGTGGAGAGTTGTGTGTCTGTATCTCGACTTGTGTGTCTGTATCTCGATTTGTGTGTCTGTATCTCGATTTGTGCGTGTGCAGTGGGATTTGTAAATGTGTGAGGAGATTTGTGTGTCTGTACAACAATCTGCAAATGTGTAAAACTACTTGTGTGTAATCCGTTTTGCAAATGTGTAAAAAATCCACAAATCTGTATTCAGATCTGCAAATGTGTACAGAGATTTGCAAATGTGTAAAAAATCCACAAACCTGTATTCAGATCTGCAAATGTGTACAGAGATTTGCAAATGTGTAAAAAATCCACAAATCTGTAGTCAGATCTGCAAATGTGTACTGAGATTTACAAATGTGTAGATCAATCTGTAAGCACACACAGAAACACTTGTGTCTGAAGTATTTTCGCTTCAAGACCCAGAAATACAGACAAATCATTGGTTACAAGTCAAGCGGTTTTTCGGTTGGCTCTCTTTACACACGTGATTTTTGCTACCCTTCTGCCGCGTGAGATGCACAAATGCGTAGAAGGATTTGTATCTGTATTTTTTCGATTTGTGTCTCCTTGCGCAGACTCGCAGGCTCACATGTTGCCCTGAGCGCAGGCTCACAGGCACACAGGCTGCCTCTTCCGGCTGTGGGAGGTCACGTGACTTTCAAGGATTGAACCAAAGCGTTTTGCTACCAGACGGCTGACAAGGCAACTTGTTATAACTATATAACTTTCTCCCTTTAACGGCAAAAGTTTCTTGTTTTAATGAGAGACTTATCTTGCTAAAACGACATAATTGTCTCCTCATAACAACGCAACATAACCCGGCATCAGCTCGCGGGATATTTGAGTGTCACGGAGAAGAGGAGAGACGGAGGGGCGCCTTTTATTTCTTTTTAAAAAGTCGGCAGTGACGTGCGGTGAGGTTCATAGCTGGTGAGGCACTGACGTCATCAGAATCAGATTTGCAAATAGATGCATAGATTGACAGCAGTTTACAGGTTATGTTTCACTTCTGCATCCTTACACATACAAACTGTAGCTCACAAAACACACATTTCCTTAAAAAACAAAACAAAATAAATGTTATTACTGTCTTACCTTTACTTATAAATGAAGTCCATGCGTCGCTCCTTCTGCACAAAAACATCCGTCACTTTGCGATAGAAGTCCTCCTTATCTTCCTTCAGTTTTAAAAGTCTCTCTGTCTCAATGGAGATCACTGCCAGGGAAGAAAGCCTTCCTTGATCCGTCCTGTTCCTGCTGTATGTTTTCAGTCTCTTCAGGGCTGAGAATGACCGCTTCACTGACGCTGTAGTAGCTGGCACCGTGAGCACGAGCTGGAGCAACTTTGTCGCCTCAGGAACAGTTACAACAAGATCCTTCTCGGCCAAAAAGTTGAGAAGCTGTCCAGGAGATTTGCATTCATCCCTCACCGTTTTTGAGGGATGAATGCAAGAGAGGGAAAAAATCACTATCTATTATAATCTATCGCTGCACTTGACTTGCTTCCCGAATCGTTTAGCCTAGCTCGCTGTCACTTACTCGGCAGTTGAGGAGTGAACAAGACGAACGTCTGGGATCTTGAGCACCCCCTGCCATGAGGCAAGAGAACTGCCTGCCTCACCTCGAACCTGTTCTCTGCCGTTTATAATCGCTCATTACACGAAACACGTTACACAAACACAGTTGGTGACAAAAAGCACTGTACATTATATACATAAGCTAAATTGTTGGAAATAAGTTCACATATTAAATTTGTTTAAACCATTTTATTGACGCCGCACAGCAACATGCTCTCTCCGCTTAGCAGCCAGCGCAGAGCCAGGGGTTGCGCAATCCAAGGTGAGGCAGAGCTCGCTGCTGCCTCACCGGCATCGCTTCCAAGCATTTGAATGGGAAAATAAGAAAATTCAGCGATTTTGAACAAATACAAATCAAAATTGGTGAAGCTACATGAAAAATAAATATTTTTTAATACAAACCACCGGATGAATATAACAATTTAAATTACTTTATGATTATATATTTTCTTTCTTTCCATGATGGCAGGTGAGGCACTGCCTCACCTGCCTCCCCTGACCGCACGTCACTGAAAGTCGGCATTTGTCGGAGGAATGTATTTCTGCACTGAGGAGTGACAAGGTAAGTCGTGCATATACAGCAAGTCCTCTACTTGAAATTTTATCAATTCGGCAGTTATTTATATTTAACAACTCTGCTTTGGATACACTTGCATTACTGTAGTACAGTCTCTGGCTCTGTTTACACGGTGAAAACAGGTTTCCGTTGCCTTTGTACTCTCCATTTACACACTACAAGGTTTAACTGTTGCTTAGGGGGACTTTCAGCTATAGCTGTGGGTTTATTTACAACAGTTTGCAGCCGAAACAGTCCTCCGCCAGCCGCTGCTTTCTTCTTCTGGGCAATTTGACGCGGAGCTTCAGAAATCACAGCGCTACTAGTGGTGCGGCATGGGAATTACACCGTTTAAGTACTCTGTAAACAGGGCCTGTGACTGCAAATGTTCTACATGGATGTTAATGAGATAGAGATAAGGATAAGCAGCTTAATTTTTTTAAAAACATGTCATGCATTTAATCATAAATTCTGCTGTAAAGATTAATAATCATGTACTTAAAATAGTCTTTTTAGTTGTTTTTTTTCAGTTTTTATATTAACCATAATTTCATTGTGCTTGTAGACTGACATATCAGCTATAGCAAGCATGGATGATGAGAGCTTGGCCATCTATATTCCCACCTATGCTGACAGAATTGCCACCCAGAGATTTTGCTCCGAGTTCCAAGGAAAAGGTGAAAGAGATGTCCTTCAACAGACGTGGCTTGAAAAACTCGACATGCAAATCTTCATGGAAAAAGTCCAATTTGATCTAAAATGTTTTTGGTTTCAGGTAATACCACTATGTAATATATTTCATGTTTTCAGGAACATATGGAAGTGAGCCACAATAGAGTCAGTTAGCTTTTGTTTTTGCTGACAAAGATATAGAGCAAAAATACTGATTAAAAAGATTACTCCAACAACATTGTGAAATACAAGTTTTTGAAGTGAAATTATTGCTGTTGCTATTAAGCTTCTTTAAGGTAAAAAAAATTGAAGCATGTGTTTAAACTGTACTTATTTTCCTTTTCTAACCATAGGGCATTATATTTTTTATATTCTTCAAAGTTGATTGTAAAATAGATAAATGCTTTGAGCGCAATAGTGCCCGGATTTCTAACAATGACTTTTGTCATATGTAAAAGAATTTTCTCATGTTAAATTTTGAGATCCATGAATTCATCTTTTTAACACTCATAGATCACGTTCTAGTTAGGTCATCTTCTGGAGGTAGAGAACTTCCTTTTAAAAGGATCTTTCAGAGAACTTGTTAAAGGTACTTTTAATGTATGTTCTTCTGTGAGTTGATGTAACATTGCAATATAATGTTATGTTTCTAAGAAAAGAATGAGTTGATTTGATCACAAACCATTGCACTTTATTTTGTAATGAGTTTTTACCAAAGATTCATTAAAGGTTTTCATATTGAACATAAGCATAGGCACTTTATTTTTCATCTCATTTGACCATATCATCATTGTCAAACAGTACATAACTTGGGTCTCAGTGTTCAGTAACAGAGAACTATAAGTCTTGCTGTTATAAATATAAAAAGTATGTCTTGAATATGAGGAGCAGTGGTGGGGTTTACAGAACGTGACATTTAAACATTTTTTGTCCTACATGACAGATTACAAGGCAAATGTGAAGTTAAATTTCTTGTTATTGTCCTAATATATTTAGTAGTAATGTAATAATAGTAATATCATCTTTATTGTCATTGAAACATACATTACAACGAAATTTGTTCTCTGCTTTTAACCCATCACCCTAGGGGAGCAGTGGGCTGCCATGTGTGGCGCCCGGGGAGCAATCTGGGTTTAAGGGTCTTGCTCAGGGACCCAGAGTGCAGGCGCTGGGGATCGAACCGGGTACTTGCATCCTTCTCTGAGAAGAAGTGCGCTGCTCTAACCACTCGGCCAACACTCCCCAACTAGTAGTGTATATCTGCTGTCACACACAACAAGAATCACACAAAATATAAAACCTAGCACCAAAATTCAAAAAATTATGTACATCATGATGAAACATTTAAGTACATGGGAGTCAGTGAAAACAGAGGTCTGTTTTTTTTCCCTCCATCTGTATTTCTTTGACTGCTTGTCCTTTATTGGTTGTGGGGTCTGCAGCTGCCTATTTCTGACTGTGTGGGAAAGTGACAGGTTCATTCTGGACAGGCTCACAAGGTCATTTGCTCCACAAACTCTTTTTTACAAGAAAATGTCACACGTGTCACAGGTTTGTGCGTATATAAGCTCTTAAAAATAAGCATAACTCAATTGTTTCATCATGTGTGGACGGTGCATGAAGAAAGTTTTCTGTCATCAGAAGGTATGACACTTTGAACTGTCTCATCACATGTAAACGGTCCTCTGAAGACGTTGGACTGTGCAAGTTTCTGCCGCTTGCTTAGAAACCTGTTTGAGATGATCTTGTTCACCAAAAAGCCGTGGAAGGGTTCACAGGTGTCAAAGTCCAGTCCTCAAGGGCCGGTGTCCTGCAACTTTTAGATATGTCACTGGTCCGACATGCCTGAGTCAAATAATCAGGTAATTACCAGGACTCTGAAGAACCTGACTGCAGACTGAGGAGCTAATTGTGCCATTTGATTCAGGTGTGTGGGACCAAGGAAACCTCTAAAAGTTTCAGGACACCGGCCCTCGAGGACTGGAGCTCGACACCCCAGGATACATCATGTAGGGCCGCAATTGCATCTCTAATTTTACAAATGATGTTCCATAAGTGAACCACTTTAAGAGTTCTTCCTGAAAGACAAGAAAATAAAAAAGTTCTTAAAGTACATACTCCATATTTAAAAGTATGTATCATATAGTATTTATCTTTTACATTCAAACATACCTCAGTGATATTTAAACAGGTGAGCAGAATTGTCTGCTTATCCAAGAAGTCACCAGTAAAGTAATCTGTATTCTTCAGTTTTTGAAAAAGGTTCATCCAGTACTGTGCACGACGTTTCCTTAAGAAATCCCACCAGTTGTTGATGTGCTGGATCCCACAATGAAGTAGTTTTCAGGATAGCTGTCATCAAGACGCAAAAATCTTTGAATGTCTTTCATTGTACCATTCTCTGTCTCCATGTCAATATGAATTCTGGCTGTGGTACCCCCTCTGTTACTGCTGGAAGAAAATATCCAGCAGTAACTTTTGGACAGCACCATCCATGTATTCAGCTTTAGAGATGCCAACCTGTAAACACAGCAGACAATTTGTTATCGTTTTTTCAAGTTCTTTTTATTTTAAACAAAAGGTAAAAATAACAATTAATTTATTCTTTCTAAAAATTGAGCATGTTACTTATGCTAAATGTGAGAAGCTAAATATTACAAATTCAAAGTTTTTAAGTATTTAAATTTTGAGTGTCAGATCAAATGCACCGGCATTCTAAGATGTAAAAGAGAACATTCATTTTCTGGCTGTATTTTTAATGTAGCTATCTTAAACCTGGTCCTCCTACCTTAATGTTTTTGTTTATGGGAATTTTAAAAAGTACTTTTACAGAATTCCCATCAGAAGGAGAATAGCTGCTGTTTAAAATTGTGATTTAAGGTTAGACTGGATCAATGTTAAAATTGCTTAAACCTAGACTGCAATGGAACAATGTTGTTGATTAAGATTTTTTTTTTTCTGAGTAAGTTTAAAGACATCAGAAAAAAACAAATGGAACAACAAATAAACTGAGAACAATGGTGCTTTGCTGCCAGGTGCTTTTATTGATACATTCTGATATTAACTTTTGAATTTGCAGCAATGATAATCGATTATCAGTTTTTGCTTTTCCCCTTATTAAAGCATGTCAGTAGTTGACTGGGTTTATTAATGAAGTTCATATAAATAGTTGTTCACTGGCTTGTGAATAGTCACATTAGAAAGCTCTGTATTCATATCTTTGTTTTGACAATAAAATATGGATAAATGTAGCTTTATCTAGCCTCACTTTCATTGTGTAGAATACACATACTTTTAATTAGCCTTACAAGTGTTGAATTAAAATTTATTTTAATCATATTTAATTAAAATACATAAAGGCATAGGTACATTTGCAGTCACAGGCCCTGTTTACAGAGTACTTAAACGGTGTAATTCCCATGCCGCACCACTAGTAGCGCTGTGATTTCTGAAGCTCCGCGTCAAATTGCCCAGAAGAAGAAAGCAGCGGCTGGCGGAGGACTGTTTCGGCTGCAAACTGTTGTAAATAAACCCACAGCTATAGCTGAAAGTGCCCCTAAGCAACAGTTAAACCTTGTAGTGTGTAAATGGAGAGTACAAAGACAACGCAAACCTGTTTTCACCGTGTAAACAGAGCCAGAGACTGTTCTACAGTGATGCAAGTGTATCCAAAGCAGAGTTGTTAAATATAAATAACTGCCGAATTGATAAAATTTCAAGTAGAGGACTTGCTGTATATGCACGACTTACCTTGTCACTCCTCAGTGCAGAAATACATTCCTCCGACAAATGCCGACTTTTTAAAAAGAAATAAAAGGCGCCCCTCCGTCTCTCCTCTTCTCCGTGACACTCAAATATCCCGCGAGCTGATGCCGGGTTATGTTGCGTTGTTATGAGGAGACAATTATGTCGTTTTAGCAAGATAAGTCTCTCATTAAAACAAGAAACTTTTGCCGTTAAAGGGAGAAAGTTATATAGTTATAACAAGTTGCCTTGTCAGCCGTCTGGTAGCAAAACGCTTTGGTTCAATCCTTGAAAGTCACGTGACTTCCCACAGCCGGAAGAGGCAGCCTGTGTGCCTGTGAGCCTGCGCTCAGGGCAACATGTGAGCCTGCGAGTCTGCGCAAGGAGACACAAATCGAAAAAATACAGATACAAATCCTTCTACGCATTTGTGCATCTCACGCGGCAGAAGGGTAGCAAAAATCACGTGTGTAAAGAGAGCCAACCGAAAAACCGCTTGACTTGTAACCAATGATTTGTCTGTATTTCTGGGTCTTGAAGCGAAAATACTTCAGACACAAGTGTTTCTGTGTGTGCTTACAGATTGATCTACACATTTGTAAATCTCAGTACACATTTGCAGATCTGACTACAGATTTGTGGATTTTTTACACATTTGCAAATCTCTGTACACATTTGCAGATCTGAATACAGGTTTGTGGATTTTTTACACATTTGCAAATCTCTGTACACATTTGCAGATCTGAATACAGATTTGTGGATTTTTTACACATTTGCAAAACGGATTACACACAAGTAGTTTTACACATTTGCAGATTGTTGTACAGACACACAAATCTCCTCACACATTTACAAATCCCACTGCACACGCACAAATCGAGATACAGACACACAAGTCGAGATACAGACACACAACTCTCCACACACATTTGCAAATGTTAAAGCTACCATTTTAGCCCCATACTTTTCCTCCCAGACGGAGCCAGCAGCTGCAGGAACCCCCGGGGACACAGCAGACAGGGACCCCGCTCCTAACTCTGCTGCACGCCGTCCCTCTGCAGGGGCGTAGCCAGAATATTTTACTGGAGTGGCCAACACGGGGCACAAAGCTAGCGAGGCGTGGCCAAGAATAGAAAACCCTTTACAAACTATATCCAGTACACAACCCAACCCCTTCCTGCTTCATAACACTTAACAGGAATGAGCAGCTTTAGAAAATAGCTGATGGTAATATGCCTGTATATATAAAATAATCAAGTCAAATCCTTGTTCACACAAATGTACTTTATTTAAAGTTCAAAAACAGATATTAGTCACAAAAACCACATCACATTGTGGCATGAACCAATAAAATTTTTTTATAATTTTCTTAAGTCTTGCAGTAACCAAGACTGCTGTTACAGTGCTTTCGTATGAAATATTTAATAAACAGGTTATGGATTTACCTTTCTTACATATTAAATTTTATTTATATAGCGCCAATTCATGAAACATGTCATGTCGAGGCACTTTACAAAGTCAAATTCAATCATATTATACAGATTTCCTATATAAGGGAACCAGTTGATTGCTTCAAAGTCCCGACAAGCAGCATTCACTCCTGGAAAAGTGTAGAGCTACAGGGAGAGTCGTCTGCATTGTCCATGGCTTTGCAGCAATCCCTCATACTGAGCAAGCATGAAGCGACAGCGGAAAGAAAAACTCCCCATTAACGGGAAGGAAAAACCTCCAGCAGAACCGGGCTCAGTATGAACGGTCATCTGCCTCGACCGACTGGGGGTTACAGAAGACAGAGCAGAGACACAACAAGACAGACAAAAAGCACAGAAGCACACATTGATCTAGTAATCTGTTCTATATTAGATGGTAATAGTGGGTGATCTGTCTTACCTGGATGATGTCACAGTTAACAGAACGGCAGACCAGGTGTACCTACTATGAAGAAAAAAGAGAGAGAGCAAAAAGCTGAAATGACAACAGTCATTTGAATGCAATGCAAAACTAGAGAACAGTAGACTGGAGAACAGTAGAAATCAGTAGAGTGAGAAAAATAGGCCCTGGTGTCCTCCAGTAGCCTAAGCATATAGAAGCATAACTATAGAGGTAGCTCAGGGTAACATGAGCCACTCTAACTATAAGCTTTGTCAAAAAGGAAAGTTTTAAGATTAGTCTTAAAAGTAGACAGGGTGTCTGCCTCACGGACCAAAACTGGGAGTTGGTTCCACAGGAGAGGAGCCTGATAGCTAAAGGATCTGCCTCCCATTCTACTTTTAGAGACTCTAGGAACCAACAGCAGGCCTGGGCCGTTTCTCAATTCACGAGAACGCGAGTCCGTACTCGCGTTCTCGTCAAGTCCGTTCTCGGCAAGAACACAGGAAGATCGGACTTGACGAGAACGCGAGCACGCAGTACGTATTGTGTATTGGAACAGAAGTATACTCGTGACGTCAACACACCCACCGTTCTTGAGCATTTCTTTAACATTCAAAACTATTTATACACTACACCATCATATCTTATTGAAAACGTTTTTTTTTTATTAATTTCTAAAAAGTCTAAAAAATATCCAAAAAAAATTACAGAACTGTGGGTATAAAACCAGCAATAGCGGGAATTTCTTTATTGGGAGTTGTAATTGTTGTAGTTGTAGAGGCGATTGAATCTTTTTAAAAAATCAGCACTTTGTAGAAGCAAAATGAGCGATACGAGCAATAATGCTGTTGCTTTGGTCGTTGGTCAGCTTTACCAGCAGGCTGAAGAGGAGGTGACGCAGTTGAGGAGGCAAATCCGAGCAAGGAGAAGATTGATGCCGCAGAGGAGGCTCAGAAGGCAGGCTTTGCTCACCCATCTATTGCCAACTGGTAGGCATTTTAAGATTGACAGTCTATTTCCTACTTTTATCTTTAAAAAAAACATTGAGGATGGTATTAAAAACGTGATCAGGTTGAAATTGTGACTATTTTTCTATAAATAATTAAAATGAAGACCCAATTTTAACATTAGTAACAGTAGGGTTAAGCTACTTTATTGCACCTACTGACCTTCACAGCATTGATTAAGAAAGGAAAAAACATATTTTTATGTCTGTCCACCTTTACAATGATTAATCTATAAATTATGTGCAGTTAGTTCAGCTCATTTTTTCAGTGAAATGGTAAAAATACCAGAGAAGGGAAGCCATTTGTTACATTTACTATACATTTTACCTCTTCTTTCTTGAGAACTATAATAATCTGCATGTTAAGCAGGTATAGTTTTATGCTGTGAAAAGGTGACAATTGAAAAAAACAATTATGGTAACATTTGGCATTTTTTATTTACAGGAAGAAACAGAAACAAAATATGTGAGGATAAACACCTCTGTGCAAATCCTCCAAATATTTTTTAATGAAGGGGACCTGAGACCAGCCTTCAGGCTAAACAGGTCCACCATCGTCCTCCTCCTTCAGCTGCTGCCCATCCAGAAGGTCCATGGATGGCCACAGGAGATAGAGGTGCTGGTGACCCTCTACTGGCTGGCCTGCGGTGCATCCTATAGGGAAACAGCTTGCCAGTAAGATCTCTTACCTTCTTGTCCTTAAATAGAGCCAGCAATGACACACAATTGATACATAGATTATATTAATTGGATAGAAGATTAAGACATATCAGCATATTACCTAAATTACAAGTTAATTTTATATTTGGTACAGGTCAAGTGGAGGCATGCTACAACAGGCACCACGCCAAGGCGAGAAACATCACTGAGCGTTCCTTTGGTGATCTGAAGACACGGTGGCGTTCCATCTTGTTAAGGGCGCTGGAGGTCTGCCTGACGTTTGCCCCAAACGTTCCAATCCAACTATTTTTAATTGTAAGTTTATAGGCGTTGTCTATTTGTATAAGTTCTTAATAGGAGTTATTTCTTTGTTTTAAACCATGTTAGTAACTGTTAATAATTTGTTGATTTATATTACACCTTCATTCTGTTCCAAAGATGAAACATTTGTATAAAATAAATGTCTGTTTTTTCATATACTATTATTACTATTGTTTTCTTTCCCTCTTTCTCCTCTCAATTATTCGTGTCCTGACTTAGAATAAACTCACTTAGATAGGAAAAAAATTTGTAGATTTCATTTACTTATTAATTATATATGCTGCTGTCGTCCTTGGGAGACATTTACAATTTATTCCAGCAAGTATTGAGTTAATAAAGCAACACACATCAGTCAGATAAACACAAAACAAATAAATCATAACCAGCAGTACTATGCACACCACTTGGCCGACAGAAGTGTACTAAAGACGGACTAACATCAGCCCTGGCTGTGGTTTCCCTCGGAGGTCTGCGGGTAACTCTGCTCCGCTCAACGTCTGACTTTTTTTTAATTACACACCAACTCTGTAAACAGGCCACATAGGGAAGCTTAAAAGCATAATGTTCTCGCCTCAAACGATCTGAAAACGTACTTTTGAAGAACAACAGCAGCAGAAGTTTGCGCTGTCTCGAATCAAGCTGCGGCCGCGGTGCATTCTGGGCAAGCGGTCCGTCTGAAGAACGCACAAGTCTGCTCTGATGCATGCTCGATAAAGAGGGCGGGGCGAGAACAACATCCGGGGATTCGGCGCGTTCTCGGTTTGCCGTTCTCGGCAATTGGAACAGTACTCGGGCTGAGGCTGATGACGTGTCACGAGCACACGAGACCGCTCAAGAACGCATATTAAGAAACGGCCCTGCAGTCTGAGAGCGAAGTGCTCTGTTAGGAACTGTTATGCCAGAAGTTGGTTGAATATGCTTATTATTATTATTAATTATAATTTGGCATTATAATTTAAATAATAAATCATTCAACTCAAAATTCCGCTACAACAAAATATAGTTCAAATGGTGGTGATGTTAGCTATAAGCTTGTAAGTATTTATACCATTAATGCATTAGTTAATTTGCTGTTATGAACTCATTTATGCTGGGATAAATGATCTGGTCGGACTTGTGACCGACGAGGTTTATCCGGCAGGCTATGAGAACCCCAATGTAACTGCAATTAGAGTTTAAATCCTTATTCGTCTATCACCATCCAATGATATTGTCTCTGTATTAATGTCAGATGTTAACTCCAAAGGAGGTTAGCTCTGATTTCTGAATAACCATACAACTATGAATTGGATTGAACACAAAACAATGTCTATTCCGCAGTGGTGTTTTATTGAACCAAAAGCAATTCCCTGTTACAGTAATTCTCTGATTCAACGACTTTGGAAATCTTACTCACTACTAACTAACACGCAAAATATATATGGAGATAAAAGAATAAACAAAACAAACAAAACGAAAGGAAAGAAAAACAAATGGATTAAAATGAGTGGTTGCAACTCTTAGTTCAGCTCACGGTTGTTTAAACCACATTCAGAACATCGGCATTTGACATAGCATTGACAGACAGAGCAGCTGTGGGAGTCCTACCGGACGCTTTGATGCCTTACAAAGCTATCAGCTAAGCTACCTACAGTGCAGTCATCCGACACCCTCCCAAGATGGCGACTATGATGACGTATGCTCTGCAAATTTGCGTGAAGCGTGAGGGGAGGTCTTAATGATGTCACCGCGCTTACGCTAAGGTGAGGCGGTACCTCGCTCCGAGAGGGAGTGGTTTACGCTCTGGTTCAAAGAGAAACCGCGAACTAAGATTCAAACAAAGCGATCAAATTCTCTGATAAGGAGAAGCAAAAGAAAAGGGGGAAAAGCATGGAGGAAGATGAAAAGAACTGAAACAGTGACCCACGGCGGGGTTATAGATAAACCACAATCAACACAGCAAAATCAAATGTAAAATGCATGCACATACAAAGAAAATATTCAGCAAAATAATTCCAACTTCGTCGTGGAATAAAAGCATTAACCTAAGCCTACAAATTTCTACGTCTGCCCAGGCACTTCTAAACACCCTGTTGGTGAGACAGAAATAAAAGGGGAGAACCCGTTACTTTGAGGTGCCTCGGGGCTGGTCCGGAGTGAAAGTCCCGGCTTCGGTCTGGAGCGCTCTGGATCACGCGACGTCCTGAACGCGTCTTGACGACCGCAGGGTCCGCAGGCTGCAGCGGGGACCAGACTGAGAGAGTTCCTTCGTCTTTCTCTCTCTCTCTGGGCTCCTAGACGCTTGTTGGGCCAAACAACGCGTCGTCCTCTCTCGATCACTGGGAGATAAGGCGCCTTCCAGTATTTGATCAGAGGGAATTAAAGGTACCTTTTTGAGTCGACCTCCTGTCTGTACAGGGAATAGTTTTGCTTCGAAAAAATCTCGGTCCAGCGAGAAACTCGAGCACGTGGCGTGGGATTTTCCCAACGGAGTTAAACAGCTGTGTGTCTTCTCGGTTGGCAGGGCGCCAGGGAAGAAGATCGATTGCGGGGTGCAACCGAGTTTTATCAACTTTACCCTAGCAACGTTATCGGTTGCTAGGGCGCCGGCCATTTTGGGCCGCGTTGCATGATGGGAGTTGGTGGCCATTTTGACCACCATGCATCATGGGAAATGCAGTCTGTCACGTCCTGACATGGCACAACAGAACATACGGGGTAATCAGAGCTCTGATATATGATGGAGCTTGATTATTAAGGGCTTTATACGTTAGAAGAAGAATTTTAAATTCTATTCTTGATTTAACAGGAAGCCAATGAAGGGAAGCTAAAATAGGATAAATATGATCTCTCTTGTTGATTTTCATCAGAACTCTTGCTGCAGCATTTTGGATCAGCTGAAGACTTTGAACTGCATTTTGTGGACTTCCTGATAGTAAAGAATTACAATAGTCCAGCCTTGAAGTAACAAATGCATGGACTAGTTTTTCAGTATCAGCCCTGGACAGAATGTTTCTAATTTTGGCGATATTCCTGAGGTGAAAAAGGGAAACTCTGGAAACCTGTTTAATATGGGATTTAAATGACATGTCTTGGTCGAAAATAACACCAAGATTTTTTACTTTATTACCAGAGGCCAAGTTAATGCCATCCAGATTAAGTGATTGATTAAGAAGTTTATTTTTTGACGACTCTGGTCCAAAGATTACAACTTCTGTCTTGTCAGAATTTAAGTGCAGGAAATTTAAAGTCATCCAGCTTTTGATGTCATCAAGACATGACTGCATTCGAAGTAATTGATTGGATTCATCAGGATTTATGGATAAATATAGCTGAGTGTCATCAGCATAACAGTGGAAATTAATCCCATGCTGTCTGATAATTTTGCCAATCGGAAGCATATATATAGTAAAGAGAATTGGTCCCAGGACTGAACCCTGTGGTACTGCACAGGTGACCCTAGAGTTTGAGGAAGATTTATTATTAACATGAACAAACTGGAATCTGTCCAACAGATAAGATTTAAACCAGCCTAATGCTTTCCCCTTAATCCCTACAGTATGCTCAAGTCTTTGTAGGAGAATATTGTGATCAACTGTGTCAAATGCAGCACTGAGATCTAACAGGACAAGTACAGACACAAGTCCATTATCTGAGGCCATCAGAATATCATTGGTGACCTTCACCAGAGCTGTTTCAGTGCTATGATGAGCTCTGAAGCCTGACTGAAACTCCTCAAGTAGGTCATTACTTTGTATGAACTATTAAATACAAGTAAATTATTTATCTATCTTGCACATCGTTAGCCTCGTGGTATAATTGACTAAGTCATATTTGAAAGTTTTTGGAAAGCAAGAAGAAAATAATAGGAAGAAGAAGAGCATATTTATATTGACATTGCAACATGAAGCCAAAATATGTCTTAAGCAATTATGCTATGAGGCTAAAGATTTGAGCTATTGAACAAGCAAGTAATTCATTTTTTATTTAAAACAGATTGATTCTCCTGTTTTGATGATTGCTAGAAAAAAGCTGGATGAACCGATCCATGTCAAGTGACTTAGCTCTTCTAACCTCAATGTTAAAGGGGAAGTCCGGTCAAAATCAGAATTCAAACTGCTGAAAGTACTTTAAATATAAAATTATTACATACTTTTCAATAAATAAGTTTTTTTTAATTAAGAGTAATTTTCATTTGAATGTCCTTTAGTGGAGGCATCCATGTTGGTCAAGAACAGTACTGCCACCTCCCAGTTTGTGACGTCAGGTTGCGGGATCCGCTGTTGAGCAAGTCCCAATGCCCTATCTGTCCCCTTGTAAATAAATACCCGTTTTCATGCCGAAATATTGTTTTTGGCCTCTTAAACAAAGATAGACATGGTATTAAGCATTTGAATTTAAAGTAATACTAATTTTACATTTTAGAGACAGAAAAAGACAACAAATAAGCATTAAAGTACGGTTTATGGGTTGGGTTCTGCAATGTTATCAGGGAGTAAAAACTCATCTCATCTAAAAACTCATCTTTAGAACCAATCTCTGCTCAAAATGGTGATCTGCCAAATCTACTTTCAGCAGTTATCATCAGTTATTGCAACCGTAAACTAGAGAAAATACGGGCAGAGTGGCTCCTTCTGCCTTTACTCTGCTCCTATGTCAGGATGAGCTCCAGTGCGTTATGAGGCGGAGGGATATTTCAGCGTCACTTAGTTTAGAGCCCAAACAATCGACTTCCCTTTCAGAAACAAGCCCAAAAAACTGCAACCCGCAACTCATGAAATTTACAAGCGAAAAAAAGAAGACCAAAGTCGCATAAAATAAGTGGGCTTCGCAACAGTGAGCATTCTTTCCAAGTGTGTCATATCACTCCGCCCCTCTGATCAGGTAAACAAATGTCCCCGTAAATTCTACATTATAAAAAATAAAAACCTACCGAAAATCCTTGCTCTCATGTCATCTTGAAAACATTCTTCTTCGAAATGGTGACTACAGATGACGTGTTTTCTCTCTGGCTAGAAGTTCGATGGTAAATCTTCCCTCTTCAAGTTGGCACGACGAACCCGTGGTGGATCATGAATCGGAAAGGTGAAAAAACTGTTTTTTCCACTTTTACCCGATGTATTGCAACATCAAACTGCCATGCACGTGGGCATTGTTGCTTCAACAATAGCTCTCGCGAATTTCAATGGTGAAGTCCTCTCGAATTCCGAAATAATTGTTGTTGATCACAGCTGTGTACAACAGTTCCTATTGAATTAGCTTGTAAAGCGCAGTGCCTCACCGCACAGAGACGTCACAGGATGTGATGTCAGGCGGCCATTATTGCCCATATTTGGGCAATAATGGCCGCCCCCAGACTAAGTGATCGATACGACAATTTATGATTTTATTTTTTTTACTGATTAATGCTAAATTCATTAAATCACCACAAACGTATTAGTTTTAGGTATAGCTAATGATCTACTGATTTTTCCTTGTTGACCGGACTTCTCCTTTAAGAACACCCAAATTGCTTAATCTACCATTAGACATCCTAGTGCGCAAATGGTTCTTGATTAGTTTCAGAGCTGAAAAGCTTCTCTCACATGCTGCTGTACTTACTGGTAGTGTGATTGCTATCTTGCAGAGATGAAAAAGCTCATGATAGATATCCCTGTGAGGCTCAAGAAAGACTCCAAATTCAACAACACTTGAAAGGGGCTTCATTCCCGCTTGCTGCTTTCTTTCCAAAAGCCTCCTTGGTCTGGTGGAGTTCATGACTGAGATCTTCAAGATCACTTACATAAAATCTTGCTAAAGCCAGGCATACACTGTACGAGTTTGCCCTTTTCGGGCCGATTCTTCAGTCGTGCGAGCATTTTTTGAATCGGGCCGAATTTCAGCTTGATCGTAGAGTGGGGGAGGAGGGGTGACTGGCTTCTCACGACTACCTCCCGATCAGGAATCGGACGGTCGGTTGAAAATCAAACATGTTTGAAATTCAGTCGGCCGTCGTGAGGTTTTCATGAGCGCATCCTGCTGTTCAAGCAGAGCTACGAGGGGGCGTCCCCGAAGCGACCTCCGCCCGGCCCGGGACCCGCTGGGCCGGGACGTCGGCTCGTGGGGGGGTTGGGGAGGGCGAACGTTCCGGTCCGCGCGACGAGCTGGCCGTCTGTTTCCGTACTCCTCCGGTCGTGGGGGGGGGGGGGGGGCGGTGCGGGCCGGGCGGTCTGCCGTGCCGCGCGGCCGCCGGGGCGTCTCGTCTTTCCTCTCTCCCCTCCGTTCCCCCCGACGCCCGGTGCCTCCCGAGCCAGGCTCGACACCCTGGTCTGGGTCCCTGTCACCCACCGCACGACGTACAGTGTGAGCCCTCTGGTCACGTCCGAGCGTCGCGCCGTACAGTTTGAGAACACAGATCGTGAGCGGTGAACTTTTAAACCCCGCGGTTCCGTCGCACAGTTTGACATGTATATAAGTACCACGACTGAAAAACTCGTACAGTGTATGCCCGGCTTAAGTGATACATTGGATCCTCTTGAAGAAAAGTCAAGCTTTTTGGTCCAGGGCTTGAACTCCTCTCATGATGTCACAGCTTTCTTTGGAGAAACGCCTATCCATCTCTCCAATCATTGCGTCCACAATGGGGTAGAAGATTCTCATCCTAAAAGAATCATTGTCCCCTGTTTTGCATGTGTGCTGACCAAGTGTAGATACAATGATAGACCTACCAAGTCTTGAAGGTACTTTTTGGGATCGACGTTTTTCAGCATTTTTTGTGTCGCAATATCAACTATATATTTCCACAAAACATTAACAAATGATTCACTTCTGTTCTCCTGAAGGGAGTCTTTGACAGCATTCACCAAGTCCACTGCCATACCAAGGTCAAGTGAAGGAGACTGGAGGATGTCTGAAAGCAGCTTTGCATCCCCAAGTAGCCTTGGAAAAGTTACAAGAAGACTAACAAAGCTTAAGTCTAACTGATACAGTAAACCTCTGGCATCAACAGATCTTTCTTCCATATTTTCTTCAGCTATATCATGAAGAACACGAAGTACAGCTGGTAAATGCTCCATAAGATTTTTTGCAGGCCATGTATCTACATGCCCATCTGGTATCACTGAGCTTCTGTAACTCCCTTGGCTGACCTCCACACATTTCTTTTTGTGCATCCAGCCACTTCTGATGAACATAGGAACCAGAGATGTAAACATATATCTTCTGCATCAAGGAAAAAAAGCAATCTGTTTCTGGGGACTGCCTTCACAGCGTCTACAAGTACCAGGTTAAGGCAATGGGCATTACAATGCATGTTTTGCTTCAGCTTTTATTCTCGCTGCCACCCCAGAATGCTGCCCACTCATTACAGACGCTCCATCGTAGCCTTGTCCAACAAGGTTGGATCTGTACTCAAGTCCATATCTTTCCAAAGAGTGGATTATTTTGTCCTTAAGTCCTTCTGCATCTAACTTGGTAGCTTGTTTGAAAGTCAACAAAGCTTTTATGCACTGCTCCGTTGTAGTAATAACGAAGAACAAGTGAAATCTGCTCCTTCTTTTTTAGGTCTTTGGTCTCATCAGCGATCACCGAAAAAACTTCACTTTTGTTCACTTCATGAATTATGTCTTCAAGGGCCATATTGGCCAAACATGCCGATATTTCATTCTGTATTAATGAACTTGTGTACTTGGCATTCTGCCTTGCGTTTATATTTCTCCAAGGACTCCAAAAAGGGTGGGTAATCCGAGCTGCCGTTTGGCGCGTAAGCACAAACAACAGTCAGAGTCCGTCCCCCCACACGTATGCGGAGGGAGGCCACCCTCTCATTCACCGGGGTGAACCCCAATGTACAGGCACCGAGGGGCAACAAGTATGCCCACCCCAGCTCGGTGCCTCTCACCAATGTCCAACCCCTCTCAAGGAGACTGGTTCCAGAGCCAGAGCCATGCGTCGGGGTGAGTCAGACTATCTCTAGTCGGAACTTCTCAACCTCGCGCGCTAGCTCAGGCTCCTTCCCCACCAGAGAGGTGACATTCCACGTCCCAAGTGCCAGCTTCTGCAGCCGAGGATCAGAACGCCAAGGTCCCCGCTCTCGACTGCCACCCGTTGTACAGTGTACCCGACCCCTTTGGCCCCTCCGACAGGTGGTGAGCCCATTGGAAGCGAAAAGAGAAATAAATATGCCAAAAGGCCACGGCTAACCAAGGGTATTCTAAAAGCTTGTACAAAGAAAAATAAGCTGTATAAAGACTTCTTGAAAAATAGAACTCAGGAAGCAGAACAAACATACCTAACCTATAAGAATAAATTAATAAGCATTATGAGATCTAGTAAAATAAATTATTATAGCAAATTCTGGAAGGAAATAAATCAAATATCAAAAACACTTGTGTCAGGTTCAAACACCTAAAACATTCATTAACAACACAAAAAGGAGAGACAACAATCAGGTTAGTTTTCAAATAATCTTGCAAGGAGATCGAACGGAGATGCTTAATACAGATCTCCAAATTCGATCTGAAGCAAATCCGTCGCCTCCTCTCTATTTATTAGGAAAAGGAATCCCTGGTTCCATTGTCAAGCTAAGGGGTAGGGATAAGCAAAACAACTGTGACCTTCGAGATAATACCAAGCAGTTCACACAGTGCAGCACTCCAGATGGCTGAATAGAGTTCATAAAAACACTTATTATAGTCACAACATATTTCTCTGCTTTCTGCAGGCCTTCTGCAACTATAAGAGAGAGATCTAAAACCTTAAAACTTCTTAGTAGTAAAGATTAAATATATATGATAAATGCAATGAAAATAGTAAATAACATGTAGAAAATAGTAAGACTAATTCTATCAACTTGGCGTGTACTAAATCAGATAATTAAAAAGGGTAGCAGTTCTAGTTTTCCTCATTAGTTTTTAACAAAAGAGAAGTGTAAAATCAATAAATACTTTGCTGATATTGGGCCTAACTTCCCTCTGGGATTATTATTTCCCTCTGGGATTATTAAAGTATTTCTGATTCTGATTCTGATAACTTGACAAAGGGGATAAATTCTAATCATATCGATGATATCGTAGGTAAAATAACAAATTTAGATAAAGCTATATTTTTACAGGGTACAACTGAAAATTTAATTATTACAATTGTTAAAAAAATTAAAAGTAAAAAATCAGAAGACTGGAATGGATTGGATATATCAGTATTAAAAGAAATCATTGAGTATATTGCCAAACACTTGCACACATTTGTAACCAGTACTTGCAGTTAGGCAGGTTTCCAAAGAAGATGAAGATTGCTAAGGTTAACCCTATTTACAAAGCTGGGGACAAGCATGGCTTTTCTAATACAGCCCGATCTCCATTTTATTTCAATTTTCAAAAATATTGAAAAAAATATATTTCATAAAAGATTATATAATTTTACTGTAAAACATACTATTCTCTGTGAACAGCAATATGGGTTCAGACCTGGTAGGTCCACTGCTCTGGCACTTGTTGATCTTGTGGAAAAAATATCTGATGCCATTGATAATAAACAATACACTGTAGACATGTTCTTAGACCTAACTAAAGCTTTTGATACTGTTAATCATGAATTATTACTTAAAAAAGTTTGTAGATATGGAATTAGGGGTGTGGCTCTTTCTTGGATAAAGAGTTATTTAGAGAATAGATTACAGTATGTCCACATTAAAAATACTGATTCACAGTTACTGACAATGACCCCTTGTCTCCCGCAGGGGTCAGTGTTGGGTCATTTATTATTTATCCTTTATATTAATGATATATGTTTAGTCTCAAAAATATTACATTTTATATTATTTTGCAGATGATACTAATATCCTTAGTTCTGGTAAAGATTTAAAAACCCTAATGGAGACAATAGAAAAATAATTAAATATATTAAAGTGTTGGTTTGATTCAAACAAATTAACCTTAAATCTAGATCAAAGTTGTCTAAAACATTGGCAGTGTTATATAAATTTAAAGATCTTTTAAATAAAAAACATTATATCTCTTGTACTGTTCATTAGTTTTGCCTTACCTGATGTACTGTATTGAACTGTGGGGAAACGCCTATAAAACTAATTTAAACCCATTGCTCATAATTCAAAATAGAGTTATTCGAATTGTCAATAAAGCAGATTATAGAGAGCATGCAAACCAACTTTTTGTTAATTTAAAAACACTAAAATTTAAAGATTTGGTTGACTTTAAAACTGCTCAATTCATGCACAAAGTAAAGAATAATTTGTTGCCAGTACACATTCAGGTTATGTTTTTGATCACGGACAGTGCTTATGATCTTAGAGGGTATGAAATGTTTAGAAAACCCAAAGCAAGAACAAATGTAAAACAACATGGTATTTCTTTTGTTGGGGTTGATGTATGGAACAAACTAGATCAGGAGCAAAAAGACTATACAACATTAATAAATTATTAAGAATAATGTGATTTAAATATTATGAATCATGTGAATGTAATTAATAGCAGTAAGATATTGTATGTTACCTTTTTTCAAAATGTTATTGTAGAATAATTTTTTTTCTTTTCCTAAAATCATATTTTGGTATGTATTTTAAAAGGTAGCAATCTATTTTTTGTTTTCTAGTCCAATGTAAATTGGTTTTGGAGGGTGGGCATTATAAGCTTATTGCTTCTGCCAATACACCCTTTTTCAGACTTTTTTTTAAATGTATGTTATACTTGTGTGTCTGAAATAAAGAAAGAAATTCAAGTTGCAGTTATAATCATTAAACCGGTCATGAAGCGCTAAATCATTGAAGCGGCAGATCAGCGAGATTTTTCTCACAGATGATGTCCACATGGCTATTTATTACTTCCGATCATTTTCTCCTACCCGCATCACTCGTATTTAGCGTTCACAACATCCATGGTACCAAAACGATCTCGCTAGCTGGGCTTTCCCAGTGACGTCACACCGTGAGTCGCCAACCCGGAAGTCGGCACCCGCTATACTGTCTGAGTACTAAATCGAAAAAGGTGTTTTGCTTTCACGGCTTTTTTACAAGATGCCTCGTCGTTGTGTCACTATGCACTGTTCCCATGAAGATGGGAGATTGCATGAGTGGCCAAAGGACACACTTAGAGCCCGTTTGTGGACGAAATTCGTTCAGATAAAACGTGTGGACTTCAATGTCAATCGGGAAGTTGGCACACTTCAACTTCTCTGCTATGGTCATTTTAAAGACGACTGCTTTCTAAATTTAAAACAATATCAGTCAGGATACGCCAAAAAGTAAGTTGTAACATTGATGACTCTATAGGCCTACTCAACATTTGAATTGGATTTTTATTTATCTCTCTTTTCCAATTATTCACAGACTGCTTCTTACTTCCACGGCAGTACCAACTATTCACCTGCCACGCCCAACAGAGGATGCTGGTGCGTCATCAGAAGCTGCTTCATCACCAGTGACCAGTACCCCTCGCCCTCAATCTGCCTACGAAAAAAGGGAATTTTTTTTAAACAAGGACCATAAAATTATTCAATAACATAATTATTTATGAATTTATTGTATATTGAATTTCAATTTTATTAAATACCTGAAAGTGATTATTTACTTAGTTTATTCCTTAGAATAAGAAATAAAAAACTATATGGATAATTAATATAATTCATTATATTTATCACCTATCTTTATTTGCTTATTCTAAATTGAATATGTAATCTATTTATTGAACAATGATACATTTGAATACTTTTTAATCTATTTGATTGTGGGCATGTGCCTACTGTGCTTTTATAGGTCTAGAGATGTTTTAGGACATCTTGCACAGTTTTATATGAGGATGATTGGGAGAGTTTGTCTAAGGAGTTCAGTAGTGAGGAGGAGGATGAATTGATGGATTCAGATTATTGTTTAGACCATGATATGAGAGAGGAGGATGAAAATATAAATCCCAAATTTCAAAGTGTCGTAAGTGGACCTTTTTGAAATATATACTGAATAAAATGCTATTAAGGATGATTGAGAGATTTTGACTTTCTTTAGTAAACTGCAGAGATGGTGATGGGCAGCCCTACAATAAACAATCAAAGTATATTGTTTTCGAGTCAGCACTCCTATCATTATTAGCAGTGTGCATATATTGCTGTGGACCAAATACATGCTATAAACAGGTAAATACTCTGACATTTTAAATATAAATTTAAAATTAAACAGTCAACAGGATAACACGAGTTTGTATTTGTTTTTAGGTTCAAGGAACTTTGTTGACAGTTCAAACAGCGTGTACTTGGTGTGGTACAGGGATTTCTCCATCCATCTCCTCTATGGCTTCTTCCATCTTAGCAACAACCAAGCCAATTTCCTGGCAACAGATGCACTCTCTCGCATTACTTGGCAGTGAGAACAGGAACACCTAAAAATAAGATTGATTAATTGTATATTTGTATATGAATTACACACCGTAACTGATTTGCTAAATTCAACATTAATGCATTTATGGTAAGTTGGAAATGGATTTACATTTCAGGAAATCTTTACGCCTTACTATTACTCAATGTATATTTTTGATATATTATTATTTTTGACTTGTTATGTAAGTATGTAGGCTAAATATTAATGTACCGATACTGTTTATAAATTGTTGTCAAGTGATTCTTTATGATAACTAGCACCTCATCATTGGGCCTAACTAGGCCAGGGCATAAATTCATTTTGAGTTGTGAATAAATGCTCATTCATTATAGTGACAAATTTTGTCATCTCTTTATATATACTTTGAATTGTCTCTTATATCATGCTAATTACATTTAGTGATCAAATATCAGATGCTGGATTTCTAAAAAGCGCAATGCCAACAAGACCAAGCTCACTCTGAAGCTCAAAGAATGGGGGCAATGGAATAATAATTAATTGAATTGAATCTTACACTCTATCATTAGAGTGTAATGGCATTTTAGCCATTAAATATCTATGGTGCCTAAAAGAAAATGATGTCAACATACGTAAAAATATTTTGACTGCCTAGTTGAATGAAAAAATTTGTGAAAAAACTTGTCCTACGTTTTCACACCAGATGATGCTGTCACACTGTCTTAGAAACAATGGATAATAAACCATCAACTTCTTTTTAATATTTATTTCAACGGGAAAGGTTCAGTGTAAAGCTGGCTCACCAGCACCAGTTGGAACCACATGATATTTTTTGGCTGTTCAATCTGATTTGGAACTCAGCTAAAGAACTTGGACTCTTTAATACGATAAGATAGATAAACTTTATTCCGGACTCATGGTCCAATAAATACATAATAATAAAATAAATAAATAGATAAGAATAAAAACACAATACAAGTACCATTATCAATTAAATAGGAGCTAGAAGACAGGAATACCAGTATTACCACAGCTTAGACTGGTATCAGATTGCACTACGTGTCGTGTCAGTAAGTGACAAGATAATATCATTGCCAGATGCATTTAACCTACAGATAAACTTATACGTTAACTTTCGTAAAACAGCTTGTAGGGTATTGACTCTTGCTGTGACAAGCATCTCACTCGCACTAGTCCATCTTGGCCATTTCAAAAGTACCCGCAAAGCATCATTATAGGCCACCTGCAGCCTTTGCAGGTTGGTTTTTCTATATGTAGACCACATGTGAGCAGAGAGGTACAATATGCATTAAGTAGTTCCACTTTGACTTCATCAGTAAATGCACCGAATTTACGAGCAAGGGTATTAGCTTGAGCATACAACATTCTACATTATCTACAGATATCATCATCGTCTGACAGATTTTCTGTGATGATGTGCCCAAGATACTTGGTTTTGTTTGTAACACCCAGCACAGTATTTGACAGCCGAAAATCTGGAAACTGAATAGATTTATCTTCTTTACTCCTACAGATCATGACCACACTTTTAAATGGATTGTACTTAATGTCGTGTTCCAGACCATACTCAGAACAGATGTTAAGTAGTTGCTGTAACCCAGCAGTACTTGGACTAAATATTACTAAATCATCTGCATACATCAGGTGATTAAGTACAGAGTTACCAGCCACACAACCAGTGTTACAAGCTCTCAACTTGGTTGACAGTTCGTCCAGACACAAATTAAAGAGAACTGAGGACAAAATCCCGCCATGCCTTACCCCATTACTAACTTTGAATGGAGCCGAGACACATTCCTCCCATTTAATCTGCAGTGTTTGCTGACCATACCAATACTTCAAAATAAAGACTAAATAATGTAACTGTCAAAACATTTGTGTTCATGGTTTGTTGGCCTTGTTAAAAACATCTCTAGAAACAGGAAAATAGTGTCCAGCATGGATGAACATAATCAGCCGGCAGAGAGCTGTGCAGAACCACAGGAAGCCTTGTCTTGCTGCTAGAGATGAAGTTTCACTAAAGCTGCAGAACGTTACTTCCAGAGGAAAACAAAAAAAAAGACAGAAGAGGATAACACTTTATCATTTATAAGCATTTACAAAATCCATTAAAAAGCTAAAATCTCTAAGATTTCTGGTCAATAATGTCCCTCCTGGCAGTATTTAATAATATGACATCTAGTATATTGTGTATATACTTGTGGGGCTCACCACGGCGCACCGTGGTGAGCCCCACCCTGGACCCGCTGCAGTTTGCCTACCGGCCCAACATCGGAGTAGAGGACGCCATCATCTACCTGCTGCAGTGGGCGCTCACCCACCTGGAGACCACCGGGAGCGCTGTGAGAGTCATGTTCTTCGACTTCTCCAGTGCTTTCAACACCATCAGACCGGTGCTGCTGAGGGGGAAGCTGGAGGAAGCTGGGGTGAACAAACATCTAGCTGACTGGAGATAAGACTCTGAAAATTACTCTGAATATCCACTAACCCAGCTTTCTGAAACAGGGCCCTGCTACATGTCAGCTGTTTGTGTGGCTGTGTGGGATCTGCTTATCTGATGCCTTAAGTGCTGTTTTTCAACCAATTTGTACTTTTGAGCTTCATAAATTTGGTTGGTTTTGAGCGCTACACCTGCTGTTTGTTTCTGGAGCGCTGTTGCTCCGCTGGTGTTATCAGTTGCAGTTGGAGTCCTTTGCAGCACAATGCTTCTGCTGGTATATCGAACAACCCTACTCTCAGTTCTGAACAATTTCCTTGTGCTGCTCGAGGTCCAGTGACCTGCAGCATTCAGCATTCCCTGGTACAACACAACTGAATCAAATGGCTGAATTAGATTCTCATTATGCAGTCAGGTTCTCCAGTCTTGCTAATGACCTGATTGACTTGTTGGTCAATTGGTCATAATCCTCAGGACAAATGAAATAACCCCTTGTTACAAAGCCATCTGATAACATTCATACAGAGCTGAATCATCTAACATCTCAGGGCACTATTCATACAGAATCCGGTCCTCCCGATTAGCCACTCCGGGCCTGGTTTGGGGAAAAGAGAGATTTTGCTGCTACCGTTGCTAGCTTATCAGTGAGAATGCTATACAGCATTCTCACTTATTGTTTTCCTGTTTTTCTTTATTATTATTATTATTATTATTCCGTCGGCGTCTAACTACTCCCGCATACTTCAACCAATTTCAACAATTTTGGTGTCAAAACGTTCGGCTCGTTCCCGGCATGCCTGCTATATCTCATGGTTATGCTAACTTTTATACTTTTTAAAATATTTCACTTTTTGTGCGTTTTTGGTTGCTCCCATTGAAATCAATGCAAAATCCTTCAAATTCTTCAAATTTTTCATATTCCTTCAAATTCCTTCAAATTCTTGTAATCATTCTTATTATTCAAATTGTTCAAATGGTTCAAATCTTTCAGATTTTTCAAATTTTTTCAAATTTTTACATTTTTTTCAAATTTTTCAAATATTTCAAATACTTCAAATTCTTCAAATTTTTCAAATTCTTCAAATTTTTCAAATTCCTTCTAATTCTTCTGATACAACTGATATTAATACTACTACTTACAACAGATACTACTCTTACTACTACTACTACTACTACTACTACTGATACTACTACTACTGATACTACTACTACTACTACTGATACTACTACCACTACTACTACTACTAATGCCACTACTGCTTCTACTACTGAGGCTACTGCTGATACTACAACAACTACTACTGATACTACTACTATTACTACTACTACTACTACTACTACTACTAGTACTACCGATACTACTACTACTACTACTACAAATTCCTTCAAATTCCTTCAAATTCTTTAAAAACTGATACTACTACTACTACTGATACTACTCCTACTACTACTGATACTTCTACTACTACTACTGATACTACTGATAATACTACTACTACTGATACTACTACTACTACTACTGATACTACTACTACTACTGATACTACTACTACTACTAATGATACTACTAATGATACTACTGCTGCTACTGCTACTACAACAACTACTACTGCTACTACTACTATTACTACTACTAATACAACTACTACTACTAGTACTACTGATACTACTACTACTACTACTACTACAAATTCCTTCAAATTCTTTAAAAACTGATACTACTACTACTACTGATATTACTACTACTACTACTGATACTACTACTATTACTACTACTATTACAACTACTACTACTACTAGTACTACTGATACTACTACTACTACTACTACAAATTCCTTCAAATTCTTCAAATACCTTCAAATTCCTTCAAATTCTTTAAAAACTAATACTACTACTACTGATACTACTGATACTACTACTACTACTACTACTACTACTGATACTACTACTACTAGTACTACTGATACTACTACTACTACTACAAATACCTTCAAATTCCTTCAAATTCTTTAAAAACTAATACTACTACTACTTATACTACTACTACTACAAATTATTTCAAATTGTTCAAATTTTTCCATTTTTTTAAATTCTTCAATGTTTTTCAGCTATTTGTTTTCTTCGGCATGGATCTTCTGCATCTTCTCCTCAAATCATTTTGCAGATTAGCATTCTCACTCGCTGTTGCGTAGGAACAGCTTTTTCTAGTTATTATTATTATTATTCCGTCGGCGTGTAACTACTCCCACATACTTCAACCGATTTCAACAATTTTGGTGTCAAAACGTTCAGCTCCTTCCCGACATTCCTGCTATATCTCATCATTATTCTAACTTTAATACTTTTTAAAATATTTGTACTTTTGTGCGTACTTTTTTCCCATTGAAATGAATGCAAATTCCTTCAAATTCTTCAAATTTTTGATATTCCTTCAAATTCCTTCAAATTCTTTTAATCATTCTTATTGTTCAAATTGTTCAAATGGTTCAAATGGTTCAAATCTTTCAGATTTTTCAAATTTTTTCATATTTTTCAAATTTTTTCAAATTTTTCAAATACTTCAAATTCTTCAAATTTGTCAAATTCTTCAAATTTTTCAAATTCCTTCTAATTCTCCTGATACAACTGATATTAATACTACAACTACAACAGATACTACTCCTACTACTACTGCTACTACAACTGATACTACTACAACTGATACTACTACTACTACTACTGATACTACTACCACTACTACTACTACTAATGATACTACTGCTGCTACTGCTACTACTACTGATGCTACTGCTGGTACTACAACTACTACTGATACTACTACTATTACTACTACTACTACTAGTACTACTGATACTACTACTATTACTACTACTACTACTAGTACTACTGATACTACTACTACTACTACTACTACAAATTCCTTTAAATTCTGCAAATTCCTTCAAATTCTTTAAAAACTGATACTACTACTACTACTGATACTACTCCTACTACTACTGATACTTCTACTACTACTGATACTACTACTACTACTACTACTACTGATACTACTACTACTACTGATACTACTACTACTACTGATACTACTGCTGCTACTACTACTACTGATACTACTACTACTACTATTACTACTACTAATACAACTACTACTACTACTAGTACTACTGATACTACTACTACTACTACTACTACAAATTCCTTCAAATTCTTTAAAAACTGATACTGCTACTACTACTGATATTACTACTAATACTACTGATACTACTACTATTACTAATAATAATACAACTACTACTACTAGTAGTACTACTGATACTACTACTATTACTACTAATAATACAACTACTACTACTAGTAGTACTACTGATACTACTACTACTACTACTACAAATTCCTTCAAATTCTTCAAATACCTTCAAATTCCTTCAAATTCTTTAAAAACTACTACTACTACTACTGATACTACTACTACTACTGCTACTACTGCTACTACTACTACTACTACTGATACTACTACTACTACTACTGCTACTACTGATAATACTGATACTACTACTACTACTACTACTGATACTACTACTACTACTACTACAAATTACTTCAAATTGTTCAAATTCTTTAATATTTTTCAGCTATTTTTTCTCTTCTGCATGGATCTTCTGCATCTTCTCAAATCATTCTGCAGATTAGCATTCTCACTCGCTGTTGCGTAGGAACAGCTTTTTCTAGTTTTAATTTCAAATTGTATCTGTTGTCATTGTTCTAACTTAACCCTTTTTATTTATTCACACTGACTGTTCTAAAATTGCTTTTTCAGTGAAATAAGTAAATGTTAGTGTTTTGAATCATTTTTGATTTCATTTATTTTAAAATTGTGTGCATTAAAAAAGCTTGTCTTTGTGGTATTTTATTTTGTTTACTGATGTTATTTTTCTAAGATTTTTTTTTATTAAAATAAAGCCAGTAATGAAATTTTGTGTTCTCTTTGTATTTGAAAAAGTATCGAAATACATGTTGGTGACAACACTGAGAGCGCCCCTTGTTGTGTTTGACAATATTGAGATAAATCATTGACAGCGGCGAAAAACTTCAGTGGTTGTGTGTTCTGTATCTAAAAATAGGTTGCTAAGCAGCAACATAAAATGGCCAGGGCTGCATTTAAAATATGTTTTAAATTTGTTGATAATTATCGATATCAATCAATATGATTTCTATTTTATCAATATGCTTTTTTTTTATATATATCGTTCAGCCCTACTCTGTCTACAAACCTTACAGACACATTCATTAAGTGTGAGCGAAGCGCTGCTGTAAGAGTCATGAGGCATGTTCTTTTGGTGCACCTTTCAAACAGTGTTCTGAAGCCGGTTTAAATGCAAGTTTAGAAACCTGTGTAACATTTCTTGTCATTGTGTCTTTTTCATCATGTAAAAGGAGGAAGAAAAGCAATATAAGCTTAAAGAATCTGCCCCATAAAAAAGGCAGCACATATTGGGTAGCACTTAAACAGGGATCACCAACCTTTTTGAAACTGAGAGCTACTTCATCAGTACTGTGTCATATGAAGGGCTACCTGTACTGACCTTTGAACTACAAGAGTCCAAGCTCAGCTTAACTTGATGTAATATAAAGGTGTTTTTAATGCTTTTGTCATTTTTAAATCTATGTAAATACAAGTATAATTAAAAAGGAAGAGTAACTGAATAAAATAACATTTTAGATGCAGCTCATTGGAGGATTGTGCTATTTTTAGATTGATGTCAAAAATGGTATTGGCACCAGCCTTAAAAAAAACTATATTGTCGATCTCTACCATTCATACTAGTATTAAATGCGACCACCGTCATATTGAAAATATAACAAAATGTTTGCTGCTAGTGGTATTACACAATTAGCTAAGAACATGCTTTACTTCACTTGTGTAACTTCAAACTAACTTTAAAAAGTTAATGAGTAAATTAAAGTGCCTTGTATAATGGTAAAAAGTTTACCCTTTACAATATTTTGACTATATATTTTCCTAAACATATATTCAGCATGCTATTCTCTTCATGGAAGCCCAATGAGTGCATTAGGAAAAATAAAATCCTGATTTTTCCAAAAGTAAAATCTTAAAAACTTGTAAATTCAAATTAATCGATTAAATCAGTTTATCACCCAGCCTTACTGCATGCCATAATAATGTTGGGGGGTCACCCACTCTCATTATCCAATGGTAGGGGGAAATGCTGTATGTTGTGGGTTTTCCTGGATTTCATCTATTGTAAGAGGAGAATTCAGTGCCATGACCCATTTATGCTGTCATTTTGGGAACTTGATATCACTTAGAAATGCATCAGTGTTAATGTCTTCATTATGTGGCAAGTACAAGTCTGTAGAAATTCAGATGTGCCCTTTTTGGTCCGTATCAGGAGCCGTGAGGCTCCTGGTCCAGCAACTGGAAAGATGAACAAAGAACCTGCTGAGATATAAAGCTAAAATATTAATATTACACTTTCTGTTTGTTTTCTTTTTCAGATTTGCTAGAACATTATGTCTATTACTAAACAAGATGTCCTTCCACGTTATTTAACCCTCAACCAAATAGAGGTCTCTGTTCTGGACCAGGGGAAAACAGTATCTCTGGAAGCCAAAGAGAGAGAGGAACCAGAATCTACACAAGTAAAAGAAGAGTGTGGATCAGAACCTCTGCAGATTGTGGAGAAAGAAGACCACATAGTACTGAGTCGGATAGACACCTTATTGGTACCTGTTTCTGTATCTCTTGAAATCAAAGAAGAACCAGAGGAACTACAACTGTGCCAAACGAGCAAAGATGATTGTGAATCAGAATATCAGCGGATTGTAAAGATTGAGGGTGAAGGCATCAGTGAGAATGAAAATCAGGATGTACTGAAGCAGGAAACTGATACGTTGATGGGAACAGGTCCTGGATCTCTTGAAATCAAAGAGAAACTAGAACCTAAACAAGTGAAGGAGGAGGATCATGGTTCAGGACCTCAGCAGATGACTAAGACCGAGGCTGATGGCATCAGTCAGGATGAAAACCAGGATGTACTGAAGTGCGAGACTCATAGTATAATCCTTAGAGCGTCTGGTGATGAAACGGACCACAAATGGCCTGAACTAAATGGAAACCAATTAATCTTTCAGAACATCTATAAAGCAGAGCATCATCAGGAAATAAAGAGTAACAAAGCCTCAGAGTCCAGCAGAGCTGAACAGCAACAGAAGAGGGCTCAGAAAACTAAAGGTCAAAGGGAAAATGTAAAGAAAGGGAAGGACAAGAAAATTCTCAAAGATAAAAAATTCAAACATTGCAAAGTGTGTCGTAAAAGTTTTGAATTCAGGTGGCATTTAACAGCTCACGTGAGAACGCACACAGGTGAGAAGCCTTTCTCATGCGTTACCTGTGGGAAGACCTTTAGTCAAAAAAGTAACTTATCTACTCACCTAAAAACTCATACAGGAGATAAACCTTTCTCATGTATAACCTGTGGAAAATGTTTCAAACAAAAATGTCATTTAAATAGCCACATGAGAAATCATTCAGGTGAAAAGTCTTTCTCATGTATAACCTGTGGAAAAGCTTTCAATAACACCATTCAGTTGAGCTACCACCTGAGAATTCACACAGGTGAGAAGCCTTTCTCATGTGTTACTTGTGGTAAGAGTTTTAGATTAAGAAGTAACTTAACAACCAACCTAAGAGCTCATACAGGAGAAACTCCTTTCTCATGTATAACCTGTGGAAAATGTTTCAAACACAAAAGTTATTTGAATATCCATGTCAGAAATCATTCAAGAGAGAAGCTTTTTTTGTGTAAAAGCTGTGGAAAAGGTTTCAGTGAAAAAATCAATTTGAAAAGCCACATGAGAACCCATACACAACAAAAGCCTTTTATTTGTGTTGCTTGTGGAAAAAGTTTCAATCACAAATATAATTTGAACAGCCACATGCAAACTCATACAGGTGAGACACCTTTCTTATGTACAACTTGTGGGAAGAGTTTTAGTCGGAGAAGTAACTTAAATAACCACCTGAGAGCTCATACAGGAGAGAAGCCTTTCTCATGTGAGAACTGTGGGAAGAGTTTTAGTCACAGAAGTAACTTATCTAATCACCTGAAGACGCATGTAGGAGAAAAGCCTTTCTCATGTATAACCTGTGGAAAATGTTTCAAAAAGAAAAGTTATTTGAATGTCCACATGAAAAACCATTCAGGAGAGAAGCCTTTTTCATGTATAAGCTGTGGAAAAGGTTTTAGTCAAAAAATTAATTTGAAAAGGCACATGAGAACGCATACTGGAGAGAAGCCTTTTTCGTGTATAATCTGTGGAAAAGGTTTCAGTCAAAAAATCAGTCTGGATATCCACATGAAAAATCATTCAGGAGAGAAACCTTTTTATTGTAAGAGTTGCGGAAAAGGTTTCCGTCAAAAAATCCATTTGAAAAGCCACATGAGAACTCATACTGGAGAGAAGCCTTTCTCATGTACAACCTGTGGAAAAACATTCAGTAACACCATTAGTTTGAGGTACCACATGAGAACTCACACAGGTGAGAAGCCTTTCTCATGTGTTACCTGTGGTAAGAGTTTTAGACAAAGAAGTAACTTATCAACTCACAGAAGAGCTCATACAGGAGAAAAAACATTCTCATGTATAACCTGTGGAAAATGTTTCAAATACAAAAATAGTTTGAATATCCACATTAGAAATCATTCAGGAGAGAAGCCTTTTTCATGTATAAGCTGTGGAAAAGGCTTCAGTGAAAGAATCCATTTGAAAAGCCACATGAGAACTCATACAGGAGAAAAGCCTTTTGTTTGTGTTACTTGTGAAAAAGGTTTTAATCAAAAATATAATTTGAACAGCCACATGCAAACTCATACAGGTGAGAAGCCTTTCTCATGCATAACCTGTGGAAAAGGTTTCAGTCACAAATGTAGATTGAATAACCACATGAAAAGACATACGGGAGAGAAGCCATTCTCATGCGCAATCTGTGGAAAAGGTTTCGGTCTTAAAAGTACTTTGACTAACCATGTGAGAACTCACACAAAGTAGAAATATTTTTAATGATGTACTTGTGTAAATGATGTAGCTGTAATTTCCCTTCTGTGACTTGTGGTAAAAGTTTGATTCGCAGAAATAGTTTAAAATTCCCCATCATAATTTATAATTTGTATGGCATTAATATTGTTATGAATAGGGGGTTTTCAGCTGACGTCACGCTCACGTGACTACTCTGCGCGTCCGCCATATTGGGTGGTAGTCGTTTCGCACCGTTGACCCGCATTGTATTACGCCTTAGGCAGTATTGGAAGTGAACAATGGTGAAAACGTGTTTAATGGTTGGTTGCACGGCCCGTGGAGGTGGAGATCAACGCTCTTTCTTTCGCCTACCAGCCGTGATAGTGAATCAGTGTGAAAAAACAAAACAGCTCTCTGAACAACGCCGTCACCTATGGCTGACACGGATATCCAGGGCCGATTTGGACGGTGTTAAGCTGGAATACGCCAGAGTCTGCGGTGCTCACTTTGTCACAGGTAATTAACTGTTAAGTATGTAAAACATGTAAACCGTTGCTGTATTGTGGGCTGTAACAGCGCAACACATGATCGCCATGGGAAAAACATAGAAACGGGTTAATTTTCCACCGCTTTCCTGCCTGGAGGCGCAACCACGGAGAACAACTGTTATAGATAACAAAGAGTCGTCGGCTCGCTTGGATCGCGGCTGTAAGACGACCTAACATAACTTTCCACAGTATCCCGATGTCAATGAGAGTGTGTTCTAAACGTTTGAAACACATAGCAGTTAGTTAAAAGTACATTACATGCGTGAGTGGTTGTTAGCACTAACGGTTAGCAGCTACTAACTTAGCATGTGCCAGAGCCCGTCTGAGCGCAGCTTACCTTTGTACGAGTTACTGTGTTCCCACTGTTTGCTGGCTTTATGATCTGCCGCTCCTGAACCCATCCATTCGTAAACTGCACATGAGACTCCAAGGACTTGTAGCTTCAGAACTGTTCTGAAGTATAGGCGCTCACACCACAAACAAGGTAGCCGAAGACGTCCGATATGGACAGTGACGTCCGCGCTACTTCCGGGTTACGCCGGTAGGCTTTTGCCGGCGTAAATACGGTAAATACAACTTAATTTTGCACTGGTCATTGTTCTGATTAAATAATTAAAGCCGCGAGCGGCCTCAATCAGCCCTGCAGCCAAGCGCCTTCGCGCACCGCCGGCCGTCAGCCACCGCAGAAGCATGCGCCGCATTTGCGTCGGATTGTTTACATTTTTACCATCTTATTAAAACTCACCCGTCCACGTATGATGGCGATTTCCTTGATGTACATAACTTCGACATCTCGTACCCAACCAGATGTGAACTGGTTGTGAGCCTCTAGACCCTTGTAAGCTCTCATTTCCTCAAGAGTATGCAGAGGGTTTTCACCGAACACCAGGTAATGCACGATGTCGCCGTGCTCTACATTTGGCCAATCATCAGGATTACGGCTAAACAAGGCACCGTGGAGGGCATAGGGGTCCATATGGTCGATCACGGAACATTTCCTCAGATATACGTCCTTATCTGGTCGCTCTAGCGTGCTGGCGTACTTATCCATTCTCGATACGAAAATACGTGTAGGACAACTAGAGATAAGGAAGTGTACCACCCAATATGGCGGACCGGAAGTTGGCCAGTGACGTCAGTGAAAACCCCCTATTCCAACAAGTGGAAATTTAAAAGAAGCCTCTCATATCAGGTTTCTACTGGAAATGTCAATGCTGAAACTCAAGATTCACAAGAAATGCACAAGACTCAGCTGTTGAAAGGAGTCACGGGGTCAGACGTCAGCTCTCTGTTTGCTTTGCAGAGGCTCCCTAGCTCCAGGTTCTTCAGTTCCACCTGATAACACTCGAGGAGAGAGAGAGGGAGTCTACTGACATGAGAAGCCATCCATGTGGGGGAGTCGTGGCTGATTCCAGGGCTGACTGGAACTTTCTGCAACTTGTATCCATGTAGACAGTGGAGGAGAGAGAAAGGCAGAAAGGAATTCCATATACGATGTACAGTGTAACAGGACACCAGCCACTCACTCCTCACATTAGATCGGTACTTCTCAAATAGTGGGGAGCACCCCTTTGGGTGTGACCCCTGGGAACATGTTTATTTTTATTTTTATTTTTTTTCTCGGTAGTACAAGAATAAGTAGGCGGCAGTGTGGCGCTCTCATTGTCAGAGTGCGAGCAGGGATTATTCGCTCTATGGTATTAGTGTAGGTTTTTGTTTTTTGCATGCACACAGCACAGAGCAGTAGATATGAAGTGTGGTGAACAAATGCTCAAGACACCATGGAAACATTTAACAGGGATGAAAAGAAAGGCAGAGAGAGACAGAGATAATGAGACAAACAACAGTCCCCCGAAAGACGAGGAAATATGACGAAGCGTTTGTAGCGCGTGGCTTCACTGTCACTGCGATAGGAAACGAGGATTGACAGGTGTGTTTACTGTGTCTAAGAATTGATAGTTTGAAGGCAAATTTAAGGCGTCACTTAAAGAAATTGCACCCCAATAACGCTGATAAGCCGCTTGGGTTTTTCAGCAAAAATGTGCCAAATATAGCCATCAGTCATCCCACTTTGTGAACTACTTCAGTAAACCAGCGAGCACTGTTGGCATGATATAAGGTGGTGTACCAAATTGCTCTGTGCAAAAAAAACACACTAGCAGAGGAGTTCATACTGACTGCATTAGACATAGTTTCTGTCCTGCTGGATGCCGCAAGTGGCGCAAAAGTAAAAACTATCCCTCTGTCCAATGATACTTCCACCTGACATGACATTGCCAACGATGTTCAGCTGGTTCAGCTGGGGTTAAAGTTCTCTGTCGCTGCAACAAATTTCCATCATTTGGAAATTGTGCGCAAAAAGTCCCGTCTAGACTTTTTATTCAATATTTTAAACAGAAGCTGCACTCAACCAATGAAATCTGGCAGAGACGGGACATTAGCCAATCAGAAAGAGAGTAAGGCGGGTCTTTGCAATGCGGACATTGCCAGGCTGAGGTTTATCTGTGTTTTGGGGGAGCATTTTAAACTGGCCACAGATGATATGTGATGGTGAGATGAAGCCTCATGAGGCATTGAACCACTTGAGCCAATTGGTTCGACAAAGGGTTCATTTCTTGAAGCTTCATGTGCACACGAAACCACCTACTGGCCAGGTGTATAATCACAGCCAGCTGTATCTTAACGCGTGTGATGCATTGATTTTTTTGTCTATTATGGCTCTTGGGAATGACTTCACAAAAGGTGTAGGGCAAAATAATTTGTCTACATAAATTATGTATACACATATGTGTATAATAAAATATTGTTTGAATGTATTCTCTGTGTGTAATTATTCCCAAAATAGTAGTGTCATGTGATATGGCATGTTGTGTAATAATGTTTTTCTGTGACTCTAGAAAAATGGCATGGGCTTAATCAGGCAGAGGACAGTGAAAGTGCATGTGGAACTAGGGAGGGGGTAGTGAATAGGCTAATGCTTGTGTAACTTGGATGATTTCATGCATTTTTATTAAGAAACAACAATTTCTCCACAGTTTTTGGTTTCAAACGATTTGTCTTTTTTGACACTACTTCTCCAGCCTTTGAAAAGATATGCTCACATGGCACAGATGATGCCAGGGTGCATAAATAAATAAGTGCAAGTTTGTACAGATTGGGGTACAGTGACCGATGATTAGCCCAGTACTCCAGGGGGTTCTCCAGCCTGCTTATGTTCGCCTCTGACAGGTAGCGCTGGACCTCTACGGTGGCATCTGCTGACACATTTTGAGTCCTCTTTGCCTCCATGACACTAGTGTCCAATCTTTGCCAAAGTCTGCTACCTAAATGGAAACCACAGTTTAGGTTAGTAAGTGTTGTAATAGGAATAAGTAATATCAAAATGTAATATAAAAGATTACCTCCAGTGAATTCTTGAGAGGTGGAAGCCTGGGGAATCTCGTGAGTGTTCTCTTCTGTGTTCCGTCGGATGACGGTGGCGCACTCTGAAGTCAAGCACTTCACTGTTTCAGCAGCTTTTGTGTTGCTGAAAAATGCTATAAGTTTAAATCCTGGGTCCAGGAGTGTAGTCAGCGACAAGATGCTCATTGACTGGAGCATGTGCAGCTTCTCCCTGAGATGTCTGATGAGCTGCTCTCCTATTTCCACTGCTACTGCAGGTGCCGACTTGGTGTCTTCCTCCTGAAGGGCATTCTCTATCATCTTCAGGAGGGGGATAACTTTTGATGCCGACACATGTTCTTCTGCAGAGTGCTCCGTGGTGGCGTCATAGAAAGGAGAGAGTAAAGAAAGGCACGCTACAACAATGTCAAACTCACTGGCAGTGAAAAAGGGAATGTCAGTGTGTAATCCAGCCAATGCCGCTCCTACTGGCTCCCTCAACTCCACCAGACGGTGCAGCATCAAGTAGGTGCTGTTCCATCTTGTTTCCACCTCCTGCATCAGCTTGGTTGCTTGCATGCCCAGCTGAAGCTGCACTTGTGTAAGCTTCTCCTTTAAAGATACAGAAGAGTAGGCCATTAAGTCACTGCAGTAGGAGTACAGACAAACTATTAACATTATATATTGGAATAAAAGAAAAGAGCATACCTTAGCAGTGGTGCTGCTTCTAAAGTAGCCAACCAGCTTCCTTGCTTTGGCCCGGAGGCCAGAGAGCACAGGGTGCTGGTCAAGCGCCCTCTTCAGCAACACAAATGTGGTGGCGAAGACAATAGTGAAAGGCTGGGTATCCTTCACTATCATGGAGACTAGAGCTTCATCCAGCTCTTGTTTTCTGGTGGCTGGTTAAAAGGGAATAAATACAGTGTCTGTTACCTGTCTTTATTTGCACAACAAGCAAACATCAGCATGCAAAAATTGTGATAGTGTGTTTGTAATATAGTAATGAAATACCTTGGCTGGGTGAAGCTCCAGTTTCCTCCCTATTCTCATGCAAGGCACGGTAGTGCCTTAGCATGGATGAGGTGTTATTATTGTACCCCAACTCCTTGGAGCACAGTAAACACCCCACCTTTAGAGAAAATAAGAAACAGTGAAAAATACAGTTCCTCATAAGCAAACCTAATGTATCTGCAAATGTTCAGTTCACCTTACCTTGTTAGGGCTTATCAAATTGAAATGTTCCCACATAGGGGACATCCTCCTCTTTCTCGCCGGCTCCATCCTACTCCTATCCTGTCCTCACACTCCTAAATCTCCTATCTATCTATCTCTCTCCTAAACTCTCCAAACACCAAACTAACTGTCTCAAACTAAATAACCACTATCAAAACTCTATCCACTCTCTCAACTGACCGCAACTCGCCTACAACAAGCCACGTTTTGAATGGAGCCTGTGGGGTTTCTAAAGCTGTCAAACCCCGCGGCAAAATCTGAACCACTTCCCGAAGCAGTCACGTGGTACAGCCGGGCAGCGAGGCTTCGGACGTCATCGTTTTCGGCTCCTCCCCTAAATGAAGCAAGCTTCGATACGCGCTTCACGGAAACGCCCCCTCCATTACTCGACACACGCCTCGAAGCCTCGGCACATCACGTAACATCACTAGTATGAATGAAAGTAGTGGTGGTCAAAGGTTTTCTTTGGATTTATGCGAACCAGCAGGTCAGAAAGTTCGGCGGAATGAACATCTGATAAAAGCTTCCCTTGGTAAGCGTGTCTGTCGCTGCTTCTGCAGTTAATCAATTAGTTATTTCCACCTGTGGCCATGTCACCTGTCAGTGTTTACTCCCTCGCTTCCATTAATTTAGCTGATAAATGCGGCGACCAACCATGGATCTCCTCGTGATTCGCTATTATGTTTTATTTAAAACACAAGGAGAGTAAAGCGCTAGCTCAGGCTAATTTAGCATGACCCTAGAAGAAGAAGAAGAAGGGTTGTAAGTGAAACAATGTCACGGAATTTGACTGGGTCCGATTCGGGAAAAAGTAAAAAAAAAAACAAAAAAAACCCTGTTCTAAAACAAAGAAGGCAGAGCTGCAGTCATCACTGAGAGCTTCATCGGCTGTCAGTCAATATGCAGCAACTCCACCTGATGAGCAGCTGCGCTCCAGGCAGTGGCGGCTGGTGAAAAAAAATCTTGGTGGGGCTGGCCAATAGATTTCCCTGCCTAACCCAGTACATGCATTTAAATTAAAAGTCGGAAAATTACTACGATTCCACAATAAGCATTTAATTAATAAAAAAAAAAACATTGTTCACAAAGGATTATTTTGGTGTTTTTGTCTTGTTAATCCTTTTCACAGACTCATGCAAGAGGGTTTGCATACATGTACATGTACGTATATTATTACAAAACAAACGTTTACGTCTTGACTATAATATATGTATCCTAATTTTTTAATTATATAATGATTTAAGTAGTAGAACAATGACTAGTGCAAAATTAAGTTGTATTTACCGGAGATGAAGTGTAGACTGCAAATTCTATCTTAGTATGATGGCTCCCACAGTCCATTGGCATCCTGCATCCTTTTCATTGAAATGATCCATTTCTTTCTTATTTCTTTGTCCTTCGGTAAACGAAACAAACGTACATCCGACGATTTGGAATGCTTCCGTGTGCAACCGGGAGCACAACAAGTCGTAGGCATTATTTAGATTCCAAAAATAAACTAAAAGTACGCTCTAATTCACCCGTTTTGTCACGCTGGTAAGCGAAAACAGTGCTGTGTTTGCCGTCCAACGTTACCCGGATGTAGCGCGGATGTAGCTCGTCACGTCACGCGTGAAGTGCACCTATCACTGTGCAGCTAGGGCTACTACTCCAGGAGCCCCAAAGCCATTCATTTTGGCGATGCTGATTGGCCAAATATTTATAAATCTTCCCTAGCAACAGTATACGATTGGTTATTTCGCTACACTTGTGGGGCTACTTCAGTCACAGCCCCAAAAGTGTAGAAGAAGAGAAATGATACGTTCTGTTGGTGGAAATGCACTGTTAAATGATAGAGTAAATCAGTAGAAGTGTTTTAATAATTCTTATTACATGTAGCCACGTACTATTAGGTAAAAACTGACATTAATAATACTTTTAAAATCTATATATATTTTGACTTCTCCCCTCCACATCTAGGGAGGGCAGCGCCCGAGCGCCCCCTATGGGCCAGCCGCCACTGGCTCCAGGACACTTAATAAAATGACAAGGATTTTGATGCTTACAGATTATTAAAGAAACTACACCAAAAGAATTAAACAAGTAAACTGCCGCTACAACATGGACTTACGTAACACAGGGTTTGGGGGTTGACTATCTCCAGGCGTGGACACAGGGTTCATCCTGGACAGGTCTCCAGTCACTGGTCTAAAATATAACCATTTTATTAAACTTCAAAAAAGTTAAATCATGCCTTTTTTATAAACTGTGATGATTAATTGGTGAACAATAACGGGCAAAGCAGGGACTGATTATTGTAATGTGCGATCTGTGTTAAATTAAAATATATGACGTCATCATGGTGTTGGTTATGTGTCCTGCATCGTCAAGGCTGTGGTTGGCCTTGTATGATCATAGAGTTGATTTATATTGAATGTGACAGGGAGCCAGTGGAGTTAATGTACAGGAGTGAAGTAGATGATGTAATGATGAAGCTGCTGTCTTTTGAACCAGCTGCAGTTTATGGAGGTTTTCTTGGAGGACAGGGAGGAAAGGGAGCTGAAATTGTACAGTGGAGAGGAGAGTGGACTGTGGACCAGTTTGGAAAAAGTGCAAAGGAAGAACTTGATGCTGCATAGATGAAAGTTAACCAGATGATGATGTGGATGTGGAACATGATGGAGAGGCTGTCCAGGATGACGCAAAAGCTCTAAAGCTGAAAGATGGCAGAGAATTTTCAATGGATATTTTAAAAGTACCAGATTTGGTTAAAGTTGACTTTGCACAATAAGCAAGTGAGCCAACTAATGTGGCATGACGTCCACGGCCCCGGGAATATATGGGCTGGCTAGAAAAAAATTTCAGTCAAACTGATTATTTTTGCTTTAACCCATGATGTAGAGCAGCTGTGTAGATTTTATGATTTGTTTTTGTCATGGTTTTTAGGTGTTTGGCCCACGTGCAGAACACAATCGGGTCCTGCGTTGACGTCGGAGGCGATGTAATTTCAACATGCTGTGAATGTAAACGATTGTTGTTTAAAAAAAAAAAAAAAAAACGCCGGCATATATTTCTTGGCGGTCTGAAAAATTCGCGGTCACGTGTGTTGCGTTCGTCATGTCATCCCGTCATTTCCGGTAAGTGTTTTAACATAAGTGTTCCTTTTGGAACACTACTAACGGTCGAAAGTGGGCACTACGGCAGTAAGTGGTCAGTGCACATCAGCAGTGCACTGACGGAAGTAGGCGGAATGAGACACAGTGTCACAATAGGCTATGTGCACAAGATGGCGCCCGCTAACTTCCGGCCAAGCGTGGTGATGGCATCCACTTCCGGTTGTAATAGAACTATTTTTGTCAGTGAGACAAAACTTGCTAAAATGTCTAGTTTGACAGATGTTTGACCTGGTTTAGTTCTGTTTTAGACCATTTTCATCCTTGTTTAGTTAGCTTAAGTGATTTTCCACAAACTAATTTAGTTGTGAAATTATTAAAATGTGAACATAATAAACGATCCCGTCTCTGCCCCCTAGTGACTGAATTGAGAATTGTGCTTATTTCTTTTTTCCCCTTGTGAAGTTTGTTACTTGTTTGTAAAGGCCACAAATAAAATACTTTATAAAACCATCCATTTTCCAAACCGCTTTATCCCTCATGGGGTCGCGGGGGTTGCTGGTGCCTATATCCAGCGTTCACTGGGCGGGAGGCGGGGTACACCCTGGACAGTCTGTCGCAGGGCAACACAGAGAGACAAACAGGACAAACAACCATTCACACACAGACTCACACCTAAGGACAATTTGGAGAAGCCAATTAACCTAACAGTCATGTTTTTGGACTGTGGGAGGAAGCCGGAGTACCCGGAGAGAACCCACGCATGCACAGGGAGAACATGCAAACTCCATGCAGAAAGACCCAGAAAGACCCAGGGGTGTACTTGAACCCAGGACCTTCTTGCTGCAAGGCAACAGCGCTACCCACTGTTCCACTGTGCAGCCCACTTTATAAAACCAATACTTCTTAATTACTGATTACATTAAAACACTGTTTTGGGGAAATCTACATTAATAAACAAACTGGAATACTCAAACAACAAACTTTTATTGTGCTGTTTAAATTCTTAGCATCGTTTTTCTTACATTTGCAAGATACCTAAGCAAAATATGGGATTTTAAAAAAACTCTTAAAAGCTACTAAATCCACAACATGGCATATAGTGGTAAGATGTTAGAACAGAATTAACTAAATAGGACAATAGAAAATTAGTGTACTAAACCATTACTAAGCCATACATAAAATAACAAAATACATAGTAACAAGCTCAGACAGTAAGTAATAGCAGTAATAGTAATAGCATCTTTATTGTCATTGAAACATACATTGAAACATACATTACAATGAAATTTGTTCTCTGCTTTTAACCCATCCCTTAGGGGAGCAGAGGGCTGCCATGTGCGGCGCCCGGGGAGCGTTCTGGGGTTAAGGGTCTTGCTCAGGGACCCAGAGTGCAGGCGCTGGGGATCAAACCGGGTACTTGCATCCTTCTCTGAGTGCAAGCGCACTGCTCTAACCACTAGGCCAACACTCTCCCGTTTGACAACCAAACAAACCAAAATTAGTTTGACCTGCAACCTTGACATTTTGGAATCTACACTTTTTTAAATAGCGACAATCCACATAACTCTTAGTATTGGGGCATTTTATCTCCAACAAACCAAATTTTGGCCTCTCAGTCGGGTCAAAAACAACACCATCTGGAGAAGAGCCCAACCATGGAGCATCAGGGTGAATGATGAACCCACAGGGCCAAAAGTCGGTGTTTTTGATCCTGCAGTATTCCTGGATAGCTGATGGTTCAAGTGCTAGGCCCCTTTTCATGGTGGCTGTGGCTGCTGTTGCCTTCTTGATGCGCTGCGCTAAGCACAAAGCAGAAGTGGTTCATCTCACATGACATACTTCCCAGAACCGAGAAGTAGTAATACAGGGCCTCCTGACATCATGCCATTGAACTGTTGCGCTCTGCTCCCTGGTGGCATCTTCAATTTGACGGGACTGTTCTAGCGTTGTCACAAGACACTCCAGTTCAAGTTGTTGCTGTTGGCTGCAGACAAACTGGACACAGGTGGGCTCGAGATGGTGGTGGTCAAGAGGCAGTGACGGCGGTGGAGGGGCATCCACATGACGAATTATTACCCGACTGACTGGTAGTGGGTGCTGAAAAGCGAACGGACTGCCTTCCTGGGGTCCGTTCTTCGTACGTTGCTTAAAACATCTGAGATCAAATGAGACATCCAAGATGATTTCATCCGGCTAATCATGATCCGGCTAATTGGGTTCTTCGAACGCCCTTGTTGTTTATGATTAGTATGGCTGCATTGAGTTATCTGAGATAACTGCACGTTCATGCGTTTGTTTAAAAGGGGAAATGTATCGATAGTAGAAACAATGATCAGCAACGCTGCTATTGGCTGTTCAGCATGGCCAAGGAACGCCCACAGACATAGCCTATCCCGTTACATTTTCTTAGTCATGTGACGTGCCGCCCGCACTGAAGGAAAGCCAGCATCTCGGAGGTGGTCATGTAACGCTAACGCTAACTGAACGGTGAGTTTATTGCTTTCATTTTTCTCTAGTATTGCTTTTCTTTGCTCATGAAAGTCAACAAATTATCTTAAAACTTGATTTAAAACACGAGTTTGGGTAGCTATGAATTAAATAACATGCATTTTTAAGCATATTCTAAAACTCAATGATTTTCTTTTAAAGACTCATCCTTTTACATTGGCTATTAATTCTACTGACTTTCCTGTCTTCAGTGCAACATGAATTATTAAAGTTTTTTCTGTACACATTAGTGTCGGCTATGATCCTTGTTTTTAGTTTGATTACCAGTGCAGTGCACTGGTAATCTATTTATTTTAAATAGGTTCTTGGACGAGTCACAAGACAGATAAAGCAGCTTAGACAAGGCTTGAAAGAAACCCCAATATGGACACCGGTGACTCGGCGACCAGACGCTGTACCCCTCCTTTTTCCAAAAGAGGAACCATCCCTGTGTCCAGAGGTAACTTTTAAATTACTAGAATTATGGTTTTGCATCCCTCATCGATTTCATCAAACATATTTTAAGAAGTTTTTTTGCAAACCTGCAGAATAGAAATGCTAAACAACATAATTAATGTTTTCCTCCTGCATTCAGGTAGTACTTCAGCATATCACTTGGCAAGAAACAGATGATGGAAGTCCTGAAGATGACGATAAGTGCTCAAGTGAAACCAAATGGCACATTTCAGGATATCTGAGACAGTTCATCGCAAATTGCGAGTTTACCAGTGTCTGATTGGAGGTTTTCAATTACTTTGCTAGAAAGCATCGCTATGGGAATGATTGTTTCTTACTACTTAGCAGTGGTACGTCACAGTTGAGATTTAATCTTAGCTCCAGAGTAAATCAAACAGTGAAGTTTGCATGTTCCCGTGTGTACTGTCTGTGTAGCTCAGCTCTATTGCAACATCTAGATCCAAAGCTTTACGTGTGGATTTAAAAATTCATAAAAGTCATACGACTTAATTTTTTTTTTCTATATGCGGGGTTGCTGTTCTTCCACTTTGTTTCTGAAAATGAAGTCGCTTTTTGGCTCTCAAATAAGTGACGATGCAGTGTATATAACCAGCTGAAATCCCTCCGCCTTATAATGCACATATTGATGTAGTCACCTCTGTGATGCGATATACTCAAAACAAATCTAGCTTCACTTAACCTGGACTTAGATCTGTGATTAACCCCAGAAATTTTTTTTTCCAGTTGTTGGTTGGAGTTCATCTGCTGTGTTTAACATAGTTGAAAGTTTCTTTTTTTCAGAAATAATGTCTTCAGAAAGAACAAAAAGGAGGAGAATAAAGGCAAAAGCGGAGCAACATTTGCTTGAGCTTGAAAATAAGTCTATGGCTTTGTTGGCAGATAATTCTGAGAACATGGATTCCATGGACACTTATGATGCTTGTGTTGACAATTTATCAAGTAATCATTCAGAAAGAACACAAAGGCAAATATTGGCAAAAGCGGAGGAACATTTGCTTACCCTCGAAAAGGAGTCGGCTGATTTGTTGGCAGTTAATTCTGAGAACATCGATTCCATCGACACTTTCTACGATGCTTGCGATGAGAATTTATCAATTAGTCATGAAGACGGAAATTCCACTGATGTTTTTTATGACTGTAACATTCCGTCATTTGATCATATTAATGAAAATTGGGATTCATATGATATGCCAGATAGTGACTGTGATTTCCATGGAGATGAATATGCCGACATGGTAGATGACGACGATGTTTCATATGGGCTTGCAGAGTGGGCCACAGAATTCAACATTTCACAAACAGCGCTGTCTGCACTTTTGAAAATCTTGAGCAGAAAGGGCCTTGATGTCCCAATGGATGCCATAACTCTTATGTCCACTGACAGGTCCTGCAAAGTCACAAATTTGGCCGGGGGATCCTACTATCACTTTGGGATTGAACATGCTCTCATATCTGAGCTAAAATCTTTAGAGCATTTTAAAGCGACTGATACACTCACACTTCCGATTAATATCTATGGAATACCCTTATTCCGCAGCTCTAGTGTGAGTCTGTGGCCTATTCTGGGTAGAATTAAGGAAATTCCAGAGTGTAGTGTGTTTGTAATTGGAGTGTACTCTGGTGCATCCAAACCCACAAACGTGCAGGAGTATTTACAAGAGTTCATAGAAGATTTGATTTCTCAGAGGGGTATTGTTTACGGTGGTGCACATTTCATGATAGCAGTACCCGATGTTTTTATTTGTGATGCACCTGCTCGCGCCTTTCTTAAATGCTCCAAAGGCCATACAGGCTACTATGGATGTGAGAGGTGTACTCAAAAAGGCCAGCACAAGGATGGAAGGGTGTTTTTTCCTGAGGTATCAGTAGAGCTCAGGACAGATGAGCAGTTTAGCAGGCAGGCCTATCAAGAGCATCAACTGTCAGTGTCCCCCTTAAATTGTCTAGGTTTAGGTTTAGTTACCAGTTTTGTGTTGGATTACATGCACCTTGTGTGCTTGGGGGCAATGCGTAGGCTCATATTTCTTTGGTTGAAGGGGCCGCTAAAATGCAGGCGATCTGGGAAATCTTTCGTTGTCATGTCAGCTAATCTGGTTTCTCTTAGGCAATATTTACCAAGCAATTTCGCAAGGAAACCACGATCCTTGTTTGAATTCAGCACATGGAAAGCTACGGAGCTTCGTCAATTTTTGCTGTACACTGGGCCCATTGTCCTCCTCAATAATATACCTAGTAGAATGTACAGAAACTTTTTACTTCTATTTGTTTCTATGAGAATTCTCCTTTGTCCTCGGTTATGTTCTCCTGACAATTGTGACTATGCAGAGGAGCTTTTGAAGCTCTTTGTAACAGATTTTGCTTCAATTTATGGCCCTGAATTTGTCAGCTATAACATCCATTCATTGATCCACCTAGCTCAGGATGCACGACATTTTGGCCCCTTGGATGGTGTTTCAGCCTTTCCCTTTGAGACATTCTTAGGTAAACTGAAAAAACTTGTCCGTCGACCACAAAACCCAGTCCACCAACTCGTCAGGCGCATCCATGAGAAGCAGAAAGTGTCAAGCAAAAAGTCCACACCAGTGTTTACCCCACTGAAACGGCTACACTTTTCTGGACCAATGATTAATTCAGTTGGTACTTGGGAACAGTATAGATCTTACAATGATGGACAGACGCTGATCTCCTCTTCTCGTGGCAACAACTGTTTTTCTGTTGGGGGAAATGTTATTGTGCAAAACATATTGTCACATTCCGGAACCGTGAAGGTACTGTGTAATTCCTTTGAAAACGCCCAACCGTTTTTCACCTATCCAGTGGACTCCTCACTTGTTGGAATTCTTTTTGTCTTCAATTTATCTGAACACTTGCAGCTACTACCTGTGGAGGACTTAAAACCAAAAATGGTTCTGTTACCACACAAGACTGGATATGTGGCATTGCCACTCCTGCACTAGCGTGCTACCTATTATTGTTATTATTATTATTTTTATTTTTTTTTGTTATGCATGTATGAATTTCTATTGATGTGTATTTTTTTTTTAAGCATGTTGCCTTTTGCAATTGTTGATTTTGATAATGGCGGAGGATTGGCAGTGATTCCGACCAAATGGTTTGTCGGGCCTGAGGAGGATGAATGCTACTGGCCACCAGCAAGAGTTAACATTGCAAAGGCGGTCACAGAGCAACAGGACCCACACTTTGACTGGGCAACCTACACGTTGACTGTCAAGAGGAAAGCAGGTAGTGTAACCATCTTTCTTAATGTATGATATGATCCGACAAGAAGAGCTCACATTGATTTGGTTACAATTTGTTCTCCGAAATAAAAGTAATTGTAATTCTTTCTTTTGTATCTCTCGGACAGCAACATACGAGGTAGCTCGTATAAAATTGGTTGAGTTTGAGCAGAACACAGATGTCCCGACAGAGTCTGATTCTGTGGAGAACATGGGAAGGGGAAAGCGCAGAAAGAGGTAAGGCTGTTTGGATTATGTTTGCATATTAGTGTTGTTTCCACCCACCACACACACATTGACAGTCTATGGAAACACTGATGTCTACATTATATGCACAACTGTGCATATAACTGATTGTGTTATATTTTACAGGTCTAGGAAAGTGGTGTTGTCCAGCGAGGAAGAGGATGACAGCCCTACACCTCCACTACCTCCATCCACCCTCGGGTATGTACTGACACCTCCTCTGCCTCCATCCTCCCTCAGGTCCGTGCTGACGCCTCCATCGCTGTCATCCACCCACAGACCTACACCTCCTCTGCCTCCCTCCACCCACAGGTATGTACTGACACTTCCATTACCTCCAGCCACCCTCAGGTCTGTACTGACGCCTCCATTGCCGTCATCCACCCACAGGCCTACACCTCCTCTGCCTCCAGCCGCCCTCTGGTGTACACCTCCTCTGCCTCCATCCACCCTCTGGTCTACACCTCCAGCCCCCCTCAGGTCTGCCACGACACCTCCTCTGCCTCCATCCATCCTCACATCCCATCCTGACAGTGATGCGAGCGAGAGAAACTGATTAGAATGTGTACTTTTCATTTGGCCTGTTTAATTGTCTGATTCAGGTGTCTGTGCTGACATCTCCTTTGCCTCTATCCAACTGGTCTACAATGACACTTTTTTGCTTTTAGTCTTCCTTAGGTCAGCCATGTCACCACCCGAATCCCTGCCAACGAGGGACATCCTTTTACGCATCCTCGAACTTCTTGAGGAACTTAAAGAAGACAATCGAGCCACTAGAAGGATGCTACAAGCGCAGCTTTAGCACCACCTAGTGTCTATGTATGTACGCCCCTGTTTACAATCCTTGCTGAGAGTGTTGGCACATGTGAAGTGACCGTAACATATGTTTCCTGCAGGAGCTTTAAAGAAGAACAGCCTAACCAGCCAGACCACCAGGAAGGATGTGGAGAGGGCAGTGTCAAAATGGCTGATTGGATCAAGGGACAGGGGAGGCAATAGACAGGCCAGACAGGTCCGTCCTTCTCCCTCCTTCTCCCACTAGATCCACTTCTCGCTCAGCCGAAGAAAAGTTATGGGACCATTTTTTTTTTTTCTGTTCCATTTTTTGTCTTGTATAAAACTTTCATAATCTGTATCATATTGTGTGTATTATGCATCTGTAAAATACATATTATGCTTTTGAAATAATAAAAAACCTTGAACAATGACATGGCATTTTTATTTATATAGTAGAGGCAACTCGCAGTTGACTGCATCAAAGTCTTCACAAGCAGCATTCACAAAAAATAATACATATTACAATATTAACACAAAATTACCCCCTCCAAAATTAAATAGCCTGTAATAATAAAGGCTATACAGTGTAGGACATAAGGACCCATAATCAGCCGAGGGTCCAGTGTGGGTCCTATGTGGGTGAAAACTGGGTTGCCCATGTGGGGCCCATGTGAAACCCACCCTCAGCCAATGTGGGCTTGCCCACAAGGGGCCACCATGGAACCCACTGACAAAACTAGCTGTCCCACCAGCCCACATCCAACCCACATGGGCCCCTCATGGGTGTGTTGGCAGGGAGAACTCTCTGCCTTGGAGGACAATGCTATTTCCCTGGCAGCATCTGGCACTGATTTTCAAGATCAGTTTGACTCCGGCTCGCATCTGTCGGCAGCCGGATCACATATCTCTTCCGGCTCTCAGTCGGAAGAGGACGGTTCTATAGTGGGTGCGTTGAGAACCGCTCTTGCCCGGTTGCAGCTGGATGCTCCGCAGAACCAACCTGCGGCTTCCAGTGCCTTCTTTCAACGTCCTACTGCTAGGTCGTCCTTTATGGTTCCCCCATCTGCCGAATATGTAAAGGAGGTTCATGCCTGTTGGGCAGACACTAAAGCCTTCTCACGGCCGACCTCTGATGGCAGGGCCCTGGCGGCCATGCAAGATGCTCCCAAATTTGGCTTGGGCCATATGCCTTGTGTTGAGCCAGCCATAGCATCCCTCATTGTGGCGCCAGATGAGGCTTTGAGAGCTAATGCCAGGTGTCCTCGTCCTCAGTGCCGCGTCACTGATGATCTTCTGTGTAGAGCCTATGACTCCGGGTCTCGTTTGGGTCGACTTGGTAATTCATTGTCACATTTATTACTGGGTCTCTCAGTCTCCTTGGAGGGCTTCACGATTGATGCGCCTACTCAGGGGTTGATGGACGCATCCCTTCATGCGTTTGCCCTTTTGTCGAGGGAAATCGGCCGTGTCCTGTCTACCCTTGTTCAGGCACGCCGTCAATTTTGGCTGGCTCAGTCTCTGATGAGCCTTCCAGTGGTTCCTGGGGAATTGTTTGGCTCTGCTGCGCTAGCTGCCTTGGAGTGGTCGGCCCAGGCTTCCCGTACCAGGCAGCAGTGGCCGGCCTTCATCGCAGACGATTGCAGCGTCCTGCGGGGGAGTGCCTCTGCATCTCTTTCACGCACTTATGTTGCCCAGACTACACCCCCCATGGGGCAGCCTCGGCCTGCTACAGCGCCTGCTGAAAGACCTGCTCATGGCCGGTGGGATCTTCCCAGGGGTTGGGCTCATGTCGCCTTGCTGGCCAAGGGTGCTATATTGCCTGTCGACCCCCTGCAGGATCCAGGGGGCTTTTACTCTAAGTATTTTTTAGTCCCAAAAAAGACCATCCCCTTCCACATGTTGAGCGTCAGGGATGTGCTTCAAGCAATCTCCCCAGGCGACTGGTTCACCTTGGTCGACTTGAAGGACGCATACTTTCATGTCCCGATTGCACCACATCATCGACAGTTTCTCCGCTTTGCATTTCAAGGCAAGCATTTTCAGTTCAGGGTTCTTCCATTCGGTCTCTCTCTGTCCCCACGTGTGTTCACTCGGTGCGTAGCTGCGGCCCTGTGTCCTCTGCAGGCCAAGGGGTTGAAGATCCTGCCCTACTTAGACGATTGGCTCATCTGTGCGCCCACAGAAGCTCAAGCCGCTGCAGACACATGCACATTGCTCAATCATATAGTCCTATTGGGTCTTCGGGTGAACTGGCAGAAGAACAACTTGGTTCCATCTCAGGAGGTCACGTTTCTCGGAATCTCGATGGACTCCCTCACTATGACTTGTGACGGTGGCACAGAGGTTAGGGGGTTCGTCTTGCAATTGGCGGGTTGCCGGTTCGATTCCCTGCTCTGACTGTCTCTGTCGTTGTGTCCTTGGGCAAGACACTTCACCCGCATTGCCTACTGGCGGTGGTCAGAGGACCCGGTGGCGCTGTTGTATGTCAGTCTGCCGTCAGGGTTTGTGTGTGTGAATGACCAAGAGTGTAGTGTAAAGCGCTTTGGAGGAAATAGGATAAAATATAGGCAATGCAAGGCAAGTTTATTTATATAGCACTTTTCAGTAAGAAGATGATTCAAAGTGCTGTACATAAACAGAAAAAGATTACAGACATAGGAAAAGAAACAAAGGAATAAGATAAGTAAATCCTTGAATAGACTTCTTTCATGCATTAATAAACATACAGAAAGACTTAATAAGAAATAAGCTAAGTATATTCTTGGGAATTTGTGATCTAAAGTAATTTTGTCCAACCTTTCCAAAGCTACAAATAGAATAACTTCTTTTGTTTCATTGTTGCACTGGAATGAGTTTCATCGCTAAAAATTCAAAGCTTAATTGTTTATATTCATAAAGCTAACGCTTGAGGTCTCTGAACTGACCTTTCTGACACTACAGCTAAAACAGAAAGCAGCAGAGTAAGGGAAGAAAGCACAGTAGAGGTGGTGTGTGTGTGTGTGTGTGTGTGTGTGTGTGTGTGTGTGTGTGTGTGTGCGTGTGTGTGTTAGTCTGCGAAATGTGGCAGATAGCTCTCGCATTTAGTCTCATGGTGATGCAACGTTAATTAGACAGTAGCTCTGTCCAGGTCACAGATGTCACAGAGCGTCTTTTTTAAATAACATCCAGGAGAAATTAAGATTGCAGGGGAGCCAGTTTGGATAGCAGCATTTGTATATATATATTTTTTGTAATGGATGACGCTGGTGAACCCAATATTCAGCCAGAAACAGAGTTATGTTTTTAAAAGGTTTATTGTGAGATAAGTAGTGACAAGTGAGGCAGGCAAGCAGAACCAGACTTGACAGAATGAATAATGGTGGATTGTGCAAACAGGCAAGGAAGAGCAGGAGAACAGAAGATGCAAGTAGTGACAGACCAGAACAGGCCATGTGGACTGGGGAACCACCAGAAGAGCATTACGGGCTTTAAAAACACAGTGTTTTATGCTATTTAAATGTCTCCCATTCGTTTGCAGAAAATGACTTTGTGATGCTGCCTCTGGCTTCAGGTTAATCACAAGTTAACTACATTTACATTCAAGCTTGGCTCTAATTCCAGGATAGGGTGTAATTAAGTAAACACACTGCCAACAACTTTTTTGACTATGCTTCCTTTGTGGTATATAGTTTTTTCTTCCATGAATAAAGAAATATTTTATAAAAATTTAATATTTACAGTCACCGTAGTTAACTTTTGAACCAACTGACATGTGAAACATAAGTATGGTGTGCTAGAAGTAGCTGACCAAATTTTTAGAAAAAAATTATTTAACAAATGATTTTATTACAAATAAAAACACAACTGAAAACCAAAGAAACACATTTCAAAACTATTTACAACATGTCCAACAGGAATAGAAAGCACCTTGCTTGGAGGAAGTTTGGTGGAGGAGGAAGTCTGTTTCCTCTCCAGCAAAAGATGCCTTCTCTTTTAATATAAACAACTACTCTGTAGTCTGCAGTGGCTCCAAATTAAGCACAACAGTGCTATTTTCATTAAGTGAATTTTAAATTTGAAAAAGTCTTGAGTGAGGTGGCACGTTTTGCAGGAGAGGCAGCAGAGAGGGAAGGAAATGCTGATCAGAGCAGAGTGCTGGTTTTCTGCTCTTTAGCACCGCCAACATCTCTCTCTCAAACTCTGTGGGCTCCTCTTGTTGCCTCCTCCGACCTTTCTTTTTGGTGGACCTTAAAAGAAAACAGTATTTTTTCCTTAACACAAATACAAATCAACGAGTACATCTGCACGAATCTGCTGCTGTGAGTCACAAATTCAACTTTACAAGTTACGCCTTCATTTTCACTTTTGACACAAACGTCTCAGCGGTAAAAATGATTTGTGACTTGTGGGTATTACCCTTGATCAGTCAGCAGGGGGCGCTGCCTGCTCGGTCAGTCTGTACCAACCAGAAATGCATACATGGCCTACTGCCAAGGCATATGCCTTCGAAGAACGCAGCTCTCCCTGTCAGTGTATACATTTAAATTTGTTTAAATATTTTATTTTCTCTGTGCACTCCCACAGTTCTGATCACGCAATGGATTCGCTTGTAATCTTTCGTGACCTGCAGTTCTTAATTGAAAAGGGGATATTTACCAAAGATGTGGATTTCTATTCCAGAAAAAATAATAAAATAATAAAAAGGATGTGTCCACCTTTTCTATTTAGAGGTAAAAAAAATTACAACGTAAATTTAACTTAAATGAACTAGCCAGAAATAATGTATTTATTATATATTTATTTATTCTATAAGTTTAACAATTTTTCAATTTAATATTTAAAAAAGAATAATATGATTTTTTTGTCCCTTGGAAAGCAGTGTTTTCAATTTCAAGTTCAATGTAGAATATATTACACATTTAAGATGATTATGTTATTTTATTAATTTTTTATTCTGTCAGGCACCTTAGATTCAAAGTAAAAATATTTATTAAAAGTGTTAAAATAAAATATGCATTTTTGTTATAATAATAATAATAATAATAATAATAATAATAATAATAATAATAATAATAATAATAATAATAATAATAATAATAATAATATGGGCTCACCATCACAAAGGATGTTAATGACTGGGTAATGTTAAACAAATGAATTATAGCTCATGCCTTCCATAACCATCACCTTTAACATTCAAGACTTTTACCATAAAGAATTTCATAGACACATAGTATAAGCTATATGTTGAATTTTTCTGATTTAATTGTTCATCAGCCTGCATTACCAAACAACAAATTTTCCTTTCAAGTCAAGCATTATCACCGCTGCACACCTAATTATCCTATGAAAACTGTGTCACCAGTTCTACATTTAATCAATGCTATTTTTAATTAATAGACTGAAACACAAACACTGTTTGTACAAGTAAAATAGCCCATAAGTAAATATTTCCATGATATTTTTTTATTATTTGTTCTTTTATTGTGTTGCAGGTCAGGGAACCTTGGGAGGTTGTTGGATTGGCCCAGATTGGGCCATTACCAGAGACCTCTCTGAGAAACACCTATGTCCTTACTGTTATCAATCTGTACACCAACTGGGTGGTTGCTGAGGCTCTATGAACAAAGACGATGCAGAAGTTTCTTCAGTAATCATCTCTAAGCTGTATACGTTTGGCCTAGTCAGAAAAATAACAGATCAGGGAAAGGAGTTTGTAAACCAGGTGAAATGTCATCCATCTTCTCTTCTGTTATGACCCAACTCGTCTAGGGGGGAGGGGGGAAGTAACATTTAGAGCCAACACTAAAAAGGTTATGTAAAAACGTAACAATTTATTGTTTAGTTGGAACAAAATAGGTAGAAAAAATGAATACACGCCCAAGAGACAAAACACAATCTAATAATGGGTATCGGTGTCGCAGAGGTTAGGGAGTCCATCCTGCAAATGGCGGGTTGATCCCCCGCTCTGAATTTCTCTGTCATTGTGTCCTGGGGCAAGACACTTCACACGCATTGCCTGCTGGCTGTGCTCAGAGGTGTATGGCAGCCTTGTCTTTGTCAGTCTGACCCAGGGGAGCTGTAGCTACTAACATAGCTCACCACCGTCAGTGTGTGAATGTGTGAATTACTGATTGTAGTGTGAAGCGGTTTGGAGGTTGTCAAGACTGGTAAAAACGCTATAAAAGTACAAGCCATTTACCATTTAAAAATAAAGTCATTCTGGGTTTTAAAGAAAAACCCAGAATGACTTAACGCCACAAGAACTGATTTGTTGATGCTGGAAATTTCTTCAAAGTATTAAACATGCAACAGAAAGACAGCAGAGGACTTTTGGAGACCGGAAACGCAAGTTTACCCGTGTCACAACAGTTGAGGCTGGGGAAGAATGCTTGATTTCGGGGTTTTTTTAAAAGGGGATGTACAGGACACATTGGCCAGAACATGGGACCTTACATCATTGGAAACATTACAAAAAAAGGAGTTGCCACTGTGCGGAAGAGATCTACTTCCATGAAGGTCAATGTGTCCAGACTGACGTCCTATCATAGGCTAACAAGTGCTTTTAGATGTTCCACACTTCAGTGAATTAATAATCTTTGTATTCTTATTTTTACTTCTTGAGATTAACTGCAACGACTATATATGTATACATATATATACATACATATATATATATATATATATATATATATATATATATATATATATATATATATATATATATATGTGTGTGTGTGTGTGTGTGTGTGTGTGTGTGTGTGTGTGTGTGTGTGTGTGTGTGTGTGTGTGTGTGTGTGTGTGTGTGTATATGTATGTTCATATGTGTTTTTGTATACATGTGTTTGTGTATATAGTAATAAAAAAGTATAAAAATGTATGAGTGGCTGTGTTTTGCAACATGCATACATCCTATCAAAATATTCTATTATTTTTAACCATGCTTTTTGAAAATTACCCCCTCTTTCAATATCTTTATAAGTGAGATATGCTTGTTTAACAAAGTGTTATACTGTGGTAACAACCCAAAAGCCCAAGCAGTAATGCAACACTTCAATAATTTAATATAAAGTGTGAAAGCCCTCTTGCAATTATTTTGATAATTTCTGGTTATGTTCTAATACTGTTGCTTTTTTATTTTAGTTTTTTCTTGTAAACAAATTTTGTGTTATACATACTCTGCTCAGCAGAGTATGTAACATGTTAAATTACTATAATTTTGTTTGTGAAATGTGCCTTGTTATAATATTTTTGAATCTAATAATGATGAATAAATGTCAGCTTGGTGATCCGCACAGGGAAATGTATGTTTGGTTTATCTTTCTTTTTTGTAACAACAAATCTTAAACCGCTAGAAAGCCGGTTTATTTCCTAATAGGTCAGATGACCTGCTCTCCTACCTCTAGCACTTGCCTAAAACCCTTCCGTGTCAAATCTTATACAGTGACCTTTACCGGTTTAATGGAATCCAAATAATTTTTTTAATGCATACAGCAATGAAAAAATTATTATTGGTTATCAAAATTAGTCTATCATAGGGACATACAATGTGGACCCAATTTATTGTTCAAAGTTTCAAAGGAAAACCTGTGGGGATCATCAAATGTGTGCATCATCAAATGTAATTTGATGTTCTGATCTTTTTTACGGGTTTATATATTAACATAGCAAAAAAAAATATTATCACATGTCTGCCGCATGTGGTGGTGGGGGGACTGTGACTGAACCCTTACAAGACACCCAATCCCTCGATTCTTATCCTGATCCACTACGTCTGACACAGTCAACCATGTCCTTTCAAACCAGGAGCACACTCCTGGTTTGAATCATACCTCCCTGGTCAGTCATTCAATGTGTCCGTCTAAACAGAACATCAGGTCAGATGTAGTACCTATGAAGAGAAAAAAACAGAGAGAGAACATAAAGTTTAAAGCTGAAAATAGCTAAGCTTTATCCAAAAGGAAAGTTTTAATCTTGGTCTTAAAAGTAAACAGGGTGTCTGTCTTATGGACTAAAAATGGGAGTTGGTTCCACAGGAGAGGAGCCTGATAGCTAAAGGCTCTGCCTCCCATTCTACTTTTAGAGACTCCAGGAACCACCAGCAGACCTGCAGTCTGAGAGCGAAGTGCTCTGTTAGGAACATATTGGGAAATCAGATTTCTGATGTATGATGAAGTTTGATTATTAAGGGATTTGTTATGTGAAAGGTCCTTTTTGAGGCAAACTATAGACCCACAACGGCTCGATGAACAGATATAAACAGAGAGGAGCCATCTACTGGCAGCATCGCAGAAATCATAATATCAGTTTGCTTAATTAATAAATCACTTGTAAATAATATCCGACCGAGCCGGACCCTCTGCAATGCCTCGGCATGATCGAAGACCAACCATTATTAATTAAATACACTGATCTACAGCGACTTTAAGAGCCTCAAATCATAAAAGTTACCCAAGTCAATAAACTCTGCGACCACATCTGAGCAATCGGCAGGTTTAGTGTCCACTTCTGTGAACACCAACATTCATACTTGTTCATACAATCATATTTTGTTTTGCATTTTTTTCACTGGATCTTGGGATATTCTTCATTATTTAGCTGGGAGATGCTAAGAGCCGTTAGCCGCTTCCTCGTTTTATGTCGTCCTTCCGTTTATATTATAAATAAACTCAAAAGGCTCTATTTACTAACAAACTGAGCAAAAACAAACCATTACACACCAAAATAACAACTAATATACTAGCAGGATGTGATAAACCTTCATAAAAACTTTGTATGCAATCAGAGTGAGCTGCTAATGTATAAATAACTAAAAAGAGTCAAATAACGTGACCCTGGAACTTGTGGTTTGCCATTCTATTGGAATCATTGAATTGCTCTTAGTCTGACCCCTCCCCTTAAGCCAAATTGCCATGGGAGACCTTACCAGGACTCTCCTGACAATATAGCTCTCAGCATCATGGGGGTGCGCAAACCCCTCTACCACGTTAAGGTGGCAATTCAGCAGAGAGGATATTATCTTTTTTACAGAGTTATGTGAATGAAAACACTAAAATTATCCCAAAATGGTACTCTTTCCACAGACACAGGTTCATACCCGCTTTCATTTTAAAATTTAGAAAAATCTATTCAGTTCCATTTTACTCAGTTTATTTAGCTGAAACAGTGCAATAAATCTTAAGATAGAAGATGTGGAATCTGCATTTTACTTAAATGACAGCTTGTTTCATTCCTTGCATAGACTAAACTAGGAGACAGGGATTATGTGTCCGAATAACTGTGGAAAAAAAAACTGTCAGCAGGGCTGAACCTGGGCATTTGGGGGCCTTAAACAGAATATTTTTAGGGGCCTACTTTACCAGTTAAAGGTCCTCAAAACCAAATGCTGCATGCAATTATATACCCTATGCATAGCTTTATGATCATGATGCTGTATGCAGTATGTCTCCATGTATGGCTTGGGTGAATGGGGGCACATATTGAGTTGTAAAGTGTTTCAAGTAGGGAGGAGCAATAGGAGTGCAATCAATTTACCATTTCTTGGTCTAAATTGTGCTTTATGTTAAAACTTGTTATTAAAAGACACATTTTATTGATTAGATGGGGGAACCGGAGCACCCGGCGAAAACCCGAGAAAGCACTTATCAAATTTCCCACACAGCAAGACATTGTCAGGATGGAGGTTAAATACTGCTCTGGATGGTAGCCATCCATTTTCTAACACGTCTATCCCTCATGGGGTCACGGGGGAGTGCTGGTGCCTATCTCCAGCTGTCAATGGGCAAGAGGCGGGGTACACCTGGTCGCCAGTCTATCGCAGGGCAACACAGAGACAGACAACCATTCTCACCCACACCTAAGGAGAATATCGAGAATCCAATTAACCTAACAGTCATGTTTTTGGACTATGGGAGGAAGCTGGAGTACCCAGAGAGAACCCATGCATGCACAGGGAGAACATGCAAACTCCATGCAGAAAGACCCTGGGTTGGACTCAAACCCAGACCTTCTTGCTGCAAGGCAACAGCGCTACCCACTTCGCCACTGTGCAGCCCCAGTCAAGCAAAAGCATCAACTGTAACTTTTGGTCAAACATAAATGAGAGCAATAGCCCCCCCCCCCCCCCCCCCCACCCCCCACCCCCCCACCCGAGGATAAAGTGTGTTTTAAATGGTTAAGGTGTTTTACATTTCAGGTGGTCTTATTTTTCTTCCATTTTTGTGGTTTCCTCAGACCAAGAGCATGTCGTGCTTTTTTAAAAAGGGACTTCTTTTCTGCCGGCTGGGCTGCTTCTTCTTGTTCAGAAGTCTTGTTAACTCTCTCGTTTAGTTCGTCACAGAGCTGACGGTTACGTTGAATTTGATTTTCATTTTCAACTCTCAGAGCCTCCAGCTCTTCGTTAAACTTAATCTGGTTCGTAGAGATCCTCTTTTTGAGTTCATCCATTTCCTTCAGCAGCATCTTCTTCTCCGCTTTTAGACGTTTCACGTCCCTGATGGCCCTTATGTCCGTCTCTGCATGAGCATACCTCTCATCCTTCAGCTCCTGCTCCAGAACATCCACCTGCTCCCTCAGGTTACCAGCATCTGTTGCGTTCTTCCTGACGATCTCCAGGTGTACCTCTTTGATGTGCTCCAGCTCTCTCTGGTGACATGTTTCTGTCTCTTTAAAGGCGATTTGCAGGGAGTCCAGTTTTTGACGGAGAACCTCAGTCTCAGCTTCTTGATGAGTGTAAAGCATGTGGTGCATCTTCACCACCTCGGAATGAGTTTCTTTGCTGTTTTTTAGCTCCTGCTCTAATGATATTGTGTTTGTTTTTAGGCATTTAACATCGGTTTGATAACGAGTGCTTAGGTCATCGTATAATACCTTCATCTGCTCCAGCTCTCCCTGCAAAAGCATCTCCGTCTCTTTAGATGTCTTTCTCAGCATTGCAATCTCCTGCTTCAGCTCTTTACATTGAGCTTTGTTCTTGCTGTTGATGGCTGTTTTGGTGTTGGCTGTTTTTTCCCTATTCAGATCATCCTTCAACGTTACCATCTGTTCTGTCCGGGTAATAAGATCCATCTGAAGCTTAGTGATAACTTCCTCATGTAAAGCCTTGAATTGCTCCAACTCTCTCTGGTGACATGTTTCTGTCTCTTTAAAGGCGATTTGCAGGGAGTCCAGTTTTTGACGGAGAACCTCAGTCTCAGCTTCTTGATGAGTGTAAAGCATGTGGTGCATCTTCACCACCTCGGAATGAGTTTCTTTGCTGTTTTTTAGCTCCTGCTCTAATGATATTGTGTTTGTTTTTAGGAATTTAACATCGGTTTGATAACGAGTGCTTAGGTCATCGTATAATACCTTCATCTGCTCCAGCTCTCCCTGCAAAAGCATCTCCGTCTCTTTAGATGTCTTTCTCAGCATTGCAATCTCCTGCTTCAGCTCTTCACCTTGAAATTTGTTCTTGCTGTTGATGGCTGTTTTGGAGTTGGCTGTTTTTTCCCTATTCAGATCATCCTTCAACGTTACCAGCTGTTCTGTCCGAGTCATAAGATCCATCTGAAGCTTAGTGATAACTTCCTCATGTAAAGCCTTGAATTGCTCCAACTCTCTCTGTAAAAGCTTCTCTCTTTCCTCAGAAGATTTGAGCTGTTCGCTTGCCTCGTTTTTCTCTTGCTGTAGGACCTTATTTTTCTCTTTTTCCATCAAGAGCTCAGATGATAACGTGTCACCACTGGGGTTCAATCCCATGTAAACGTTCCTCTCACTAAACTCCTTCCATTTTTGGAACTGGAGTTTTGCATCATGTAATTCTTTGTCCAACCTGTTTGCTCTTTGCTGTTCTTCATTAAATCTTGCGCTTTCTGCATCCAAAAGAGATTTCAGACTACTGATTTCCTCCTCAAAAGAGTTGCCAGCTTGTGAATTTCTCTTCTGAATCCAGGCATCCTGTTTTTGCTTGTTCTCCTCTTCGCTCTCCTGGGAACGAGTTTCGTTCTTGGGGAATTCTTTTGTCTGGGTTTCCATTTTTCTCAAAGACTAAAGTTAAAGGGATATCTGCTGATTTGCTAATTATCCAAACAGTTTTGCTGAAAGCTGACTGCACAGGTCTTCACGTCTTAGTGGTCTCTTGAACTGTGATAATTACAAGAACTCTCACACAGTGAGTTCCGCAATGACATCATCAAGTCTTCTGACATCATAGTACTGCTCTTTCAGTGTTCTAGAATCCTCCCGCCCCCTTTGTGCCTCGTTTATTTTAAAAATAAAGGTTTGTAGACTCTCTGATGTATATTAAGCTCAGTATAATCTTCACCTTGTCAACTTTTTATTTGTATTTAGTGAAGAAAGTAACCTTTTTTTCGTTTTGTCAATGTTTAAAGTGCATGATGGGGAGGAGGATATAAAAAAATGAATAAATTGGATAATAAGTTTTGTTTCTCTAAGTAGATTTTTATGCTCTATAGTGCATGTCAAAAGTACACCCAATCTTTCCTTTCGAGTCGAGTTGAGGTCAGTTTCAAGTTTAGTTTAAAGGGGACATGTTTTTGCAAAATCCACTCTTTAGTCTTTCAAGTTGCAGAAATTAACAAAAAAATATTTTTTGAATATTTGGTAAAACTGTCATTATGATCTGACAGTAAAATATAACACAGATAATCTGTGAAAACATTAAACTCCACTGGCAGAAACACACCACTCCTGGTCAGAAACAACCAATCAGAGCCTGGAGGAATGTCTAGCTCTGATTGGTTGTTGGCAGTGTCAACCATGCTCATGTATGAGCTGCTCACCAACCTTTCCCTGCAGAGCGCATACCGTCATATTGAAGCCCAAGATTGCTGGTGTGCTGCCGCTGTGTGGGGAAATGATGGAGAAACCATAGACATCATATACGTAGACGCGTCGTTGGGCGCAGGTTCGCACGTCAATGTCACCGCCATATTGTAAGTGGCAGAAAAAAGTTAAGTTCTGTTGTAGTGAACGTGGATCAGAGAAGATGCCTCATTCCTGTGCTGCATGGAAATGTATTCGGGCTGATTCACTACTTGTATCTGCCTTCTATAAACTTAGGCTGCACCATGTTGCAAAACTGGACACACTAAACCTGCAGATTGGCAACACTAGAAAAAAGCTGTGCAAGACCATTCTTTTTCAAGGTTTTTAGCTTGTACAATACAGACTATTGTATTTAGACATAGATGTGCATATATAGATTTTCAAGTATTATAAATAAGCCAAAAAAATTGCTGTGTGATTATATATATATATATATATATATATATATATATATATATATATATATATATATATATATATATATATGTATGTATGTATGTATGTATGTATGTATGTATATGTGTGTATATATATATTTGTGTGTATATATACTGTATATGTATGTATGTATGTACGGCCCACTTCAGACCAGTAACCCTGACCTCCAACCTGATGAAGACCATGTAGCGCCTCATCCTAGCACACCTACGCACCATGGTGAGCCCCACCCTGGACCCGCTGCAGTTTGCCTACTAGCCCAACATCGGAGTAGAGGACGCCATCATCTACCTGCTGCAGCGGGTGCTCACCCACCTGGAGATCACCGGGAGCGCTGTGAGAGTCATGTTCTTTGACTTCTCCAGCGCTTTCAACACCATCAGACCGGTGCTGCTGAGGAGGAAGCTGGAGGACGCTGGAGTGGACATCTAGCTGACTGGACCATCGACTATCTCACTGACCGCCCTCAGGATGTGCGGCTGAACGGCTGTTAGTCAGAGGTGGCACTCTGCAGCACCGGGGCCCCCCAGGGCACCGTCCTGTCTCCGTTTCTTTTCACCCTCTACACCTCGGACTTTATTTACAACACGGACAGCTGCCACCTTCAGAAGTTCTCTGATGACTCGGCCATTGTGGGCTGTGTGTCTGAGGGGAACGAGCTGAAGTACCGGTCGGTCATCATGAACTTTGTGGACAGGTGTGAGAAGAACCATCTGTGTTTAAACACCAGCAAGACCAAGGAGATGGTGATCGACTTCAGGAGAAGACCCCCACCTCACTCACCTGTGAACATCCAGGGACAGGACATAGAAACTGTGGAGAGTTTCAAATACCTGGGTGTTCACGTCAACAATAAGCTGGACTGGACTCACAACACCGTCGCTCTGTATAAGAAGGGCTAGAGCCGCCTCCACCTCCTCAGGAGGCTGAGGTCCTTTGGTGTGAGCAGGCCTCTGCTAAAGACCTTCTATGACTCTGTGGTGGCCTCAGCCCTCCTCTACGCTGTCGTCTGCTGGGCCCCTGGCAGCACAGAGCGGGACAGAAAGAGGCTGAATAAGCTGGTGACGAAGGCCACTTCTGTCCTGGGCTGCACTCTGGACTCTGTGGAGGAAGTAGCTGAGAGGAGGGTGTAGTCCAAGCTCACATCCATCATGGACGACACCTTCCACCCCCTGCACCAGACTGTAGAGGAGCTGAGCAGCTCCTTTAGTGCCAGACTTAGACACCCTGTCTGTAAAAAGGAGCGCTACCGAAGGTCATTCATCCCTGCTGCCATAAGATTATACAATGCTGCACTATAACTGTAACCAAACTGTAATTATAACTGTAACCACAACTGTAACTGTAATAACCTACGTGCAATAACTAATGTGCAATTCTATTTAATACACTGTCCAATAATACTGAAAGAAGTTACTTCTGCTGCTATTACACCTGAATATATGTCAATACACATGTATATAAGTCACCGTGAATGTACATAAGATATCCTCTGCCTTATTTCTGTTTTTTTATTTTTATTCTTATTTTCTTATCAACTTCTTTTTGATCCACTGTATAAACGAGGACACACTGTATATACCTGACGCACCTTGTCCTACTTTTGGCACCTTTTTCTGATTACTGATTACTGAGCCGATGTGACATGTGAATTTCTCCAATGTGAGATCAATAAAGCCTAAATCTTATCTTATATTATCTTATCTTATGTATGTATATGTGTGTATATATAGTGTATATATATTTGTGTGTGTATATATGTATGTGTTATGAATATATGGATCAATTTGTGAAATCTAAACATTGTGGTCTTCATTATTTCATAAAACCGTGTCACATGTGAAACTTTAGGAACAGACTTTTTAGGGGAGTATTAAAGAGGTATAATTACTAATATGAGAAAAAAAATACCTAGGACAATAAAGTAAAAAATAAAATATAAAAGTGGTAATGTTATGAGAAAAATATGAGAATTAAGAGGGAACATTTCCAGAATAGTCACAGTTTGCAGAATTATTTCACTCCTGGAGTAATGGGGCCAGGTTAGATTATGTTTATTCATTACGAGAATAAATTCAGGAGAATGAAACAAGGGATTTGAAAATAAACTTGTAATATTACAAAAATAAAAATATTACGAATACAAAGTATATTCTGAGATTTCAGACACTTCCCTCTGGCAGGAGGCTGCAGTCCATCAGGACCAAAACCTCACACCACAAGAACCGTTTCTTCCCATCTCCTACCGGCCTTATCAACAAGGCCAAGAGCCGCCTGTGACACTGGACACTGTCTCTCTCCCCCGTTCAGGACTTACAAGCTTCTGCGTTACATTAAAGGCACACTATGCAACATTTTTCAGTTAATTAATGTGTTTCATACCGTTTTGGATGATTAAATGAGTCATTTCAGGTTGAACAAAGGTTTTCTTGGCCGCCCTGGTGGTCTGTGGGGGAAATACCGCACTTGCAACTGCAGGAGCCCTCGGTCCGCGCCCACAGGCTCAGAATCTCGTGCAAGATCGCGAGAGTCGGTCTTGCTTTACGTCGAGAACATGTTTGTTGCTAGCGCAGTGGCGATATCTGTGCAGTTATCATGGCGGAACCGGCGATAAAACAGCGAAAGCCCATGTCGGAGCAGACAAGAAAGAGGAAAAGGGCTCTGGAAAGAGAGAAGAGTCGTACACGGGTGAACATCGGGAAAGCTTTTTCCGAATGGCGAGAGCTAAAAGAGAAAGAAGGCTGCAAGACTGACGCGGACCTCGCGTTTCTGCTGATGCGATTGTAATGGTTACTCTCTCTCTCTGTGTGCATGTTCATATTTTCACTGTGTTAAAGCCGGGCATACACTGTACGAGTTTTTCAGTCGTGGTACTTATATACATCTCCACCTGTGCGACGGAACCGCGGGGATTAAAAGTTCACCGCTCATCTGTGTGCTGATCTGTGTTTTCAAACTGTACCGCGCGACCCTCGGACGCGGCTCGGGAGGCACCGGGCGTCGGGGGGAACGGAGGGGAGAGAGGAAAGACGAGATGCCCCGGCGGCCACGCGGCATACGGAAACAGACGGCCAGCGCGTCGCGCGGACCGGGACCCTCACCCTCCCCAACCCCCCCGCGAGCCGACGTCCGGGCCTAGCGGGTCCCGGGCCAGGTGGAGGTCGCTTTGGGGACGCCCGCTCCCCTCACTCCACTGGCGGGGACGGAGAGGAGGGGAGGGCGCTCCCTCGTAGCTCTGCTTGAACAGCAGGATGGTGATTCGTTGCGTTCGCCTGTCTGCTACGCTCAAAACAACCGCGCCTGGCTTGACGGAGAAACCAGGAGAACAGCTGAGCATCTTTACGACAGTGCACTTTTACTTTCACCCTCTGGGGGGAGCCTCGCTGGAAAATCAACCCCGGTTGCATAGTATACCTTTAACGCACAGTTTACTGAGTGTATATAGCTTCTGTATATATATCCATTTTATTTATTTTTTTATTTAATTTTTTGTCTGCACCATCAACACCAAGTCAAATTCCTAGTAAGTGCAAACCTACTTGGCAATAAACTTGATTCTGATTTCTATTTATTCACTGGAGTGCTAATAGCCCGCTGTTAGAACGAGTCGCTTTGAAGCCACCAGCCGCCATATTGGTACTCCCTATTTCCCCCCAGTAACTAGGGAATACGTGCGCTACAGCATCAAACAACGATGATTTTCTCATGTTCAGGGGGGGCTTAAGACGTTTAAAATGTCAATGCCATATACTTTTTATGTACCAAAACTATCAAGCACTGAGAAAGTCATGTGCTGAAATATTTTGCATGTTATTTATTTATTTATTATATATATATATATATATATATATATATATATATATATATATATATATATATATATATATATATATATATATGTATACACACATATATATATATATAATATATATAACATGCAAAATATTTCATAATTTCCTAGTACTTGATGCTGTTAGTTCATCCACTGACTGTAAAGTTACCTGTGAAAATTACCTGTGATTTTACCTGTGAAAATTACCTGCGCCAGGGCTTGCGGTGTCGCAGCCCCTCTGTGTGTCGCACTGATGGTGTTGGATGCCTGCTGGGGAAGAAATGTCTCTGAGCGCCCATCATCTAACTTGCTACCATCCATTTCCCCTGCTTAATCTCACCGGCAGGAAATTCGGGTAATTACAAAGAATTTGTCACAAGAAAATGTAGGCAATTGGTACGCTCGACTATGAAGGGTGGATACAATGTTCGCAGATGGTCCGCGCACCTCATAGTATGCCAACAGTACGCCCAAGTATGCGGGAGCCTTAAGTTCTCTCAGAACTCCCTACTGCAGCTTTACATACATTTTTTTGTATACTTGGAGTCTTGAGTGGTGCAGAAAAGTGGAATTTAGTCTCCTGAGGCGCTATCTGCATAATCTGTTTGGGTCATATTTTTCAACCTGTTCATTTTTTTCTGTTTTCCATAATGTTTTTATATATAACAATTATATCACAGTATTTGCTGCAGAACTACTAAACAAAGTCAATGATTTACGGCTTAGCAATTTTGTGAATCTGGAATTTACATTTTTTTTTTCGGAAATTTTGTAGTCCAAGCTTAGGGGATGCCAAAGCTACATGTGGACAAATAAAACATTTCTGTGGTTGCGTGTATTAACCCACACAATTCATAACAATTCATCCCCCAGCACACTACAAAAATGGCTGAACAGGGTGGAGGGGAACGCTCTGCGACCTGGAGGTGAGCCAGGTGTAGTGCCTCCTTTAGATCAAAACAGAACGCACCAAAACAAGTTGCCCTGAGACGCACCTCAGAACAGGTGCACAAGATGGGCTGTGGGGCAACAATAAAGAGGAGTTCAGACCAAAGCATTGAAGTTTCACATTTTTAAATGTCAAATGGAAGTATTTAAAAGTCTATGTCTCCTTTAGGTCCTAAACTTATAAATTAAAGTCATGATTGAACACATCATTTAATGGCAATGAATTTTGAAATGCAGCCAATCCAGTCTGACAACAACTAACTACCTGGGTATCCAGTGTTTCTTGGTAGTTAGGTGTTTGAAGGTGTTTAAGTTAATATATAACCAGAGAAAATGCCTTCTGATACTCATGATCTGCTTCACGCTATCTCTCATTGCATCGTTTCTCCACTTGGTGGCAGAAACTTCATAAATATTTGATCTCTGAGAGGCAACCTACAACACCGGGTTCCTACACCTTTCATATTTAAAGGAGAAGTCCGGTCAAAATCAGAATTCAAACTGCTGAAAGTACTTTAAATATAAAACTACTACATACTGTGCAAAAAATTATACGTTTTTTTAATTAATAATAATTCTCATTTAATCATGTTTATGTGGAGGAATCCATCTTGGTCAAGAATAGTACTGTCACCTCCCATTTTTTTACGTCACTCGGCGGACCCGCTGTTGAGCAAGTTTCAACGCTCTGTTTGTCACGGCGCACTATTTTCCAAGATCAAACTCAGTCGGGTCCTACAGTATATATCTATACACGCGTGTGTGTGTGTGTGTTTGTGTGTGTGTGTACGCGCTCCGCGCAGCACGGCTTTGCATCTAACAGACGGGGTTTCAGTTTCAGTTTGCAGCAGAGCGCGCGCACACACACACAGACACACAGCGGAGGAGAGATCGCTGAAGTGACTTAAGTTAGCTGATTATTATAGTATAAGTATTAAAATATAAGAGCATTCCAGCACATGCTGGGCTGATCACGGCTTTGCACCGGCGCTGCAGCTGAGCGCGCACACACACACACACACACACACACACACACACACACACACACACACACACACACACACACACAGCGGAGGAGAGATCGCTGAAGTGACTGTGTTGAAATAAGCAATGTTTTTTCCTCTTTTACCAGTTGTGTTGGAACATCCGATGGCCATGCACGTGGGCATTGTTGCTTCAGCAATAGCTCTTGGGAATGTCAGCGGTGAAGTCCTCTGGAAATCCGAAATAATTATTGATGATCGCAGCTGTGTAGAACGGCTCCTATTGACTTTGCATGGAAAGCGGAGAGAAATGCTGTCGCCGCTTCCGCTCTTCCACGTCGCAGGATGTGATGTCAAACGCCCCTTACTGCCCATATTTGGGCAGTCATGTCAGCCCCCATACACAGTGATTCAGACGACAATTTATGTTTTTATTTTCTTATTGATTAAAGATAAGTTCATTAAATAACCACAAATGTATTAGTTTTAGTTATAGCTAATGATACCCTGATTTTTCCTTGTTGACCGGACTTCCCCTTTAAGAATGTTTTCCCTGTTTTCTTGGATTCATGTTCTATATCATAGGTTTTGGGTCTTAAAATTTGATTCTCGATAAAAACTTGATTTCATGCCCCAACAACCCTACCCTCTCAGTAAGGTCTGTAATTAGTTTATGCAGACCCACTAGAGCCCTGCTTTTCTTTTAACTTAGCATATTCTAATAATTTACGAGACTACTGACATCATTTGTTTACCAATCTATTTTTATTTGCACCAATCAGTTTAGTCTTGTTTGTAAGCATTATTGACTTCCATCTGTTAAATTACTGTGCAATTCAAGAGCATGCAGGCAGTACTGAAAGCAAAGCTTACTAAGCTTGTAACCAACCTACTTGCCTGTCTGAGAACTGAAGATAAGAATGCCTGAAGTAAAAAAAAACACTATCCATTTTCCCCTGAGCCTTTCCACATACTGGTAAATTTCCATCAATTATCATGTATTTAATTAGAATTTATATTAGAGAACAATACAAAGTAGTATGAATTGTGAAGAGGAAGGAAAATGAGACCTATTATGTTTTTTTTGTTTTTTTTTTACAATTAGAAATCTGAAAAGTATGTAATGCATTTGTATTCAAACCCCCAAAGTCAATAGTTTATAGAACCACCTTTTACTTGAATAGAAGATGTGGGTCTTTTGGTTATGTCTCTGCCAATTCTGCACATAAAGATGAAAGTTTTCTCTCATTGTTCATTGTAAAATAGCTTAATCTAAATAAATGGAGGGTATCTATCACCAAACCTTTAAGATTATTTCTGTAATTCCAAATTCGATTTAAACCTGGACTTTGACTAGACCATTTAAATCCAGTAATATGCTTTGATCCATTGCAGCTCCAGCTTTATGTTTGGGTTTGTTGTCTTGCTGGAAGGTGAACCTCTGCCCCAGTCTCAAGCCTTTTGCCACATCTAACATATTTTTTTCCAGGACTACCCCAGTATAACCCCTAATATAGCTTACACTGTAATACAAATAGTTTTCCTACCAGCTAGATACTGTGCATAATTATATTTCCATTTGATATATATATATAAACAAAATTGATATATAAAAAAAACATCTTTATATATATATATATATATATATATATATATATATATATATATATATATATATATATATATATATATATATATATATAACAGCAAAATTGTTGGCACCCCTCTGTTAATGAAAAATCAGAAAATTCCACAATAGTCACTGAAACAACTTGAAACTGACAAAAGTAATAATAAACAAAATTTACAGAAAATTAACCAATGAAAATCAGACAATCGATTTCACTTTCCTCGGGCTTTGGTTCCCTCATGCCACCAAGTACTTTGCTCTGCTTTCCTGGGATTTGTTGAGGGCGCAGGACTGCTTACAGCAAGAAAACTGTGTGCCACAAGGGTGGAGTAAGGAGACGAGGAGTTCACAAACCCATTGATTTATAACCATAATTTTGTAGTGAATTGGGATGGACCCAAGGACAAACCGAAAACAGGTCAGTAAAACTTGAACAGTTTTTATTAAAGGGCGGCAATGATTCCCGGTTAGTGCAGCCCGCACTCGGCGCCTGGCGGCTCCTGAAGACAGAGTGGTTGGTTAGTGACCAACAGCGGCTGGCAGGAATGTGAGTTAGAAGCTGGGTCACTAACCTGGCCACGGGAAGGCTCGACTGGACACAGTCCTGGTTTCAGGAAACGACGGAGTCCGTGCTGGGATAATCCAAGGTTCTTTGTCCAGGTACTGTCCGAGTCTTGACGAGGGGGAGATCCGTTTAATCCAGCAGAGGTATCCAATGGAGAATCCAAGGGAGGTTCCAGGTCCAGGTCCGAAATCCAAAAAGCACTGACAGTTAAAGGGGCGGGCAAACTCCGTTACTTACAGGCAGGCTGGGTCAGAAACACGGGTAGGCAGTCCAGGTCACTGAGGCTGACGAGCAGGACTCAGGCGGGCAGACAAAATCCAGAGAGGGGTCAGACTGGCTAAAAAAACAGGGGCAAAAACAGATCAAGATTCAGACAGGCAGACGGGTGTTCAGAAAAAGGGCTGGAAGTTCTCACCGTTAGGCTTGAGATGTTCTGGCACTGGAGGCTTAGACTTAGACTTAGACTTAGACTTAGACTTTCTTTATTGTCATTTTGTATACACAGAGTGGATACAGAACGAAATTTCGTTTTCACACAGCTCAGAAAGATTGCAGTAACTCTACAGGATACCTTGCGGTGAATTACAGTACAGGATAAAGTGCAGTGATAAATCGCAGTCACTTACAGGATAAGTTTCAATTGACTTCCGGATAAAGTGCAGCAGTGAACAGTAGGCAGTTGAAATGTAAACAGTGTAAAACAAATGTAAACAAATATGCAGTAAGGTGCAGCAATGATTTAAAAGTAGACAGTTGCATTGTACACAGTTTTGCAGTACGTTTCCCGGTAAGGTGCAGCAGCAATTTTGCAGGATATAATACAATGTGCAAGTGTGCAAATGTGCAAATCAGCGAATCGAATGTGGTACACAGTCCGTTTTTATACTTTAGCAGTTCAGCAGTTCAACAGTCTGATGGCAGCAGGGAAAAAGCTTTTGCAGGACCTAGTGGACCTGCAGCGGATGCTGCGAAACCTCTTTCCAGAGGGCAGCAGGGAGAATAGTCTGTGGTGGGGGTGTGAGGGGTCCCTGATGATGTTACGGGCTCGAGACACACAGCGCTGCGATGGAATGTCTTTTATGGAGGGAAGAGGAGCCCCGATGATCCCTTCTGCTGTCCTCACCACTCTCCTCACGTTCTTCCAGTCGGAGGCACTGCAGCCTCCACACCACACAGAGAGACAGCTGGTCAGAATACTCTCTATGGTGCTTCTATAGAAGGTCGTGAGGATGGGCGGGGGCAGGTGGGCTCTCCTCATCGTCCGCAGAAAGTACAGTCGCTTTTGTGCCCTCTTCACCAGTGACGTGGTGTTCACAGTCCAGGTGAGGTTGTCCGTGATGTGCACCCCCAGGAACTTGGTGCTGCTGACCACCTCCACCGCTGAGTTGTTGATGAGCAGTGGAGCATGGTGAGGCCGGTTTTTCCTGAAGTCGACGATGATCTCCTTTGTCTTCTCCACGTTCAGGATCAGGCTGTTGTCTCTGCACCAGCCCACCAGCTGCTCCACCTCCTCTCTGTAGTCCTGGTCGTTGTCGTCTCTGATCAGGCCCACCACCGTTGTGTCGTCTGCAAACTTCACGATGTGATTGGTGGTGAACCTGGGGACGCAGTCGTGTGTCATCAGGGTGAACAGCAGGGGGCTCAGGACGCAGCCCTGAGGGGAGCCCGTGCTGAGGGTGATGACATCAGAGGTGTTCTGTCCGACCCGGACTGACTGAGGTCTGTTGGTGAGGAAGTCTAGCAGCCAGTTTCGTAGGGGTGTGTTGAAGCCCAGATGCTCCAGTTTTGCCACCAGATGTTGTGGGATGATGGTGTTGAACGCTGAACTGAAGTCCAGGAACAGCATCCACACGTGCGTGTTCTTTTCCTCCAGGTGTGCCAGGCTCAGGTGAAGAGCAGAGAAGATGGCGTCCTCAGTGGAGCGGTTCCGTCGGTAGGCAAACTGGAACTGGTCGAGTGTTGGGGGGAGACTGGAGACGATGTGTTCCTTTACCAGCCTTTCAAAGCACTTCATCATGATGGGAGTCAGTGCAACAGGCCGGTAGTCGTTGAAACAGGTGACTTGAGGTTTCTTTGGCACCGGAATGATGGAGGCAGACTTGAAGCATGCTGGCACTATGGCTTGGTCCAGCGAGGTGTTAAAAATGTCTGTGAGGACACCAGCCAGCTGACCTGCACACTCCTTGAGCACCTGCCCAGGTATGTTGTCGGGGCCTGGGGCCTTCCGCGGGTTGACTCTCCTCAGAGTCTTCCACACGTCGGCGGTGTCAAGGCAGAGGACCTCCTCTTCCTGATGGGGAACAGCCTTCACTGCTGGAGTGCTGTTCAGTGCCTCAAACCTCCCAAAGAAGTTATTTAGTCCATTGAGGAAGTCAGCATCAACTTCACCCACCGGGGGGGGGGGGGGGGGGGGTGTTGTATTCAGTGATCGCCCGGATGCCTTTCCACATGCTCCTGGTGTTGCTGGCGTCATGGAAAAGCTCCTGGATTTTCTGACTGTGGTTCCGCTTTGCTAGCCTGATGGCACGGTTCAGGTTGGCTCTCGCTGTCCTCAGTGCCTCCTTGTCACCAGACTTGAAGGCTGAGTTCCGTGCTTTTAGCGCTTGACGGACCTCCGCAGTAATCCAGGGTCGTTGGTTGGCTCGGGTGATGATGGTCTTGGTGGTGCTGACGTCCTCAATGCATTTGTTGATGTAGGCTGACACAGTCATGGCGTACTCATCAATGTTGATCTTGTCCTCATAAGTTGCAGCAGCTTTGAACATGTTCCAGTCAGAGCACTCAAAACAGTCCTGGAGCGCCTCCATTGCTCCCTCAGTCCACACTCTCACCTGCCTCGCTGTTGGTTTTGCTCTGATCAGCAGGGGCCTGTATTCTGGGAATAGCATCACGGAAAGGTGATCTGAAGAGCCCAGGTGGGGGCGGGGGGCTGCTCTGAATGCTCCTTTTATATTTGTGTAGACTAAGTCTAGAGTGTTCTCTCCCCGAGTTGCAAAATCCACGTGTTGGTAAAAATGAGGGAGAACAGTTTTCATATTTGCCTGGTTAAAATCCCCAGATTGCAGCTCAGAGATAGTCCGATAGAGAACACCCATAGCATCTTTAGTATTAGCGCTGGGAGGGACGTAAACCGCTGCGATGATAACAACAGTAAACTCTCTAGGCAGATAACAAGGTCTGCAGCTAACAGTCAGAAGCTCAATGTCCGGAGAGCAGAAACTTGTGACTAATCTAGCATTTTTACACCAGGTGTTATTAATGTAAACGCAGAGTCCTCCACCTCGGGTCTTACCGCAGAGTTCTGTTTGTCTGTCGGCGCGGAAAGTAGCGAGCCCCTCCAGGCTAACGGCGTTGTCCGGGAATGATGAGGTGAGCCATGTTTCGGTCAGAATGAGAGCGCAGCAGTCCCTGAGCTCCCTCTTTGCAGAGAGCTCGAGTTGTAAGTGGTCCATTTTGTTGTCCAGTGAGCGAACGTTGGAAAGCCAGATGGATGGTAGCCGCGGTCTGAATGGGTTAGCCTTTAGCCTCGCTGCTAAGCCTCCTCGGCAACCGCGCTTCTTCGGCCGGCTACACCGCTTTCGCGTCGCTCTCCACCGGCGTGAGCTGCTCGTCGAGGCCGCCGCTTCACAGGCCTCCGGGGCTGGTCTCCGTAGGACGCCACAGTCACGTAAGCAGTCAAGCGTGGTATTTAAAAGTCCAAAAACACAACTTGATCGTAACTCCAACAGGCGCTCGCGGTCAAGTACTGATCGGCTGGGTAGATGAGTGCTTTCCAGCGAGTTTGGCGGCATTTTTATGCATTTTTATGCAAAAAGTCCGCGAGTTGGTACAGGAGCTGTGTTCGGCTGCTGCCGCCAGGGGCGCCGCCGTCTGTGAGGAACAGAGCTTTTAAGCAGGTAGGGCGGAGACAGAACAGGTGCACTGATTGCAATTAGCCGCCCCAGTGCCAGGAACGTTACAAATTTATCACAAAAAGTTGTTTTAAGATAATTTTAGGCGACAAAGCACACTTCAAAAATTCATCTGTGCAGTCAGTTCCTCAGGATTATGAGCAAATCTTTTTTTCGGCTCGGACTTGTCAGGAGCGGCAGAGACCCACTGACAGGCTGATCTTGCTGGGCAGGCTGCAGGGTTATTAGCCAGCCAGATAGTCTGTGATTTCCCGCAGACTGGATCTGTTCGTCATGGCTGAAAAGTCATATAAAACGTTTACTAACATCTACACATAACAGATATCACATGTGAAAATCTTGGCAAGATGTTTTCAGCATTCTAAGTTAATTGTAAACTTTTTACCACAGTTCTGTAATTAGACTGATAGTTTAGTACTAATGATCAAACGGAGGACGTTCATTTTCCTTGTGCACAGACAACACACGTTTCCCTTAGACTGACTTTTCATCTAATCCTAAATTGGTTTACAAACCCCAGATGTGCGCAATTTATTTAATAACCTAAATCAGATCGGAACAAGCTGGCTCTGCTTTTTTTGGTCGGCAGAAGAATCTGCTAAGCGCGTATATCCTATAACCCTATAAAAATACATTTTCTTCCATTAAAAGTCTGTGGTATGGTCCTGAAAAATCCCCCTGGTTGTTCTTCCCGTGGATGAAGCAAAACCCTACTCCTAAAGCTCTAAATTGTAAGTCCGTGAGGCAAAGTTTGGATCAGACAGATTAGTCTGTCTGCTCCCCGCTCTGCCACCCCACTGTGGTCCTTGAGCACGCAGGGATCAGCTGTGCTTTATTTTCATTTATTTATACCAACAGGAGTAGAATAGAATAAATAGTGGCAGATCTGAACTGATAGGATAAGGTAGGATCTGTGTAAAAGGGGTTAAGGAGGTGTAACGCCACCAGCAGTGTCATGATTTCGGCACTGTTTCCTGGTCTAATCTCTCATGTCACACACCTGTTTAGCTCCGCCCATTCCTCATCACTTCAGATCTGTTCCACCTGCTCTCACTAGTATATAACCAGCTCTAAGACCAGACAACAGTGCCAGTTTATTTCAAGCATTTTGTGAGACTTATTCCAGCGTTTGTTCTGTTTACCTTATCCCGACCTGATTGCCTCTCGACCTCTGAGCCTGCCTGTTCCCGTCTGATTCTGTTTGCCCGATCTGATTCCTGTCTTCTGCCTGACCCGACTACCTGCTGGATCTCTGCCCTCTCTGTACCGACCGGATTAGTTTCCTGATTACCGAGCTTTCCTGCCCTCGTTCAGTCTGTCTGCTGATCTGTGTATCGAACCTGGAACTGTGACCCGACTCCGTCCTGGATTGTCCTTCGGCACCTCACTGGCTCTCTGATCTCCTGGCTCCGACCTTCGACCACGTCCCCGACTTCGTCTTTGGATTCGCTCTACGGCTCATCCTGCTCACGTTCGCCCTCACGGTTCTGATCTCCTGCCTGTCCGACTTCCAATACACCTGCCTCTGGGACTCTATGAGCGGCAACCGCCGCGCCGGATTGGCGACCCGCCAGCTGGAATCTACTGGATCTGAACTGGACATTAAGACCAGGATAGTGACCGACACGTTTGTGTGCAAACACTTTCAGACGAGCGTGGTCACTAACCTGTTATCTCCTCCTGCAGAGGCTTCCGCTGTAGACGCTGACGCCTCCCGCGCCGCGTCTGATCTTAATAAACTGTTAAACCCTAACTGTTTGTCTGCCTTGAATACTGGGTCCACCTGTTCTGAGCCTAATAGAATAAACTGGCCACCCATGGTCAGATAAACAGTGGCGTGCCGGCGTAGAGAACTCAGTTTCTCAACTCGAGTCAGGCGTAAGGGAGATTCTTGCTCACCTACGCAGCTCAGCTGCTTCTGCGCCGACACTTCCGCCTACGTCACCCGCTGTTGCTGCGTCATCTGTTGCTAGGTCGGTTTGTCAGGAGCCGCGGCTGTCATCTCCCAAATTATTTAGAGGTGATCCAGATCAGTGTCGGGCTTTTCTTACACAGTGCGAAATTCATTTTGAACTGCAGCCTTCGGCATACCCCACTGATCGTGCTAAAGTAGCATATATTATTTCTCTACTTGCTGGAAAGACTAAGCTCTGGGGAGCTTCTCAGTGGCAGAATAATTCTAACTTGTGTGACTCATACAGGGATTTTTCTCGGGAACTGGTCCGTGTATTTAGTCCTGTTCTTCCCTTTCGAGAGGCTACGAGGGGGCTATTTGCACTCAGGCAGGGGGATAGATCTGTGGCCGATTACATCATTGACTTTCATCTTATAGCATCTGAGAGTACCTGGAATGAAGACACCCTCATGGACGTATTCATTATGGGGCTCAACGAGAAAATCAAGGACGAGCTTTCGACTCGCGACTACCTGCAGACACTTAAAGAGCTGGAGGACCTGGCGACCCGCTTAGATCTGCGCATAATGGAACGTCAGCGAGAACGCAGGTTTTTGACGTCAGTTCATCCTCGAACCACCTCCTCTGTTCCTACTGCAGCATCGGTTCCTGTTCGGGCTCCGGATTCCGAGCCTTTGCAGCTGGGACGGCCCCGTCTGACACCACAAGAAAGGAGCAGACGTCACCAGCTCAACCTCTGTCTGTACTGCGGCGGTCAGGGTCACCGCGTCCGATCATGTCCGTTAAAAGGGACAGGTTCAGTAGAGGAGGGGAGAACTCTGCTGAGCTGCACTGGACTCTCTGTCTCCCCGGATCTGAAGTTCCCGGTGACTATCTTGGTTAATGCCAAGAGCCACAATCTGTCAGCATTTGTGGACTCAGGAGCTGATAGTGAGTTCATGGATGAGGGGCTCGCTAGGCAATTAGGTATCAGACTTTTCCCTTCGCCGGCCTCTCACAAGGTGATAGCCTTAGATGGTCATCAAATCAACCAGTCTAGCTCAGTTTCTGAAACTATTGAGCTAGTTGTGGCAGGTAATCATATTGAAAGATTGTCTTTTCTGATAATTGATTCACCTCAGGTCCCCATAGTTCTGTGGTATACCTGGCTTCGTAAGCACAACCCCCAGATTGATTGGCAAAAGTTGGAGGTGTTTGGTTGGGCTACATCCTGTTCAGGTTCTTGTTTGCGCTCTGCTCAGCCCAGTCATAAGGTGGGGAATGAGATTGAAGAGGTTTATCCAGACCTCTCCAGGGTCCCGGAGGAGTACCACGACCTTAGGGAGGTTTTTAACAAGTGTAAGGCTACTGCCTTACCTCCTCACCGGCCATATGACTGTAGCATAAGTCTGCTGCCTGGGACGATGCCTCCTAGGGGTAGGTTATATTCCCTGTCTGTTCCAGAGTCCCAGGCAATGCAAAGTTACATTTCTGACTCACTGAAGGTGGGCATTATCCGTCCTTCTTCCTCCCCAGCCGGTGCAGGGTTCTTTTTTGTGGGAAAAAAGGATGGTTCTCTCAGACCATGCATTGATTATAGGGGCCTTAATGAGATTACAGTTAAGAACCGATACCCCATTCCTCTGATTAACTCTGCATTTGACCAGATTCAGGGGGCTAACATTTTTACCAAGTTAGACCTCCGTAATGCCTACCATTTGCTACGTATTCGAGAGGGGGATGAGTGGAAGACGGCGTTTAATATGCCCACCGAACATTATGAGTACTTAGTAATGCCTTTTGGACTCACTAATGCTCCAGCAGTATTTCAACATCTCGTTAATGAGGTACTCAGGGATATGGTGGGTCAGTTTGTGTTTGTGTACCTAGATGATATTATCATCTATTCCCCTGATCTGGAGACCCACAAAAGCCACGTTCGGTCCGTGTTATTACGTCTGTTGCAAAACCAGTTGTTTGTCAAGGCTGAAAAGTATGAGCTTCACGCGTCCACAATGTCTTTTTTGGGTTTTGTGGTGTCCCCTGGTCACATCGCTATGGATGCGGCTAAGGTCAGTGCTGTCACTGAGTGGTGGGTTCCCAAGGATCGTAAACAGTTGCAAAGATTCTTGGGATTTGCTAATTTCTACAGGAGGTTTATCAGGAACTATAGTTCGGTGGCTTCATCCCTTCACGCCCTCACCTCGTCCAAGAATAAGTTCTGTTGGAATGAACAAGCAGATAAGGCCTTCCAGAAACTCAAGGACTTGTTTACTTCTGCGCCTGTTCTGATCTCTCCGGATCCAGAGAAACAGTTTACGGCGGAGGTGGATGCTTCCAGTACTGGAGTTGGGGCCGTTCTCAGTCAGGAGGCTGGGGATGGTAAGATGCACCCCTGTGCCTTTTTCTCCAAGGGACTCTCTAGTGCTCAGAGAAACTATGATGTTAAAGATCAGGAACTGTTGGCAGTCAAGTTAGCGCTAGAGGAATGGAGACATTGGCTTGAGGGGTCCAAGGTCCCCTTCTTGGTGTGGACTGATCATAAGAACCTTGAGTACCTGAAATCAGCCAAGAGACTGAACCCTAGGCAGGCGAGGTGGGGACTATTTTTTGGACGATTTAACTTTTCTTACAGACCCGGGACCAAGAATGTAAAGCCAGATGCACTCTCTCGGATGTTCAAGGCGGACGAGGAGATTACCGGTGGTGCGGAGGGTTTTATTCTACCTAGGTCTGTAAGATGTGCTATCACAATGCTTGACTTAGAGAAAGAAGTGAGGGGGGCCGTTCCCTATTTCTAAGATAGTGAACCCGGTGGCTGTCCGCCTCCAGCTTCCTCGCACCATGAAAATACACCCCACTTTTCATGTGTCCCGGGTCAAACCTGTTAACACCTCTAGATTCGTGCCCGCCTCCAGACCCCCGCCTCCCACCCGACGCATCGACGGTGATCCTGTGTACACCGTCAACCGGATTCTGAGGTCCAGAAGAAGAGGCAGGGGGTTGCAATACTTGGTTGATTGGGAGGGGTACGATCCAGAGGAGAGATCTTGGATCCCTGCCAGGTTCATTTTGGACAAGACTCTTATTACAGCCTTTCATAAGGCCCATCCTGAGCACCCCAAAAGGGCGTCTAGTAGGGGGGGGATTCTGTCATGATTTCGGCACTGTTGCCTGGTCTAATCTCTCATGTCACACACCTGTTTAGCTCCGCCCATTCCTCATCATTTCAGATCTGTTCCACCTGCTCTCACTAGTATATAACCAGCTCTAAGACCAGACAACAGTGTCAGTTTATTTCAAGCATTTTGTGAGACTTATTCCAGCGTTTGTTCTGTTTACCTGATCCCGACCTGATTGCCTCTCGACCTCTGAGCCTGCCTGTTCCCGTCTGATTCTGTTTGCCCGATCTGATTCCTGTCTTCTGCCTGACCCGACTACCTGCTGGATCTCTGCCCTCTCTGTACCAACCGGATTAGTTTCCTGATTACCGAGCTTTCCTGCCCTCGTTCAGTCTGTCTGCTGATCTGTGTATCGAACCTGGAACTGTGACCCGACTCCGTCCTGGATTGTCCTTCGGCACCTCACTGGCTCTCTGATCTCCTGGCTCCGACTTTCGACCACGTCCCCGACTTCGTCTTTGGCTTCGCTCTACGGCTCATCCTGCTCACGTTCGCCCTCACGGTTCTGATCTCCTGCCTGTCCGACTTCCGATACACCTGCCTCTGGGACTCTATGAGCGGCAACCGCCGCGCCGGATTGGCGAACCGCCAGCTGGAATCTACTGGATCTGAACTGGACATTAAGACCAGGTTAGTGACCGACACGTTTGTGTGCAAACACTTTCAGACGAGCATGGTCACTAACCTGTTGTCTCCTCCTGCAGAGGCCTCCGCTGTAGACGCTGACGCCTCCAGCTCCGCGTCTGATCTTAATAAACTGTTAAACCCTAACAGTTTGTCTGCCTCGAATACTGGGTCCACCTGTTCTGAGCCTAACAAACAGAAGTTGTCCATCCTGTTTTATCAAGAGTATGGATGAGTAGCAGGAGTGTTAAAGAAATGTGAATGTAATCATTTTCTTTTTATCAAGGACTGTTCTACTGTTTTAACTTCACACAGGAGAAACAGATGTTTCTCCTAGACAAGGAGTCTCTTGCTATATATCTTAATATTATACCTCTTTGTGTACCAACCCCATGTTGTAAAACCCCCCTTATCTTTTCTTTTGTTTCTTTACACCCATGTTGTGAATTCCTGACTCCTCCTGCCCTTTCTTTGATGTCTGATAATAAAGGCAAAGAGACAGAAGGTAGCCAGCGCAGATGGGGCCGAGACTGTGATGAAGACGGCCTCACGTTTTCTGGCCCTTCTGCCCTCTCTCTTTGAGAAGAGTAAAAACTTGTTTGTGTTAGCTTTCTTTCCAGAATAAAGGGGTTATTTAACTTAACTCTATCAGCTGGCGCCGTGACGCGGTTCCCAACATATCGACTCGCTTGACGGGAGGAGCAACGCGCTGAAAACCACTGCAGGTCTGAGGCAAAGACCTGGTGAAAGTCCCGGGAGTTAATTTCCTCGCTGGGCCAGCGTCGTAGGTTAACTCCTTTCGCCAACCAGAGATTGACAGGATTCCGACCGGGGAGAAAGCCAAACAAATCAAGTAAGTTTTAAAGCGATCGGTTAAAGTCCGTCGTTCAGGGTTACGGGTGATTAAAAGTTCCCCGAAAAGTTAATCGAGAGTTTGAGTCTCTTGAAAAGTGTATTTTAAACGACCGTTAAAGTCCGTCGTTCGGGGTTTAAGTCCCTTTTTACAGGTGTTTAAAATTTCCCCGAGAAAAGTGAAATCGAGAGTTTGAGTCTCTCGAAGCAATACGGTTTAAGTCCGTCGCAGAAGTTAAGGAAATCCAGGTTAAAATCCTGAAAGGTAGATTAAAAAAAAGGGGAAATCCAGGTTAAAGTCCTGAAAGGTAGATAAAAATAAAAAAATAAAAAAGGGGAAATCCAGGTTAAAGTCCTTAAAGGTAGACAAAAAAGAAAAGAAAAAAAAAACAGGATTAAGGTCCTAGAAATCATAGAAACACAACGCAAAAGTAAAATAGGATGGGTTCCAGACAAAGTACAAAGGGAAATCCCAAAGGGGATGAAAAGTTTATGAATCAGATTGATCCAATTAATTTAAAATACTTGGGGAAGTGGAAGAAAAAGTATAATGTAGATGGTGTGTTGAAAGTGAATAAATGGGAAAACGTTGTGTGTCAGCTAGAAACAAGCGCTAGTGCAAAAACAGGAACACAAAAACAGGAAAAAATAAAAGAGCTTGAAATTGCACGCTGTTGATTAAATCAAGCACAAAAAAGACAAGAAATAAAGCAGACCGTAGGCAGAGACAGCCCCGACCAGAAGGAGGGAGTGGGCTGGCCGATGGAGTGGTGCGTCAAAACCCCACTTCATCACCTATTTGGTCCCCTACAAGTTTAGGCTCTAAACAAAAAAGAACCTGCCAGAACACTACTTCAGTAACGCAAACTATGGTCGCAACTGAAGAAAACAGACCACCACCGTATAATCCTTTAAATGCTCCCAAGGATGTTTCAAATCTGTACCCAGACCTGGATCGACTGAGTAAATCAGATCATTCGTTATCTACAGACCAGTCCAAAGGATTGTGTCCTATGGTGCAGGTCGCAAATCCTAACATAGGAGCTCAGCAGCCTCAAACAATCCCAGTTTTCCGTCCGTGGTCGTTAGAGGAAACCAGAAAGACTGTAGAGGGTGTCATTTCTCCACAGGAAGATCCAGAAATATGGACCCAAGACATGGAGGGAATTCATAACTCATTTGGTTTAAATGGAAATGAGTTCGGACAAGCCTTACAGTCGTCAGTGGGAAAACATTGGGAAAAAGCAAGGGCGAATTATACAGGCAGAACCCCACAAGGCGTAATATTTGATCATCAAGCGCAAATGGGGATCGAACAAGGGCAGAAATGGACAGCTCTAGCAAAAGCAGCACGTACAGTTTTCCGCAGGAGAGCGGATTATGGACATTTGGGGTCCTTAAAACAAAAAATAGGGGAAGACGTAGACGAGTTCAAAATACGTTTTGAAAAAGAATATAGGTTTCACAGTGGCATCCCTCCCGCTGACGGAGATAAAACATTATATCAACAACAGCTAAAAAACATGTTGATGGGAGTTTTCCAGCCGCATATCTCTGCGTGGGTTAAAAAACATTTAGTTACACCGGCAACATCTAATGTAACCACAGTTATGGAATATGTGCGTCAAAAAAGAGAAACACGCAAAAAAGGGAGTTGGTGCGTCTGGAGGGGGGACACACATTTTCTGGGCAGATCATATGTGTGATTCAGAAGAAATATTTGCTTTCCAAGCCACCGGACCCTTCAACGGCGTCGAGGAGGTTTCCGAGGGGGCAGGGGCGGTCCTAGCGACCGAGGGGGCTTTCAGCCCAAATAAAAAAATAAATTGAAAAAAATAGATGGAGGATGCAAGAACAATTAGACCATGCCCAGTGGGTGCAGAAACAAGTACAGTTACAGGCCTTGTTATCTCAGAAGAAGGTAAAAAGATAAAGGAGGAAGAAAAAACTCTAGCAGACTACATGAGAGAAATGTTGCAGTCTAAAGAAGTGTCCAATGCAATTTCACTGCCAGAAGAGCCTTTTTCTCCACAGGATCCACAAACAGTGAGACAAGGAGACTGGGTTTTCATCAAAGTCATCAGAAGGAAAAACTGGGCGAGCCCAAGGTGGGAAGGACCATACCAAGTGCTCCTGACCATGCCAACAGCTGTGAAGATCGCTGAAAGACCTTCCTGGATTCACCTCAGCCACTGTAAGTTACAGAGAGTGTTAAATACCAAGGTTGGAACATTGGGGAAGTCCGACTTCAAAGGGGTTTGTTATTTTAGGGCCACTCGTCTCAACGTCGGTGAAGAAATCAACTGATCCCTGTTCTTTAGAGTCCTGGGTAACATTAACATCTCTGCTAACCTAGCAAAAATGGCTGCCATGAAGATTTGGCTGGGAAATCTCCCAGACCATCATCCAGACAACTTGTGGCAGATGTATGTGACGATGTTGGCTGAAGAGAAGAACATGAGTAACTGCTACATATGCTCAGTGATGCCCAAATCCACCAGACAACCCACCCTGTATGCTAAGAGCATGCCGGCAGGAGACGGAACGTGCTTCCTGAGGACAGCCCTTGTACCTGTGTTTGTTTCTGACCACACTATCATCATCTCATCTCAGGCTGTTAAGGACCATCACTCTGCTAATAGGAGGAGAAGAGAGATCAGCTCCAGCTCAGGTTTCCAACCCCATGATCCCATGTGGGGTTCCAACGTTCCCTCTGAACATAAGCATTGGAGCACAGCGAATAAAATAGGACTTTCACTTTTCCCGTGGTTTGGAATTGGTAAATCTATGCTGATGATCGAGACACTGGACTACAGAATAAAAACCCTGGTGAACATGACGATGGACATCAACAAAGGACAAAACAAACAATTAAGTGAGATGCGTTTAAGGGTACTGCAAAACAGACTGGTTTTGGACACGTTAACTGCTAGCCAAGGTGGCGTATGTGTAATGATTGGAACATCCTGCTCTACGTACATTTCTGATGCAAATGAAACTCATATTACTGAAGCTATGTCTGCTTTGAAGAATCTGCAACAAGCAATGTCCCAGGATGCTGTTCCTCTAAGTCAGGGGTGTCAAACGTACGGCCCGCGGGCCGGAACCGGGTCAGAGGTGAACTCCTCCGTCTTGTTGCTGCTAATGCTAGCCGTGCTAGTGCTGCCGTTTTTCCTAAATTACTGAAGGATATTGTTGAATCAAGTCCAATTAACCCAGACGAAGGATTCCATTGCTTGTTTTCTGGCAACCACTCGACGGTGAGTCGTTTATTTTAATGTCGCTTTTATATTATAGTATAAATGCGGTTGGCTACACGCCCGCTTAAAATATATGTATTGACATCTTAAAAATGGTCTTATCGCTTAAAAGATCATTCTCTTTTTGTTAATTTTGTGGCCGAATAGAAGAGATGTTCTCAAAGCCTTAAATAAGCCCTTTGATTTTTCTAAATTTTGTCTTTTAAGGATAATTTTAAGTTACTTTTCATTAAATTTGTCAATGGCCTATGGTAATCTGGATGGATGGCAGGGGAACCCTGTTTAACTGCTATTTTTTGTTTTTATTTATAACCTTGTTTAGGTCAGGGTTTTTCCCCCTGTTCCGACCCAGGATGGGAGCTACCTGATGACCGCAGCTGTGCGGTAGGATTTAATTGAACCGGGCTATTTCATTTAAAATCTATGATCGCTAAAACTATGGGAAATATGTTTCAATATCAAATGCTTTCACAAATCCCTCTTGAAGAAATACAACTCTTTTAAGTTTAAGTTTTCCCATGTTAAATGCTTAACAAAATGACAGTCTCATTAAAAATGCAAAATGCAAGAAATGAGTACTCGAAGTAGGTTAAGTTAAGCTCCAATTGTAAATAAAATGATTAAAAGGAGGGATATGTTAAAGAAATGTGAATGTAATCATTTTCTTTTTTATCAAGGACTGTTCTACTGTTTTAACTTCACACAGGAGAAACAGATGTTTCTCCTAGACAAGGAGTGTCTTGCTATATATCTTAATCTTATACCTCTTTGTGTACCAACCCTATGTTGTAAAAACCCCCTTATCTTTTCTTTTGTTTCTTTACACCCATGTTGTGAATTCCTGACTCCTCCTGCCCTTTCTTTGATGTCTGATAATAAAGGCAAAGGGGTTATTAAACTTAACTCTATCAAGGAGGACATAGTTTCTCAGCCTACCTTTGTCTGCTTGACCTGTGGTGTCTTTTGTCGCCACTCACTGGACCGAAGTGGTACTGCAGTTTTCCTCACAACTTCCCCAGACGTCACAACCCGTTTTACATAAATGGCTCTTAGCAGATGGAACTCAAGTAAGAGTAAAAAAAAGCATTCAGAAGGTTAGGGTAACAAAAATATAAGCTTATGTCCAAATTCTGTTGTGTATATGTATATATATATATGTATATGTGTGTGTGTGTGTGTGTGTGTGCGATAGGGAATTAATTGCTTATTGTGTCACAAAACAAATCATATTAGTTGTTTAAACAACTTTTTTGATCAATGGTGTTTTTAAAACAGATCAAATAGCTAAATGTTTATTTGATCTGTGATTAGACATACATAATTTCCTTTGATCAAAATCCACCAAACTGAAATGTATGAAGGTTTTATTGTTCCAGAAGTATTTGTGGCTTGTAAGCATGAATTTGAAGTTGTAGAGAGAGTTTCATTCCAAATTTTTTATTTGTAGAATTAAAAATCAATTAAAGTGCTGTATAACACACCCTCACATAATGTTTCTTTTTATAAGAATTTAGAAAAAATTTTCAAATATTTAAATGTTCGATTTGAATCTGTTTTTCTTGGTGATTTTAATATCAATTGGTTAGAGAAAAGTCGAAGAACAAAACTAAAGAGACTGTTGACAAAATACAATCTTCATCAGATTATTAAAGGTCCAACAAGGATCACACGAGCAAGTAAAACTATGATTGATCTGATAGTCACCAACAGACCAGAGAGAATTATCAGAACTTATAATTTATTAACAGGGGTTTCGGATCATAATATGATCATGGTTGTACGGAAACTCACTAAACAGCGTTTACCTAAATTTATGAACAAAAGTAAATCGGGGAATTGGGCATCCCAAAAAATAAGTTGACACAAGTTCAAAATGATTTATACAACTTAGACTGGAATAATGTCTTGGAATCGAACGATCTCGAAAACTGTTGTAGCTCCTTGATGAAAATCCTAACAATTCTGATTGAGAAATACAGTAAGACATTTAAGGATATGCAACGTAAAGCTTTCTTACCTTGGCTGAACAAGAATATTCGTCAGTTAATGAAAAAAAGAGACTTTGCATTGAAAAAATCTTTGCTCTCTAAAACTAATATTGACTTGTTAAACTTTGAAGGATTGAGAAATACAGTGGTCAGAGAATTGCGTAAAGCAAAGACAGCTTATTTTATGCAATTGATTGAAGAATCGGAAGGAAATAGTGCATCTCTTTGGAAGCATCTCAATAGCCTTACAAAACTTAAGCCTATTCCACAAAAAACAATAGCTGAGTTGGAAGTGGATGGAGTTATCAGCACTGACAATTCAGCTATTGCAAATGAATTGAACAGATTTTTTATTCAGTCTGTGGAGGGTTTTGCTGAGACTTTTGAACCAGCAACCACCTCGCAGACTTTAAAGTTTGATCAAATAGATTTTTTTCATTTTAAAGAGGTTAGTGAGGAAAAAGTACGTATAACTATTAATAAATTAAATAAATCAAAGACAAAGGATGCATTTGGGTTGGATACTGCATTTGTTAAAACTTATTGCTCTGCCTTAATTAAACCAATAACCCACCTTGTAAATCTCTCCATCAGAGTGGGTAAATTCCCACAAAGTTGGAAACAAGCTATTATTACACCGATTTTCAAGGTTGGAGCAAAGAGCCAAGCAAGCAATTACAGGCCAATCTCAATACTGCCGGTTTTATCTAAAATTTTAGAGAAAGTAATTACAGAACAGTTAGTAGAACATCTTGAAAGTAATAAACTTATAAATTCTAAACAGTTTGGATTTAGAGCAGGGTATTCTACAGAAATGGCTAATTGTTACCTTACCGAGAACATTAAGAGTAAGCTGGACAAGGGTAGTGTTGTGGGAGCAGTGTTCATAGACCTAAAAAAGGCCTTTGACACTTTGAACCACAACATACTCTTGAACAAACTTTCAACCTTCAAACTATCAGAACATACCATTGGTTGGTTTGCTTCATATTTGGAGCATAGAGAGCAACGTGTTAAAATAAACACAGAGCTCTCAAAACCATTACAATCTACAATGGGTGTTCCACAGGGCTCCATTCTGGGGCCTCTGCTCTTTAGTTTATACATAAATGATTTACCTACATGCTGTCAGTCAGCCAACTGCCAAATGTATGCTGACGACACAGTAATTTCTGCAGCAGCTAAGACACCAACTATCGTTGCACAGACCCTTACCAAGGAAATGAAGAGTATATCCATATGGCTTAAAGAAAATCATCTGACGCTTAACGTCAAAAAGACGGTATCTATGTGCTTCTCAATAAGAGGGAAAGCAAAATGTACCATTAAATTAGATCAAGAAGGGATAGAGGAAGTTGAGGAATTTAGATTTTTAGGCATTATTCTGGATTCCCAACTTAAATTTAATAAACACATAAACACAAAGTTTTCTTTTCTTAAGATGATTTTTAAATGCACAAACAATATAGCTCCAGCCGTACTTTGTCCTTTTGTGACAAAAATAAATACACGGAGAGTTAACACTAGGTGTCCGTTCTTCGTACGTTGCATAAAACATCCGAGATCAAATGACACATCCAAGATGATTTCATCCGGCTAATCATGATCCGGCTAATTGGGTTCTTCGAACACACCTGTTGTTTACGATTAGTATGGCTGGATTGAGTTATCCGAGACAACTGCGCGTTCATGCGTTTGTTTAAAAGGGGAAATGTATCGATAGTAGAAACATTGATCAGCAACGCTGCTATTGGCTGTTCAGCATGGCCAAAGAACGCCCACAGTTTTTCTCCCAGGCAGAACAAGAGCTTTTAATGTAAGGTTATGCCGAATTTGAGTCATTAATTAAAACACCTCAAAGTCTACTAAAGCCAGGAGAGAGGGCTGGCAAAAAGCAGCAGACAAATTAATGCGTAAATACTGTCCATGGTAGATGTTTCTATCACTTTCTACAGTATGAATTTTTGCATTTTAATAATCTCATATTTACTTTGTTCTTTTATGTCAGAGCCTCCACAGGACCCACTAGAACATGGGGACAAGTAAAAGTGAAATACAAGAATATTCTACAAAATGGTAGCCTTTAATTATTATACTGTATTTTAAAAAGGCACTTGTTATGTCAAGAGATCCAAATTTCAGTGTCAGTCCTTAGACACGCGAAGTAAAGGACACATGCAAACTGGGATTTTTAACAAAAAATTATTTATCTATAAAAAAATGAAGTTCTTACTTTTCCAAGTCATCCACAGTTTACACGGTAAAACTGTATTGCTCCGTGGCTAGATAATCCATCCATAGTTTTTTCTAATAGAATATACGGCTCGACAGGAAGCAAGCCTTTCAAAGTAAACTAAACTTCACATTAAAATGGCCTGAACAAATCTTCTTACTGAATAGGATAAAAATAAAAAGCAAACAATCATAAATAACTTAAATATTTTAGATGTATGGCTCCAACACCACGTTTTCCTCTTTAAAAGCCACTGTTAAATTATGTGTTTGTCTGTTTATAACAGCCACCAAGAAAATCTCTCTACTGTCGCGCTGCGCTCAAGGATCCTGTCTATTGCGCAACTGAATACGCGATTAATTCGAAAAACTCTGCAAATTATTCTTGCACCTTCCTCAACAGGTTGCAGTCGTAAAAATGGACATGGCTACGGCAGACTTCCCTATCTCCTCCGCTTATACAGCCGTGATCTAATCTTGTTTACATGAAATAAGCCTGCTCTCGAGCAGGCTTAAGCTGGCGCACATGTTGCTATGACAACAAGTGCAGGCTGTCTTTCGAAGAACCAAACGATCCAAGATCATGCCAAATCGTCAACAATGAAATCCTGCTAACTGAGTTAGCGACGTACGAAGAACGGACCCTAGGAGAGCAGCGGGTGGCAACTGTATAGCAGAGGGGCGCAAAACCACTTTTGGACAGTCAAGTTTCTCAGTGATAGGGATCCGTTTTTGGAATGATTTACCAACGGAAATAAAAATAGAAAGGTGAAAAATTGGCTGAAAGAAAATCAAATATGTGAACAATGAGTCATTATGATTATGTAGGATGTGAGGTGTTGTTGTTAGCGCAGGCTAAATATTTGCAACAATATGAAAGGTAGACAGACAACTTCTCTCGTTTTTCATCCGAAAGCATAGAAGCCTTTTTCTCTCTTTTATTTCTCTCTTTCTTCAACAACACTTACACCGAACTTCTCATCAGAGAACAGCACCCCCTAGCGGTGTGGAATAGGTAAGTTATGGTACAGAATACATTCAGTCAGTCATACACATATGTCAACACTCCCACTTATGAGTGACTTGTATCCTATACACTCCTTTTAACAATCAGGGTAAACATAGTTGAATCAGCCTTTTACAGCACATACAGAACTTAACATATTTACAATCCCTCAGATGCTTACACCGAACATGACTTTGGAAAACTTCCTCAGTTTAACCTTTGAGACTGGTTTGGTCATAGCATCTGCTATCATCTCATCTGTAGGACAGTACACAAGTGCCATCTTTCCATCTTTAATGGTTGACCTTATAAAATGGTACTTGATGTCAACATGCTTGCACCTTTGTCTGTATACAGGATTCTTCACAAGTGCAATGGTGCCCTGGTTATCCTCATAAACAGTGGTTTGAACATATTGATAGGAATCCATAGCTTTCAGCAGTTGCTCTAAATAAATACACTCCTGTATTGTTAGAGCTAAAGCCATGTATTCGGCTTCACATGTCGACAAGGCTACTGTAGGTTGCTTTTTGCTTCTCCAAGATACCAGTGAGCTATCTTTACTCATGCTCACGCAGTAACCAGACGTGCTCCGTCTATCACTAGTGTCTGCGCCCCAATCTGCATCACTGTATGCCCGGAGGCCTAAACCATCACTGCTTTTCTTAAAAGTCAGCTGCTTATCAACAGTACCTTTAAGATAACGCAGTACGTGTTTCACTTTCACCCAGTTTTCCTCTGTGGGGTTCGCAAAATGTTGTGAAAGCTTGCTTACCACGAAACAAAGATCAGGTCTCGTACAAGCAGCTAAGTAGATGAGACTACCTACAGCTTCCCTGTATTTCCTCACATCTGTCATCTTAAGCGCACCATCAGCGTAGTCAAGCTTTTGTTCACATGGGGTCTCTCGTGTTCTGCAGTCCTGCATATCAAATCGGTTGAGGATCTTTTCAGCATACCTCTGCTGTGACATTATTACACATTCATCAGTCTGACTGAAGTCTATGCCTAGAAAGTGTTTCAGCCTGCCTAGGTCCTTCATCTTAAACATGTTGGAGAGCATTGACTTCACTTGCTCTAGGCTTCTCATGTTGTTCGTTGCGATTATCAGATCATCCACCCAAATGACTATTATCACCTTCCCTGTGTGCTCTGACTCTTTTGTGTACACACAATGGTCCGCTGGGTTCTGTGTGAAGTTGTCACTTATTAAACATTTATGTAGCATTTCGTTCCAATTTCGACCCGACTGTTTTAAACCATAAATTGACTTCTGTAATTTACATACTAGGTTGTTCCCCAGTCTTTCATAACCTTCAGGTTGATCCATGTAAATGTCTCGGTCTATTGGTGCATGTAAGTATGCTGTCTTCACGTCCATTTGATGTAGTACCAACTTCTCTTGGGCTGCCTTTTGCATGACTACACGCACACTTGTTATATTGGCTGTGGGGGAGAATGTCTCACTATAATCTATTCCCGCTCTCTGGCTGTACCCCTTCGCCACAAATCTGGCTTTGTACTGCTCATGACCATCACCACTCTCCTTAACAGAGTACACCCACCTACCTCCCACTGTTTCTCTGCCCTCTGGCAATTTGGTCAGGGTAAAGGTCTGGTTCTCCTCTAAAGACTGCATCTCCTCGTCCATTGCCCTCTTCCATTTACTTGCCTGTGGAGATGACATAGCCTGTTTGAAGGTCAGTGGTACACCACATACTGCTCGGTAACAATAGTCAACACTGGTGAGTAGACTATCATCATCATCAGTATCTCCCTGAGTAACGTAATCACTAAGATTACTCGGGGGCTTACGATCTCTAGTGGGGTATCTTCTACTCTTGTGGCGTCACCTTGTGGTGCTCCTCGCCATCATCCTCTGGGGATTCTGGACTGTCAGTCTGTACATCTGTGCTCTGAGCACTGGATTGCGGTGAGTCAGTCTTGTCAGTACTTACGATGGGGACAAATCCTAATCCCTGTGTCTGAGTCTCGCTGTCACAAGTGGTTTTAGTGATAAATTTAACCAGCCTGTGTTTCTGCACTTTCCCTTTGTTGGGGTAGTAAACTAGAAAAGCAGGGCTCCCTTTGTCATGCCCTACGAAGAAACCCTTCTCACACTTGGGATCTAGTTTACCTTTATTTTGAACATACGCATAGCACTCTGACCCGAATTTGTGCATATTGGTTACATCGCACTTCTTCCCTGTCAGTGCTGTGTACGGTGTTGTGCCAATGTGCTTGTTAAAGCATCGGTTTCTGGTGTAGGCTGCTTCCTGTACAGCATAAGGCCATAGGCTCTTAGGTAAATTACTGTCAATCAGCTTACACCTTGCCATCTCGAAAAGAGTACGCCCTTCCCTCTCAGCTATCCCATTTTGGTGTGGGGAATAAGGACAGGACGTTTCATGTCTGATTTTGTTCTTTCTCAGGAGTGTCTTAAATTCTCTGTTTGTAAACTCAGTCCCGTTATCTGACCGGATGCACTTCACACTGCCATAAGGCGCTACATCAGCCAGGAACTTTTCAGTAGCCTGTGTGGCATCACTCTTCGTCCTGAGGAAGTATGTAAAAACTACTCCTGTGCATACATCTGTGAAAGATTGCATGTATTTGTAACCATCGATTGAACCATTGGTCACTGGGCCAGCTAGGTCAGTATTTACCAACTCAAGTGGTGTTTTCACCTTGTCCGTTGCATTTCTGTTTCTCGTCTGAGTAAACTTCCCCTCTATGCACACACGACATTCTTTGTCAGGTTTGCGCTTTGCACCTTTAATGTGCATACCTATGGTTACATTTTGCAGTTTCAGTATGTCGTCATAGTTACAATGCCCCATAATCTCGTGCCAGGTTTGGATATCATGGCTAACATTGCACATGTCGTTTTCATCACACTCGGTTTGCAAATAGTACATTCTATCACACACTGGAATGTTAAACTCTGTCCCATCAGGCGCCACAAGAACATTATTACCTTCTTCGAAGATTACCTTGGCACCTTGTGCTGTGGCACATTTCACGGAGAAGAGTTCTTGTGGAAATGAAGGAATGTACAGGGCGTTCTTCAGACTCACTGTACACCTATGTCTGTTGTTGTCCATGAGACATACCTGTGCGTCTCCTCTGCCTTCCGCCAACCCGAACATCCGCCTCCCGTCGGCCAGTTCCATGCTGTGGCTCTCTGGCTTGAATGAGCTATCGAAGGTTTTGAACCGGCTTTTGTCGTTAAGCATGTGGGACGTCGCACCTGTGTCAACGATCAGCCCCTTTTTTTCAGTCTGCCGCTGTTGCGCTGGCTTGCAGGTGTCCCCGGTTTCTGCTCGGAATGTGAAGTCGTCTCTCGCCTCGATCCGTCCTCCACCGCTCGCTGTCCGACCGCCACCGCTGTCGCCACGCCTGCTGCTGCTGTTACTGCCGCCGCCGCCGCTTCTGCTGTCTTCAGCGCGAGCACACTTGGAACTCTGTGCGCGCTCTTTCTTCCTGCAGGTTTTGTCGCTGTGGCTTGTGCTTTTGCAGGGACCGCACCAAATTTTCCTTGTGCATTCATCTTTTCGATGTCCCTTTTCTCCGCATCGCCAGCATGCCATCTCTGTTGAAGATCCGCTGTTCTTTTTCTTAAGTGCTGCGCGGGCTTTTAGCACCCTTTCTCGGCTTCTGGCTCTGCTTCCTCCGACGCCTCGAAGTTTCGTAGCTTCACCTTGAACTCCGTCAATTTCATCTCCGCTGAACTATGAGTCACCATCAGCGTAAATGGTTTGTATTTCTCTGGAAGTCCCCTCATAATCATCGCCATCATCAGCCCCTCACTCGGTGCTTCGCCTGCACCTCTCAGTGCCGTGAAGATCTGTTCCGCCCGGATAATGTACTCTGTTACAGTCTCTGTTTCCGCTTTCTTCAGCGAGGTTAACGTTATGTACATAGAAACAATTCGTGGCCTGCCATTGCCAATGTAGTGCTCTCTCAGCACTTGGAGACTCTCGCGTCCTTTGTTTTTAAAGTCTCTGAATATCAGTCCCAAACTGACGTTGTCCAGTAATGGCGCTAACGCACAGTAAGCATCAGCATTTCGCTTCTCGTCCTCGGCTTGTTGTTCCGCCGTCAGCGGTCTACCTGGCTCGTTCAGAATAGTCTCTTTTAATCCGACACGGTGCATACAATTCAATTCAATTCAATTCAATTTTATTTATATAGCGCCAAATCATGAAACATGTCATCTCAAGGCACAGCATCCGTTCTTCCCAGAGCTCATATTCTTCGGCCTTGCCGTCAAACATCGGCCACTTTGCCTTTTGTTGCGCCATAGCTAGCTACCACCTTTTCGTCGTCACGCTTTCCGTTGTTGTAGCTTTGCTTGTCTTCGTTACTGCTTTCCGTTGTTGCAACTATTTGTCGTCCTCCTGGGCCCATAACCTGTTAGCGCAGGCTAAATATTTGCAACAATATGAAAGGTAGACAGACAACTTCTCTCGTTTTTCATCCGAAAGCATAGAAGCCTTTTTCTCTCTTTTATTTCTCTCTTTCTTCAACAACACTTACACCGAACTTCTCATCAGAGAACAGCACCCCCTAGCGGTGTGGAATAGGTAAGTTATGGTACAGAATACATTCAGTCAGTCATACACATATGTCAACAGTTGTTTTGTGTAATGTTAGGATTGTGTAAAATGTTAATGGTTGTCTTTTATAATGTATTTTATATATGATTGTGCAATGTGAGCTACGTTTTAGGAAAATGTATTTTATAAAGGCCTGACTGGGGACTGGGGTTGCAAATTAGCCTATAGGCTAACCTTTCATGCAACACATCTACACATTTTGTTATGGCTCTGCCTATTACAATTATGACTGTCGCGGCGCAGAAATTACGGCCGCCATCTTGGGGCGGTCGACCTGCTACCCTAACCTGCTGGTTTAAGCTGAACAGACGGATGCCACAGCACTTTGCGTCGTATTTTTGTTTGATTCGACAGACTATTGTCATCAAGGATCGAGGGATAACTTTCCCAATTAAGATGAACAGATATTTTTTGATTAGAATGTTCTTTTTCTGTATTGTTGTCCACCAACAAAATTCAAGCTTGCTCTGGTATTTCTCTATTTTTGTTACGTTTTAGAATTTAGTTTATTTAGTTCATTTTTATTTATTTGCTTATTTGTTGTATTAATATTTTTGTTTAAATTTAGTTGCGTAGAAAACAATTATTTGTTAGTAATTTGTTTAATTAGTTAACTGATTTGTTTGGGTCACTTGAGTTCTTTGGCTTTCATGGACAAGTAGTCACTACACTTGTTAATATTTGGTGCTAGTGTTTTGCCAAAAGAGTTATTCCCGACAAAATAGACTAATTTTCAGTAATAATAGTTATATAATAAAATATTTATATATATATATATATATATATATATATATATATATATATATATATATATGTGTGTGTCTGTGTGTCCTTGTTTATGTTGTATATAATAATTATTGAACTTTATTGATCTCACAATGGAGAAATTAATTTCTGCATCTTAACCCATCCCGTTGGGGAGCATTGGGCTGCCACTTTGTGGCGCCTGGGGAGCAATCAGGGGATAAGGGTCTTGCTCAGGGACCCAGAGTGGCAGTCAGTGGGAGTTGAACCCAGAACCTCTGGGCCACCACTCCCCACAATATATTTGTGTATAAATGTGTTTGTGTATATAGTAATAAAAAATGTATGAGTGGCTGTGTTTTGCAACATACATACATTTATCAGAATATTCTTTTACCTTTAACCCCACTAAGAATATTTACATGCACTGAACTCTTTGTTATAATAACTATAGTTTTAAAGTTTTCATCAAAAAAATGTGAAAATTAGTTTAATATTCAGCAAGTTATAGTTGATTCAAATGGATTCTGCGCCTCCTCTATTACACTGAGCAGAGCTGTTGACCTCCCGAAGATGGCGCCCCCAAATCTCGTCAGCGTCCATAGGCGTAAGCGGTCAATGCGATGATTAGATTATGTCTATGGTTGCACTGGAAGGCCCAGCCCCTGCACTCGAAACACAACCCAGCGTGATTGGATTAGACACGCCCTTCCAGCCAACATCCAGCTTCAAATGTCAGCTTTTCAAATTCGCGTAAAGCCACTGAAAAATGTAACGAGCATGAAAGATCAGAGTTGCACAATACAAGTCAATACAAGTTGGCTGCTTTGGATGACGTCTCCATTAGACCCTTGGTTGTGTGCACTCAAGTGTATATGACAAAAAAGTAGTCAAACTCAATCTATTTATTTATTGTATTTTAATTAGGCCTATAGGCTCATAGGTCTTTTGTCCAAAAAAAAAAAATCACAGCACCCCCTGTTCAAAATTACTTCCAGCGGCCCTGGTATAATCAGACTACTGAACATTAAAACGTCTTTCACAGAAAGGTTTAGCAGCAGTATCAATAACTATATTTGGTTTTAAAGGGCACATGTAGGATTTGTTTGAATGCAATAACTAGTACATCACAAAATGTTTTTTGTTTATTACTCAAGCTTATCGTTATGAGTGAAATAATATACACACATTATTTCATTTGGACATGTCTATTCTATAACTGGGATCCAAACAGGTTTCTGAAATGTTTAGTAAGCTTCCTATATATAGTTTGAAGTGGCAGTAAAAAATGACTAATTCTGCACAGCCTTGTCCCAAACGTTGTGTTGTGGTAGCCTCCCAAAGAATAAATCTTTGGGAGAATCAGTAGCTGTGCAGAGTTAATCATTTGAATTTATCTGCAATAATTTCAACATACCATAATCATGTTTCTAGCAGAATCCCCACAATTCTGCTAGAAATCTCACTGAACGGTCTAGTGAAACTCTCCACTACTCTCTATCCTAGACACTTTCATGCCTCCACAGGTATATCGTGAGGACCAACTGCCTTTTCACTCTTCATCCTTTTCAAAGCCTCACTGACTACATCCTTATTAATCTTTGCTACTTTCTGAATTACAATGGTCACTTCTTCTGCTCTTCATTCACTGTCTCTTCACTCTGAGACAGTGACTTTGGGGATTTTATGATCTGTGAGCATCAAAATTACAATTCCATTTGAATCATCCACGTCCAGGGGCCACCAGAGTCAGATTGGAGAGTCTGCACAATGGGGCTGACCTCTGACCCTGCAGCAGATTTTCTCTTAATGTAGGCTTTTGATTTTCATATCTCCAGCAGCTGGGAATCTGCTAGGGATTGGTTTGGCTAAATTTCCACATGGGGGATTCATATCAGGGTCCCACATGACAATAGTCCAAACGTGAGGGAAGCTCTTTCATATGTCTTCTTCCACCTTAATGCCGCAGTGAATGTCTTTTTAAAATTAAATACCACTTTGGTCCCATCTTAAAATTACATTTTAATAACAAAAACAAGCATTTTTACACCATGTCAACTGGACAATAGGAACAAAAACAGCAGCGTCAGCATCATCTGAACGGTACGGTGGTCTTCCTGGAAGTGACAGCAGCTTGGAAGCTTCGGGGTTCAGGGCTCCTGTGTTTTCAGGCCAATGCGATCTCTGAGGACTCCTTGGCTTCCACCACCCGGAAGACGCCCACCTTCTCCTTCATGCTCCCCCTGTCTTTGTCTGGAAACGACAAGATGCAGTTAAAGAAACCTCCATCCAGCCTGTAGGCAAGCAGAGGTCTAAGGTTGCCTGGAAACCGCGGTGGGACTGACTGACAACAGCATCACTGCAGCAGTAATGGTTCTTATGTTTAAAAGTGCTTTTATTCTGCAGCCATCTTTACGACTCCCATTAGAGCACGTGTGTCCTTTCAAACCCAACTCATCCTGAAAAGCAAAGCAAAGTGGCTCCTCACCCAGTAGGTCACTGCGATCCAGTAGAATCTCCAGATCCTTGTCGCTGATCACCTTCCCTTGTGAGGATTTCACCTCCCTGGTTAGAACAGACAAGTGTTTCTGGGTTAGCGCGGCCAGCTGCAGTGGATGCAGACGCTCTGCTGCCGTGGAGGCTCATGTCTTACTTCTCAGGGCCTCTGGCCTGCAGCAGCTCCCGCAGCTCATCCAGATCAATGCAGCTCTTGCTTTGATTCAGCTCCGCCTTCCCACCTTTGAACTTTTCTGCGGGTGAGAGCAACACAAGATGATGTCACATTAAAGCCTCCATGCGGTACCAGATTCACCAAGCGGCGGTCCAGATGGACACCCCTGCTAGATGTCACTCACTCTTGTGGATAACCATCTGCTCCAGCTTCCTCTTGACTGAGGCCCTCTCCAGGATCTTCTGGTCAATAGTGTTGGCGGTTACTAGGCGGTACACCACCACGGGTTTGGTTTGCCCAATGCGGTGACAGCGGTCCTGAGCCTGCAGGTCTGACTGGGGGTTCTAAGAGAGGAGCAAAGGGAGTCGGGTAAGCCAGGCTTGGTGGTGGAATATTGACAGTTCTGGTACTGCGCAAGAGCTAGGGAGTTCAACCTGAGACCCTCCCCCCGCTCCGACTGCCTCAGTCGTTGAGTCCTCCAGCCGCTTTGCCTGCTGGTGGTCAGAGGACACAGTGGTGCCGATTGTCTGGCGCCCCATGGCAGCTGTGGCAATGATCTAACTCTCTACCATCGGCATGTGACTTAAGGTAAAGTACTTTGGTTCTTCAGGACCACAAGGGGGCGCCGCCCCCTCAAAGATAAAACAAATATGCAAACAGTAGCGGTTTATGACACGGGAGAACCGGGCAGCCGACTGAGGCGGCACTTTTTACAGTGACTCAGGGGGTGACATGAGCAGGAAAAAAAAGAAAAATTCAAAATAATCTGCGCCCCAAAGGCAGGCTTCTGTTATCTATCACATCACTGTGAGGAATCGGCGCCTCTTGCAGCAGAAGGCGCCTTGCCTGCTGTGAGAAGATGCTGCAGCCCTGCACAGAGGCGGACAGGCTGGAGGCTAAAAGAGACGAGGACAGGCTCTGAGGAGTCGTTGACCTCCTGGTCTCCTAAATGGACCGGGAGGTTCGGGAGGATTCCTGACCGGCTGGTGGTCTCAGGTTGAACCAGTTGGTGGTCAAACGGTTTTTCACCCTTTCTACCCTTTAATAAAACGTTGCCGCGGTGACCGCCCTGCAGAGGTTAAAACAGTTCTAATTTTATTTGAACTGAAGTTGTTTGCAAATGTGAATTTAAAGTTTTAAGATTGTGCGTCTTGTAAACAAGGTCGTAACAAGCCTGCAATAGTGTGTAATGTGTATTTGACATTTAGTATTGTTTCTGGAAAATTAATTCTAATCAATGTGCAACAGTTTTTTTTATTTTATTTTTTAGTAGTTATGGGCTTGTGTCCCCACTGTGCATGCGGCACCCCCTCTTGTTTGGCCTGCAAAGCCATTCACCATCAGCAGAGTGTCCTCCTACATGACAAAGGAGCAAAGATGATAACCCACCCAATCACTGTCAAAGATGATGACCGTGTCCGCTGCTGTCAGGTTGATTCCAAGTCCTCCTGCCCTGGTGCTAAGTAGGAAGATGAACACTTCTGGATCCTTGAAAAACTGCTGGATCTGGAAGACAACAACCAGCTAAAATTAAACTAACTTCATTTTCACCGTTTAGCAGCTGTGATGGAAAGCAGCAGCAGCACACGTCCCTTAACGCCATCATTTAATCAGCAGGTTCTCCTCATTCTGTCTCACTACAATCACAAGCTTCAATGTAGTCTACTGGGATGTGATGAGACAAAGTGTCACAGGTGGGGAGTGAAGGTGTCTTCCGCCCCCATCACTCTGGTACCACTAAATAAAGACCAGCGCGACCAGCTGCCTTCAGAGGACCTACCTGGTGAACAAAGTGGAGCTGTGTTAAGCATTAAAGTTTTTTATTGGCTCTCTATGTGATGGACTAAGTTCTGGAGGAAAGCAGAGATGGTTTAAGAAATATAAATATAAATGTGATAATTCTCTCTCAGGCTACCGTCACTAAGACTCCCCTGAAGCACCTGTATAACAGCAGCCATCAGAAGGCACTGCATCGCTGTTTAATCAGTGGCTGCAGCTCTTCTGGCTCTGGCCTCAGAACATCAGACCCAGGAACCCAGCAGACGGGTCAGGGAGAAGGTTCTGGTCCAGGCTAAAGCTGGGTCAGGTTATACTATAACATCCTAAGCTTTGATGGTCTCCCAGAGCTCTGATCAATCCATCATCTGGACCTGGAGAGAGGATGGACCTGCTGCTGAACTACCAGGACCTGGAGGTCCACCTGGACTGACAGGCTGGACCAGGAGAGCATTAATCAGAATCAATGGGACAACATCAGCTAATGCTAGCTGTTATTAGCTTGACGGACAGCACAATGAAGGGCTTCTGGCTTTTTGTGTAATCCCAACATGGTGGAGTGTAAATCCTTTATCATTTTCTATTTTTCATGCTTTTATGCCGACAGCTTTGCAGGAGGAGAGATGCTGGGATGCAGGTCACCACAGCTCCCAGGATCCTCTGTGTCCTGCCGTCGTCTACTCCACTACCTTCTAGTTTAGATAGATATTTCAGAAAGCATTGAAGATTTCTCTAGAAATCTTCCTTTTTATGGTCATTATTGACGTGTAAGCTCTGTACTTGGAAAGGTGCCCTTTCTTCTTAGATATTCAGCCTGCTCTGCCTTGGATTGGTCGGCCACAGAACTACATTCATTTCAGGAGTGTGAATACTTTTGGTCATTACTGGGTTGCGGCCCCTCTGAAGCCTGGACCCAGCTTCTGAAGTGAAACACGGCTCCTCCATGATTTCAAACTTACGTTCTGGTCTCTTTCAGTGTAGGACATGGTGCCGTCCAATCGGCTGTACAGGAAGCCCCGAAGGTAGCAATAGTCCACCAAAATATCCAAGATGGAGGTCATCTGGCTGAAGATCAGAACCTGGCATACAGTGAGCAAGCAGACGGATCAGAACCACAGAGACCTGAAGGAAGCTAGCTAGATGCAGAGGCTAACCATGCGCTGATTAGGGTCCACACGTCACTAGAGACAGACGCTGCTGCAGGACCGAGTCTACCTCCACATGTTGGTGGATAACCTGCTTCTGATACTGTGAGGCCCAGGCCACTGGCTCCATTTCTACAGTAAGCTCAGAGGGTTCTGGTCTTACCTTATGTCCTCTTTGTTTGAGAGCCGGCAGCAGCCTGTCCAGGATGAGAAGCTTCCCTGAGGTCTGGACCAGCTGCTCGTCGATCTGCAAGGAGCAGCAGCACGTCAGAGGACCGCCTCCATCTGGAGAGGGTTCAGGCCCAGCGTCGTCACGCCCAGGTTACCTTAAACTGCTGCGTGGCGGGGTCCAGCGGGTACTCCACCAGGTACGGGTGGTTACAGCACCTCTTCAGCAGCATCAGCACGTTCTGCAGCTTCAAGGTGATCTCGGCGTCCAGCGGGGCCGAAATGTCCAGCACCGGCGGTTGGGGGCTGAGGTGGAACAGCAGGCGGAGGTCAGAAACGGAAGCAGAGCTCATGCTCTACACACGAATGGGACATTCTGGAAAACAACAGGCACACCTGGGAACCCAAGCCCAGAAAGACCCGTCCTACACCCACCCACACCTAAATCCTAGCTCCAGACAACAGGAACCCTGAGCAGCACTTCAGGCCCACCTTACAGAGCTCATTATTCCAGATGCTTCAACGGTGCGCGCGCACACACACACACACACACACACACAGTTTAGGGTAACCAGTTCACCTTAAAGCAGAAAGCTCTGTCACTGATCTACAGTGTCGTCTGTGACAGAGACACACTCCAGAGCCCACTGTTTTCAGGAATCACTTCTAATACCGGGACAGAACCAGCTTTAATCGGCACATTTAGAACCAAATCAAAGAATGTGACTTTGGGTCTGCGTTTCTCCCAGTGAAGACATGTTGAGTTTCATTCCATAAAAAGGAGAAATAAAAACAAATCTTTTCTGCCCTTTATGTAAACATGATTATTTCCATGTTTTTATAAAAAAGGAAAAACGTGTGGATCGGGAGACATTTCTCTGTGGCTGCTGGTTTTAGTAACCAGCGCTCTCTAGCGCCCCCTGTCAGTCTAACAGTCTAAACAGCTTGTGTCCAGGATGTGTGGGGTCTGCAGAGATGCTGAAGGTCAGCCCTGATGATCGTCCTGTTCTGTGGATGAGCCAAACCACGCAGTGACGGAGGCGCACAGGACAGACTGGAGGATGGCATGGAGAAGATGACCAGCAGCTTCTGGGGAACAAGGCTGCACTTCTGCAGCGGCCACAGGAAGGTCATTCTCCACTGGGCCCTCATCCAACAGCGGCTATGCATCAGGACCAGCCCAGGTCCTGAGGTGGCTCCTAGGACCACAGTGTTGCTGAGGATGTTGAAGGGAGGCCGTGTGGTCCTTCATCATGTCCGCTGCCTTGACTTTAGCTCCAGGTGGTTCTGACTGCACCAGTGGAGCAGCAGATCCACCTGCTGTATCTGGACCGCTGTCAGTGGCGTCATTTGCAGACTTCAGGAATGTCCCAGACAGGTCCACTGAGGTGCAGCCATGTGTGTACAGAGAGGAGCGGGGAGAGAACCCAGCCTGGGGCGCCGATGCTGGTGGTTCTTGAGTGGTAGAAGACGCTCCCCTGCTGCTGCTGATCCACTGATATGGAGGCCAGCACTGGGAGCTGGGGCAGCTTCTGGCGCAGGATGTCTGGGTGTTGATGGGCTGAAGCTCCAGCTAAAGTCCACATGCAGCATCCTGTTGGTCCCAGGCCTACTGCCGTTTGCCTGGGAAGCAAACAGGGGGTCCAGTTGAGGGCTGTGATCTCCTTCAGATGCTTCAACACAAGTTTCTAGAGGGATTTGATGACCAGTGGTGATTAATGTGTCAGGCACAGGCCAGCTGACAGCTTTGCTAGGGCCCGGGACAACGCTGTCTTTTTGGGCGCCCCCTCTACACCTGCCGCCACCACCCACACACACACACACACACACACACCCACACACCCACACACACACACACACACACACACACACACACACACACACCAAAAAAAAGTCAACTTAACTGTATACTTCATGCCCTGAAAATCTCTGTTTTTTATACTGGATATTTCCAACCCATCTATTGAATTTAGTGCACTGTTTGATCTTTTCTTCATAAGAGAACAGCAGCACTGCAGCCAAAATATGGCCTTTTTTGCCCTGCTGTATATTAGCCAGTCCTTAAACGTGATGTATAATTAAACTGTTGACCTTTCGGGTTTTGTGATTTTTATTTTATTATTACAATTAAATAATAATGTTATGTCCATAGTGTTTTTTCCTAATCCACCTTTTATATCTTTCAATCCTCATGTAATTTTGTCTGTGTTGTGTGCACCTGCCTGTTGCTTTAATCCTATTTATTTCCCCGTTGTGGGAAAAATAAAGAATTAGCTAATGTTACCTTATCTTTAACACTTTTATATTAATAATATATGTACTGGGTTCTTTCAAGGTCTTAATCACATGTTCTGTGTGGGCTCCAGTAACATATGATATATAATATCTACTTTGAAAGTTAACATGAATTGCTGCTGAAGATGAACACTGATCTACCTGGATGTTCTCTGGAGGACTGAAACGCCTCAGTCAGTGACGTCAGTCTGTGGGTCTGGTCTGTCGGGGCAATGAGAGAAGTTTTGTCTCCTCTCCGTTTCTGTAGCTCGACGTTTTCTTGCTCATGGTTTTTCACGTGCTTAGATAAATATGTTGTGTTTCCACTGAATTTAACCGGCTTTTTACAAAACATACAGCTTGATTTCATTTAAGGTATTAAAATAGAGCCAAACGGCGTTTCTGCTCCTGCAGTCTCTCTCTCTCTCCGAGTCTGATCAGCAGCAGCGTGGTTGTTTGTGAGTAGTTGAGTGGGCGGGCCAGGCTGAGCCTGCGTGCTGATTGGCTGGCACCGCTGAGCCATGTACGAGAGGGGAGGGGGAGCAGCAGAGTGCGTGACACACAGACTGCTGCTGCAGACAGCGCGCGCTGGCTGACTGACAGTCATACTGACCATTAAAATGTTCAGTCAGACTGTCAGTTTTGGGCCCCCCCTCTTTCCTGGGCCCGGGACAACTGACCCTTTTGTCCCCCCCTGTCGGCGGGCGTGGTCAGGCACATTAAGATGTTGAAACCAAATGGTGGACAAGAGGCCACAGTGGTCAGTGCGCCATGCTGGGAACCCAGCAGGTTAAGATGAGGAGCTGAAGCATTTCAGCCCTGCAGCAACAAGACAATTAAGATGAAGATGGTGTCTGTGTATGCAGTCTGTCTTCCTCAGTCCACCGCCTGCTGGACGCAGACCCAGAAGCCCCATTTACACTACCCTTGTTAAACCGATCCATGCCGACCTTAATCCGAGCTTGGATCAGTTAACCAAGCCGAGCTTGGTTCTGACGACCGTTTACACATCACGCTATCTCGGTTCCTTGGTTTCCTCGCCTCCTAGTGACGATCTACGGTACTACTGCTCTCTGGGATTGAAGGAGGAAATCAAGCAAATAAAAATGGCGGCGCCCGTATCATTCAGGAAGTTATGTTTGGTTATATTTCGTTGTTTGCGGAGAGTCAGGCGTAGACGGCAACTTTTGGTGAATTTACTTCACAGAGTCGGCTTTTGGGAAGTGGATAAGACAAACGAACATCTAATAAGGATTTACAGACGCAGGAAACAACGACAGACGCTGAGCTTCATCACACTGCTAAGCAGAATCATCACTGGAAATCGTGTGTCACGTTAGGGAAGCTAGTATTTTTATGAATGTCTGAAATGTCAGCTGGCTGTAAGGAGATGACGCGGTCTGCTCATGCGCTCTTTGTTATCTAAGAACTGGGCTACTGAAAAACCAGGCCGAGCCCACTCATGGAACTGGTCTGCATTTAGCGCGGTCCGGTTGTGTCTGGCTCGGTTCAGTTCAGTTTGCGTTCTATTTACACTCGATAGTTATCTCAGTTACCGAGCTCGGACTGGTCTCGGCTCGGTTAAAACGGGGTAGTGTAAACGGGGTATAAAGCTGGTCATCCACCATGTTGCTTCTACGCTGCCCTATGGTCCCTCCTGGCTCCTGCAGGCAGCGATGTTGGTCAACACGATCCAAACTGCAGCAGAGCCGTTAGGTGAAAAGCTAGCTGCTCTGGTGTCCTGTCAGCTCTCACTGAGGCCCGTCCCCCCCAGCTGCAGGCACGGTCAGCGTTTCTACGCAGCTTCCTCCGACCAGAAGGGAACCACGTTTTATTGTTGTCAAGCACATGTCCTCAGACACTGTACGAAGTGAGCATTCAGGTCAGAGGACGCAGCTTTGACAACACGGATCTGTGTTTTTATCCCGTGTGGGACACTTAATATACTGTCTGCATTCTGAAAGTTACTTCAGGACGTTGGCGCTGCAAAGATCCCACCGTCTTTCATGGTCTGCTGTGCAGGCTTGTGGTGGGATGTAAACTCTAGCCAGAACAAATGAGGAGAAGTCCCTTTGTGAACAACAAAGGATTACAGTTTATGAAAAGACTCCAGGGTCTCATTTCTAACACTTTGGGTGGACTCCATACTAAAAGTGTACATACGCCAAGAAGAAGAAAACGGCGTACGCCAATAAATATGGAGCTTTAGAGAAGCATGCGCAGCACACCAGCAGTTTTCCTTTCCAGATCCCAGCTGTACCTGAACGTTAACGTACGACAGCCTCACACCGAGCTCCATGTTGAAACTCCTGAGGCTGTGCGCTCAGACCCACAACCTGAGGAGGGAGGGGGACCAGGAGAAATAACAGGTCTCCCCCAGAGAACAAGGACCCCCCCATAAAAAAACAAAAACACAATCAGCTGTTTAGGAAGCGGAGTGGGTGCTGACCTTATGTCTGCCTCCTTGCGGACTCTCTCCAGGTATTTCATCAGAGCCCCCATGGTGTCGCCCTCCGTTTCACAGTAGTCCACCAACCTCCGACTGCGGCGCTTGGGCCTGCCATGGGACGTCAGCGCCACAGGAGCCTCTTTCTAACCACAAAAACAGAGACTTGCTGAAATTCTTCTGCAACCTTAATGAGGCACAAGCTTTTATGTGGGGAACATGTCGCTGAAATGTGGGCTTGTCAGCAGACAGAGCAAGGCTCACCTTCTCCTGGCCCAGCACCTTCACGATGGTGTTGTTGACCACTGCGCTGTAAAGGGTCTCCTGTTTGGAGGTCAGGGGGGCGTAAACAATGATCTCTTTTTTTGGAGGAACCTCCAGGGTCACGTCTGATTTCAGCCTCCTCAGCAGGAATGGAGTCAAAATCTGAGACGACAGCAAACATGAAGATGAATGATTTATTTAGCATTTACAAAAAAAGAAATGCACAAGAACAACAATAAAATAAGCAACTACCGTTCCACTACATGGTAATAAGCCTGTCTCTGCTCAGAAGCTAAAGATCTAAAGAGAGGCTGTTCCAAAGTCAGGGTGCTGCCACTGAAAAGGCCCGGTCACCCCGGTGCTCTAACCTACTTCTAGGAACATCTAATAAAAGGCAACCTGATGACCTCAAAGATCTCCCATGTACAGGAAGACTTAAAAGTTCAGGTAAACGGGGTGGGGCTAGTCCATTTAAGGCTTTAGAAACAAACATTAAGATTTTAAAATCAGTTCCAAAGCAAAGAGAGTAGGACTGATGAAGGTTCCTGTCATGTAGCAACACAACAGATGAGCCAGGCTGCAGCTAGATGCCACGCGGCCAGCCGTATGGCTGCAGGTGAGGAGAACAAAGAGGGGAGAGAAGCATGCAGATACATGCTTTCGTCCCCTCCCCATGTTGACTGCCTGGTGGAGGACTGACCTGGTGCAGCATGCTCAGGATGTTGTGCTCGCGTTCTGCAACCACCACGTCATCCCCCTCACCGAGGGAGCTGATGTCGAACCACGACTCAAAGCTGGCAGCAGACAGAGAAACAGGATGTTCACACCGACTCTCATCTCCAGCCGACGCCACGCCCACGTGTGTCCTCACCTCTTGAGGTCGTCGAACACCTCTGGGAGGAGGAAGTTGAGGAGGGACCAGAGCTCAGCCAGGTTGTTCTGCAGCGGCGTGCCCGTCAGCAGCAGCTTGTTGTCGGTGGGAATCCTCTTCAGCTCCCGCACCAGCCGACAGTTCAGGTTTTTGATCCTGTGGCCCTCGTCCACGATCAGGTACTTCCAGTGAAGTTGCTGGAGGCGGAGCAGGAGTTTGAGAAGGTCAGGTGGCAGGAATGGCCGAGTCCAGCCTCGGCCGGCTGACCCGACGTTCAGCGGGCGTTTCTCACCTGTAGAAACTTTCTGTCGTTCATGGAGATCTCGAAGGAAGTGATGACAACGGGAAACATGCTGAGCGGCCCCTGAGACCTGCGGATCTGCTTCAGCAGCTTGGTCCTCTCTGGCGGAGTGCCGTGATAAATCATCACAGATACCTGGGAGAAGCGCGCCACAGCCATCAGACAGCCCCACCGGTGAAGTCAGAGCGGTTCTGGTCATGCGTCTCGTTACCTCTGGTGTGAAGCGCTTGAACTCGCTGACCCAGTTTGGCAGCGTGGAGAGGGGAACCACCACCAGGAACGGGCCCATCACCTTCTTTTCCAGCATCATGGCGATGTGGGCGATGCACTGGATGGTCTTCCCCAGTCCCATCTCATCGGCCAGGATGCCGTTGATGCCGTTCTCCCACAGCATCTGCAGCACAGAGGGAACACAGGCTGCTGGGTGGAGCTGCTGCAGACGCCTACGTGCTCAACGCCACCCTGGCCTCCGCAGCATACAGCTTGGACTGAGGAGGGAGGGGGGCCCTCCCTCCTGAGGAGGGAGGGGGGCCCTCCCTCCTCAGGAGACTGACAAGTCTGAACGGGACGCTGCCATGAGGAGCGTCCACGTGTGCTTTAAGAGCTGCTCTTCAGGAAACAGCCTCATCCCTGACCTGGAGACCTCTAACAAAACACTCAGCCTGGTCGCTCACCCTCAGCCACTCGATGCCCTCGATCTGGTACCACCTCATGACTCCACCGGTGAACAGCTCCGGCTGCTGCACCGGGACAGGCTGCCCGTCCACCTTCCTGTGGGCATGCAGGAGATGTTTGGCGTTTTCGCGAACCGTCTCCGCCAGCCGGTTCTTGATGTCCTCGTTGGAATCGCTCATCTTCTCGATGTCCTCTGCGTCCAGTTTCTTCTGAGCTGCTGTCCCGCCGTTCTGGAAAAGCAGACGGACGCATTCTTAGAGCCAGTCGGACAGCGCTGGTCGCTCCGTTAGGAGTAGGGCTGCAACTAACGAGTATTTTACTGATCAATTAATCGGGCGATTATTTTTACGATTAATTGATAAATTGGACAAAAAAAACAGCTTTATTTCCACTTTTTTTTCTAAGATAGAAAATTTGGATTGAGCAAATAAGCGCACAAAAAAACAAGTTGCTACTTTGGTGTTCTGTCACAAAAATAGGTAAATAATTTTGCTTCAAACAGAAGTTTATGTTTAGTAGATTGTTAGTCAATCATTTAATAGTCAATGTTGTCTATATGAACAGCGATTTAACAACAGAAGTGAAGCTGTAAAAGTGGTTTCTATGCGGTTTGGTTGAACGTTCACCTCGGGGAAATAATTAGGCTTAACAATGAAACCAGAGCAGAAACAACCTCTAATAATCACATAAACCACCAGCTCATGTCACACTGTTTCAGCACAAGCTGCATTTTTCCTTCTATATATTTTCCTTCCAAGGATGTTTATTCTACAACTTTTTCTAATTTTTCTTCAGAGTCAAAAGAATGTTACATATTTAATACTTTTTATTTCTTCTGAGGGTTTACATTTTTGAGGATGTCCTTTGGGGATGCTTAAGTCTTGTCTTTCTCTAAGTGTTATTAATTTGGGTCTCACCAAAATGTCATTATAAAGATTAAAACTTAAAAGCTTAATCAACAAATTGCCATCAGAATGAAATTGAGAGGACTGCTTTATGATCCATAACCGGATCAACCTCCATCTAAACACTTGTTCTGATTAACTCATGAACTTACAGCGCCTGCATGTGGTTCTCTACATGCATGTGCAGCACAGAACATTTTGGGCTCCCGCTCTCTCACCAGCAGCAGTTCTCCACCGTCTCAGAACCTGCTGCAGCTCCATTCTGTGCGCTCAGAACAGTCACAACCAACGCACCTCTGGGTGGCTGTTGCTTTTTCCGCATGAAGTACAACAAAACTTCTGCGGTTGTTTTATAGAAATTCAACAACTCTGCTAAAGACAGACAGTTTCTACTTTGTGCATTAGGAATACTTTCTTTCCTTTTAATCCAAACACAGTTTAACCCAATCAGCGAATGTTGCACACGTAAACCAGCTCCTGTCATTAACCAGCTAACAGCCACATTACTAACTACCAGACTGGCGTTCAGGCGCCACCCCAAAGCAGGGGTCACAGCAGCAGCTCCATGTTCTCAGATCGGTTCTCCAGAGGCGGGTTCTTACTTTTCCACGTCAGGTTTATGTTGCTCATCTTTCGAGGGTCTAAATGTGAAGAACTGAAGCTTACAGGGTGGAACGTCTGTATTTGGGCTTGCTGCTCAAAGGTAAGAGAGCCTTACTCAGAAGGGTGTGTTCAGATCCAAATGGTGTTCAGAAGAGTAACTGGATCATGCTGTGACTAAACCCTGAACACAAGTGATTCTTGGCTTGTGCTTAAAAATATTTTCACTTTTGCTGCAGAAAGTCTCAAAGACAATCGTGTCCTACATCTAGAAACTAGAGTAGCGAGAGTAAAAGATGCATTACCACGTCCTCCACCTTTGATCTCTTCGCCTGTGACATGATCTCCTGCAGACAGAGAAAAACAAACTCAAGCTCAGTCTGATAGAGTCGACATGGAAAAAAGCACAACACTAATTAACCAAGGAATCAAAACCACATACTTCTTTAGTCATGACATCAGCTATTTTATAGTCTTCATCCCTCCTCCTCCTCTTCTTTGCATCTAGATGGAGAGGAACGAGGTTCACTATGAGAAACCACGGTGACTGCATCCTCACCATCAGCACCGTTACCTTCTCTTTATTTCCTCTGATCACGTGTGAGCAGACAGAGGCTGGACTCACCTTTCTGGGTCTCTACACTGCTGCCCTCCTACAGGACACACAAAGATCATGATGAGGCGAGCGTGTCACCACTAAGCTAAAGTAGATTCCTGCTCACCCCTAGCTCACCTTCACCGCCTTCTTTTCCAACCGCTCCTTCCTGAGTTTCTCCTGCAACAGAGTCAGGCGTTAGCATCCATAATACAGATCGGCCGATGCACATTATTATGACATCAGTCTAGCCGATCCCCGATATTCGCTGCCGAATTTTTGGGGCCGATTCTTGAAGCTGATGTTGATTTTTCTTCCTCCATTTAGATGATATAAATGAAAAAATTATAATAAATATTACACGGGTCTCAAAACTTGTGTTTAAACAGCTATTATTAACAATCAGGTTTAGACCGCAGCTTGACAGGTGCACTGAAAAACCCGGCGTCACGACGCTGACGGCAGCGCTTTGCTGCCCTTAATGAACGCGTCACAGCGAGGGAACAGCTTCTTTAGTTCAGTGGTGAGAAGGAGGAGAAAACACACTGACCACCGCTGCAGGGTATGGACATTATTTTATGGAAAGATGCCGTACGCGTAGTGATTGGTACTTGTTTTTGAATGAACACAGGCACAGCGGTGGCAGCTGGCCAGCTGCAGATCAGACGGTGGGTTTAGATGATGGATCAGCGAACGCACGCAGGTATCGGCCAATGCAGGAAAAAAAAAAACACAAATATGGGTCGGTCTCCAATCCACACACCTCATTCTGCTGCTGCTCCATCTTGGTCAGCAGGAATTTAGAGTAGATGTTGCTCTTCTGGAGCAGATGCTGCAGCCTTTTGAAGCGCATATCCTGGGAGTCCCTCTCCCATGACTCCTGGGCCTTGTGGGAGAAATCAGAACAGTTAACAGCAGATTGTGGACCACGACGTTTCCAACAGCTCAGCTGTCCTCTGCGCACACAACAGCAGAGATGCTGTTTTGTGGCGTTTCACAGGGCAAACTGAAAGGAGCCCAGCAGGAGGCTCTGCACCTTTTTCATCATCTCCTTCTCCTTTCGCTCCCCTTCCTCCATCAGCTGCTTCTCTTCCTCCTCCATTTCCTTGGTAATCACCACCCCAGGAATGTTCTCCGACTTCACGCTCCCGTCTGGATAGAGCAAATGAATCGCATTGGCTGAAGCAGAACATCGCACCAAACACTCATTTCTTCAGAGTTAAACCGACTCGCTGAGTCAGACTTCCAGTCTGCTTTCTTAAAAGTCAAAAGGGATTTAGTGACTGACCCCCGGCGGTCTCCATAGCCGTACCGAGGGGCTCCTCGGATTCATCCGGCTTGGGGCACTGAGGGGAGGCACTTCGAGTTTCCTCCTTGATGCTGCCAGAAAGAAAAAGAACACATCAGCAGTGTGGTGAGGGGACAGGGCTGATCTCCACACAGCACTTAGAATCACTGCAGGGGTAAACGATGGAAACCCTGACGGTGAGGTCCGTTCTGCTATCTGTAGGGAACCCAGTGATGACGGCATTCTCGGATGGGACCTTCCTGTCTGATTTCAGCGTATTTTAGTCCAGCTGAGCTCTGCATGGGGAAACATCAGCATGGTTTCATCTTTAGACAGAACTCTGCTGGTGTGTGACAGGGTCAGGCTACTACGCCGCTGGTGAACAGCAGAGGTGTGGACTTTATGACTTTAGACGCCACTTGCTAAAGTGTTCAGAAACTTGTGACTTGACCTTTAACACCAATGACTCGAGACTTAAATTGGACTTGAACCTGTTTGCTTGAAAGGACTTGATATTTTACCCAAAATCTAAAGCTTAAGACATCTGTAACTTAAAAGGTGTGCACCATTAATTCATTTCACTCAATCGGTATCTCCAAACGCAGACTGTCTCTCTCTTACCCCCTCTGGTCATATGTGTGCGTGAGATGCAGCACAGCCAATTGAATTGACCAGATTTTATTTTACTTTTTTTCTTTTTAAAAAAGGGAAAACAAAAAAAGCTAAGAATAAAAATGTTCTCAGGAGTGATTTCGTTTGGGTCTGAATATGAAGTTCTCCTGTGGCATAATTAATTTCATTGTTTGTAAGGTCAGATGCACTGGTTTCATCACGTTTTGAGATAAATGCTGATTTAAAAAGAACACATGCTCTATTCTTTACATTTCACATGTATTTGAACGTTGTTAAAGACTTGAAATGAGAAGTTTCAGACTTGGGACTTGACTTGAGAAACACCGGTTTTATCTTTTGAGGATAAAGACTTGGTCCCACCTCTGGTAAACGGTGATGGATCACTGACAGCTAACCCCAAACCTTTTCAACATAGGACTAAAATGAATAACTAGGCTGTCTCACATGCCCTCCAGTCTGCTCAAACATCAGAGGATGTGTGCAGCTGGAGGAACCACATACATGGCTCACTTAAGTCTCTAGTCTTTAGATAAGGCCAACGCAGCCCTCCCCCCGAGGCTGCCAACATGGCGACCTTCTCAAAAAGCCCACCTGAGCGTTAACCAGTTAGCCTCCAACATTTAGAGTCTAACTATTCAGTTTAATGGTGAAACTCTGCATTCCTTTGCAATGTGAACGCCACTGCTTCCATTACAGCTGACCCCGCCACCAATGTATCCACATACCTGCTCATTGTTGTGCACGACGAAGAAAGACGGCTCGGTTTCAAAGAATTCTGTAATTTCGACAACTTTGATAGTTTCCTCTCAGCAACAGGTTACCCAAGCAAGTTATTCAAGCGGCCATATTGCTTAGGTCTTTAACCAGCTGTACTGTAGTGCTAACCTGCCTCCTCGACCTGCAGGACTAACTCGGCTCAACCAGAGAGACTGAGAAACGCGGTCCAGTTGGATAAAACCCGTCCGGTACGTAGAACACGCCGCTTGGTCTGAGGCAAACACACAGGACGCGTCACGCGGCTGCAACATACTTGCACGGGACATCCGGTTACGGCGTTTCAAAATAAAAACCATCACGTGACCCCCGCAGTGAAGAACTGGCAAATTAAGCCAACACCAGCTTTTATTGTAAAGGGTCAAAAATTCCCTTTTCCTTTAAATATGCTTAACTTGACGCAGCCGCAGAAGCTTCCAAAAGGCGGGGCTTCTGCCTTTCCCGCCGGTTGAGACTAAACCATTATTTCTCAAATCGAGGAAGAAAACCTCTTTAGGCCAGTGGACAGCGTTGGAAAGCTCCCAATTAATACTTGCAGATAATTAAGCTCAAACATAGACAACAATTGAAGAAAAAAAGCTCATATGATTCTAGGTAGAACATAACCTAACGATATTATGATATAGTTTAAAAGAGGATCCTCACCTCTTCCTGGAAAATGCCAGAGCCCTGCCTCGAGTTTCCCGCGAATGCATCATGTCTAGGATATGCGGGTTGGCAAATACATAACATAGTATGATGGTTGTATAGGCGCAATGCACAGAGCAAAGTTAAAAAAAAAAGAAATCCAGGAAGAAAAATGGATGAATGTAAGAAAAAACAGCCAGGATATTACACTACACGCCTGGCAAAATTTTTGCCAGAGAAGTAAAGGTGTTTTTGGCCCTGGCGTGTTTAAGGGGGTTTAACCACGGCTGCTATGAACCGAGAAAAAAACACATGTTCAAAAACTTTTGTTAGCAATGGAGAATTACATCATGAGTAGGAAGAAAGGTCAGGACTGGCAATGGGCTCAAAATTGGTAAGGCAAGGCAAGGCAAATTTATTTGTATAACATTTCAGTACAGAGACAATGCAAAGTGCTTTACATGATTAAAATATAGGAAAATAAAACATAATAAAAGCAAGTAGGAATAAAATGTAGAAACCAAATACAACATGGGAGAATAGAAACTAAAAGCAAACATTAAAAACAGTTGGACTACAAAGTTGAACTAATGATGTTTCAGTAAAACAGTTTAACTAGAACAGTCGAAGGCAATCCTAAACAAATGTGTTCTTAATCTTGATTTAAAGGAACTCAGGCTTTCCGCACTTTTGCAGTTTTCTGGAAGTTTGTTCCAGATAAGTGGAGCATAGGAACTAAATGCTGCTTCTTCTTGTTTAGTTCTGGTTCTAGGTAGGCTGGAGCCAGACGACTGGTCTGGAGGGTTGATGCACTGATAACAAGTCTGTGATGTATTTAGGTGCTAAGGCGTTCAGCGATTATGGACTAACAGAAGTATTTTAAAGTCTATTCTCTGAGATACAGGGAGCCAGTGTAAGGACTTCAGAACTGGGGTGATGTGTTCTACTTTCTTAGTCTTAGTGAGGACACGGGCAGCAGCGTTCTGGATCAGCTGCAGCTGTCTGATCCACTTTTTAGGCAGACCTGTGAAAACACCGTTGCAGTAATCAATTCGACTAAAAATAAACAAGAATTCGTTTTTCCAGATCCTGCTGAAACATTAGTCCATTAATCTTGAAAATGTTCTTCAGATGATAGAAAGCTACCTTGTAATTGTCTTTAGATGCTTTTGGAGATTCAGGTCTGAGTCCATCACTACTCCCATATTTTGGGCCTGATCGGTGGTTTCTAGCTGAAGCAGTGTGCTTACTTTTGATCTCTCCTCTATTGGTCCAAAAATTGTTACTTCAGTTTTGTTTTTATTCAATTGAAGAACATTTTGGCACATCCACGTATTGATTTCTTCTAGGCATTTACTCAGTGCTTGAACTGGTTCATAGTCACCTGGTGACATGGTGATGTAAAGTTGTGTGTCGTCAGCATAGTTATGGTAGCTGATGTTTTTTTATGATCTGAGCTAAAGGGAGCATGTAGATATTGAATAGGAGGGGACCCAGGATGGACCCTTGGGGAACCCCACGTGTGATTTTTGTCATCTCTGATGTAAAGTTACCTACTGACGCAAAAATGCCCCTGTCCTTTAAGTAGAATTTAAACCAGTTGAGAGCTGTACCAGAAAGGCCGACCCAGTTTTCTAGGCGTTCTAACATTATTAATTGGTTCCAGACCACTGATCCTAAATATCAATGTTCTCATCTTTGAAGCACTTTATAACTTCCCCTTATGACCAGTGTTGGGTAATTTACTTTAAAAATGTAATCAGTTACAGTTACAAGTTACTTTGTTTAAAATGTAATTGTAGTGTAACTTTTTCGATTACTTTAAAAAAGTAATGTAACTAATTACTTTGATTACTTTTTGATTACTTTAAGGTTTTAATGAGTATTGACCCATGTTCAACATTTAATTTTTGAGAACTGAATGTGAACCTTAAAAAAGCGTAATTGGGAATTGACACTTGTATGACTCTATTCCTGTATATCCATCAGTAGTTAAAGGACAAGAGTCAGCAAATGCAAATTCTGCCCTGTAAAACAATGACAGCACAATTGTTGCTGTATGATCTGAAGCCCCATTTGGAGCTTTTAAACAGGCTTTGAAAAACTTTGATAATTTGCTGCTGTAATATTATAGATTTTTTAGAATAAAAAGCTAGCAGATGTGCATAATCAAAAATAACAGAAATACAATTATAGAGCATTCAGTATTGTAAGAAAGCCCACACTGTTTCTGGATAAATACATTATTGTATGAGTTAAGTTCTGTTCCGTTTTCTGCTTTTTTCGTTGTAAAACTGAAATGTCCCATGCTCCTGAATGCACCATAGCTTTCCGACGCTCACGAACGCAACACTGTGAACGCTGAGCTGTGTACGCGCGTTTGATTTTCCGCTTAAGACAAAGTTTTGCAGTTTCACAACACACGTCGGCTGTCACGGTTTATTGTTGTGTGTGAATAACAAGAGGTGGCTGTCAACAAGCTTGAAGGCTGTCATTTTTGATGCGCTGCTTGAGCTGAAATAAAACCGTGAAACGTCCGCTCGCTTGCTGTTCTTTCAGAAGGCTCCACCAGCACAGGATGGATCATCAGAGTGATAGAGACAAGGAGCCGTAGCGGGGAACGGCGATACAGGGCGCGAAGCAATAAAAATATCATTACATATTTCGCAAAGGTTTTTCTTTATATTTTTTTAAAAATGTAACTAAATTTGTAATTTTTAATGTTTTCGGAAGTAACTGTAACTGAATTACATATTTTCTCATTGTAACTGTAACGAATTACAGTCACTCTTTTTTTGTAATTAAATTACGTAACGTCGTTACATGTAATCCGTTACTCCCCAACACTGCTTATGACACAGGGCTCCATGCTGGAAACGTTTAAGTCTGTTCTTAATGTTTTTCTTTAACAGAGGTGACCTCTTTACCCCATGCCTTGTCACAGGACTCCTGAAAAGCACCTTTCCATCACAATGAAAGATAGCAAAGATTATCCCTTTGATTTAGAACAATGAAGAACGATTCTCAAGTCAAAATAGCCGACCAATAAGCTTGTTACCTGCACTAAGTGAAATTATGGAGAAAATAGCATATGATCAAATAAATACAAGAATATTTTGCAGTCCGTGACTTGGATATAATTTATCAACATGCTTATAAAATGGGTAATTACACAACTACAGCACTTACTCACATTATTGATCATTGGTTAGAGGAAACTAATAACAAAAAGCTGGTTAGTACAATATTTTTAGATTTAAGTCCAGCTTTTGACACTTTAGAAGAGTTAAATTTTTATGGATTTCAGTTATCGGCATTGAAGTGGATAGAGTTACCTCAATGATCGAGAGTGTAAAGTTTAGGTAAATGGTTGTTTTTCAGATTGGATGGACGGATTGTGGAGTGCCCCAGGGCAGTTGTTTGGGACCTCTTTTGTTTTCTATTTATACTAATGATTTGCCCCTGGTGTTAAAACATACAACTAAGGCTATATATGCAGATGACACCACATTATTTGCATCTGTACAAACAGCATGTCAATTGGATAAAAATGTAAATGAGGAATTGGCCTTAGTGATACAATGGATTGGATCCAACAAATTAGTTATTAATACTGGAAAAACAAAATATATGGTAGTTGGCTCAAACATTTCCTACAAATGAAATCTATCATCTGACTCTAGGAAATATTGCAATTGAACAACAAGAACAAGCAAAGTTGTTAGGAGTAATAGTGGACTCTAAATTATTGTGGACCAGTCAAATTAATTTAATGGTAAGGAGTATGGGCACTATTAAACATTGTAGGAAATTCATTCCTCAGCATTTGACAAGGCAGATAGTTCAATCATTTGTACTTTCCTATTTAGATTATGCCTCAGTTGCTTGGTCAAACACAAGTTAGACTGATTTACACAAGTTGCTCAAAATGAGGCAGCATAAATTGTTTTGGGGTGTCCATATGGAACTATGTAATGTAATGATTATACATGATCAAATGTAGATTTAAGTATTTCTTAGTAACATTTACTAGAAATGTTATTGTTGCAAAAATACCTAAAACTATAAATTCTCTTTTTTCTTAGATACTCACAATTACAATACACGTCAGATCAGTGTAACAAGGTGTGTGTTACGCCCTTGCAGAACTAATCAAATACAGAGAGCTGTTTTTTATAGAGCCGTGGTTGCATGGAATGCATTACCTGGATATTTGGTTTTAGAGAACAATAGAAGATGTTTTCAAAAGAAATTAAAACTTTTTCTGTTTACTCATCAATTAATGCTGAACATCATCAACTACTTGTAAGCAGCAATGATAATGTAAATTTTGCTGTGTAATGTATATTACAATTATTTCTGAAGGGCTGTTGTAGATAAGTATGTTTTAGGACGGTGGATATCACGTCATACTAGTGCATCAGTTGTAAAATTGTGAATAATTGGATCTGAATTGGGACTTTACAACTTCGTTATTTGCATCAATAATGATTATTTTGTATTTTTTGTATATTATTTAACAATATTATTAATTTCATTTTATTTCATACTGTACTTTCACAGTTTGTTGTGTATGCACGTCTATGTGTGTGTGTGACTGTGTATGTAATTTTATAAAAGCATGTTTGTAATGAAAAAGAAAGAGACCCCAGGCAGAATAGCTCCTATATTAAGTCAGGAGCTAATGGGGCGCTCCATCAATTCAAACCAAATCAAATCCTGTCCAAAAGACTTCACCTGATAGCGTTATATGTCCAGATGCACCGAAGCCATCTCCTGCCAAGGATGAACACACTACATTAAACATGATCCTGAAGCTCACTCCTCAGGAGAAGACAGTGATTGTACTTTCGGGACTCTCTTGACACCTTGATGTCTTCTATGGTTCTTAATCTATCTTTAAAGTTCTTGATGATGCAGAAAAGCTTCCTTTCAGTGGCAGTGTTTTCATCAGAGGTTTCCTGAATGTGTCCATTTTGAGGCAAACTGGTGAGGTCAGCACATGTTTATTGAAGTTAAGCCTTTGTAACACAAGAGTTAGTTTTTAAGATGATCTGCCCATTTAACAGTGATCAGTGTACTGATTAGACTGATTCACAGCTTCACCTGAACAACCTGTTTACTTAATTTGCATCTGACCGCTCGGTATGGCAAGCTATCAATGTGAACTGTTACCACAGTGTCTGACGTCGGAATTACCTTTGTCACCGATATGTCGACCCACAACTAAATGAATTTTGTCTTTGCTCTTATAGAGTATCCAGACATAAACCAGTGAGTGTTAAAGAAAGGCTAATTTCTATCATCTACTTCCACCCACTCACCAACCCAGTGCCGCAGTTTCAGATGAATGCCTGCAGAGGTCACTAAAGACCAGGAAAGTCCAAACACCAACAACTCAGTTCAAAATCACAACTTCCTCTTCTTTCTGCACTGAGGAACAACTCTGACAATACAGAAAGAAAGAAATGCTCAACAAATAAGCACACAATTAAATGTACTAAAATACCGCAAGTAAATGTTAACTCTGACAACCTACTACCCACATAGGCCTACCTTGGTAATACACAGTATCTAATGGCCTTCTTATACTGTGCGATTTTAACAATATTATAAGACTACTCCATGACACTGCAACGTGGATTTGATAATCTTTGGTACAACATCAGGATTGACGTGTTAGACTCGTGTTCCTATTAGTTTCAGTCTGGTTTCTGTCTCCCACTCTCTTCTTCTTCCCAGTGCTTGGGTTCAGGACAGTGACCAGCCAGACTCTAGTGGGATATTCTCTCTGATTCTCATGTGATCTGAAAATTCAGATCACATGAGAATGGGTGCATCTTCTCTGAGCTGCTGTTCTTCCTCTGCCTGGCAGCTCCACACAGCAAAGGCCTGGGATTTTTGTTGAAAAGAAACTCGCTGCAGCACTTTCGGTTTGAGGTTCATGAGCTGATGTGTGCGGACTCGGCCATCGCGTTGGACAATGGAGCATTGTCATAACATCGTTATCCATGCAGCACATACCAAACCTTCTACTGCTCCATACTCTGAGATAAAGGAAGGTCACATCCAGCATGCCTTCTGCTCAGAGAGCATGCATCTATGCTAGAAATACAGAGAGGTTTTTCTGCATCCGTAGATTTTTACACTTTTGTGTCCACGACAAAACACAATTCTCTAGGGCCAGATTTGAAAAAGCATAAATACTTTTTGACGTTAAAATACTTTTCACAATAGTTTTAATGACAGATATCTCTACAGTGGTCAGGCTCTAGAAATGAAACCTGCAGAAAAGCCACTCTGAAAGTTAACGACGAATGAACAGATCAATGGAGAAAGAGGAGAATGATTGACAGATGGACACGTGGATGGATAGGCAAATGGATACAGGGATGGATGGACAAAGATGGATAAACTGGGGATGAAAGGACAACAAGAGGGGTTAATAAGATGTGGAAAGTTTCCTGGATCGGTGCTTCTGTGTTCTTTTTGTCTCTGCCTTTCTTCTCATAGCCCCGGCCGGTCATGGCAGATGGCCGTTCAAACCTCCAGCCTGGTTCTGCTGGAGGTTTTTTGTTGTTTTCCTCTCCACTGTCGCTACATGCATACTCGGTACGCAAGTCAATGACTTGATGCGATCTGCTGGGTTTCCTTAGACAGAAAACTGTTTTAACCAACCTGTCTGGAGGATTTGATTGAATCAGCTTTGTAAAATGCCTCAAGAGGACAACGGTTGTGAGTTGGTGCTATAAATAAAATTGAATAAATCAGAGAACCTTTGGATGACGGGATACAGAATAATCGTGTTTGAGTGCAGCTGGTTGTTCCTCGTTAAACTCCACATCTTTCCGGAGTGCGTGGGAACCCTGTGTCTGCCAGGAAGAATCAGCCTGTGCGGTACAGTATGGTAGTACAATATTTATTTTCTGTTTAAGTGTTACATGTTGAGCAAGAAACGTACAGTTGTCTTCAGCCACAAATTGAATGCAGAGATAAAGACCGGTTCAGCAATGCATCAAACACAAGAGAACCGGCTGACTCAATTATACATATATATACATAATGCTTATGTACATATACTGTTGTTGCACTGGACTTTAGAAGATCTGAGATGACGCTGCTGCAGAGGTTGGTGTGAAAAAGTAAAAACCACCTTCAGACGGAGACAGACAGAGACATGCTGAAAAAAAAGAGAAAGAAACGACAGCAAAGGATCACAGAAAGAAGAATGAAGAGAAACCTTAATGAAAGCAATTGGTTTAGCAACCCTGCTGCAGGAATGCACAAACAACCACACACCCACACTCACACACACTCAGACACATGCACACAGTGTTCTCATGAAGCTGGATCCACAGGGCCGAGTGAGAGAGTCTCTGACGGGTCCGAGACGGGCGTCGGTCAAATCATCGCCTAGCAGCAACAGGACGGTCAGACGAGACAGATTCTTCTGGTGTTTTTGGTAGAGCGGCTGCAGTATGTACAGTATAAACTTCATCTTGTTCTCTCTCACACACACAAATCAAGTCTTCCCTGTCCTGTCTGCTGTAGTGGGGCTTTTGTGGGACACGGTGGGGTTTGGAGGGGCCCTGCAGAGTTAAGGGGGGAGGGTGGAGACAGGGACTGGTGGTTCGTGTCTCAGCAGCAGCCTCCTGAAGAAGGCTTAACAGTAGTTCCTGGAGTCAGCTTCACGTTGGGCTTATCGCCCCCTCCGGTCGTGGCTCCAGGGCCCATCCTCTTCTTGATCTCAGCGGCCATGGTCATAAAGGCCTGCTCCACGTTGGTGGCGTTTTTGGCGCTGGTTTCCAAGAAGGGGATTACCAGAGAGTCTGCAAACTCCTGAAACACAGAGAGCTGGGTTTAGCTTCTGTTCTGCTCTCCTGTTTGTGTGCAGGGAGAAAGGAGAGCGAGACAAAAACGGCAAACCAGGAACAGATGAGAGAAACATGAAACAGACACCTCACACTTCTAAAAGACGCTTTAGCCAAAAGCAACACACACCTAAGCACAGGGTGACCTAAAACCTCCTTAAAGCGAAAACTGCTCCAACTCAGAAGACCTTCTCCGCCCGTCTCACCCACGATGTGCAGACCAGGAGGAGGGAGGACACAAATGTGCTGATCACAACTTTCATCCATTTTCTTAACCTGCAGACTTTCATCCAAGTCTTTAGACCCTTTAACTTCAGAGCGGATGGATTCCATGCTCACCCAGACCTGGTAAACATTTAAACCAAATTCCAAACTTCTTCACTCTTTTCCAGACCCCTCCATTGCTCCACTTGATGCTACCGGTTATCTCCTCAGGTGCTCGTACTAGACGTTCCAGCACCTGGAATCATTTCATATGCATCAATAGACTGCAATTCCACCAAATTTTATCCAAATCAGAGCTGAGCTCTGAGGGTGGAACGGGCCTTACAGACTTCCAGTTTCCAGGCAACCTAACATTTAATTATCACCTTTATTTGACATTGCCACTTCTGTACATTCTAATGAAATGTGTTTGCAGTTAACCCATCCCTTAGAGAGAAGAGGGCTGCCACCAGGCAGCACCGGGGGAGCATTCTGGAACTAAGGGTCCTGCTCAGGGACCCAGAGTGGTGGTCTGCAGGATTTAAACCAGGCCTCTCATTGACTCCATGCAATCTGCTGTCTTTCCTTAGAGACGCTTTAATAAATCAGTTTGGATGATTTGACAGAATCGATTTGGTAAAAGGCCGTGAGATGACGTGTTGTGAATTGGCGCTATAGAAAGAAACTGAACTGAATATTGTGACGAGTCCTTTTCCTGCTGTGTAAACCAGCAGCGGTGGCTGGAAGCAGCTGAAAATCAGGCAGGGATCACCTGCTCTGCACCATCACCAGATCAGATTTCACTACAATCTTATGGAACTACTTCTGCAATGTCCTTTTAACTTGTCAGTCTGGAATAAATGGTCAAGAAAACCAACAAAATGTACCAATCAAAACTGGTTTGTCCTTCTGTCAGACACTCTGCCTTTGGAGCTCGTCCATGAGGAGGAGATTTAAACATTTCCAAATCTCTAGCCCCCAGATACCAACGCTAAATGAGTGGCTTGATATCATATATGATATAGTCCAGATAGAGAGAATAACATTTAATATCAGATTACGACAAGACAGATTTGAGGAAAATGGAGTAGGTGGATTGAGTCTCTCACAACTATAAGGGAAGATTTCATTTAAATCAAATGGTGATTGTAATGTATTTTCATTTATGTACATCTATGGCACACCCCTTGGGTTAGATGTTAGGGTTAAATGTCCAAATCTCTAAGCAGACGTGGAAAGCTCCAAGCCTGAGGTACCAACCTTGGCTGTTGTGTAATCCACCACCTTCTTCGTTGTCAGGTCGCACTTGTTCCCAACCAGCAACTTGTTGACATTTTCACTGGCGTAGCGGTCAATCTCCTGGAGCCACTGCTTGACATTGTTGAAGGACTCCTGAGACAGGGAGCAGACGAAGGTTAGCACCGGTCCAGCAGCAGAGACAGACACAGCTGTAGAGAAGCTGCTCACACCTCTGCAGCGACACCCGGCACAACGCTTCAGGTGCAAACAGGAAGCCAGGAGTGCCTCAGCACAGGCCTGTCTGGACGGCGGGAGAATATCAACAGCGTACAGTCTGATCCCATCGCTCAGTACACTGGACAAAAGTATTCACAGCCCTGGAATAGTTTTATTTTTCCCTTCTTTTGGTATTTCACAATCCCAAACTGTGCTGGATTTTAATCTGGGTCTTGTGACTCATAACTGCCAAGCAGAAGAAAAGGAAGGGAAGCTTTACTCCTCTGTTTTATATACATTTAACTGTAAAGTGAGGTGAACATAGCCCCCTGAGTCAGTACGCCGTAGAACCACCTCTGGCTGCAGGTTCTCTACCAGGGCGGCTGTTGGATTTTTGGTCTTGACTTTGACTAGGCCACTCCAACTGCTGAATCTGCTTCCATCTAAAGCATCCCGTAATATCTCTGACTGCATGTTTAGGACGGAGAACCTCCTCCCCAGTCTCGGGTCTTCTGCAGCCTCCAGCAGTGGTCGAGGGCCGGTGTCCTGTGACATTTAGATGTGCCTCTGCTTCCTTCAACACACCTGGCTCCAACATGAGCTCTGCAGCAGAGCTTGACTGCACGCCAGTGAGCTGGTTTAACCATGGGATTCAGGTGTGTACGGCAAGGGACACGTCTAAAAGTTGCAAGACACCGGCCCTGGAGGGTGCGAGTTTGAGACCGCTGGTCTACTGTTTGCTGCCCCCCCTACAGGTCTCGTGGGAACCTGAGAACAAGACATGTGATGGCTGCCATATTCTATCCGTGTTGTTTTCCTGTCTCCTAGGTTCCTTGGTTTCATGACGCTGGTTGTTCTCTAATGTTCTCCAAGCAACCTCTGAGGCCAGAGACATAACCGGGTTTCTGACAGCAGTCCTCTACTCAACAAGGGCCCCTTCCTCTTGAGCGTCCAGCTGGGACAGCTGCCACCCCACCCTCTGCTGCAGCCATCCACGCCGCGGATGTGTCGGCGGTGTGGTGCTGGACTCACCTGGTCTGTGACGTCGTAGACCACAATGATGCCATGAGCGCCTCTGTAGTAGCTGGATGTGATGGTGCGAAACCGCTCCTGTCCCGCCGTGTCCCACTGTGGAGTGACGGACATGGAGATAAGCACAGGGAACATTAGCAGCCGCTTTTCTTCTCCATTTCAAACGAAAAGCCTTTCACATAATGCGTCAATAAAATCTTTCAACATGTCAACGTCAAGCCTTTAGATTCCTAAATTATAAAAATCTAATTAAACAAGATTATTTATATCCATGTTCTCAAAAATGAGCAGAAACGGTGCAAACAGTTCGAGTCCAAAGTGTAATTACTGAACAGTGGAGTTAGCAACATTAATGACTCAGCAGAATATTCTAGATGGCTACTTCTGTTATTATCTTTCATCAGTTTAATCATATTTTCACCCTTAACCCCCCCACAATTCATCACGAGCAGTAGATATCTAATCTTTTCAACTGAGATGAAACGAAAGAAGCACTTAGGAAGAGTTATGCGTGAGCTTGTACTGCTGGGAGCCTTTAACAGGGAGCTGAACATCTGCCGGCTTTTAGCTGACAGCTAACCCCGGCCTGCAGGGCTGCTAACCGGGTCCTCGGTGGTACAGCTGCTCTGCTTCTACAAGCTGATGGTTCAATGAGGCAGGCAATTGTATGTATTGAGAGACGCTCGTCTCATTTTCAGCTTCACCATTAAAAGAAACTGATGTTAAATGGAAATGGGCCAACGGTGCGGGTCATTCTGAACCCAACCGCATCGGATCTGTCAAAGGTATCATGTTTAAGGCCATTCTCGGTTCATCCTGTTTAACAGGTGCGGCCTGAGTGAAAAATCAACCAGTTCGCCTTTAAAACAACGATAATTTCATAAATACATTGATTCTGTGTTTTTCCAGCGTACAGCCATCAGAAATTCCTCAACAGCAGCAACACAGGGTTGACTTGCAGCTCTGCTGGTTGGTCCAACCTGTTCCTGAACCGGTTCCTTTAGGGTTTGGATGCATTAAAGACAGAGGAACACGTTGCTGTTGTTAGCTTGCAATGCTAACTGGAGTTAGCTTGGTCACTTGTGGCAAACCCTACTGCTTCTCTATAGTGGAAGCTGGACTTGCTGTCATTCTGAAATCCATGTTCTGGCTTTGGGAGGGAGGTGGAACGTCACGTTCTTCTCTTCACAGTTCTGCCAAAGACGGGCGCTCTGATTGGCCACAGCGTGGGATCGTAAACGTTCTGGGGCCTTTTGTAATTGGCTAAAAACTGAACATGTTCCTGACAAGAGAGAAACTGTACACTGGTCACCATGGAAACGGCCTGTGACGTAAACACGGCAAAGTTCCTGTTGAGACCATCTGAAATTGTGCAGAATCGTGGAAATCTCCTCCAGTTAAACAGAAGAACGGATGAGCTACAGGAACCAGCCAATCACATCCAGAGGAAAGCGGGAGGGTACTTACGATCTGAAGTTTGATGGTCTTCCCATCTAGTTCTATGGTTCGGATTTTGAAGTCCACACCGATAGTGCTAATGTAACTTTCTGTGTATGTGTCATCCTGCAGAGAGACAGGGGATTGGTCACACGGCTCACACATCCTGCTTCCTGTTCTCAGTCTCCAAACATGCTCTGAAGGTGAGATGGTGGAAAACTCACCGCAAATCGGAGAAGGAGGCAAGACTTCCCAACACCAGAGTCACCGATCAGGAGCAGTTTGAATAAATAGTCACTGTGAGGGAGGGGACAGAGAAGCGGTTAGCAGATCCTCCCAAAGTGTTGGCTGGGCTAGTTAAACATTACCTGCTGCTGCCAGCAGCCTCTGAAGCCATTCTTCTTAAAGTCACACACCCACCCTTTCATTTCCAGGTCAGCTCCCAGAGTGGCTGTCCCGGGGAAACAGAACCTCCCCGGCAGCTGAACTCTATGGAGCCATGACCCCTTTCCAGAGCAAGTCCAGTAAAGCGGACCGTACAACAGAAAGAACCGGGGCAGCCGAGACAGAAGCAGCCCGCTTTGGATCCGCCTCTGGTCCCGTTTACTGGGGTCATGTGACCGTACAGTTACAGCGGTTCTGTGACCCATCCCAGTGAGACCAGCAGCCCTGAACACCTAAGCCTGTCCAGTGCCCACTGGTACCGTTCACAGCCTGCTGACTCATCAACGGAGCCCTGAAAGTTCTCAGCAGAACCGCTCCAGTAGCTCCGCCTGTCAGTGGACAGGCTGGGCTTCACAATGCAGCCAAAGGTTGTCGTACAGTCAGGGAGCGTGCAGCGCCGACACGTCACGTGTCACAACACTCCCAGTGCCATGCATTATCCGCATGCCAATAAACCCCCGACCCGCTGCAGGGACCCATACGGCCCTGCAAGCCCACGCCCAAACTAGACTTTAGTCAACTGGACGCTAAAACAAGAGACGTTTCCCAATCGATCCAGTCTGTCCTGATTCTGATCGCCAAGAGAAGCAGAGGAGTGAGGAAAACACGGGTAAAGGGCAACCGTTCACGTCTCCCTAACATTTCCTCACATCTCGACATGACCAACGCTCCCGCTCCACCCGGCCGCCCAAGGCCCCGTTCTGCCTGAGCAAGGCCCTGCAGCCAACAGCCGTTTACCACCAGGACCACACAGGAAGCGGCTCTTTCCTAATACCGACTTTATGCCAGACGTGCAACTGTAGAACCTGCTGGTTTCCTCTTTCTGTTCCAGTGAAGCGGTGGACGAGCGGGGACGCACCAAACGGACATGAACAGCACACGGTCCTGCCCCGGGGGACAGTTGAAGACCTGCTACTAAGCCCATTTCTGCTGGGAGCCCATCACCTGGGAACGATGGCTGCTTCTATGCAGTACTGACCACTCACTGTTCTACAGAACCTTAGGAACCAAGCCACAAAGAGCAAATACAGCAGACCGAGGGAAATCTGGGTTTAAACCGGACCCAGACTTTCCTTTATACGCCTTCTCTGTGCGGCATCAGAACAATCCTGGACCAGATCTTCAATCACGTGGGATAAAAGCAGGCAGATCGTCAGCAGAAGAGTTTCTGAGGTCACGTGTTTTGGACTTCTCCGTCCATGCAGAACTTTTATGAATGGCAGCCCAGAGAAACAGGAAGCTGAACCAAGCGGTTACTCAACACTGCTGTGAGGAAATCCAGGGCCTATCCTGTGACATGTGACCCACACATGACTGGAGGCTGAGGAGAGGCTGCCTGGGTGCTGGCAGAGCCGGAGACTGGAAACGGATCACTTTACAACACCATGCACAGCTTAGAACCAGTAATCCTGGTGTAAACGCCGCACTCCTGCTACAAAACCTGCTGGACCGGACCAAAGGGGCGTAAGGAAAGCACTGACATGAACGTCCCCCATCGACAACCAGCCCAGGCAACTAGAACCCTACAGAACCTGAGCTTAGCTTTGTAACCTGGACCTGGCTTGATCAGACTGTGGCCCAGTTACAGGCTGAACCTGAACTGGATTATCTCACAGTTATGAAGGATATAGCTTCAGTGTCAAAACAATCCGGTACAGGTTTGACCGGTCTAAGGCCCAGGGATCTTAAGGGAGACCGGAGTTCCCTGAAAACCTCACACAGCTCAGCCCATTTCACTTAAAGAGTCTGGAACCACAAACATGATCCGGTCCAGTTTGGGCAGGTTGGCAGCTCAGGTTTCCAACCGTCACCTGACCTGGGCTGTAAAGGTTGGCCAACATTTGAAAATGTTTTCTGAGTTTTCACTAGAACAGCACCGATGCGGTTCTTCCCGGCCGGTCGGCTCCAGGTTGACTTCTCGGGGACTGGGCCACGGGAAAGAGACATTAAGAGCATCCCACCGCGTCTCCAGCCATAGCTCCAGCCAGCTCAGAGTACCTGCTGCTGGTTCAGCCAACCACACACCGGAAGCCGGTGCAGGAGATCTTACTTTGGATCTACAAGCCTGACTTCTCGGTCACTGATCGATCCAAGAGGATCCCCGGAGCTTCAGCTGACTCCCACCTCCAGCTGATGAAACCAGAAACTTTGTTTTCTAGGAACCTGTTCCGAGTGAGCGCCCCTCCGGTCCAGGTCTGATCATGCTAGGCTAGGCTAGCTGCTGCGGCAGGGCTGATCGAGGGGCTCCAAGTTCACATAGGAGCCCGATCGGAGGCTCCCTCCCCTCACACTCCTGTGTTGCGGTTTGATAAAACTGATCAAACCCAGCAGAGACGCTAGCTGCTCCTACCACACGACTCCAGCCTGGAGGAGCTCTTGTTCGGCATTTAGCCCTAGGAGAGAACCAGAGGCAGCCAGCAGCTGCTCGTAGCGGACAGCAGAAACAGGACTGCCGGGAACCAGCCGTGTTCTCCGCGGAGGCCGCGGTCAGCTGACGGTCCACGTCCCCCCCCCGCTCCTCACGCATTCCCCAGCCTCATCCCGAGCTCCCGGCCAGCGCCGAGCTAGCCCGGCTAGCAGCGCTTCGCGGGGCGTACTTACTATTCAGGATTCATGGTCGACTCGTAGTGTCGCCGTCCGCACACAACCAGCGCTGTCTACTTGGGGGGAATAAGACGGGGCGACGACCAGCTTTGTACCGCTCCCCGAAGCGCGATCCGGCTGCCTGTTTTCTCAGAGAAAAATCCAAAATGGCCGCAGCTTGAACCAGGAAACGGCTAACATCAGCCAGCTGTTCGGAGAGGAGGAGGAGGGTAGACAGAGCGAAATGCCTGATCTGGTTCGAGTCGTGTCGCGCAGACGTGTCGGTCGTTGTTTGGCGGCGTGGTTCGGCTGAAGGAAGCCGCGGCTGGGAGGAGATGGGTCGCGTGCTGGCCCGGTTCAGCTTCCGATCTTACTGCAGCAGCGGAGGGTCGAGCTCAGCTCAGCCCCGGGTCTGACCGGAGAGATGACATCATTTAGTGAAACGTGGCAACGCAGAGGCAAACTGCACCTCTTACACTACTTCCGGTCCTGGACTTCAACCTAAACCCCGACGAGCTGCTCTTCCTACCCGATAAAAGACTTAATGAGCGCTTTTATTGAGGAGTCCACCCTTCGGTCAAACTCCACCGACTTGTAGTCACGCTGACCCGCGGGTCCGTGGACTGGTTCACCCAAGCTCCACTCTGACTGCCTGTTTCACATTAAACACGTTCTGCTGGATCCCTGCGGCGACACACGTCTGACATCCATCATACAGGGCTGTGGAAAAGTATTTACCCCTAAACACATTTCTTTTTCCCCCCCCTCACTGTTGAATATTTTAGATCATCGGACCAATCATAACAATCAGACAAAGACAACCCGATTAAATGCAACAATGCGATTTCAAATGGTCTTTTCAATTCATAGGGAAAACGAGCTATCCAAATCAACCTGTGGAAAAGTAATCACTCCTAAGCCAGGGGTGTCCAAACCTCCTGCACCTTGGCCAAAATCACCAAGTTGAAAGTCCTCAGAGGCCATAAATGATAATTTTTTTTCCTGCTAAAAGCATCAAGTTTAATGAGTCAGTGCACTAATGTGTGGATTGTGGCCTGACTTACTTATTAAAATAAGTAAGTTATTATTATTAAAATAGTAAAAAAACATACCTAAAAGTTAAACCATGTTCTACTTAACATATTTGTCGTTAAAACAGCCAATCCTTAGAAAGATACACAAAAGATCCATCTACCTGCATTTGCTGGAGGGCCAAATTTGTACCATTGTTGAACTGGTCGGTACCACACCAAAGTATTGGTGGCCCTTCCCTGGACCCAATAACAGGCTGCAGCACCTGCTGCCGAAGTGTTCATGATAACTGATGAGTCTTTAACATCACTGCGGAGGAATTTAGACCTGCTCTACTTTACTAAATTGATTTCATTCGAGCACATTGGTAGGTCTACTGGCATGAGCCGCCTGATTAAGGTTACACCCCAGTAACTTAGATTTAGGTCTGGACTTCAAATTGGCCGGTCCAGAATTCATTTTGAGTTTTTTCACCAGTCAAGATGGGCTTACTCATGTGCTTTGGGTCATCGCTTTGCGGCAGAAGTGACCTTTAGCTTAAGGTCACAAAGTGATGGTTGGTCATGCTCCTTCAGGATTTTCAGTCAGAGAACAGAATTTAGGGTTGCATCAAGTCATCCAGTCCCAGACCATCACCCTAACACCACCATGTTTGGATGCCAGGAAGGTGTTGTTTTTCTGAAACGCTGTTAGTTTTCCTCCCGATGTAACGGGACACACATCTTCTAAAATGTCCACTTTTGTTTCATCAGTCCACCAAATATGTAACCAACAGGCTAAGATGTTTTTGGGCCTTTTTGTTCTTTTGGGTCAGCAAAGGTTCTGGTCTCTCCCATGAAGGCCATTTTTACACTTACACCAGTTTGTCTTCTTATTGCTGAATAGGCCTGCAGCGCTGTAGATGTTGTTCTGGGTTCTTCTGTGACCTCCTGGATCAACCGTTGCTGAGCTCTTGGAGTAATATTTGGTTGATTTATCTTTGTCCAATATTGAGATTCATTTGATGATTGAAAACATGCTTAAAAAAGGCAAAAACAGACAAAATCAGGAAGGGAGAAAACATTTTTACAGCAACGTACGTCTTACACCTATGACTAAAACTAAAATATTGTCAAGAAAGATTCAAATAAATTTGTATTTTATTGCAGAAACATAATCTCACTCTGAACAGGAAAAGAATAACCCTGGCTTTTAATTCAGGACGTCTGGTCAGTGGGGAAAATTCCATGTTAAACAAGCGCTTTTAATAAAATCGGTGATGGAGCAATTATTAGTAAATCAAGCAATTCTCTTAAAATAAATGAAACCAAAGCATTTTAAATCCATCCTTTACTTTTTTAAATGATCAGGGTTTTTAGGAACTTCTTGGTAGTATTTCTGCTTGTTTCCCTGGGGTACATATATGAGGGTACACAGAGGTCTATTGAATCACTTTGTGTTAATTGACGCTATATAATTAAAGTGAATCTGGATTCCTGTAAGCCACTGACCACTAGGCTGAACAAGGACCCATATTTATCCTCCACTGAGCACAGTGAGCAGATCACTGTTGCTGAACTGCAGCAAGGAGCAGCATTTTGGAGTCTCCATGACAACCATTAGACTATTTCCATGACAACCCGTTGTTTAGGACTGCCTACAGCCTTTTCTGTCCTACCAACCCAGGTGGAAACATGTCGTTTTTTTTTAAAGACTTTACCTGGAACTGGGAGCTTTGGTCAAAGAAGACCTTCAGTAACAAAGACTCCAGCTGAGTTTGGTGTGAAAAAAAATAACTATAAATATGTGGAAAAGCTCCTTATGCCCACTGTTAGGTGTGGTAGAGGATCTGTAAAGCTGTGGGCTATTTCTCTTTCAAAGACCCTGGGAAGCTCTCCTCCAGAACACCTAAAGGCATAATTTAGAAGTCAGACAGGTAAACATTGAGAACACATAACTTAAATGAACCGTCTTAAAAAATTATTATAATATGTCTTCCAATACCATGTGATGAAATGATATAAGGAAATATAGTTAACAGTGAAGCTGTTTAATCAGATGAGGTGGTTCAGGGTCATTTGATTAGAATGCCTCCTGAGGCGTTCTAGGCTTGTCCTTGGAGACATTGGGGGAGTGGGGTTATGCAGTCATATTCCTTAAGTTTAAAAATGCATTCCCATGAGGCTCGTTTGTCAGATTAATTCTTAAAAAACAAACAAAAAAACAGTCCTTTAGGAGTAAATTAGGGCCGTGTATCAGTCCTGATTCCTGAATTATGTGAAAATGTCACTTGTGCCTTTGAAAGCATCTTGTAGAGTACAATTAGAACTGTTGGAAACAAGTCGGAGAACAGGTAAAGTTTTCCCTTTCAAGGTCTGTCCTCAAACTGGAGTTCCTAGGTTCCAGCAGACTTCTGCTCTTCTCCCGACTGAACAGAACTGTGGTGAGTGGACGGGTCCAGGGTGTCCATGGCTGACAGGATGGAGGAGAAAAGGTGGTCTGAGTGTGTCTGCAGAGCTCCAGACTGCCTCTCAATGAGCAGCAGCGTGTCTCTTAAAACTGCAAGGAAAGAAAGAAGACCAACCAGTCACAATCTGCAGGAACCTTCAATTAAAATGCTTTTTTATTTCAGGGGTAGTTGAAAAGGCTGTGTACAGCACTGACAGGGAGAGGTGCCGTTGATGCAGCTGAGAAGATGCTGTCCAGCATGCAGAACGCAGGCGGTCAGGGGCTGATGGCTGCTCACCTCCTTCTGAAAGCTCTAAAAACACATCGGGAAACTGCATGAAGCTGGAACTTGGGGTTGCTGGCATGGTTCTGCAGAGTGAGATCCTTCTTATTTGGGTTTTTTACTAGAGATGGACCAATCAGAACTTAGTGGCCAATTTTTGCTTACTGTTATTTGTAAAGATTTAACCAGCCAGTGCTAATTTTGGCTAATTCCCATTTGTCCTTAAGAACCACATTATGAGAAAATGCAAGAACGACATTCAAATGATTTTTTTTCTGAGCCTTCCTGCTGTCAGCGGTCAATTATTAGTTGTATTAGGCTCAGAGGAGGCGTTACTGCATCTATGAGAGGGCAGATGCTATACAACAAAGTTCTACCATCTTCTTAAAACACACAATTACGGAGTTGAATTTTTAAACTGTCTTCAGCATCTTATGTTGGCTTTAAGCATGGTTAGCATGGCTAGCGTTACTAAATAGGCAGACTCCTGTTTGTATTCCCTTACCTTTACTCTGAGATCAGGCCTTTCCAAATGAAGCATGTTTTATAACCTAGAGGCTGAAACCTCAAAAGGAAAACCCGAGCATCTTTGCCGTACTTCTGTTCAGCCTTGCTGTTATCAGCTGAAAGCCTCAGGATCTTTCACTTTCCTCCAGCCTCAAGGAGCCACGAACATGTTTTAGAAATAAAGTTTTTTTATACCACTATTAGCTTCTACATCTCTGAACCTTGATGACTCTTTAAACTGGTAACTGACAATATTGTTTATCAATGAACACAATTCTGGCCATCCTTCAGCCATTTCTTTGCAAAAATGTAAACTGTGGCAGAGTGAGTCTCTCTCCAATAGTCAATGGTAAGGAGTTCCACATCCCTGTAGCTTTAACAGAACAACTGTTTAGTCCAAATGCTGAGGATCTGAAGTTTACAGGAGCGTCTCCTCTGGAGGAGGAAGGTGTTGTTCTCCGTGCTGCTTCGTCACTTGATTTTACAAAAACCTTCAGAGGCTGTGGGGCCAGACTGGTCCCAGTCTACAGTAAGCGAGTCCACCATCATGAAAACCTTCAAATGCATAAACCAATCATACAACCAGGAATGTGCATCACATTTCAACTTGATCTTCTCTTGCCTATGGGGCTCGAAAGGGCATGTGATTTTGCAATGTATTGTGGGATGTTGTTGCCATTTTCTGGGGCAATGGCTTTTGTTTACATTGCTGATCCAGAAGCCACGCTGTGAGAGAGACAAAGATGCAAAGTGCTTGAATGATGGACAATACTAAAGAGATAGATGACGGACTGTAAAAGACAAGCTAGACCCTGTTCCAAAGGGTAGTTATCTCGGAAAAATCTCTAGGATCGGGGGGGATTGCCCGGCTAGGATGATTTATAAAGGAAACGCTGCAAGTGAGCAGAATTGGCATGTTCGACCGCTTAAACCACCAGAGCTGAGCCGAACTGCAGGATTGGGGTTCGACAAATGCATGACACATCTCCGCTTTTCCAAGCTAAACGCGGCCATCTAAATCCTGTCCAATTATAGTACAGTAGTCGGACAACCCTTGAGAAAACGTTCTGCCCAGACACTGTGTCGAGGACAAGTAGGGAGACCCTCAAAGACAGGACTGAGAGAACAAAATCATATAATTTTCTGCGCGAGCGAGACAAATTGTCTGTTTTATGTAGCGGCCTTTAATTACAGAATGTTTGCACCATGTTTTTAACTTTTTTAAAACAAAAGAACAGAAAATACACACAGCGTTGTGGATGAAGGCTGTGTAAACAAACAGAAGCCTGTTTCCCGATGCCCAGGTATCCCAAAATGCAGTGCGGTTGTTACGTCATACTTTCAAACCCCATAGAACAGCTCTAAAGCATGTAAAGCGTTGGATGAGAAAACCCAACTCTATGAGGGATTTAGGAATCCCTAAATCCCACATAGAACGTTGCAGTACCACACTACCTCGTACAGACTGAAATTCCAATGATGTATAGGTGTGTTTTTAACCATTTTCTGAATGCTCATTAGTTACCTGATAGTCAGCCAGAGAGGACTTCACACTGTCTATGTCCCCAGCAGGAGCAGCAATCTCCTCCATGCTCTTTGAGAGGGCATACAGCTGCTGGATGAGCAGCTCCAGCTGTGAGCAGAACACCTGGAACATACACAGCATTCACTGCACACTTTCTATCATATATACAATGGAGATTATAAACCTAAAGAGTTCAAATCTATTGGCTTTTTCTCCAGACTCCTTTAGGCCCAATTTTTTAAAATGCTGTCCCACAGTTAAAGACTTATTGGACAAGGTCCAAAGACTTCCTAGCGCGGCTGTACATCATTGCTCAGTGAATCAAAGGGAGGCTGGGGAACTCCTAGCCTCGTGAGACCATCCTGATCTCGCGAGCTTTCAAGGTTTCACTCGCAGATCAGTCTGGCTACTTTCTGTTAAGAAAATTTGGAGCCGTTCACCAAACGAACGTCCAATCAGCGTTGGCTTTGAGGCGGGTTGAGGTGTGACGCAACGAGAAGCGCGACAGTTCAGTCTAAAGAACATGGCGGCTTCAGCCGATCAAACTAGCGTTGGCGTGGCTATCGAGCAAGTTTTATCGGAATTACAGAGTATTTCTTCACTGAAAGAAGAGCAAAACACTGCTCTGGAGGCTTTTCTGAGCTAACGAGCCTTTACCTGCAGCAGCAAGAGTAGCCTGGCTTGTGGTTGTGTTTTCGTCGTCGCTGTTAGTACATCATATGCTTCATTGATCTGATTGGTTTATTTGGCCCGTCTATCACCAACATAGGCCAATCAGCTAACCAGTATTTTCGCCCCTTCCCAAAATTACTTCAACGGAAGGTTTCCAGATGGATATGCGGAGCAAATCCATCTGGCGGAGTCAGGTAAGGGAACTCCAGCTACCTGGATGTGTTTCATCAGGGAGTCATTCTGCTCCTGGCTGCCAGGGAGGGTGGGGCCGTACAGCTGCTTCGCCAAACACTCCCTGAGTCCAGCCAGACACAGTCCTTCTCCCTCACGATCCAGCCCAGCACCAACACTGCTCCTCAAAGTCTCAGAGTCCCTCTCGCCGCTTGCTGCTGAGAAACAAAAGCAAAACAAGGAGAACGGATGGGCGACGATAAGAAGCACGTGTGTAGCCAGTTATTGAAAGTACATAAATACCTATCTGAGCGGCACTTCTCTGCACACTCTCATTTGCATCCTGTTTGTCCTGCACCACCTCTTTAGTCTGCCCTTCTGCACCAGGTTTCTGGGGAAAGGTGACGGAGGACAGGATGGAGGAGGTGTCCCGGTTCAGAGATGTCCAGCTGGGTGGGCTTAGCTGGGCCGTCACCTCTCTGACCTGCTCCAAAGGTAAGGCAAGGTGAGTTTACTTGTAGCACATTTCAGAGACAAGACAAATCAAAGTGCTGTGCATGAACAGAACATAAGAAAAGAAAAACAGAGGAAAGTACATTGAGGTGGCACAATAAAAGTAGGTAAGGAAATGTTGGACTACAACTTTTCCTTAACTAAGGCTACGTTCACACTGCAGGCCTTGATGCTCAATTCCGATTTTTTTGTGAAATCGGATTTTTTTGCGTGTCCGTTCACACTTCCAAATATATGCGACTTGTATGTGATCTCTGTGTGAACTGCATTCATGCAACTTAAGTGTCCCGCATGCGCTGTAGAGGACGCGATGACGTCACACATAGCAAGCGTGCTCAGTGTTTGCGGAAGTAAACATGGTTCGTAATGCTGCAGCGTATCTTACGTTCTTTTAAGTTCTTCTCCAGCCGGAGCCAGCACATTACCGCCGCAAGCTTTTTAAGAAGACCGAAACGAAAGAGCCACATTTTTGGCAATGGCGTTTTGTGCGGCAGTAACGTCCGTACAGAGAAACGTGTGGGTGCGGAGTCGAAGCCAGGAATGGTGGGATAGCGAGGTGAGCGGCATTACTGATACGGATTTCATTCACAATTTTCTAATGACAAAGGCAACCTTTATGTGCGTCTGAACGGATCTCTTTAGCGCTCTAACCGTAAAAACACACATCTTCGGCGGGCTATAGCAGCGAGTAAACTCCTTGCCGTGGGGCTGTGCTGACTTGCAACAGGTGCTTGTTACCGCATCAATAATATGTATCAATGACGTACAGGTCGGATGAATGCGACCTGGCCGTTCAGACACAGGTCGCATTTGAAAAGATCAGATACGTATCGGATTCAGGACCACATATCCAAGTGGCCTGGGTCGCATTTGAAAAAATCCGATCTGTGTCGTTCAGACTGTCATAAAAAGATCAGATTCAGGTCGCATATGGGCAAAAAAATCGGAATTGGGTCACTTCAGGCTGCAGTGTGAACGTAGCCTAATGGTGTTTGAGTTAACAGTTTAAGAAGAACATTAAAAGGCAACTCTAAACAAATAGGTTTTTAACCTTGATTTAAAGGAACTCAGGGTTTCAGCACTTTTACAGTTTTCTGGAAGTTTGTTCCAGATCAGTGGAGCATAGGAACTAAATGCTGCTTCTCCGTGTTTGGTTCTGGTTCTGGGTATGCGGAGTAGGCTGGAATCAGAAGACCTTAGTGGTCTGGAGGGTTGATGCACTGATAAGAAGTCTGTGATGTATTTAGGTGCTAAGCCTTTCAGTGATTATAGACTGAAGTATTTTGAAGACTATTCTCTGAGATCCAGGGAGCCAGTGTAAGGACTTTAGAACCAGTGTCACCCTGGTCCCTCCATGTTTCAACACGTCACTTTCCCATCCTGACCCTAGACCCGCCCCTCAGAGTTTCTTAGCAAAGCCCACTTAGTGGCATTTTCCAAAATGTGCCTAGGGGCGGGATTATCGTTTTACATCGGGGTGAGTTACACTTTAAATGACTTAGTGGCCGGTATCTCTGTGGCTGGTTGCGCCTCACAGTGTACAGCTTTTAAGTTTGATTATGTATTACTGTTTCTGATCCTTTTAGCTTTGTTCTTTCTGCCCAGTGTTAGCACAGAGATTTTATAACTGTCTCCCATTGAGGGCCCAAGCTTTTCCTAGAAATGATCACTTTGGACAAAGTTACTACTAGGGCCCAGTGTATATCACATGCTAGATGCCTATTTTCCTAACTAAGCTAATCCTGGATGGTAGGAAGGTTAATGTTCCCCCCTGCAGACCTGATTGTTCGATGTATATCCCACAGTGATGGATCTGCACAGGTAATTTAATTAATCAATTTATTAGTTAAACCTAACAATGTTATTATGAAGCATGGACACAATAGGACTGTGTGGCTTATAAAATGTATTCCGTTATAATAATTATGCTTCTCCTTTTTTGAGCCATCTGGTTTGGGAGTTGGCTACTTCCTGTCTGGGCAAAAAGGGCGTGGCCAAGGGCGGAGGATTTTGAAAGCAGCCCAGCAGGACCGAGCATGTTTGTCAGAGGGTTTGGTTAGTTGGGTTATTTTGTGCCAACATAGTACTGAGATTGTGTGTAAATAGTTTCACCAAACCCGTATAGAAGTTATTCCCCTGTGTCTTTGTGTGTAGGCCAGCCTGGTGAGTTATGTAAGCAAAGAAAAGAAATATCATGAATATAGGTAGGAGACATGGAAGGCAGGAAGGACCTAAAGAAACAAGGACAGAAGCAACAAATGAATGTAGGACAGAGGAAGGAAACAAGGAACTACAGAACATCAGAAAGGAGGGACGAAAAGGAAGGAAGGAAGGAAGGAAGGAAGGAAGGAAGGAAGGAAGGAAGGAAGGAAGGAAGGAAGGAAGGAAGGAAGGAAGGAAGGAAGGAAGGAAGGAAGGGTACATCTAGATATTGGAAAATCAAGATCAGGGATGGGGAAGTAATTACTTTCAGTTTGGTTTGTATATAATTTTTTTGCCTTTTTGTGGCACTAGTGCCCTTTGTTTGAAAGTAAATGAAGAAGTGGGGATGAGAAAGAGGGGCCAGACATGTGGTAACGGTCTGGAACCCGGCATGACCACGTCGAGGACTGAGGCCTCCGGACATGGGTCGTGCCCTCTACCCCTAAATAGCTTTTCACCTTAACAAATGACATCTGAAAATAGCATTTGGTAATTACTCAGGTTATCTTTGTCTCATATTTACACTTGTTTGATAATCTAAAACATTTTAGCGTGACAACAGCAGAACTTTCTGGCAGCATGGTGGATGTATGAGAGGATAACTCCTTAAAAACCAGAACTGCTCAGCCTCCTGATCATCCCACAGGACAGTGGTACACGTGACTGTCTGCTGCACCGACCTGTCTGGACAGCTGCTGCAGCTCCTCCAGCTGCTCCGGAAGAGGCCAGAAATCCTCATCCACGTCTCCACCAACCCATCTGGGCCGTGGGAAAACGGCGGTGGAAGGGGTGAAAGTGGTGGTAAAGGAAGAGGCCACTGCATGGTGCTGAAGATCATAGCCATCCCTGGTTCCAGCTCTGTCCGTCCTGCAGTCCAAACTGTCCAGGGACAAACTGATGCGATTAGAAAGGGAGAGTGGTGTACTGCAGGGTGGAACATCTGAGGTTCTGGGTTGAAGCTGCAGGTCTGGTGTCCTGTACTCGGCACACAGGGAGCTTCTGTCTCTGCTCACTCCTTCTCTGCTGTCAGAAGCGTCCAACCCTGACAGGCTGGCAGAACTCCAGAAGTGGTCCAATTCAATTCCTGAGTCCTTCGTGTTCGGGTCACTCCTTAGAAGAGAGTCTGCTTGTAGCTCGGAGCGGTTCCACTCACTGGTGACGTGTCCTGGCCTCAGAGGGTACGTGTAGTCCAGCAGCGCTTCGTACTCTTTGTTTGGATTCCAAGCAGCGGACCTCCTGTCTGGAGAAGGAGGCAGGGCTTTAGGAATGGCACAGGCCCAGTAGTCTACCTGGAAGGAGCACCCAGAGTTCTGCTTAGAGTTCCCCCCGGGAGAACTTGGCGTTGCCCCTTCTACACCACTCCCTTCACTGGGTCTGAATTGGGTTTGGCTCGGTCTGGGGTGCCGTGAGCGTGGCGTGTAGGTTGGATGAAGGACTGTGGAGGTCAGCCGTGGCCTCAGAGGAGGACTTATACTCTGGACCTCAAGAACTGAACTTGAGAAGCTTCGCTGAGCGGATCTGCATTGAAAAGGTGATCCTGTAGTGGGCTTTCTGTGGCACAGCCGGGCCTGAAGTTCTGGAACAGTCAAGGGTGAGCTGGGTTCTTCTCCAGAGGCTGTGGGAAGTGAAAGGTCACTTAGAGAGAGGCCATGGCTCTCTGGGAGCAGAGTCTGTGCTGGTTCGAGCTGGTGCTTCATGTTGGTGTGTTCTCCTGAAGGCTCCTCCTAAAGGGCAGGAAAAACAACGCAGAGGCGTCACAAAGTATAAACCCCCCAAACCTGAGTGGAAAATGTTATTAGAATTACTAAGATTTACTTCTACACAATTAAATGAACACATCAGATCTCAAATGGAAGAATCCTGCTGGATCTTCATCCTGATATAGACTGGGTGATGTGGGAGGAACCAAAGGATGCCGCCTCATTTGATAAAAATGTTCAGCCCACAGAGGACCTAATCTGAAGACACTGAGAAAGTGAAAGTGAAAAACTCATCCGGCAGGCTGCTCCAAAATCCGATGTCCTGGGGCATCTCCTTCCAGATCCTGACCAGGGTATCACTGGGCTCCTGGAGAGTCTGAGGAGCAACCTGGTGGCGTCGGATGTAACCTAACATGATGTCCCAGAGATGTTCTGTTGGATTTAAGTGATTACTTCGACTGCAGTCATGTCTTGATGACATCAAAAGCTGGATGACTTTAAATTTCCTGCATCTAAATTCTGACAAGACAGAAGTTGTAATCTTTGGGCCAGAGTCCTCAAAAAATAAACTTCTTAACCAATCACTTAATCTGGATGACATTAACTTGGCCTCTGGTAATAAAGTAAAAAACCTTGGTGTTATTTTTGACCAAGACATGTCATTTAAATCCCATATTAACAGGTTTCCAGAGTTTCCTTTTTTCACCTCCAGAATATTGCCAAAATTAGAAACATTCTGTCCAGGAGTGATGCTGAAAAACTAGTCCATGCATTTGTTACTTCAAGGCTGGACTATTGTAATTCTTTACTATCAGGAAGTCCACAAAATGCAATTCAAAGTCTTCAGCTGATCCAAAATGCTGCAGCAAGAGTTCTGATGAAAATCAACAAGAGGGATCATATTTCTCCAATTTTAGCTTCCCTTCATTGGCTTCCTGTTAAATCAAGAATAGAATTTAAAATTCTTCTTCTAACGTATAAAGCCCTTAATAATCAAGCTCCATCATATATCAGAGCTCTGATTACCCCGTATGTTCCTAACAGAGCACTTCGCTCTCAGACTGCAGGTCTGCTGGTGGTTCCTAGAGTCTCTAAAAGTAGAATGGGAGGCAGATCCTTTAGCTATCAGGCTCCTCTCCTGTGGAACCAACTCCCAGTTTTGGTCTGTGAGGCAGACACCGTGTCTACTTTTAAGACTAATCTTAAAACCTTCCTTTTTGACAAAGCTTATAACTAGAGTGGCTCATGTTACTCTGAGCTACCTCTATAGTTATGCTGCTATAGGCTTAGGCTACTGGAGGACATCAGGGCCTACTTTTCTCACTCTACTGATTTCTACTGTTCTCCAGTCTACTGTTCTCCAGATTTGCATTGCATTACATTGAAATGACTGTTGTCATTTTAGCTTTTAACTTTTTGTTCTCTCTCTTTTTTCTTCATAGTAGGTACACCTGGTCTGACGTTCTGTTGACTGTGAAATCATCCAGGGAGGACAGATCACCGACTATTACCATCTAATGTAGAACAGATTACTGGATCAATGTGTGCTTCTGTGCTTTTTTGTCTCTCTTGTTGTGTCTCCGCTCTGTCTTCTGTAACCCCAGTCGGTCGAGGCAGATGACTGTTCATACTGAGCCCGGTTCTGGTTCTGCTGGAGGTTTTTTTTTCCCGTTAATGGGTGGTTTTTCTTCCCACTGTCGCTTCATGCTTGCTCAGTATGAGGGATTGCAGCAAAGCCATGGACAATGCAGACAACTCTCCCTGTGGCTCTACGGTTCCCCAGGAGTGAATGCTGCTTGTCGGGACTTTGATGCAATCAACTGGTTTCCTTATATAGGACATTTTGACCAATCTGTATAATCTGACCCAATCTGTATAATATGATTGAACTTGATTTTGTAAAGTGCCTTGAGATGACATGTTTCATGATTTGGCGCTATATAAATAAAATTGAATTGAATAAATTGAATTAACTAATTATCTGATTAAGCAATCACAGATTTTGTTGTCAACAGAATGATATTAGAGCTTTTGAAGCGTCTGGGAATGATGGCCTAACTGTGTGAGACGTTAAAGCTTAAAGAACATCAGCCAGTTCATGACCTCCAGCTTTGAGCACCTGCCCTGGGACATCACCAGGACCTGATTATTCTGTGGGTTGAGCCCATTTAAAACAAAAAACAAGCACAGCAGCACCTGGCAGCTTCCTTCATTGCTGATGTTCTCTTTTTCAGAACAAACCAGGAGATTTCCCAGACTGCCGTGGAGATACTGTAGAAAAGCGCCATGTTTGGAGAACTCAGCATCGACGCCTCATACCAGCTGGGAAGCTAGCTGGTGTAGAGGTGATGATTGGGGCAGCAGGATGCTGTTTCCAGGCACAGCAGAACCTCTGCACAAGAATGACTAAAACTAATGTCTGCGAACCTCAAGAGAAAAGATGAAAAGAGCAGCCAAGACTGGACTTCCTGTGGCAGCCAACCTTCCACGCGAGCGGCCGCTCATCTTCTACACGGCCATCGTTTAGGCTGTCTGGTGTTCGTCTATCACTGTGTGCTTTTGTTCGTCGCAAAACAGGACAGGTCCAAGGAGGATCATGAGGGCTGACCTTCCCTCCATACAGGTCTAGAGTCAGAAAAAAGCAGCAAAGATCTCTGCAATGCCCTGCTTAGTTGCACCAATTTCGTCCTCATTTCTTTCCCTTTCTAGCCCCACAGAGGGGAAACCTGTCTCTGTGTTTAACCCATCCCTCGTGGACAGACCGAATTTATAACATCTCTAAGATCCCACAGTACTGTTTATATACATTTTAACAAGGAAAAAAAACTTTTTATTTCCCAAAGATTGTTCCAATATTTACATTTAAATGCCTTCATTGACAGCAAAGTGGAACCTGAGTCAAATTCTTTAGAATACTTTACCTTGACAAAGCGTCAAGGTAAAGTCTAACATCGGATTAATGGACTTTTACAGGCGTTTGTGCAGGCTGTAAGTCAGGAATGAGATGGAAGGCTGGGGCTCGCAGTTTCCCTGCGTCTTACCTTCGCTGTCTCTACCGTTCTAGAGGATTCTCAAAAACGTACCCTGGAAAAAAAAAATCTCACGAAACAGTGTTTTCAGTCGGGGGACCTTGGTGGGACAGATATGACCATCAAACTGAAATGACTGACCCTAAAAGTGTTTCCAACTCAAAGACGGTGATGACCCGTGGAGGAACAAAAACAAACAGCCCTTTTTCTCACCTTCTCTGGAAGCTTCTGGGGCCGGCTCTTTAAAATGGACCCATGGTGCTCCTCGGTGAACAGCGGCTTCCTCTCCACGTAACGTCTGTCCGTCAGACAGCGGCTCCTGGCGGCTATCGTCACGTTTTTATGGTGCTGCCCATCGCCTCTTGCCTCAGCTGTGTCTGTCCCATCGGCTTCTGCAGTCAAACTTAAGAATCTGTTGCTGTGCTTAAATGCTGAGAGATGCATCCTCCATCCCTGGCTATTTTCATCCGAGAGCAGAAATGGGGGGGGGCTCCTGTAGCCAAAGCAAAAAGAGCTTTGGTCAGCAGTAGAAAATCTGAAAAATGCTACACAATATTGTTTGATGGTTTGTTTTGAGGACACTGAGCATTCTGTGGGGGCTGCTGCTTGTCTGCAGGAGCCGTTGGCCGAGAGGCGGGGTATACCCTGAACAGGGTCCAGTCCATCACAAGGCCCCTTCTATTCTATCTCATGGCGGACTCCCATGGCTCCCTGAGGGCCCACTGGTTTTATCTGCATCCCAGCTGGCAGCCGGAGATCCTACAGAGGTTAGGATGTGGTGCCTCCATGTTTCAAACACAGCTGGGATATAGACTGCAGCCAGAATTGTCTGGTGGCTCAGTGAGTCTTCGAGCGTCTTTGTTTCTGTTGGGTCACTAAGCAGCAGGCCTGTGGAGCCTCCTGGCGGGTCCAGGCACTGTAATGATATGTTGCTGCTCACCTGACTAGTCTCATTAAAAGTGCATGCTTAGAAGCGACTGTGTTCACTGCACCACCCAGGAAGACTAATGTTTGCCCAGGGCATGTTCTAGCAGCCGCAGGATGCTCAGAACCACGGACACAACATGGCCAAACATGGAGAGACCTCATGTACGTTTAAACGGCAGTAAGCACAAACTATCCAGATGTATGAAACTGCTGTTTGGTACATGGGTTTGGTGCCCCCTCCTCTCATAAAATTCAGGTTGGTTTCCGTTCCTCTTCCCTTTTGTTTCCTGCCTTATTTGGCCATGGTTAGCTCATCTTCCTGTCAGACTGTGTTCTGTTAATTTCTTAATATTTGCTAATTTTCTTATAGATACAAATACGTTTTTTCAAAGTAGGCTGACAGGAAAGGGGGTTTGAGAAAGGGCGGAAAACATGAGGTAAAGGACCTCAGGCTGGAATCGAACCCAGGTCAGCCGCGTCGAGGACTGATGTGTACATGGGTCATGCTCACTACTCCTGCAGCATTGGAGGACGCCCAGTGGGGGACGTTTTAAAAGTATTTGGGATCTTTTGTGTCAGAGTAAACAGAACCGACACCCAGCAATGCCTGTGGTGAGTGATTAAAAGACCTAAAGGCTTCCTCGTCTTCAGAACTGCCTACTTGTACATAATCCCACCATCAATCTGAGCCTAGCCTTTCACCATTCAAACTCACCGACCACCAAAAACAAAGAAGCTCAGACCAGATCTGAAGTACTCTGGGAAAGGTGACCAAGGGGCCATGCCACTACAGGCTTGTCGTAGACAGCATTCTATTCCAGTTTGTACCGGGAAACTCTGGACCGCTCCATTTCAAGGCTAAATATTGCGTTCCTCTCTTCTGTCTGCTCGCCCACAAAGCCTGTGTGACAGTGCTGCCATCTGTAGCCAGAGATCTGCTTGGGGTCTCTGTGGATATCTGCATGCAGCCCTGCATCTTGGGGCTACATTGGTAGGGACAATAATACTTTCAGTCAGAAGGTGGCGCCAGACACAAACTAGATAACTGGTTCAGCTGATGAAGGACACAGAGGTATGCCCAGAAGCGGAAACCATTGTTTAGGTTTGGCACTAAATCGCAGAAGCACTGCAGAAAAGCAGGAACCTTGTTGCGGTGCGCTGGCCAGCATCCTCGTCGGGCCCTGTCCACACGGAGACCAGATGAGGTGTATATGCAAAGTTATTTTGCTGTAATCCACATGGATCCGGCGTTTTGGGAGTTCATGAACAATCATTTTTGAGTGAAAAACTTTCAAGGCATTGGTTTCATGTCTTTGTGTGTCAATGCGAGCCACGCGTCTTCTGAAGCGATGACGTTGTAGCGTCGCCTCTCTCTTGAACCTGCATGCGCCTCACTCCCACAAATAACAACAAACATGGTGCCGTTCTGTGTTGTGTTCATTCTGAGGCAAATGTTGGCTTGGCTATGGCTGTTACAGCTGAATCTACTGCTCATCTTTTACAACCATGAGCTCCAACTAGCTACAGAGAACCACATGAACCACACGCTTTGGGATCCACCTCGGAGAAGAACTGGCTCCATCCGAATATGTCTTTTGGGCAAGGACTCTAGCCAAAACGGAAGTGCGTCAAGACTTGCCATGATCAGTGTTGTCCGAATAGTGCAGTTAGTAAGGAAGGAGGTAGGAAAAGGAGCCTGTATGCTTCCTCTCATTGCTCCTTTAGCATAAGAACCTTGCGATGTCCCTTGCTAGGTCTAAGGAGATATAAGCAATCCCACAATCCTTTGTGTGACATGAGGTATAAGCAAAGCCCACCTCATGGAAATTAACAAAAATGGCCAGAGAGCAGAGAGCGCACACTTTGCTGGGCGATAATTTAATAACACTATATATCGATCGCTTCTTGTGACTCTCAGCCATGTTCAAAGTATACGGTGAGAGCAGCAGAGCTACAATCAACGGCTAACTGTTAACCTAGCCGCTAAGCTAACCAGATACATAAACATCAGAAGTGTGCATGCACAGCCAGCAAGCGGAAACTAAGAAGGAAAGAGCACGGACAATGGTGTGACGTGAGCGTCAGAATGAATGGCATGTGGGACAACCAATAGATAAGAGTCCCCCGAAACATGAGGGACAGGGGGGTGAGTATATAACGTCTTTGGGTGAGAGCAGGAACAAAACTGACAAATTCATGTACTTTGGACAGAACGGCAGAGATTGGTTAGAGTCTTTACAGGCCTGCAGCTCCCACAGATAACAATTTTAACCTCCTTTTTGTGAATACATAATGTATTAACTACTTTTAGGATGGAAGGACCATTTTATTCAGGATAACAAACAGTGTTTCTAAACAGGACCACCAACTACAGCTTCAACTCAGAGGTATTAAAGTAAGGGGGCCTGAATTCACTCATGCCACACTTTTCAGATTTCTGTTTGTAAAAAAAAAAAAAGTGTTAAACCATTTGTTTTTATGCTGCACTCTCTGACAGACTCCATCACATCCAATCTAGAGGGTAGAAAGTGAAGACAGAAGCTTGTTAGAAGACGAGGACATGTCTGTTGTCTAAACCAGTTCGCCTTCATGCATCTGCTGTGCGGCTGCAGAACCAACTGTGGCTTTGTTCCTGTCCACAAACCCACCCTGTGGAGACGGGACCACGGTACCAAGCGACACCGCTAACACAAAGACTGGACATTTATCCGTGTCTCGGTCTGGATAAACCCGGGAAGTCCATTCATTTGGGTCACATCTGAGCTTAGAAGTTAGTTATCTGACGCTCCGGTGTCGGCGGCAGGCGTCCAGCGGAAGTCTCACCATGTCCTCTGTTGGCGCACAGAGAAGTGGACAAAGAAGAAGCCGGAGAGGAGAAAGTGCTGCTGGAGGAGCAGCCATGTTTAATCACCCAGCAGCCAGCCCGGCTCTTTACCTGCTGTTGCGTCCGGCTGCTGTGCTCTTCTTCCCGGTAGGTGTCGGCGCTCAGCCTCCTTCCTCAGACCGCAGCTCCGTGTCTGAGCTTCCGTCTCTGTCTGCTGCCGCTGTCCGCCTACACACCCGCCTTTTTCTCCAGCAGGCTTCTCTTCACAACACTAACATGGTGACTAAATGAAAAACTTTTCCTTTCGATCAGATACATTAGATGGAGGGAACGGTCCTGGCAGCTAGAGCTAGTGTCATTCTAACTGACGGGAAAACAAAATGCACTTTTAGATTCTTATCATGGAGCCCCGACTCTTTACTCCCCCCTGTGGACAAAAAAAGGAATGTAGAGAATGTCCAACAATGAGAATTAGAAGAGTGATAAACTAACAGCTGTCTGTCCATGTTTTTCCAGCTGAATTTGTAGTTTCCTGTCAGCCAAAGAAGGCAAGGCAAGGCAAGGCAAATTTATTTATATAGCACAATTCAGTACAGAGACAATGCAAAGGGCTTTACATGATTAAAATATAGGAGTAAAAGCAAGTAGGGATAGAATGTGGAAAAAAAAAAGTAATTTTAAAACAGTTTAACTTGAACATTCAAAGGCAATTTTAAACAAATGTGTTTTTAATCTCGATTTAAAGGAACTCAGGCTTTCAGCACTTTTACAGTTTTCTGGAAGTTTGTTCCAGATAAGTGGAGCATAGGAACTAAATGCTGCTTCTCCGTGTTTAGTTCTGGTTCTAGGTATGCAGAGTAGGCTGGAGCCAGAGGACCTAAGTGGTCTGGAGGGTTGATACACTGATAACAAGTCTGTGATGTATTTAGGTGCTAAGCCATTCAGGGATTTATAGACTAACAGAAGTATTTTAAAGTCTATTCTCTGAGATACAGGGAGCCAGGACTTTAGAACTGGGGTGATGTGCTCTACTTTCTTAGTCTTAGTGAGGACGCGGGCAGCAGCGTTCTGGATCAGCTGCAGCTGTCTGATCCACTTTTTAGGCAGACCTGTGAAAACACCGTTGCAGTAATCAATTCTACTAAAAATAAACGCATGGATTAGTTTTTCCAGATCCTGCTGAGACATTAGTCCTTTAATCCTGGAAATGTTCCTCAGGTGATAAAAAGCCGACCTTTTAATTGTCTTTAGATGCTTTTGAAGGTTCAGGTCTGAGTCCATCACTACACCCAGATTTCGGGCCTGATCGGTGGTTCCTAACTGAAGCAGCTGAAGCTGTGTGCTAACCTTTGATCTCTCCTCTATTGGTCCAAAAATTGCTACTTCTGTTTTGTTTTTATTCAACTGAAGAAAATTTTGGCACATCCACGTATTGATTTCTTCTAGGCATTTACTGAGTGCCTGAACTGGTCCATAGTCACCTGGTGACATGGTGATGTAAAGCTGTGTGTCGTCTGCATAGTTATGGTAGCTGATGTTGTTGTTTTTTATGATCTGAGCTAGGGGGAGCATGTAGATATTGAAGAGGAGGGGACCCAGGATGGACCCTTGGGGAACACCACATGTGATTTTTGTCATCTGGGATGTAAAATTACCTACTGATACAAAAAAGTCCCTGTCCTTTAAGTAGGATTTAAACCAGTGGAGAGCTGTACCAGAGAGGCCGACCCAGTTCTCCAGGCGCTCTAACAGGATGGAGTGATCGACAGTATCAAATGCTGCACTGAAGTCCAACAGAACCAGCACTGTGGTTCTTCCACAGTCTGTATTTATATGGATGTCATTAAACACCTTGATAAGGGCGGTCTCTGTACTGTGGTGAGCACGGAAGCCTGACTGGAAAACGTCAAAGCGACTGGTCGTTGTTAAGAAGGTGTTTTATTGTTGAAACACAGCTTTTTCAATAATCTTACTGATAAAGGGGAGGTTTGAGATGGGCCTGTAGTTCTGGAGTAGTAGTTTGTCTAAATTGTTCTTTTTTAACAGTGGTTTGATAATTGCTGTTTTTAGGGACTGGGGGAAAACACCTGACAGAAGGGACGTGTTTATTATCTGGGTCAAATCAGACGCTATGCCAGGTAAAACTTTTTTAAAGAAAGCTGTGGGGAGAACATCAAGGCTGCATGAAGAGGAACTTAGCTGCTGAATGATCTGCTCTAAGCTTTTGTGGTTTATTTCGCTGAAATGGGACATTTTGTCAGAAGTAGTTCCAGCTGAATACAGCTTTGGTTCTGGAGTTGATATGGTAGTATTTTCTCAGTAAAGAAGTTAGCAAATTCATTGCAGGCCCTGGTGGAGTGGGGTTCGGAAGTCACGGACACAGGAGGATTTGTTAGCCTGTCGACTGTGGAAAATAAGACACGAGCATTATTAATGTTTTTCTTGATGATCTCTGCGAAGAAAGATTCTCTAGCATTTTTCAATTGTAAGTTATATCTGTAAAGTCTCTCTTTATAGATGTCGTAGTGAACCTGCAGTCTGTTCTTTCTCCACCTGCGTTCAGCTTTCCGACATTCCCTTTTTTCACGTCTAACTGCTGGAGCATTTCTCCAAGGAGATTTTTTCTTCCCGGAAAGAACTTTCACTTTAACTGGAGCAATGCAGTCAATGATGTCTGCGATTTTAGAATGAAAGTTAGCTACTAGCTCATCTACTGAGTTGCAGCCCAAGGTTGAAGTATCAGAGTAAGCTTGAATAAAAGTTTCTGTGGCATTGTCCTTAATGGTGCGTTTTCTTACGATGTCCCTTTGGCTAAATGAGTCACTGGAAATTATGCTTTCAAAGGTAACAGAAAAGTGATCAGATAAGGCAACATCAGTTACATTGACCTGTGAAATTTTTAGACCTTTAGTGATGATCAAGTCTAAAATATTCAATTCAATTCAATTCAATTTTATTTATATAGCGCCAAATCATGAAACATGTCATCTCAAGGCACTTTACAAAATCAAGTTCAATCATATTATACAGATTGGGTCAGATTATACAGATTGGTCAAAATGTCCTATATAAGGAAACCAGTTGATTGCATCAAAGTCCCGACAAGCAGCATTCACTCCTGGGGAACCGTAGAGCCACAGGGAGAGTCGTCTGCATTGTACATGGCTTTGCTGCAATCCCTCATACTGAGCAAGCATGAAGCGACAGTGGGAAGAAAAACCTGCCATTAACGGGAAAAAAAAACCTCCGGCAGAACCGGGCTCAGTATGAACGGTCATCTGCCTCGACCGACTGGGGTTACAGAATATGTAAAAATATGTCCCTGTTTGTGTGTTGGCTGTTTAACATGTTGAGTTAAACCAAAGTTTCTAAGTGTGTCACAGTTCTTTTGCACTTCTGTCTTCAGGGTTGTCAACGTGAAAGTTGAAGTCTCCCACAATAATTAAACAGTCATAATCAACACATATCACAGACAGGAGGTCACTAAAATCATTAAAAAAGTTTGATGTGGACTTAGGAGGCCTGTAAACATTCAGAAACATAGTTTGTACTGGGCTCTTTACCTGGAGAGCCAAATGTTCAAAAGAGTCAAATTTTCCCAAAAACACCTTTTTACATTTTAGTGAATCATTAAACAATGTTGCTACTCCTCCACCTTTCCTTTGCTGTCTGCTCTCACAAAGGAAATTGTAGTTTGGAGGAGTTGTCTCTAATAGAATAGCTGCTTCATTAGATTCATGTAACCATGTTTCTGTTAAAAACATAACATCAAGATTATTGTCAATAATGAAGTCATTAAGTCAGAAAGGTTTAGTAGACTTATTTCTGTCAGCTGACCGGCAGTGTGCAGCAGCAGCTGAGGGAGGGGCAGAGCTGTTGTTCTATGTGCTCCACACAGCCAGACACATTTCTAGGATTATCAGTGAATCCATGCAGGCGTTTTAGTGCAAACTGGGTATAAAAATGTAATATAAGGAAAACATTTAGTGCATGAAATAACTTATCCAGTCCTTGACCCTGGTAAAACCTCTAGACTTCTTCATGTGATGGGGATGGTGGCTGCATGTTGGAGTAGTAGCTTTGTTTCCATTATGATTATTTTTTTGTTTAGATATATAATTTTTGAAGACTTTCTGTTCTGGTGTTGGATGCTGGGAAGCTGGAAGGATTTTTTTCTGTTAACTTTTTTTTTTATTTTGGGACATTTGTTAATGTGCATAACCCATAGAAACCATTTTTTTTAAATAAACGGGAGCAACAGATTAAGTTCTCAAAAAGCTGAAATAATACCTGAAGTACAGCCCCAAATCCCAGAAGAGTTAAAGTGCTGAGGATGCAGAGTAGGAGCAAGGGGGAAAGAGAGGAGGAAATTCAACCCATCGCTTTTATCGACTACTATGGGCAATGTGGGATCTTTGGGAAATAATTTAGATGAACCTCAGGCCTTAAAGGAGAAATAAGTCAGAAATTTACTGAAAAACTAATCAACAGAGCGCAGCATGTGGTATTTTATGTTGAAAAAGAGCAGCAGCCGACGAACATTCAGTTTAGTTCAGAAATACTTTATTAATCTCCAAGAGAAATTAAATGCTGGTGCAACTAATTTTTTTCCCCAACGAGTTGTAGATGCTGATGGCTGCAGGCAGGCAGGATCTCCTGTAGCGGTCTGTCTTACAGCTGATCTGGAGAAGCCTGTGACTGAAGATTCTGTTGATGTACAACAGTCTGATGAAGAGGATGCTCAGGGTTGTCCATAATGGTCTTCATTTTATGAAGAATCCAGTAACATGGAAGCCAGTAATAAAAAAGAAAAAAAAATGACAAGTCTTTGCACAACTTACTGTGGGTGAATCGTCTTCTCTCATCTTGAATAGTGTTGCACCGATACTGATACCAGCATCGGACGGGACCCCGATCCAGCACTAAAATAGTGGTATCGGTATCGCGAGTACCAACAAATAGGGCACCGATACCACTTTGATGTTTGTATGTCACTTGAACGCAGCCTTCTCTCTCCCGACTAGTATTATACATGTTAAATAAGTTCATGAAAGTTGCACTATTTTGGCATTTGAGAGCCAAAACTCAGGGTTTAAAAGAGATTATTCAATTATTAATGTAATTTTACTGTCTTACTGTTGCACTACTATTATACATGTTTTGTAATTTCACGAATGTTGCACTATTTTGGCCTTTGAGAGCCAAAGGTTTATTCAACTATTGTCACCCATTCCAGGTAGGCAATTAAAAGTTCTACTACCCTAAGTAGTATGCAGTTCTTCATATATACACACACACATCAATTTCAAACAGATGGTATCAGTATCGGTCAATACTGCACAGCCAGGTATCGGGTATCGGTATCGGGGCCAAAAAATGGCATCGGCACAACACTAATCTTGAATTTAGCTGCGCTCCGTCCTCGTCTCTCTTGACTTATCAACCTGCTCAACACTCGTGTGTTGTTCCAATTTGAAGCACTAGGTATTGATTATTACTTATTTCTCCGTTTACAGGGACCCGACCAGAATATCGGGAATGCAGTATTAAGTGTTTCACTGAAACATGACTGCAGGATCATATCATCGACTCCAGCGTGTCTCTGCCAGGCTTTCTGACCATATGAGCGGACAGATCTAAAGAGGGGCAGCAAGAGCAAAGGTGGTGGATTGGCGGTGTTTGTGAGCTAGAGATGGTGTCATTAAGGACATGTTACTGTGAAGTTTCATCTCTGCAGCCTGTAGTCCCCCTCTGTTCTGGGGATTCCTCTATAACTACCGGAGATTATTTTACAAAGAGGATTTCTTCATAAAATAAAGAACATTATGGACAACCCTGACCATTTTCTTCATCAGAGGCTTCAGCAGAACCACTGTAAGACAGACTGCTACTGGAGAGTCTTCCTTGCCTACAGCCATCAGCAACTACAACTTGTTGAAGAAAACACTATGAATTACATCATTGAATTTCTCTTTGGGAGAAACAAGGTATTTTTGAGTTGAATTAGCTTTAATATGCATGTCTAGCACTGGTTTATCAAGTAGTTCTATCACATGCTTGCTTTCAGCTTCACATCCAAGGAAAAATCCCCTGGAGCCAAACGTCTCAATATCTCTCCTTAGTTCCTTACCTAAATGTAAGAAATTGTTTGCAAGAATAGAAACCCCATTAAAGCCATTCTAGATTTTGAGACTTCCATCAACTTGCTTTCAGTAAATCACAACAAGGTGGGACCAGACCAGAATTCAATGGCTTCCATCTGTGGTTAGAAAGGTCTTTCAATAAGTTCTAAAAGACATGGTGGTTAGAGGATAAAATGGACCGTCGCACGGACATCCCAAACCTTTTCATCTGCACAGCACTTGGAGAAACCAGTAGCATCACACGATGATTCTATTTTCTGGTTTTAAAAAGATGCAGCCTCCTCACATTTTAATTAACCTTCTTTTATCTCATTTGAACTCACCAGAGCAGCTGTTCTTCTTGCTTTTCCCACAGTCTATAGCCGGGGTCAGCAACCGCTACAATCCAAAGACCCACTTTTACCCACAGTCTAGCTAAATAAAACTCAAATGTCACAGGACCTTTTCAAAAAGGACAATTTAATTTTTTTGATAAATATCTACTATAGGAAATTTGTGATTTTTGAAGAACCCCCATTTGATTTCTATTTTTAGCTCACCAAGACCTCAGCTTGGTCATGGCTTCGCCTCATCTTAGTTAAAGGGTGTGATGGTAACTTCCTGGGTCTTAATGAAAATAAATGAGCTTAAATGGATTGGAAGGCTAAAATGAACTGTTCATTGCAGGTAATAAAGTTGAATCTTGTCACTGTCGTGCTGTAGACTTGCTTCTAACCACAGATTATACTGCGCAGCGTCACTGTTAACATGAGTCAGAACAAACGTTTCAAGCAGGTGAAGTTTGGACAGAATCATCCTTTAGTTACATGTGGGACACCAGTTTCCTCAGGTTAGTTCACTGTTCTGAATGTACACATATACAGTAAATATTTACACAGCTACACACTGTCTCAGTCTCATCTTCTGATGCGATAATCAGTGTCTTCTCTGACGCCGCTGCACATGATCACACGCCATGTGGGGAAAAAACAGGACTTCACTAGAAGTCCACACAGCGGCCCTTCCTCTCCCAGTCTCCATATCTGGTGGGCTCTGGACCCCGAGGACCACCTTTCTCCTTGGTTACAGGGTTTATGTTGTCAGGAAACTCTGCAGAAAAACAAGAAGCCAGTAAAGATCTCTTCCCTCCATGTCGTGGTTTTCTTTGGACTTTGACTGCTTTTGTTACTCATTCTTAGGACCTGATCTTTTCTTTTAGTTTTCATAGGCTACAAAGATCTTTTTTTTAAATAAAGTAGCTTAGTTGTTGTTTAAATGAACAAATGGAGAAGGTACAATGTTTTCATGAGAAACAAAGAGGTGATTCTGGCTAACAGCTAATTCAAAAAATGCAACACTCAGTTCCCAAGAACATTAGAATATGAGATTAGACCAATAAAAAGTCTTTTTAATACAGACAGCTTCTGTGCTGGGCTAAACAACCATGGCGACGACTGCTGACCGGGCAGTTGTTCAGCTAACAGTCGCCATCACACTCCACGAAAAGAGGAAGGCACCCGTAAAGCTGTCGCTAAGGACGCAGCACAAAGACTGCTGAATCCACACATAACAAAAGGCGTGGTAGAAAAAGGAACACAAGCAATAGGGACGACTGCAGAACTGAGTGGATTGTGAGGCCAAACCCATTGAAGTTTTACGGAGATCCACAGAGAGTGGACAGCAGCGGAAGTCAGAACTTCAAGATCCATCACATAGACGGATCCAGAACATAGACAACTGTCACAGTCCGCGTGTTAAACCCCTCCTGGACCAGATGTGGTTTGCTTTAAGATGAAAGCAACGTTCGCATTTCATTTAGAGTCTGGAGGAAGCATGGAGAGGCCCAGAATCCGGGTTGCCTGAAGTCCAGAGAGACGTTCCCACAGACAGTGATGAGGACCAGGACTGAGAAACACTGCTTTAGAGAATCTGTGGGATGTTGTCAAGAGGAAGAAGAGAGACACCGGAACCAGAAATGCAGACAATTAAAACACCCTGGGCTTCCTGAAGACCTCAGCAGAGCCACAGGCTGAACTCCTTCATGCTGCATGGATTCATGCAGAAATAACCGAGAACCAGTACTGAGTCCAAATACTGAACAGCAGGTCCACATGTCTGGACTATATATATTTCTAATGTTCTGATGTAATGTTCTAATTTTCTGACTGACTGACTTAACGTTGGGTTTGCATTAAATGGAGGACAGAATTGTCAACATCAGCAGAATAAATACAGAAATCCCTCAATAAAATAGGTACTCTGCAAACAAATATGATACTAATTATCAATGTATAAAATATGGCCTGGGTTTATATTAATGTTTCAACTGCTAAACAATTTTAAGTAAACAAAAAAGAATAAAGAATAGAAGATAAGGAAATGAGGAAAAGGTTAATGAGGAAAAACAAAGAAAAAACTATTAAAAAGGATAGGGAGAATTGAGTAGGTCGGCATATTTACACCGATTTAATAATTAATCAATAAGAATATATGTTGTTATAACATTTTACTGATGCTTTTTATCTTCCTGTTGCATGGTAAGCATCTTATTGAGCCAATGATCTCTGCCTGCTGTTATTCTGCAGAACGAGCGGTTCCGGTCGGTTTCTTACTCTCTAGAACATCTTTGTTCTTCTCCTCCGGAAGGTCAAACCGGCCCTGCGGGGTTTTGGGCTTCCTCAGCGGCTCCTGGTCCTTCAGGGCTCCGCTGGCTGACCGCGCAGAGCCTGGACAAAGACAGCATGCTCACAGCGTTCACATCAGAACCACCCGAACCTTCTGCTGGCATGAAAAGGCTCCCCAGCCAGGGCCCCGGGCCCCATTACCAACCTGGAAACACTGAGTCCACAGCCGCGGTCCGAGACACGACCCGTGTACTCGCTGACACGCATAACCTCAGGAATGACATGTTAGACGACAGAACAGAACCGAACCACAACCAACCTTCTAGTGAGACTGCTCGGAGGACTCTTACACAACTGTTGTGTTTCTGTCGGAGCGCGATTTCTACGTATAACCGGTCATCAAAATGCGACGACTTGGTGCGATGTTTGTGAGCCCCCAGCAGGGGGCGACAAAGCCACCTGTCTGTGTTCCCACACAAACAAAACAGGAAAGAAACGATCGCGATGCAAACAAATGAAACAAAAAGATTAAAAATGATCTTTAATATATGGCATACATTGATATCCCAGGAGGACTGGTGAACTAGTGGTTAGAGAGCTGGGCGCTTTTGCCCTGGAGAGGCAGCAAGGGTTATAGGTTAGACTCCCACAGACTTCGGCCGTTTCTCAATTCGCGAGAACGGACTCGCGTTCTCGTCAAGTCTGTTCTCGGTAAGAACACAGGAAGATCGGACTTGACGAGAACGCGAGCACGCAGAACGCATTGTGCATTGGAACAGAAGTATACTCGTGACGTCATCACATCCACAGCACTTGAGCATTTCTTTAACGTTCAAAACTGTTTATACACTACACCATCATATCTTTGTTGAAAACGTTTTTTTATTAACTTCTAAAAAGTATAAAAAATATCTAAAATAAATACAGAACTGTGGGTTTAAAACCAGCAATAGCGGGAATTTCTTTGTTGGGAGTTGTAATTGTTGTAGTTGTAGAGGCGATTGAATCTTCTTTAAAAATCAGCACTTTATTGAACCAAAATGAGCGATACGAGCAATATAGCTGTTGCTTCGGTCGTTGGTCAGCTTTACCAGCAGGCTGAAGAGGAGGTGATGCAGTTGAGAAGGCAAATCCGAGCAAGGAGAAGATTGATGCGGCAGAGGAGGCTCAGAAGGCAGGCTTTGCTCACCCATCTATTGCCAACTGGTAGGCATTTTAAGATGGACAGCCTATTTCCTACTTTTATCTTTAAAAAAACATTGAGGATGGTATTAAAAACGTGATCAGGTTGAAATTGTGACTATTTTTCAATAAATAATTAAAATGAAGACCCAATTTTAACATTAATAACAGTAGGGTTAAGCTACTTTATTGCACCTACTGACCTTCACAGCATTGATTAAGAAAGGAAAAAACATATTTTTATGTCTGTCCACCTTTACAATGATTAATCTATAAATTATGTGCAGTTAGTTCAGCCCATTTTTTCAGTGAAATGGTAAAAATACCAGAGAAGGGAAGCCATTTGCTACATTTACTTTACATTTTACCTTTTCTTTCTTGAGAACTATAATAATCTGCACGTTAAGCAGGTATAGTTTTATGCTGTGAAAAGGTGACAACTGAAAAAAAACAATTATGGTAACATTTGGCATTTGTTCTTTACAGGAAGAAACAGAAACCAAATATGTGAGGATAAACACCTCTGTGCCGATCCTCCAAATATTTTTTAATAAAGGGGACCTGAAACCAGCCTTCAAGATAAACAGGGCCACCATCGTCTTCCTCCTTCAGCTGCTGTCCATGGATGGCCACGGGAGATAGAGGTGCTGGTGACCCTCTGCTGGCTGGCCTGTGGTGCACCCTATAGGGAAACAGCTTGACAGTAAGATCTCTTACCTTCTTGTCCTTAAATAGAGCCAACAATGACACAATATTGATACATAGATTATATTAATTGGATAGAAGATTAAGACATATCAGCATATTACCTAAATTACAAGTTAATTTTATATTTGGTACAGGTCTAGTGGAGGCACGCTACAACAGGCACCACGCCAAGGCTGATAAACATCATTGAGCGTGTCTTTGGTGGTCTGAAGACACGGTGGCGTTTCATCTTCTTAAGGGCGCTGTAGGTCTGCCCGACGTTTGCCCCAAAAGTAATCGCCGCTTGCTGCATCCTCTACAATATTAGTATAGAGGCAGGGGAGCAGCTGGACGTGGAGGACGAGACGGTGGACCCAGAGGAGGATGACCATCCGGCGGCTGAGGACAGGGAGCTGCTCCAGCTGCTGCATGTTTAAGTGAACATGACTACACCTGACCTAATGTAGATCAGTTCTAGTCATGTTCACATGCTGCTTCATTTCTTTTTTTTTTCACCACCTGGAAAAATACATTAAATAATCATTAAATTAATTTCCATTCCAACTATTTTTAATTGTAAGTTTATAGGCGTTGTCTATTTGTATAAGATCTTAATAGGAGTTATTTCTTTGTTTTAAACCATGTTAGTAACTGTTAATAATTTGTTGAATATATTACACCTTCATTCTGTTCCAAAGATTAAACATTTGTATAAAATAAATGTCTGTTTTTTCATATACCATTATTACTATTGTTTTCTTTCCCTCTTTCTCCTCTCAATTATTCGTGTCCTGACTCAGAAGAAACTCACTTAGATAGGAAAAACATTTATAGAATTTATTTATTTATTTTATATGCTGCTGTTGTCCTTGGCAGACATTTACAATTTATTCCAGCAAGTATTGAGTTAATAAAGCAACACACGTCAGTCAGATAAACACAAAACAAATAAATCATAACCAGCGGTATAATGCACACTACTTTTTTTAATTACGCACTAACTCTGTAAACAGGCCACATAGGGAAGCTTAAAAGTATAATGTTCTCACCTCAAACGATCTGAAAACGTACTTTTGAAGAACAACAGCAGCAGAAAAGAGAATTTTTTTACTTACCGCTGTGAGCTCTGTTTGCGCTGTCTGGAATCAAGCTGCGGCCGCGGTGCATTCTGGGCAAGCGGTCAGTCTGAAGAACGCACAAGTCTGCTCTGATGCATGCTCGATAAAGAGGGCGGGGCGAGAACAACATCCGGGGAATTCGGCGCGTTCTCGATTTGGCGTTCTCTGGATTGGAACAGTGCTCGGGCTGAGGCTGATGACGTGTCACGAGTACACGAGCACACGAGAACGCTCAAGAACGCATATTGAGAAACGGCCTTCCACTCTGGGTCCTGAAGCAAGGCCCTCAGCCCCAGAATGCTCCCCGGCCTGCTGCCGCACAATGGCAGCCAACTGCTACCTAAGGGATGGGTTAAATGCAGAGGACAAATTTTACTGGAATCTATTTTCCGATCATGATTATTGTTATGAATTCTAAATACTATATTTCAGTGTAAAAATGCCTTTTCATTCATGCATTCATTATGCATGTACGCCTTACTGTTATCATACCACTCTTTTCAAGATGACGGGTTTTAATGTCGTTTTCAATCAATTAATTAATCAGTCAATCAACCAATCTATTCAGGCTTTACTATACACAGCACTCCAGAGAGGTGACAGTGATATGAATGATTGAGTAAACACTACTGTGATGATGACGATGTGATGATCACGCGAGAATTGCATATATATTTTTGTAACCAGAACTACATCGTTGTTAACCATCCATACCTGATCTGTGAGTTTTCACCAGATATGACCTCCCCGCGCTGATCATATGCTGCTGCACAAAACTGTTTAAGAGGCAAGACAAGGCAAGTTTATTTAGATAGCACTTCTCAATAACAAGACGATTCAGAGTGAAGCTGAGAGGGCTAAAGTGTTTGAATACAAAGTGTTTGGCAGTTCCAGCGTCATTATTTCATTTCTGCTGATTATTTGTAAGGGATGATGAATATGTTGCTCACAGTTCTCTTGCTGCACACATGGTTGTGTAGTCCTCAGTATTATGGAATGTTTTTCACTGATTCTGTGTTTTGGTTAAGGTTTTCTTACATGGTATGTCTGTTTACATTGAAATATTTAAAGACCTGCTGAAGACCAGACTAAGTTTTTTAGATCCTGATCTGTACAAACTAACAAAGGATGAAGGTTGTTCTTTTTAGGTCCTTTTACTTAAAATGTACAAGTTTAATTTACATTTACATGATATTTACAAGAAATCCTAAATCTAACCAACCCATTGGAACAAATGTGATGGAAAATGAATAAAATTGTCTTTTTATGGTTTTTAGAGCTTGTTGGACTTGAAAATGTTTGAATTTAGTTTTTGTGACTGATCAGGTTGACCAGAGTTCTGCAGGTGCCTTATGTGAATCCTGTCGCAGGAGCTATGCAGTGATCTGCATATTATGTTCAGGTCTGAAAACATGTGACATCCATGATAACAGCAGTAATATTTAACAGCTGCCCAGTGACTGTGCTATGAGAAAATAGTTTCCTTAAGTAATAACTTCTGGTTTCCAATTTCTCTCCATCATGATGTGTGTGTGTGTGTACTTGTACTTGCAGCTGAGTGAGAACAATTCTGCACATTTTACTAGTAAAGTGAGGACTTTGATGTAACGTGAGGACCTCATTCTGTTTTTTTCTGGGCTAGGGGTTAGGTTTAGGAGTAAGGTGCCAATTATTTTTAGGTTAGGGTTAGGTATAAACTGGTAAAGGTTAGACTTAGGGTTAGGGTCAGGGTAGTGCCATAGAAAGAGTTGAAAATGATTGAAAGTCAATGGAAGTCAAGACACGGTCCTCAGTAAGTATTTAAAAGAAGGATATGTTTGTGTGTTGGTGGTGGGTGTTTGCCGTGTGTGTGTGTGTGTGTGTGTCTGTGTGTGTGGAGGGTGGGCATTTGAAGGAGAGTTTCAACATCCACTCAGAACTGTCAGCCCCGGACTGATTGAGTGAAGCTACTCTGAAGCCTCCTGGACTTCCTCACACACAATCACACACGTGTCTAAAGAAGTGATTGCAGTCTGGTTGTTTCCAAAAGAGAAATAACAACGTGGTTTACCGTCTCAAAATTGCATTTAGAGACAATAGGCTTTATTTTTGATAAAGGGAAGAAAAAAAACGCTTTTGACCACTGAATTTATATCAGTGTGGGTTTTTTTAAATAAGGGGCCAGATACTTTTCAACAACTGACCAGCTGCTATCAGAAAAATTATGGTTTTTCTAAGCAGGTTTCACCAAAATATGTATTTTTGTCAGAAAAGACAGATGAATTGGAAATAAATAGGGTTGACATAAAGAAGCAAACTTATGGCTAATTTGCTGGCTTTAGTAAACACTATACTGGACATTTAACTGACTCCAACATTGATTCTGAAGCATTTTCATCCAATCAGACCTTTTGCCTGAGAAATAAAATTGCCAAAGGGAGTGAAGCTGCTGCAAGCAGCTCAGCTTTTAATGCCATCAGAGATCTGTTCTGAACCAGAACTGAAGTCTCATGATCAACAATCCAAGAAGGATGCTAATGTGGTCACAGAGGCTGAAACATGTGACAAAGTTAATGAACATCTTCAGATCACAACTGGTTTTCATTTGAAGGCAGCAGAATAACAATCTGAAGAAAATGGCCAAATAAGCAGTGGTTCACCAGACAGAAAATCAACCTTCTTCCATGAGTATCTTTTTCTTCAGACCCAAATCCTGCAGAAAACCCGTATGCTAAGCTGAGGATAAGAGCGGATCCAGGATTCTGGATCTTCTAGAATATTTTTCAACTTTGTTGGGCCCCAGCACATTTTTTACATAAGCAATCTCTGTACTGTATTTTTCGGACTATAAGGCACACTTAAAATCCTTAAATCTTCTCAAAAATTGATGGTGCGCCTTATAATCCGATGTGCCTTATATGTGATTACTGACTGATTTTATGTGCTACAATGCGCTCAAAATGTGTTAAAATGTGTAAGTATGACTTTGGTAAGCAATGAAGCCGCTCCACTCAATGGATATTCGGAGCAGTACGGTACACTGTGGCCGTTTCTCAATATGCGTTCTTGAGCGTTCTTGTGTGCTCGTGACACGTCATCAGCCTCAGCCCGAGCACTGTTCCAATACCGAGAACGCCAAATCGAGAACGCGCCGAATTCCCCGGATGTTGTTCTCGCCCGCCCTCTTTATCGTGCATGCATCAGAGCAGACTTGTGCGTTCTTCAGACTGACCGCTTTCCCAGAATGCACCGCGGCAAGATAATTTTTAGGCTTTTTAGAAATTAAAAATGTTGTTTTAAAAACAAAATTGTCAATAAGATTTATTGTGGTGTAGTATATACATACTTTTGAATGTTAAAGAAATGCTAAAGAACTGTGCGTCTCATGACGTCACAAGTACGCTTCTGTTCCAATACACCATACGTGCTGCGTGCTCGCGTTCTTGTCAAGTCCGATCTTCCTGTGTTCTCGCCAAGACCGGTCTTGACGAGAACGCGAGTCCGTACTCGCGTTCTCGTGAATTGAGAAACGGCCTGTGTCACTACCTGATCAGACCCCTGAGCTGTCTACAAGACTGCCTGACTGTAATGTCTAAACTAGAAGTGCATTCATGTAAAGACCCCTACATACTCGGGTGTAGTTCACTCTGCGGAGGTCCACGCGTACTCGAGGTGTACTCTGCGGACTCCGCACATTCAGGTACGTGTCACACTATAAACTTCTCAGAGGCAAGAATTCTTTACATCAAAATGTTTTATATGTGACACTGAGCTTGATACACTGAGCTGCTCCAAGCAGGCGGTCACAAGGAAGTGCAGCATCACAGTCCCTCTCTGTTCTCACTGACAGGTGTGCAGTGGAAAAGAACGGCTCTAGGTGCTCAGCTAGCTAATCACACATTTTACCATCCGTTCTGCTGCTTTGTCCCACTGGCAGAAAGTGTGGGAATTGTAGAAACTTGCCACAAGAAATGTAGGCAACAGTACGCTGGACTATGAAGGGTAAAACGTCCGTGGAGAGTCAGTGCAGAGTCCACCAAGCTCACAGTACGCGGACAGTACGCCAGAGTATGTGGGAGCCTTTAGGCAGCCTACGCCCGGAGTACGCGCTAGCAACAATAAACCTAGTAAATAATTCAATATAAAAGTTACGTTTATTTTGGCCTTTTGATAGAAACAGGGCAGTGTAGTCTAACTACTCTGTCCTCCCGACAGAGACGATAACTCTCTCTCAGGAGAGAGCTGTGTACATGAAGTGATATTACACACCTGGGAGGAATATTTAGTGCGCCTTATAATCCGGTGCACCTTATGATCTGAAAAATACAATATATATTTATACAGCATGAAACCCGGGGCTGTTGGGATGAACATGAAGCTAATATCCAGTCAGGATATGAAAACAGACACTAAAAAAACTCTGCCTCAGCTGCTCTCTGTTTTCAGGTTTTATTGCTATCAGGTTGGAGCAGCTCAGGGGGTTTAGACAGATTACAGATTTCAAGTCAGTTTCATCCGTTCCAATTGATCCTAGTGTTCAAACACTGCAGTCAAGTTAAGTTTATAAGTCAGATTGGTTAAAAGTTTTCTATCTTCGGAAACCCAGCAGACTACATCGAGTCGCTGACATTCTGCAGCATTCACTCCTCCAAGACAAGCCTGTTCTTGTCATGGTGCAGCTTTGTCTGCTGCACCATGCACATATTCAGGGCACTTTTCACCCTCCATACACCCCAGTCTCCTCTCCACCTCAGCAATCATCTACACCTGCCAGCCACTAATCAAGCCAGGACTCAATCCACCTGTCAGCTTCTCTATTTAAACCTCCCTCAGTTTGCCCTTCCCTGTCGGCTCGTCTGTTTACCTGTGTTCTTGACTGCTCGCCTTACCTTTTCATTACCAGCTCGGGTTCCCTTCATCTCCGGCCGTCTGCCTGTTGTGGTTCTGGTTCTGCTCTCACTCCGGTCCAGCAAGTATTCATTCATTCAGTCATGCTGCTTAATTCTGCTGGTCTAGTTCTGGTTCCAAGTCTCTACTCTGCCGTGCTGCTGTCAAGTTATAGTTCCAAGTCTCCACTCTGCTGTGTTGCTGCTCCTGCTGCCTCCATGCTCTGTCTCCATCCTGCTTGCCAGCCTCAGCCACTAACAGCCTCCTGCTTCCGTCTGGTCTGAACTCTGGTCTTCTTCATCTTCAATAAAACTCACAAAACAGAACTCTGTGTGTGGTTGTGTTCGGGTTCCTCACAAAAACATGACAGAACGAGCCGACCACAAGAACCCGACACCCACACAGAGCTTCCATACAGGAACTGGCAAGATGGATCTTGCCCCGCTCCCGGACCGTAGCTCAGCGGAGCATGTTCTCCAGGAGAACGTGGGGCTCCTCATGGAACAGGTCCAGGATTGTCTGAATGTCATCGCCACGCTCAGTCCACCTTGGAGGCGGATGAGTGCGGTGACTCAGGTGCGGAATCTGCTGAAGAGCAAAGAGGAGCTTCTACCGTTTTTCAAATTTCCAGAGCTATACGAGGAGCTCGACTGGAACCAACGGGCTGCAGTCGCCCAGCTCTTCAGCCGGCCACCTCCTCCCAGACCTTCCTTCACCGCGGCTGCTTCCAGCGCTGATGCCACCGCAGCTGTGGCTCTCGTTCCGCCCACCAGCCTGTCAATCACGGCTGCCATCTCCACTGCTGCAACTCCACCCGCTCCTGATTCTACCGCGGTGCCTGTCGATGATCCGGCTCTCACCACTGCTGCCGCTGCTGCTGTCTTTTCCGCTACCCCTGCTTCCTCGTTGGCAGCAGCAGCCACTCCCTTGCCGCCCGGTCCCTCCCGGCGCAGACGGCGAGCTCGTCGGAATAGGATCCTGCCTGAGGCAGCCGCCGCAGTCACTCTGACCGGGTCCGAAGCCACCTCCGTTCCCTTGGTGGTTCGAACGGGTGTGGCTGCGATGATTGTCGATCAGGAGAGTCCGGTCGAAGCTCCTCAGGTCCACAAGTCTCAGGTGTGGGATTTTTTCTATGGGGACAGGGATGACCTGTTCCTCGGTCTACCCACCGGAGCCAAAGATCCAGATCCTGCTCGGCCTGCAGCAAGAGAACCAGATCCTGCTCGGCCTGCAGCAAGAGAACCAGATCCTGCTCGGCCTGCAGCAAGAGAACCAGATCCTGCTCGGCCTGCAGCAAGAGAACCAGATCCTGCTCGGCCTGCAGCAAGAGAACCAGATCCTGCTCGGCCTGCAGCAAGAGAACCAGATCCTGCTCGGCCTGCAGCAAGAGAACCAGATCCTGCTCAGCCTGCAGTCGAAGATTTAGTTCTCTCCCAGTCGGCCACAGAAAGCCCTGATCCTGCTTCACGGGCTGCATTAGAAGAGCCTGCTGCCAAGGATCTGGTCAACGCCAGCCCGGCGTCCGACGTGGGTGCAGAGCACGCCAGCCCGGCGTCCGACGTGGGTGCAGAGCACGCCAGCCCGGCGTCCGACGTGGGTGCAGAGCACGCCAGCCCGGCGTCCGACGTGGGTGCAGAGCACGCCAGCCCGGCGTCCGACGTGGGTGCAGAGCACGCCAGCCCGGCGTCCGACGTGGGTGCAGAGCACGCCAGCCCGGCGTCCGACGTGGGTGCAGAGCACGCCAGCCCGGCGTCCGACGTGGGTGCAGAGCACGCCAGCCCGGCGTCCGACGTGGGTGCAGAGCACGCCAGCCCGGCGTCCGACGTGGGTGCAGAGAACGCCAGCCCGGCGTCCGACGTGGGTGCAGAGAACGCCAGCCCGGCGTCCGACGTGGGTGCAGAGCACGCCAGCCCGGCGTCCGACGTGGGTCCGCCGCCTTCCTGCGACGCGGTGACCCAGGAGGGACCGCCGCCTTCTGAAGCCTGTAGCCCAGTCCCGTCGGTAGTCTGTACCCTGGGCTCCCCAGAAGCCTATAATTTAGCACCGCTAGTTTTCTGTATCCAGGCGCCTTCCGAAGCCTGTAGCCAGGCGTCTCCTGTAGCCTGTAGCCAGGCGTCTCCTGTAGCCTGTAGCCAGGCGTCTCCTGTAGCCTGTAGCCAGGCGTCTCCTGTAGCCTGTAGCCAGGCGTCTCCTGTAGCCTGTAGCCAGGCGTCTCCTGTAGCCTGTAGCCAGGCGTCTCCTGTAGCCTGTAGCCAGGCGTCTCCTGAACCTTGTAGCCAGGCGTCTCCTGAACCTTGTAGCCAGGCGTCTCCTGAACCTTGTAGCCAGGCGTCTCCTGAACCTTGTAGCCAGGCGTCTCCTGAACCTTGTAGCCAGGCGTCTCCTGAACCTTGTAGCCAGGCGTCTCCTGAACCTTGTAGCCAGGCGTCTCCTGAACCTTGTAGCCAGGCGTCTCCTGAACCTTGTAGCCAGGCGTCTCCTGAACCTTGTAGCCAGGCGTCTCCTGAAGCCTGTAGCCCGGGGCCTCCTGAAGCCTGTAGCCCGGGGCCTCCTGAAGCCTGTAGCCCGGGGCCTCCTGAAGCCTGTAGCCCGGGGCCTCCTGAAGCCTGTAGCCCGGTGACCTCCGTAGCCTGTAGCCCGGTGACCTCCGTAGCCTGTAGCCCTGTGACCTCCGTAGCCCTGTGACATCCGTAGCCTCTAGTTCTGCGACCGCTGTAGTCTGTATTCCGGTGACCTCCGTAGGCTGTAGCCTTGCGCCGCCCTTAGTAGGTAGCCGCCTGTCCTCCAGGGTACTTTTCCACCGCTGGCCACATAAGATTCTGCTACTTCGCCGCCGGGGTCGCCCACCGCGACGCCCGTGTCTGACTTTGCCTCGTCGGGGTCGCCCACCGCGACGCCCGTTTCAGACTCTGCTGCTCCGCCGCCGAGGTCGCCCACCGCGATGCCCGCGTCTAACTCTGCCACGTCGGGGTCGTCCTCCGCGACACCCGTTTCAGACTCTGCATCGCCGGGGTCGCCCGCCGCAACGCCCACATCTGGCTCTGCCACGTCCGGGCCGCCCTCCTCAAGGTTTCGATCGGGCGATGTTGCTCCGCCGCCTGCCACGTCCTGGCCGTCCTCCACGACCACTCTATGTGGCCTAGCTGCTGCCGGTCTCCTAGCAGCCGTCACTGTCTGTGCCCATAAGGCTCCAGTGCTTTCTTGTTTATTTGTTCTCGTTCTGCCTTAGTTTTGGGTTAGTTACCCCTTGGTTTCAGAATTTAGTGGTTTAGATTTTTCTGTTTTTCTGGTGTGTTAGTACACCCTCTAGTTCCCCCTTCGTTTCATAGGTTTTTGCCTGCCAGCGTAGTTAGAAGTTTTCTTGTTTGCCTACGTTTGCCCTGTTTGGGTAGTTTTTGGTTTTATTCCGGCCCCCCATCCTAGCCTCCCACCACCCACCCTGGGCGGGTCGTTTTTTGTTGTGGTGTTTTGGCCGTCTGGGAGCCGGCCTTAAGGGGGGGGTAATGTCATGGTGCAGCTTTGTCTGCTGCACCATGCACATATTCAGGGCACTTTTCACCCTCCATACACCCCAGTCTCCTCTCCACCTCAGCAATCATCTACACCTGCCAGCCACTAATCAAGCCAGGACTCAATCCACCTGTCAGCTTCTCTATTTAAACCTCCCTCAGTTTGCCCTTCCCTGTCGGCTCGTCTGTTTACCTGTGTTCTTGACTGCTCGCCTTACCTTTTCATTACCAGCTCGGGTTCCCTTCATCTCCGGCCGTCTGCCTGTTGTGGTTCTGGTTCTGCTCTCACTCCGGTCCAGCAAGTATTCATTCATTCAGTCATGCTGCTTAATTCTGCTGGTCTAGTTCTGGTTCCAAGTCTCTACTCTGCCGTGCTGCTGTCAAGTTATAGTTCCAAGTCTCCACTCTGCTGTGTTGCTGCTCCTGCTGCCTCCATGCTCTGTCTCCATCCTGCTTGCCAGCCTCAGCCACTAACAGCCTCCTGCTTCCGTCTGGTCTGAACTCTGGTCTTCTTCATCTTCAATAAAACTCACAAAACAGAACTCTGTGTGTGGTTGTGTTCGGGTTCCTCACAAAAACATGACAGTTCTCACCTTTTCCCAGAATAATTTATTTTTCTGTTAAAGATTGTAGTTTGCTGTTCTGATTGCTCTTACTTGTCTGCCACTTTTTTACACAATGCGAGTGTTTGAATCCAGAGTTAAATTTCATGTTTGTACTCACAAACTTGCAGAATAAAATTGATTTTGATTCTGATGTAGTGACAACGGAGAGTCGATAGCAATGTGTCGTTGACTTTGCAGCAATGCCTCATAATGAGCTACAGTTTTAGTCTGTGAAGCAGAACCCCTGTCTACTTTTAAGACTAGGCTTAAAGAAGCTATAAGTAAGAAATTAACTGTAAAATCAACCTAAATCATTCTCATTTGTCACCTGAGATGGAAGTAACATTCCCTATAAACAATCGGTCCTGTCCATCAACAATGTCTTAGTCAAGTTTTTCTCCTTTCAAACCTAGAGGTACGGTCCGGAACGACATCGGTTCAGAGTGTAGCCCGTGTTTACTTCCTGGAACGCAGCATTTTGTATTTTATGTTGGCAAAAGGGCAACAACCTGCAAACATGGAAGCCAGTAAGAGAAGCGGACCAGAGATAGTCTCAACAACACCTAAGAAGCCTCGGCATCGTTGAAAAAGGGCAAATGACCCGAGGTGGGCTAAAACAAGCATTAATAAATGTCATTTGTTTGAAAGATGGAGAAGTCTGAGAGACCTAATTTATTTCAAAAACGGATGCAGAATTGGAAAAGTTTCTCCTAGACAGGTAAGCACCAGTTTTTTTGTTTTGCTCTAGCGGTCAGTTTATATTATTCCAACCAATAAGCAGAAATTAAAATTTGCATAGTGCCTTGCCAGTCTGACAATAAAGGCATATACTTATCCCGTGTAAGTAAAAATTCAGTGGGTTTGGTGGAAACGGCATAGGCTGTTGTCAGTGGCAGGGTGCTGTCACCGAGAATATCCCCGGTTTCAACATTTCATGATTTACAAAAAAAGTTTCACGCAGCAAGAGCTATTAAGGTAGCTGGTTGTGCAGCTGTCAGTGATACAGAGTAGTAGAATAGGCTCACTGCTCCCCACACAGTCAGTGTTGCAGCGCACCGATCAGATAACACAATAGGCAGACGTATTGATGACATGTCTGCAGATGTAGCAAGTATTGTTTTGAAAAAATGTGCATCATTAGGATATTTGCATTGCAGCTTGTTGAGTCAACAGATAATAGTGGACTTTCTCAGCTCTTGCCCAATGTGCGTCTGGTGGATGGAGATGCCATAAAAGAAACATTCCTATCTTCCAGGACACTGCCAGAAAAAAACAACAGGTCACATCGAATTATATTACCAGTCGAAAGTTTGGACTCTCCTCTGTCATTCAATGGCTTCTCCTTATGTTTATGGTTTTCTACATTGCAGATACATAGTGACGACATCAATACTATGACTCAAAAGTATATAGAATTATGGATCAAACACGAAATTATGAAATAACCAAAACATCCTGTATATTTTATCTTTTTTCTAAATTCTGAACTGAATTGAGAATGTGATTTTAGGTCAAATGTCAGTTAGTTACATAAAGATAATTCTGCCACATTAAAATGGAAACACTATCACAGTTTTAAAGCACTGGAAAGGATAAAATAGTCAAGATGAAGCCTTTTCCCCTTCTCTCTTATCTGTTTTTATCTTACATATATTTCACAAATAATCTCTTGTGATTTGTCAGGTTCTTGGTGTAATAATATAACATCCCATCCATCCATTTTCTGACCCACTTAATCCCTCATGGGGTCGCGGGGGTTGCTCCAGCACCCACTGGGCTAGAGGCGGGGTACACCCTGGACAGGTCGCCAGTCTGTTGCAGGGCAACACATAGACAGACAGGACAAACAACCATTCACGCACACCTAAGGACAATTTAGAGAAGCCAATTAACCTAACAGTCATGTTTTTGGACTGTGGGAGGAAGCCAGAGTACCCAGAGAGAACCCATGCATGCACAGGGAGCTCCATGCAGAAAGACCCAGGGTTGGACTTGAACCCAGAACCTTGCTGCAAGGCAACAGCGCTACCCACTGTGCCACTGTGCAGCCCAACATAACATTTTTACCCCATTTAAATATTCTTGAGAAATGACTGGACTGTGACTTTATTGCTGGTGAAGAACTGAGCTGCTCTAAATGTTTTTTGGCAGAAACATCTCCATCTTTGTCAGGTCATTTCTGTTGTTTGGATGTAAAACATGCTGCAGCTCTGGTCTGGTCTGATGTTGTGTGTTTGTAAGGCTAGCTTAATTAAAATAAGGCCTTGTTGCCTAGTAATGCAGATGTACATACTGTAGCTGATGTGAAACTATTTGCGTGTGGCATAACCTCTTATTTTATGAATCCATAACTTCAACTGGATCATTTGTCATGTTGAACTCATCAAGTTCTCTGTTTGCTGTATCTTCATAGTCTGTGTAACCATAATCTTACCTAGAGCAGTAAAATGGCTTGAGCTGGCTCTGGCCAGACCAACACAAAGTAGGAAGGAAAATTATTTCAAACTTCTTTTTACAAATAAAAACCTGAAAAGTGTGACATGCATTTGAATTAGGCCCCTTCACTCTCACATCCCTAAATAAATTTTCCATTCAGAAGTAACTTAATCAGTAACCAGAGTCCAGCTGTGCAGACTAGAACCAGAGCCTAACAGCAGCTGTTCTGTTTCTGACCTCCGAGGCTCTTTACAGAACATCAGAGAACAACCAGCACCATGTAGACCTAACAGGAACCTAACAGACAGGCCAGGGAGAAGGTTGTGGTTCAATTTAAAGCACGGCTAGGTTCTACAACACCATCTCAAGCTTTCACCCGGAGCCCTGTTCAATCCATCACCATTGAGACATGGAGAGACATGGAGAGAGGACGGACCACCTGCAGATCTACCAAGACATGGAGGTCCACCTACTGACAAGGAGAGCATTAGTCAGAGAAACAGCCACGAGGCCCACACAAACTCTGGGGGAGCTTCAGAGCTCCACAGCTCAGGAAGAAAATCTGTTGACTGCTCCACTTGGTATGATTCTGGTTCAGCTGTCTGCCTTCCATGTCGTTCTCCACTACCGTGGCAATCAAGATCATCCTGCACCCGTCTCTCCGCCTTTATACACTGAAGTTTAGCAGACAGTCAGTGCCAGACTATTTGAAAGCCATGGATCGAGGAATTTGCTGTCAAGCCACAAGAGGACACAGTAAACGTGTGGAAGAAGGTGATCTGTTCAGGTGAGACAAATGAGACACTTTGCCCTATGTACCAAACGCTGTTGCAGCAAAAAACTTCCAATGGTCATCGCCCTGAACACACCATGACTCATGGTGAAACATGGCAGTGGCACCATCGTGCTGTGGGGAGGCTTTTCTTCAGCAGACACAGGGAAGCTGGTCAGAGACGATCTGAAGATGAGAGGCTGAATAAGACTTCAGACACAGCTGGATGGAAGGTTTCAGTCAAAGTATGTTCAGGTGTTCAAAGTCCAGACCTGAATCCTCTTGAAAATCTGTTGCAAGACTTGAAAACTGATGTGCATGGATGCTCTCCATCTAATTGGACTGAGCTAGAGCATTTGTGCAAAGAAACTTTGGTCTTTAGATTTCCAAAGATTGTGGAGCCCTACTCCAGATACCCAATAAAATGTCTTAAGGTTTGTTGCTGCAACCTGACAAAATGTGGAGAAGTTCACAGGGTAGAAACAGTTTTGTGAGGCACTGTAACAGCTGGCGAAACCAAGCCAGACTACAATTGAGGATTACAGGATGAAAACACATAGAACTCTTGTTTATTTAAACATAAGAATGCATTGGTCCACCTTAACCAGCCTTGGTTTTATAAGACTGTGCTGAAAGGCTCACTCATCATTTTTACATGTGTTCACATGGTCAAATTTAAAATAATGATGTCATGACCAAATATGCCGTGACTTGAATACTCGTAATAAAAATGGTATGTGGCATAAAGCACTGTGGAGAAGTATTTGCGGCTTTTCAGAATTCTTGTTTTTGTCCCAGTTAAATATTTTGGCTCAAACTAATGTTAATATCAGACAAAGATAACCCAAATATAAAAAGCAGTTTTCAAATGATATCATTTATTAAATGAAAGAAATCTATCCAAACCAATGTGGCTGTATGATGGAGTGATTACTCCCTAAACCCAGTAGCTGGCCGTTCAACCCTTGGCAGCACCAGCTGCCATCAACTGTCTGTGATAACTGCTAAAGAGACTTTAACATCACTGCGGAGGAATTTAGACTCACTCTACTTTGCTGAATTGTTTTAAATCAGACACTCAGAGGGTTTTCCAGCATCACCAGCCTGCTGAAGGTCACGCTACAGCCTTTCAATCTGATTTAACTCCATACTTTCACTAGGCCACTTTGAAACCTTCATTTGTTTGTGAACCATTTAGAGGTTCACTTGCTGGAGTTCTTTGGATCACGGAACCCACAGGTTTGAGCTTTAGGTCACAAACTGATGGCTCAGCATTTTCCTTCACAATTTTCTGTGAACGTCAGAGTTCCATCAATGACAGCAATTCGCAAACCCAGGTCCTGTTGCAGCAAACCAGCCCCAAACCATCTCACCACCACCGCCATGCTTGACTGTATGTATGATATTCTGTTTGGTATTAACATGTCACATCTGTTTATACCAGATGTAACAGGACAACCACATTCGAACAAGTTCCACTTTACTGCAAGTTACTGCAATATTTCTGAGCTGTGTGAAAACGAAATTTCGTTCTGTATGCACTCTGTGTATACAAAATGACAATAAAGAAAGTCTAAGTCTAAGTCTAAGTCTAAGTCTAACTTTTGTTTCATCAGTGGCTCTGACCTTGGCACTTTATACGTACACACACACACTCAATATATATATATATATATATATATATATATAGTTCAGTCATGATTTAACAACTGGATTATTGATTTTTTTCTGTTTTTCACATGGCTGGTTTGGATTGATTTCAACGTCATCGCTTCAAAAACTGCACTTCTGATATTAAAAGTTGTATGATGACCTGAAACATTTAGATGTGAGGAAAAAAGCAAAAACAGAAACTCTGCAGGGGGGGCAATACTTTTTGACAGCACTGTATGTAAATAAGTGCCCAACAAATGATGCAGATGAAAGGTCACTCCCCCCCATCCCCCCCCCCCCTCCCACACACACACACACGCACACACACATACACACACAGCAGAAGGGTAACCAGAGAAACAATTTTAAGTGATGGTGGTAACCTGCATTTGAATGTATTTTTTAGCCAAAGTGCAATTTGTTACATTTTCACCATTTATATTTTTTTTTGACTTTCTATGCCGTGTTTTGTTTGTTTGGGAAGCCGGAGTTTCCATGATCCAATCTGGAAAAATCGACTGGAATGTCCCCTGAAGTTGATATGGAAAGTCCAAGATTTCCTGATGGCGTTCCAGTTACCTTGGAAGTTAAAACTCAAATTGGGGAATGAGGTCACATCTAGTGTAACTGTGTTCCAGCTAAAGGTCAGAAAATCGGTTGGATTTGCTAATTGTTCGGGCCGGTGACCAAGAGAACTGCTATTAGCTACTTATGATAATAAATTCTAAGCTTTTACTCAAATGAACCAGTGCAGTAACATACATTTAGGGCTTTACAATACCGGTATGGTGAGTAATTTGATGAGCTAGCAACTATAAAAAGTACAAATAAAAAGTTTCATTCTGGATCTCTCACCATGTTGTATACACACAGCAGCAATGTTGGATTTTAAGGTCAGGGTTGATGGGAAGCTCTGATTTTCAAGGTCAAAATGCTGACTTTGGTGGAGGTTTCAGCTGATTTTCTGGACTGGGAACTCAAACATCCCTACACCTACCTCTAACTCCAACATGGCCGCTGCAGGAGGCTGCAGTCGGCTCCTATTTTCCTGCTTCTGGCAGATTGCATGTTATTAAATCAGTGGCTCACATAAAACCATCTAGCCTCTGCTGGTGAAAATGCTGCTGCAGGGCTTGACTCTAAAACATGCTGAGAAAGTTACTGTGGTCACAGTTTATATTGCTAAGAGTCTTGAGCTACGGGGTGACACGGCACAACTGTAAGCAAAAGCTGTTGGGGAACATGTTTCGGGTGAATGTGACAGCATTTCCAGGCTGGAGTTTTGACTGTGCTGGTAAATGAAACGCACCATTCATTTAGACTGAAAATCTCCTTGGACTGCTCATCTAATTTCATCATTTACTTTTTCAAAGATTGTTCAAACAAGTGCTTTGTTATTCTGTGGTCGACTAAAAAGTCCATTAACAAGGCTGATAAATGCTCATGGTACCCAGGGACAAAGTCCTCTTCAGCCAGACATATAAACTTTTATAAAAATATGTTTTTTAAAAGTCCCTCAGAGGTAAATAATATTAATAACAATAATACACGTCACTGGGTGGGCCCCATTTGATGGGACTAGTGCTGTGAGAGCCCATCAGCAACAGCACCGGTGTCTGTGGGATAGAAAGAGCAAGGCCATGAAACAGCGTCCGACACCTGGACCTCCGCAGCCGGCATCAGTCGGCTCCTCTGAGCCGCAGCAGTCACTTGATCCTGACGGGGAAGCCCAGCTGGGACCAAGAGCTTTTGAGGTCTACTCGCAGGCTGACACGCTGCTGATCTTTGCTGTGTTCTCACTCCAGGGCTGGAGGTTCTGCAGGGCATACAGGGAGCTGTTCTGCAGGCACAGTGGGTCGGGGGCTACCGGCTGGTTGATGGTTTTCTGGAAGGCCTCCTGCTGCAGCTGCATAAGAATCCGGTTGGCCTGCTGCCGCTCCGCTTCACGCTCCTCTGCCGTCTGCCGCCTGCAAGGAGAGTGCAAAGAGTCTGAGGGAGAGCAGACCGCTGTGGGAACCCAGGGCCCACAGACCGGAGGGGGATTTAATACTGATGATACCTGGACCGCTGTAAAACCCAGAACAAAGGAAGAAAGGAAGGGTCGGCTAACTAGTTCTTTAGAAGTGGGGTTAATATTGACAGCAACTTTAATATATTGAGTCTGTTCATAACCTGCAAGCTGTTGCAATAAAATGTTAGGCAGAAAACAGATGCTAAAATGTACACTCTGTGTTGATTTGTTATTTTGACTCTTCCAAATAAATAAAGTATGTTTGTTTGCGCTATATATTACATTATCATTTGGAAATGTATTAGAAAACATAAATGATCGGGTCTGAACTGTCCACTCTGCTCAAAGATCGGTCCAGACGTTTGGAGCTACTGGAGCTGAGAGACAACTCTGCTTTGTCTTTGGAAATAATGATTACAAAACCAAGAAAACTCAGAAGTAAATTAAAACAATTTAAAATGTATCTATCACAGTAGTCATTTTTACAGTTTACAAAAGCAACTTTCTATTATTATTAAAACATTGTTTAAGGAAATATTTTTTCCTATTCTGTAAGGAATACATTTTATTATTTCTGAATGGAACAAAAATATTGCCAGTTCTGCAAATGAACCACTTGCCATAGTAAAATCAAATCTTTGCATGTTAGTTTATTTCTCTTGAAAGTGTCATTGATTATTTGTGGAGAGAAAATGTTGTAACATTGGCTTGAATAGACCCCGAGCTGACCTAATAAGGATCTGAACCAAAATAATGGAACCAAGGTATCGCCTATCCGCTGTTAGTAAGAGTTTCAAACGAATACACATAGTATTTATAATAATTATAATTTATAATATAGTGAGATTTAAACGTACATGCTCTGGACCAGTTCCCCTCTTCACAAATTAATACTCAGTTTTGCACCTAAGCGTTCCCATTTCATTTCTTCCTATTTCCATTTCTCAACTAAACCATATCAGTGCACTGTAGTGTGTTGTTTAATAACACTAATGTATGCTTTCCCACTATTTTATTTTGAAATGAAGACGTTTCATTTGAAGAGGGGGAAGTATGTAAGATGATGTATTTAATTAAAATTACTACATATGTGCTTATTTATTATAAATGTGAATTAATGTGTCTACATTCAGGATACGGCATTAGCTCCTGTAGCCGATATTATTTCTTTTCCACTAATTCCAATGTTAAACTAACGGCAGGACATACTTTAATAATAACAGATTGTTATCAAATGGTGCAAAAATCACTTTTGATTTAACACTAGATTATTTTCCGAAACTTTTGTAATTTAGGCTACTACTCCCACGTGTTTAGCTTCCGATCCCTATTTTGTTAATTTTTAGAAAATGTTTCCGATTATTTCCTTTGAAATAATTGGAACCCCTCCTACTGCATTTATTAGAGCCACACGACCCCAGGTCCTTACAGCAGAAAATATATTATTATACAGGCTAATATTATAATACATTATAAATAAAGATATTTGCATACAAATATCTAAAATTAGGCCTATAATCGACCGTAAAAGCTTGTACGAAACATCCGCCAGGCAGGTACGAAATAACGCAGCCCGAAGCGGTAAACAGCACCATTCGGTACCGAAAAAGCCAGAGGTGATTTGAACAGGGAGTTACTCTTTGTCCTTATAGCTTCTTTCCTTTTTTTAAAAGGAAATGCAGGAAAAGCATCTTGACGTCTGGCCGAAAATCCCGAGACTGGGCCCAAACGGAAACTCTGGAGGCGAGGCCCCATGTGTGAAAACAAAGGCTGGGTTCTGATCTGAGCTCATCCCCGGAATGGCTTCACCTGTTTTACAGGGTCCTGGTTATCGGGGGGGAAAATAAGAGTCGCTCCAGACTGTGTTCAATGTGCTTGGAAAGCATTAACCTGTCTTATGGCCTCCGAATGCGGCAACCTCCAAAGGGCTTGAGTTTGGACCAAATTTTAGAGAAGAGAGGAAGAGCAGTCACCTCCACTTGGTGCGTCTGTTCTGGAACCAGGTCTTGACCTGAGCGTCGGTCATCTTGAGCGCCTTGGCCAGCGCGGCGCGCTCCGCCGACGCCAGGTACTTCTGGCGGTGGAAGCGCTTCTCCAGCTCGCAGATCTGCAGCCGGCTGAACGACGTCCTGGGCTTCTTCTTCTTTGGCGGAGTGCGGTTCTGGTACGGGTGACCTACACGGCGTGTGACAGTGAGGGGTGAGAGGGAGACTGCACAGGGCGGGATGGACAGGAGAGCGGGGCATGAAGAGAGGGTGAAGACAGGGTGAGCGGAGAGGAGCGCAGCAGCGGACACGGCTGCAGGAGCTGGAAAGGACAAACAGAGACATGCTGGAGGGCGCTCAACTTCAGCCATTCATCAAAGCTGGAAAAGTGAAGTTTAGTGGCAGATTCTTCCGTTTAGTTCCCAATCCCAGCTAAACGCGTGGAGGAGAATTTAGGTACCTGTGCAGTAGGATTAGAAACCAGGAGATCAACGAAACATCAACAGGGAGAATTTATAGATTAAAAATAATTTATTATAACTTAATTGGCATACTTTTAAAGTTTACATTTAATTCCAATGGTTCTTCTGTTTTTTTAATTATGAAAGACAAAGCAGATGAGTAAAGTAGTCTTAATAATTATTTAACTCATTTAGCTGAGTGGGATTTTTTAATTAGCTGACGTTTCATTTGTTTGTATCTTCAAATTGTAAAATTTCCATTATTTCTATGTATTAATATTGATGAAAATCTAGCCCATGTTTAGAAATGATTCCGTCCCCTTTATTTCTCCAGTCACAACATCGGTGTGTTGCACAAATTCATCCAAATTAGCCTATTTCTTTCCAAAAAAAATTCTCCGTGTTTTGGGTGGGATTTGGACACTTTTTCTGTAATTTTTTCATTTCAGATTAGCCAATGATATCATCCCCTCCAAGGCCGTTCTGGCTCAGACGTTTTATCGGGTTGTTGCGGCACTACAAGCAGCTGGGAACTAAAGGCGGCTCTGCAGACGGAGCAGAACAGAGAAGATCCCAGAAGCAGCAGCTCCAAGAAAGCGCAGCGACTACATGTCATCTGAAAAATAACCTTAAAAAAATCCCATCTGTAAACATTTCTATAATAGCGGACTGTACAGCATGAACATATTTTTAAACAAATGAAAGTGTGAGATCGTCGAATCATAATCAACATTAAAAAAATATACGTTCCCCATTTGTGTTTTAAAAGTAACTCTTGAAATTATTTTAATTTTCCTAATTAAAAAGAAATCCTTAGATTTGAACGACGGCCTGCTATTGCAGCGACTTGGCTTTATTCATCCTGAAGTACTACTACTACTGACAATAATAATAATAATAATAATAATAATAATAATAATAATAATAATAACAACAACAACAACAACAACAATAATAATAATAATAATAATAATAATAATATTAATAATAAATTAATAATAATAATAATAATAATAATAATAATAATAATAATAATAATAATAATAATAATAATAATAATAATAATAATAATAATAATAATACCTGTGAACCTGTCTTTAGTGTAGCGCCGGTTGCTCTCCATCCACGGGAAGGTGAGCGTGTTCAGGTTGCCGACACCGCCGCTCGCGGCCGGCGGCCCCGCGGAGCTCCCTCCGCTGAGAGGCCGGTGCGCGGGGACGCGGATGACCCCGGCAGAGTTCATGTTAGTCCCGTTCATGTTCACGCTCATGTTCATGTGATAAGCTCCCCCGAGCGATGCCACCCCACACGAGCCGCCGGCGGCTCCGTTGTACCCGCCGCCGCCGCCGCACGCGAAGCCTCCCGCACCTCCGACGTTGTTGCCGTACGCCGGGAGTCCGTAGTCCGGCTCGTGCATCCTCGCGCCCAGCATGCAGCTCTGCTCCACGTTGCTGAGGATCTGATCGATGCCGAAGTTGATGGGTTCCACGTGAGCGTGCTGCTGCAGGTGCGCCCCCAGGATCCCGATGTGATCCATGGCGCTCGATGCTCCGCGCGCCGCTCCCTCGGCTCCTTCGTGCTTCTTCTGCTGGACCTGCCGCTCGTTATCTGGCGGCGGGGAGCACCGAGCGCGTCTTTCTGTGTGCGCTCCGTGGCCTGCCCACCCTGCGCTGTGCGCCTCATCAATCAAGCTGCCAAGGAGAGAGCGCGATATTAACATCCCACTCTGCAGGGCCTGCAAAGTCAGAGGGAGCTGCTCACAGCCTTAATTGAACACACAAGCTATTACCCCCCCCCCCCCCCACACACACACACATGACATTTTAAACACTATTAGTTTTAGTAAATAACGCCTCCCGTCATAGTCTGACATTTTTCTTTCGTTCGAAGTCTCTTTTCAAGCTTTTTTCATTTACATTTAATCTTGTTTTCCTCAGTTCGTCGGGTTGCCGTTTACCAAGTTTCTTTTTTAACCCTTTTTCTTCGCATTCCCACCATGTTCAGGCCTCACACACTCAGTAATCCCAGCCCTCTGATAAACGAACATGTGCGGATCATCTTTTACTGATTTTACTAAGAAATAGTTACATTCCAACGGATTTGGAAAAAGGCAACATTGGCTGAATATTTACATTTCTCTCGGTCCCAATATCACACGAACAAATTGATAAAAAAAGTAAAATAAAGTGCACGGAAAGAAAGAAAGAAAGAAAGAAAGAAAAAAAAGAAAGAAAGAAAAAAGTTTGATTGGCATAAACATTTTATGAAGCCGAAAGGACAACTAATTATCCCAGAAGGCTGACAAACCCATTAGGTGAAGAAATACGAACAACTGAATAAACAGTAAAGCTACAGTAAAATAGTGTGTTTAAAAATCTACCATTTGGAGCAATTTTATATGATTTCATGTAGCTTCACAATAAAAGGGCCTAATGGGCTAAAATGGTCCAAGGTGCGCAGATGAAAAATGAGCGGCTCTTAATGCTGCGGATCTGACGCTATTATTAATTCATGTTCAGAGGGATGACACGGCTGCAAACGTGGGTTTGCTTTGTTCTGGTGTCTTTCCCCCCGAATTGGAACCAGCGGATTGGTTCAGGGTGAATGGCTGTAAAGGCTGACATTTCATGCCTGTTGAGGAATGCGGCAGATTCCTGTTGTTTGTGTAGCTTGTTTATATCAAATGAGATTTCCATCCTGCGACCAAATGGCTGCAGCTATAATGAACGCTTGGTCATAAATAAGGCGGAGCGGGCCGTGTGGCCCACTAAAAACCTAAGCAATTAAGTGAAAAATTAAACCGAGGGGCTCATTGATTTTCGCTCCCTACAAACGCCGCTGGGACTTAATTACTTAACGCGGGGTACTTACATATTAATATTTGATATGCTCTGAAGTGCTCTCATTGGTCGCCTGGCTCCCATGAAATTTTAATGACGCTGGCAGCCAATCCGCGCACGGAAGCGCAGCTCTCGGTTCAGACGTAGACCAATACGTGATCATGAGGGACTGGAGGGAGATGAAATGCAATCATGCAGTAATGCAGGCAGTATTTGGAGACAATCATCTGGTGTTTACCGTCTATCTGCTGCATAATCAATAACATTCATTTTAAGAAGAACCTGTTTTATTTGCTGAATCTAAAACAAAATGACAGTCATTATTATTTTTTTCCCATAACATATTTGATTCCGTTGAGCCCCACAGTTTGCTTAGTTCTTCATCCGTCAGTTTCAGCTCCGAAAGCTTTGGGCTGATTGTGAAAGCAGATCTGCAGGATCACTTGATCCTGGAACATCAAGCCTGACATGCTCACAGACACACTGGTGGTGGCATCTTCTCAAATACAGTTATCTAGTGACTGTTTTTATTTTAGCTGCTCAAATGTCATTCTGGGCTTTGGGAAGAAAAAACAACAACTCAGCTCCTCACTTCAAATGGAGACAAGTAGCTATTGATTTCATGGTCGCTTAAGTAGCTAATGAAGCTGAAAGTACCACAAGCTTCAGAAGCTCACCTTCAATTTTGACACTACAGAACAATTGAGGTGTTGCCCTTTAATTCTCCCTGATTGTGATTTAACCCCGGCATAAAGTAGCACAACTGAAACCAGATATTTCCATATGGAAAGAAACAGTGTTTGTGAGACAAACAAGCATCCAGTTCTATAAAAACTAGCCCAAAGAAGTGCAACAGGCCACCCACAACACGCTTTTGTGCCAAGGAAGCTAAATCATTCATCATAACTAAGCAATATTTTCACAACGTGTTTTCATACCGAAATACTTTTTTTGGCTCTTAACCAAAGCTACACATGGTATTACGTATTAATAAATTAATACATTTTACATTTTAATAAAGACGCAAGTTGTTCATTTTATTTTTACCACTCTCTCTCACACACACATCTAATCCTGAGCTTTCTGTACACACCAACAACAATAATTGCTTCATATTTTTTGCGTGCTATGCATACTCACATTTTTTTAAGCTTCTGACCCATTTGCAAGGAAAGAGTAAGATATGAATGACCTGTACATTTTGAACCTTTTTCCAGGATAAAAAAACTGCGTGGGTGCACGTGGATATAAATAGCATGTAAAAAATATAAAGAAATTACCCCTGAAACAACTGTTTTGCAGAACTCCTTGCATGTGCTGACACACTGTAACTCCAGGGTACTTCATTTGGTAATGTGATCCAGCCTTAGTTTGTCAAATACACAGACAACAAATAAATAAGCATTAAAGTTTGGTTCATGGGTTGGCTTTCTGCAATGTTATCTGTGCGTAAAAACTCGCCTCCAGAACCAATCTCTGCTCAAAATGGTGATCTGCACCACATGATCTATTTTCAGCAGTTATCGCCAGTTATTGCAGCCATAAACTGCATAAAATATGGGCAAAACTGCTCCCTCTGCATTTGCTCCCATCGGCTCCAATGAAAGCCTAGAGCAGAAAAGACCCAGCCAATATGGCGGTGACGCAGGATGCGCTCCAGGACGCAATGAGGGGTCTAGTATATATTTGTCTATGGGTAGGAATGAGTGTGTGAACACGGAGAAGCGGAGGGATATTTCAGGTGGTTATACTCACGGTGTTTGTAGCACGGCAGTGCAAGCTGGTCTCTAACGTGTTTATCGTCTCTTGTTTTAGAGCCCAAATAACCGACCTTACTTTCAGAAACAAGCCCAAAAAACCGCAACCCGCGACTCACAGAATTTACAAGTTTGACTTTAGAAAAAAAGAAGCCCAAAGTCGCTTATAAAAAGCGGACTTGGCAACAATGGTAAAAAAGTACAACTTCATTTTAAATATTTTTCCTCCCTGTATGACCTGAAATCAGACTTAGCAATTCCTGATTTGGCCAGTTAGGGCTACAGACATGTTTTTTATTTGCCTAATGCCAGAATGATTGGACAGATGTTTTTTTATTACTTTTTTAAAATTCAGAAATTTGCATTCCCTAAGTTTATTTTGCCTTTAATGTCATGAACTAACAGGCAGAGAACCTGATAGTCAAGCCAGACACGGTGTTGCTCTTTAAAAGGTTTATTTATAATATAACCTGAAACGTGGTACAGGCGGGAAACCTCTGCTGGAGCTGTCACGGTGTTTAGGTGTTTGGCCCACAGTCGGGAGACAACGAGCAGTTAAAGATGTTTATTTAAGGCTCAAAGGTACACAAATATTCTGCTCTCTGAGAAAGCAGCTGACAGTGATCGAGAAGGCAGGATCGAACACTGCGGGAGAAGAAAGGAACAGATTAATGAAGGTAAGTGCGGGAAATAAGATGTGTGTAGCTCTGCTTACCGCCAGGTATGGGTAACCTATCCGGGGGGAGTGGAGTGGAAGAACGGATTCAGTAGAACTCTTACCCTTGGAGGAACTAGGTGACCGAGTGACAGGTGAGCTGGCAGGTGGAACAGAGGTGGGGAGCCCGAGCAGCACCACAGCAGGTAGCAGGGAACAGAGAGCAGCCGAAGGAACCAAGGTGAATCCAGGGAAGGGAAACTCTTGTGTCAGAGCAAAATCTGAGTGGCGGGGATTCAGGAATCTGCCTTCAGCGCTCGGAGAAGCGACCGGTGAGTAATCCAAGGCACAAAGCGTACTACGAAAAAACAGGAGACAATGGTTAGCACAGGGAACCAGGAACATAAGAAGCGCTGGGACGAGAAACTGTCGAGAGACAGTGGCCACTAAGCGTACCACAACGGTTTAAAACTCCGGCGTCCTTCAGCTGACTGCAACCTGCTTTTAAGCTCCAAGCCAGAGCTGCCGAAACGAGCTGCAGGTGTGCACCACGCCCACCTGTCAACTACAGTCACCTGTGAGGGAAAAAGAGTAGAGAACAGGCCGTGCAGACAGCGCCACCTACAGAATCCTGACAAGAGCACGCTAAATATCCTGGCTGTGAAGAGTGCAGGCTGGTCACAGCAGAGGGTAATGGACAGGACTGCAGTGTCAGAGTCCAGGTTTGGGTTATGCATGTGAAGGCTGGACAGGGTAAACAGTTTAGATGGGTTTAGCAAGCTTCATGGTTCTGTTAATAGTCCACGTGGCGGTCCAGAAACCAGGAGTTTTTCACAGGTCCAGACCACTCAGGTTGACTGCCTCCAGCCTACTTCCGCATACCTAGAACCAGAACCAAACACGGAGAAGCAGCATTTAGTTCCTATGCTCCACTTATCTGGAAAAAAACTTCCAGAAAACTGTAGAAGTACTGAGAGCCTGGGTTCAATTAAATCAAGATTAAAAATACATTTGTTTAGGATTGCCTTTGACTGTTCTAGTTAAACGGTTTTACTGAAACATCATTAGTTCAACTTTGTAGTCCAACTGTTTTTAATGTTTGCTTTTAGTTTCTATTTTCCAATGTTCTATTTTGTTTCTACATTTTATTCCTACTTGCTTTTATTCTGTTTTTTCCCTATATTTTAATCATGTAAAGCACTTTGCATTGTCTCTGTACTGAAATGTGCTATACAAATAATTTTGCCTTGCCTTGCCTAGAAGGCAGTGTAGATGTCCAACAAGGGTTAGGCAACATAGGAAAATCGATGAAACGTAATCATGGTTGAGATTGGCAATCTGGCATGAAGAAATGCTGGACATCAATTTGTTATAGGCTTTCAATAATCTGGCACTGTCTTTATGTTTCAAGACCAGTCCACACAAAGACGAACATGCTCATTTTCATAAACAATTGAGAAAAAAATGTGTGTCCACGCAAGAGGACACAGCGCCACTGAAAATGCTGTAGTAGGTATGCCGGGCCCATTGGTGGCACTGTGACACTACTACAGAAACATGCAAAAAATACTCTGCAAGTGTAGACAAGTCATGTAAAGTAAACTCAGCTACATGGCGAGGGATCAGACACAAACATTTATGCTTGTGAAATGTTATCTTTATATGGGTTGGTAGGGGACACTCCATGTAGAGCGAGCTTGTTAGAAAGCAAGAGTCAGGAAAGCTGTAACAAACCCAACATTTGCCTTAGCAGGAATGCAACACTGGCCATCTTTATAGTCATTTGTGAGAGCAAGGCGCATGCAGGTTACAGAGAGAGACAACGCTATAATGTCATAATTTAAGAAAAGACATGGCTCACATGGAAACACGAAACAGGTGTTTTTAAAATTTTCCCCTCTGGGACCAAGTTTCAAAAATGATTGTGTATGATCTCCCAAAATGGCAGATCTGTGTGGATGCACAGCCTAAATGACAAAATAGCTTTGTGGATACACCTAATCCTGTGTCTGTGTGGATGAGGCCTGAGAAGAGCTTATAAAAAGTTTGAAACAGGTGAAGGAGATGAGCTTCATTGCAGTGTCTGAGGGAGGCATTCAGCTAACCTGACAACAGCCAGATGCATGTCTCGCTCCGCCTAGCTCCACTCACATACATCTGGGACACCTCCATAGGAGTTGCCTTTATTGAAGGCTGGGCCTTATCAAAAATCCTTGCATATGATTGGATAAGCCACTTGTCTGTCATCTTTATCGACGTGCTATTTCAACCACTCACACCGAAGCCAACCCGTGATGCTGATGAGAGCGACGCAGGAAAAAAAAAACTTTTTTTTTTTATGTGTTTGCGGCTCTAGTGGCACGCGTTTTATTGACAGTGAGCTGACAGGAAGAGGGGGGAAGACAGGCGGCAAAGCGCCGCGGGTCGGAGTCGATCCCGGGCCGACCGCGTTGAGGACTAAAGGCCTCCTGACATGGTTCACGCTAACCGCTCCGGGGCGCTTCCGCGTCCACCACGGACGCGCCCCGGAAAACAAAACTTGCCAAATCCGGTCGGGAGAAGGGCGAAAACATGGTTTCCACCAACAAAAGCCTTCAGAGGCATTCTCTGATGTTCTTTTAATGAAACAATATTAGGTAGATTGGACAACACGGAAGAAATCGCAGCATCAATGTTAACGCTTGCTTCCCCGACGAGCCGCAATTGCTATCAAAACAGTCTCACGTCATGGTCGCGTCTTCACTACGTCACATCCATGAAACACCCGCCCTGCGTCCTGATTGGCCAGACCATAAATTTGGTTGGGGAAATCACTTTCAATGAGCGGTGTCCCAGATGTATGTGAGTGGAGCTAGGCGGAGCGAGACATGCATCTGGCTGTTGTCAGGTTAGCATTCAGCTGCATTCAGACCAAACTCATTTTCAGCATCAAAAAGGCGTCCAACGCCTCAACTTGGTTGCTTGTGCACACAAAAGTCAGACAGATGCACTGTCTAGAGCCTCAGTGCTGTGATGGCACATCTGGTAAAGTGGCTCCCGTTGGGAGGAGCTGCCCTGTTATTTCCCTCTGCCGGACTCTTCGTAAAATTATGAATGAAATCGAAAGTGTCTTGGCTTTATTTACTGAATAATATAATATGCTGAATTCACCAGATAATTCAGAGGCGTTTTGAGAGTTTCACCACCTACTGCAGGAGCTGTGTGCTGACGAGGGCTGCTTTCAGAGCGCTATTTACGTCTCACCCGAGCCCAGTTGACAACCTGCTGACCCCATCAGTGGCCCCATCTCCAGCCAGGACACCAGGTACAGGCGCCCCATTTCAACTGAAGAGCATCTGTCCATCTATCTCAGATTAGTGGGCATCATTTAGGAGGCTCGAAGTTAACATTTATCAGTGATCTGATGTAAAAATATTTTTCCTGTCAGAAAATCCCCCACTACGTCACATAGCGGAGTCTCTCCGATCAGTTGACGCCCCGCGTCCAGCTGTAAAAGTTCCGATTTTCCAACTCTTGCATCGGCTGCTCTAGAGGCACTTAATGCACGTCAAGCCAAATTTGCAGCACGAAACGGGCAGAAAGCTTCAAAACGCGCAGCACAAGATGCACGTGACTCGCCTCAGTACCTCTCGAAGCCCCCTGAGGCACGTCCACCTCTAGCCCCATTTACACTACCCTTGTTAAACCGATCCAGGCCGAGCTCGGTCCGAGCTTAGATCAGTTAACCAAGCCTCGTTCTGACGACCGTTTACACAACACGCTATCTCGGTTCCTTGGTTTCCTCGCCTCCTAGTAGTTTCCTCTGCGGTACTACTGCTCTCTGGGTTTGAAGGCGGCACCAAGCAAATCAAAATGGCGGCGCCCGTAACATTCAGGCAGTTATGTTTGGTGATACGTTGTTGTTTGCGGCGAGTCAGGCGAAGACGGCAACTTTTGGTGAATTTACTTGACAGAGTTTGCTTTTAGGAAGTGGATAAGACAAACGAACGTCTAATAAGGATTTACAGACGCAGGAAACAACGACAGACGCTGAGGTTCATCACACTGCTAAGCTGAATCATCACTGGAAATCGTGTGTCACGGTCAGGGCCGGTTTTAGCCCTTTGGTTGCCCTAGGCGAGATTGAGTTTTGCGCCCCTCACTTTTGCTGTGCGAAATACCAGTACTGTTTTCAGCATCTGTTTAGTGCTTCATTGAGTTGTGTTTACAGTTCCACAAAGAGTGCTGTGTGGTGAATTGTGCCTACAGTTGTGCAAAGTGTGTGTTACAAAATTGCAAATTGAGTGCAAAGCAGTGTTTGTTCTTTTAGTTTTGTGAACTCAGTGAGTGGATTTGCTATAAGTATTAATAGTTTTAGAAATTGTGCTATAAGAATCAAGGTTGTGTTTAAGCATTCAGAAAAAACTGTAACTTAGCAGTTTTTTCACAAGTGATGCATGGATAACAAATACGAGAATAGGTTTCAGAACCTTTTCTTTTTTATTATTTTAAATAATTTATTACACACTCAAAGTTAGGACTGTGCAAAAACACTCTTAACCATCTGTAAGGACACTTAGGTAAAGTATAACTAATAAACTGGATTAACCCTCTACAAACAAAAGTGCTTTTATGGATACCATTACAAAATTAAAAGTTTGAAGTTCTTGTAGTTCTATCTAATAAAAGATGAACCTTCAAAATTGACGCAGCATTAAAATTTGACTCGTCTGGACTTCCTAATGGCAAATTCGTTGATGGTATCATCAAATGATATTTTATTTGAGACCTCTTGGTTGATGCTCATCAGTGCAAGCCCATTGAGGTGTTCCTGACTCATCGTTGACCTCAGGTAGACCTCAGGTAGGTCTTAAGTAGTTTTAATTTAGAGAAGCTTCTTTCAGCAGACGCTACTGTCACAGGTAGTGTGACAGCAATTCTTAGGGCCACCCACATATTTGGAAAAACTTCTTCAAGTTTCTTCTCCTTCAAGTAAGTCAGAATTTCCATTGTCGTCATGCCAGCTTTTGGCAACACTGGGAAATTTTTCAACTCAAGTGCCAGTTCCCTCCCGTCAATATCTTTATGTGTTGCTGAGTGTTTCGCACTCCTTTGATCGACAATAATAATCATCAGTGGCGTTCCCCGAGCGAGCTATTTTTAAAACGTGACGTCATATCACGTGGTACGCGGTAGGGAAAACTTGCGTTGTCCCCACTCTTTCGCTGTAAAAGAGCTGTACGTTACCCTTGGTTTTACTTGGTAAAACGACTGCTTTTTCCAAGTCTAAGACATCTCCTAACCATGGTTTTTAAACATTGTTGTTATTGAGCGTGCAACAGCGACTCGAGGTACGCTGATAGGCGGCATATGAAGGATGTTTTCTTCATTAATTTCCCGAAATTTAAGACTGCCAAGGAGAAATGTGTGCGCTGGGTACACTTGTGTGGTCGGCCTACACAACAGTTCAACTCGAAAAAACATCCTGACCCGCGGGGCCCGGACGTCGGCTCGCGGAGGGGTTGGGGAGGGCGAGCATTCCGATCCGCGCGACGCGATGGCCGTCCGTTTCCGTACGCCTCCGCTCGCGGTATCGTCTTTCCCCTCTCCCCTCCGTGCGCGGTACGCTATTCAATGTAATAATGAGGTTGACAAGTAAACGTGTGGCTGGGGGGGGCGCCATAGGATAATCATATATTTAATAAACATGTTTTAATTCGCTTTTTTTTTTCTAATTCTATGATTAATGGGAAGTAAGCCTAAGGGCGACGCTAGAGGGCGCCCCCAACACATTTGTCGCCCTAGGCAATTGCCTAGCTCGCCTATAGCAATCGCCGGCCCTGGTCACGGTAGGGAAGCTAGTATTTTTATGAATGTCTGAAATGTCAGCTGACCGCACGGAGATGACGCGGTCTGCTCATGCGCTCTTCGTTATCAGATAACCGAGATAAGGAAAAACCGAGCCGAACCCACCTCTGGAACTGGTGTGCATTTAGCGCGGTCCGGTTGTGTCTGGCTCGGTTCAGTTCAGTTTGCGTTCCATTTACACTCGATAGTTATCCCGGTTACTGAGCTCGGACTGGTCTCGGCTCGGTTAAAATAGGGTAGTGTAAACGGGGTAATAGACTTTGCATGTTAACCTGATGCCCTTGATGCTCAAAAGGCGTTTGGTCTGAACCCAGCATAATCCTAATGACTGCATGGAGAAAATGAATGGCAGGAAGCAGACAGCAGACAGGCTAGATCATGACATTTAAACTATTTTCTTATGATCCTTAGATGTGGTGGAGTGTGTGGACAAAGTTCCTAGGCATTCACATCTCCTCTGACCTCTCCTGGACTGTGAATACCTCCCTCTTGGTGAAGAAGGTCCAACAAAAGCTCTTCTTTGTCAGGAAGCTGAAACAAACTGGACTTTCTATACAGCTACTCATAAACATCTATAGAGTCACAATTGAAAGCATCTTTTGTCTCCGCGTGACAATGTGCTATGGAAGCTGCATGGCACAGGCGAGGAAGGATTTAGCACTGGTGGCGAGGACAGCACAGGGGATTGTGGGATGTCGTCTACAAGAAACGGTTTATGCTACAAGAGTCCAGAAAAGGACCAGACGCATTGCCACAGAACCTACTCGGGCAATGCACTGGTTGTTCCATTTCCATGAGGAAAAGGATTAAATCAAAAACTAATAGACTTAAAAACAGCTTTTTTCCCAAAGCTCTGACGGTTAAACCACAAACCACTATCCTAGTTCATAATCTGTTATGTGTTTACAAACATCACTGTCACTCACATGCTAATGTCTATTTGCACACTTGTAGTTTCTCAGGGAGTGTTTGTCTGGACATCCATGCAAATCGCACAGTTCTTTAACTTGTACATTTAAATTTTTGCAAATGACTATTTGCATGCTTTTTTAACTTCTCGGAGGTGTTTTGTCTAATAGATTGCACAGTAATTCACAGTAATTTACATTGTTCTGTAAAGTGAGTTCTATCTGTCTTTTTTGACCTGAACATTTAAATCATATCATATGCTAAAGACTATTTAGCTTCCCAGGAAGTGTTGTTGGTGCATTCAACTTGAACATTATGTCTTGTTTAGTGTCTGTGTGTTATGTGTGAATTCTGAGATGGTGTTTCACCAAAATTTCATTATGGTTACATAATGATTATAAAGATTCTTGATTACTAGGTGTTTGAGTTTTTCGGCCTTTGTTTCTTTCTTTTCTGTTGATATTCTCATTGTTTCCATTTTAGTTCCTCTCATAGGTTACATATTTCTTAGTTTATTCTCTACATTTGGATATTCATGTTGGATCCCCTCTTGCTCAGATTCTACTCATTTTCTTTTGTTGGGCCATCTGATTACCTCTCCTAGCATTCATTTGGGTTCTGACGTCACTGACCCAGGTTATATAAACGGAGCAGCCATACCATATTCTTCGGACTAAAAGTCTCACTTTTTTTCAAAGTTTCGCTGATCCTGCGACATATAGGCAGGTGCAATGTATATCAAATATATATAATTTTTTAAAAATGGTAATTCATACTAAGCAAGATGAAGGTGTAAATATTATTGTCTATAGCCGCAAGACGCTCTAGGCTTGTGAAAACTATATGCTGCTCCTGTACCACTTAAAAAGTTATTGAAACCGTAACTCATAGAGAAAAAATGACTGAACACATTTTTGTATGTTGTTCTGCTTTTCAGTATGGGTACACGCAGCGGAGCATTGTGTGGTACAGCTCAAAGGGGGAACCCACACTGCAACAGAACCCTGTTATTGATTTGTCCATTAAGCTAATAACAGCTAGCGTTAGCTCATGTTGTCCGGACAGTTTAAAACTTCACTGATGCATGTTCAATGGCTTTACTGACCTTCCTTTGTTGCTCTCAAACAGCCATGTCGTTCTGTTAGCTTAGCACGTAGCACCGTTGTGCTCACTGTCTAATTCTGGCATAATTTTGACAACCTTCAGCGTAACGCTCCTTTATGCTGAAATGCGTTAGCGAGAACCTTGCGGCTATATTACTAATTGGAGTTACTGGTTTATTATGCTAATTTATCCCATTCAACCTTCCCGGTATGTTCCATGTTATTCAGGCTGTTGTGGACGCAATTGTGTAATTGAATACGTTGCTTTACCAGATTAAATGTCAGTTTTTAATCTTGGATTTTGTGACACAAATTTCTAAATAAATGCGATTTATATTCCGATGTGACTTATATATGTTTTTTGTCCTCTTTATGACACATTTATTTGACTGATGCGACTTCTATTCCGGAGTAATTTATAGTCCGAAAAATACAGTAATTCTTTCTCTCCAGTGCTGGCCTCTGCCACGACACATTGTAGAATCTGAAGACGAGCGGAATTCACAGACTTGCTAGCATTTTTTGTTCATGACCCTCTCTCTTTAACCTTCAAAGAAAACTTAAGAAACTTTCATATTTAGCTGTTTCGTGTATCCGGTGAATATCTCTCTTCCTTTTATTTTTGAAGAAGGAGTGAATTCCAAAAAAAAGTAAAAAACAAAGCAACTGGACTTGTTTTTCGTAGTTGAAGACGTTTTGCTTCTTCTCCAGGAAGCTTTCTCAATTCAAAAAGTCTGGAGTAATGTGGAGTAACAAGCTTTAAACTACTGCCCAACAAAGGCCTTGTAATGGCTTAGATAACATGCAAATTCAACCGAAACCGCTCCATGGGCGGTCGTTAAAGCCATTAAGCCAGCAGTTGTTATCTAAGCCATTACAAGGCCTTTGTTGGGCAGTGGGAGAGGAAGCGAAACGTCTTCAACTACGAAAAACAAGTCCAGTTGCTTTGTTTTTTTACTTTTTTTTGGAATGACCATGACCTGGATGACTGAGAATCTTCACCAGCAAGAAGGAGTGAAAGAAGCTTAGAGAATCCTGCATGCACATCTAGTAGCCCTCACTCATTCCTAAACAAATAACTTGGATAAGGAGCCTGTCATCCAGTGTTATTGAATCTGAACATAGATTTTCCAAGGAGACAACATTTCTCTCTATTATAGTCGACAAAAGCGCATCTAACCAGAGATGAAAAGGTCTTTGTGTGAAATGTACACATCAAACCCACAATAAAAGCTGAAGACTTCATGGAGATGCTGCTGAAGCTGGTGAGAGAGAATTGTTATTCACATTCAAAAGAATCATTTATCAACATGGGCTGAAAGGTGTTTGGGCATAATGACCATCCTTACACTTGGCAGAAAAAGGGGGAAGTTGTTAAGATAAGCCTGAGAGCAGCATCACAACTGTGAAGTATGTGGGAGGCAGCATCGTGCTTTGGTTGTTGTTTGCTGCTGGAGGGACTGGTGCACTTCACAGAATCAATGGCATTATGAGGAAATTATGTGAAGTACTGTAACATCTGAAGACATCAGCCAGCAATTTAACGCTGGGACACAAATGGGTCTTATAAATGGACAATGTCCCTCTGCATAACACCAGATTAGTTACAAAGTGGCTGAAGAGCAACAAAATCCATGATCTGGAGTGGACATCAAAAAGCCCTGATCTCAGTTCCAGAGAACGTTGGTGGGCAGAGCTGAAAAAGTGTGTGTGAGCAAGGGTTTGTCTGTGGAGGGAAACCCCAAACATTTGGCCCAAGTCAGAAGGTTTTAAGGCCTGTTCTACCAAACACTAGCAACATGTATGGAAACTTCTGGAATTAATGAAAGTTTTAAAACCCATTTCTCTCTTATTAATTTGCCATTTGTTAAATACAAAGAATTGAGGTAATCCTAACTGACCTGAAAAAGGAGAAGTTTGGTCTGATTTACATGCAGACAGTGAGAAAAAAGAGAATGATTTTTATATGGTGTATGTAAACTTGTGGTTTCAAGTGAATGTACTTGATGTTTGACCTGGGCTCAACCAGCCTACTGCTTGCATTAGAAAATCAAATAACCTGTCTGTCCAAGACTAATTACACTATTGATACTTCCATAGGGTTTATATGGTAAAGTAGCTGCCAGGTGCTACAAGTCCAATACAGCTGATGGATGCTCATCATCAGCGTTAGCACCTCCATACAAGAAGAAGTTTTGGTAGTTATTGGAGGGAAACATAAAAAAATTAACATTAGACAAACAAATGCTGCTGCCAGCTAATCTGTGAAGGTTTATACACCTGTTTTCAAACAACTGAAGTCCATCATTTGACAGAGAGAAAGATTGTTCACAAGTGCCAAGTCTTGAAGACAGCTGAAAATCTTCCTGGTGGTGGACATCTCAGTAACATCAGTTTATGGTGATGCTGTGTAAAACTCAGAGTAACCAAGAAAAAACAGCTCAGGCCCATCTCCGGCAGCACAGGTCTCAGTCGGTATGCTAAATATTAAAATTCATGACATCAAGTTAGAAAAACACTGCACCAGAATGACCGTTATGACTGGAAAGGCGGAAGGAGAAAAACTCTCTTTAAAGACAGTATGGCTACAGGAAGGCATCTGAATGAAGGAGAAGACTTCTGGGACAATGTTCTCTGGACGGATGAAAACCAAAGCAGAGAAGTTTTGTCATGAAGGAAACCTTTCCAGAAATGCCTGTAAGAGCTCATCATCTCTTCAAATGTCACTCAAGACATGTCAAAGCACATAAAGAAGGTGATCACGGGTTTAAAGTCCTGACTCTTGAGAGAGCAGAAACAATACCTAAAGGCATTTAAAGCCATTACATGCCACTGAAGTGGATGATTACTGAACTTTCCTTCATAGCATCTGGAGACGGAGAGAACATTCTATATGAAGTAGACATATGGAACAGTAAGAGGTGCCTTCAGGTGCAGTTAATCCCAAAATTATTCATAACCACGGCGGATTTGGGTTTGAAAAAGTCTTTTCATTTTGACCAACACTTTTCTACTGACAAACCCATTCAATAAGTTAGATTATTATAGAAAAGCTGGACCCAGTGCAGGTGGTGGGAGACATGAGGACTGTAAGGAAAATCACATACCTGATGGACAGTGTCTCCCACCCCATGCATGGAGCTGTTGCAGAGCTGGAGAGCTCCTTTGGTGACAGACTGTTGCATCCCAGATGATGTTAAACTTTATAATAATAATAATTTATAGCACTCTTTAACTGTTTACAAACATCATAATGGTTGCACAGGTTCTGATCTGATCAAGAATAATTTACACTGTTTCTCAGATGCTAATGTCCACTTGCACACGTTTTAGCTACTCATCATGTATAATATGATTGAATTTGACTTTGTAAAGTGCCTTGAGATGACATGTTTCATGAATTGGCGCTATATAAATAAAATTGAATTGAATTGAATTGAATCATTTAGCATCGTTCTGTAAACTGGCTGCTGTCTTTCTTTTGTTTTAACTTGAACATCACATTTTTACCTAAATATGCTGTACTATAACTAGTCCATACATTTGTTACTTCAAGAATGGACTATTGTAATTCTTTACTATCAGGAAGTCCACAAATTGCAGTTCAAAGCCTTCAGCTGATCCAAAATGCTGCAGCATTGTTGAAAATCAACAAGAGGGATCATATTTCTCCAATTTTAGCTTCCCTTCTTTGGCTTCCTGTTAAATCAAGAATAGAATTTAAAATTCTTCTTCTAACGTATAAAGCCCTTAATAATCAAGCTCCATCATATAACAGAGCTCTGATTACCCCGTATGTTCCTAACAGAGCACTTCGCTCTCAGACTGCAGGTCTGCTGGTGGTTCCTAGAGTCTCTAAAAGTAGAATGGGAGGCAGATCCTTTAGCTATCAGGCTCCTCTCCTGTGGAACCAACTCCCAGTTTTGGTCCGTGAGGCAGACACCCTGTCTACTTTTAAGACTAATCTTAAAACTTTCCTTTTTGACAAAGCTTATAGTTAGAGTGGCTCATGTTACCCTGAGCTATCCCTATAGTTATGCTGCTATAGGCTTAGGCTACTGGAGGACATCAGGGCCTATTTTTCTCACTCTACTGATTTCTACTGTTCTTCAATTTGCATTGCTTGTCGTCATTTCAGCTTTTAACTTTTGTTCTGTTATTTTTTTTTCTTCATAGTAGGTACACCTGGTCTGGCGTTCTGTTAGCTGTGACATCATCCAGGGAAGACAGATCACCCGCTATTACCATCTAATATAGAACAGATTCCTGGATCAATGTGTGCTTCTGTGCTTTTTTGTCTCTCTTATTGTGTCTCTGCTCTGTCTTCTCTAACCCCCAGTCGGTCGAGGCAGATGCCGTTCATACTGAGCCTAGTTCTGCTGGAGGTTTTCCTTCCCGTTAATGGGGAGTTTTCCTTTCCACTGTCGCTTCATGCTTGCTCAGTATGAGGAATTGCTGCAAAGCCATGGACAATGCAGATGACTATCCCTGTGGCTGTACGCTTTTTGAGGAGGAGTGAATGCTGCTTGTCGGGACTTTGATGCAATCAACTGGGTTCCCTTAGATAGGAAATTATTTGACTAATATGTATAATCTGACCCAATCTGTATAATCTGATTGAATTTGACTTTGTAAAGTGCCTTGAGATGACATATATCATGAATAGGCGCTATATAAATAAAATTGAATTGAATTGAATTGACTTATCAATTATGCACAGTGGGCAAGAAGGTTCTGGGTTCAAATCCAACCCTGGGCCTTTCTGCATGGAGTGTGCATGTTCTCCCTGTGCATGCGTGGGTTCTCTCTGGGTACTCTGGCTTCACAGTCCAAAAAACACAGTCCAAAAAAAAAAAACATGACTGTTAGGTTAATTGTCTTCTCTAAATTGTCCTTAGGTGTGAGTGTGTGTGTGAATGGTTGTTTGTCCTGTCTGTCTATGCCCTGCGACAGACTGGCGACCTGTCCAGGGTGTACCCCGCCTCTTGCCCAGTGAACGCTGGAGATAGGCACCAGCAACCCCCATGAGGGATTAAGCGGGTCAGAAAATGGATGGATGAATTTAATTGAATTATCAATCAATAACTGTGCAGTATTTTTACCCTTTCTGTTAAGGTCTTTTTCTTCTCTTTTACATCTTAACTTTATGTGTATCTCTTTATTCTTATTATTTTATCATCATTGCATCATGAGTTTTCAAGATTTCCAAAAATTTAAAACAATCGAGAATGAAATGCACATCATTTCTTCTTCCTTTAACTACAGTGTTGATAATTTACCCAGTGACGTTCAGATGGAACTCATTGACTTACCGTCTGACACACAGAGCACTTTAGGTCTGTGTCACTGTTTTAGTGTTACGTTTCAGCTAAAGAGAAAAACTTTGTACACATGCAGAGACATGCTGAAGGGATTCTTGTCCTCTTGGGATCTACTTGTGTTTCTGAACAGAAATTTTTAGCGATGGAGTTAACAAATCCAGATCTAGAACCTCTAATCCTTCTCAATGTCAATAGCAGCTTTTCGAAAGACACAATTTACTGCTTTTTGCAATTGGATTAAATTCAAGCACAATTAAGTTCAGGTTATTGTTTGTTTTGCCTTCTAACATAGCTCAGGTTTATTGTGTAGCGCCTTGTAAAAATGAATTGCCCACTTTTGTTGTTGAAGAAACAGTAATAAATGGTGAAAATGATTCTTTATATAAGGGACGGAAGAAGATAAAAAACAAAATACCAGAAATCTGCTAGTTTTGCCATGGACAAAAAAATCTATTAAAATGGAATCTCATTGCCAAAACTTCAGAAAATGGCAAGATTGTAAGGCAAGGCAATGAACTAATGTCTTAACATAACTAGGCAGACTGTACTTTCTCTTTCCCTCTACCATTCATTATTTCTAATGCTTCTAGGCTCTTAAGCTTACCTTGGTTACTCAATCTTTTTGGCCAATCGTTTAATGTGGAAAACGTTAGAACTGGGGTTGAGCTTTCCTGGCCTCTCTGAGCCTGAGGGCTACTGTTTTCCTTCCTACTGTGTGACTGACAGCTCCCTATCAGCGCACTTATCAAGTGAAAGTCAAGGACTTCCAGAAGACCCATTTTCAGGTGATTGATGGAAGCCAGTCAGTGAATGAGACAGAGTGAAAGAGAAAGAGTGAGTGAAAGAGGAAAACCTCACCAATACATGAGTGAAGTAAAACAAAGTAAGCACTGGTTTATTGAAACTGGCATAAACTGGACTAACTTTGGTCAAAATGAACCTGAAGTGGATTATTTGATGTTTATTTTGACATTTATATTGTATTGTAATGAACAGGCCGACTGAAAGACAACAAATTATGCGACAATTTGTCTTCCCCACAGAAATGCTTCTACCCTGAATATCAGATGTTTCCAAATGTGCTGGGAAAAAAGGGAAATAAGAACCATAATATATGTTGAAGCTATGTTGGAGCCCATCGGTCGGGTTGCGGGGGTAGCAGCTTCAGTAGGGAGGTCCAGACGTCCCTCTCCCCAGCCACTTGAGCCAGCTCCTCCGGGGGAATCCCAAGGCGTTCCCAGGCCAGCCGACAAACATAGTCCCTCCAGCGTGTCCTGGGTCTTGTCCTGGGTCTCCTCCCGGTGGGACGTGCCCGGAACACCTCACCAGCGAGGCGTCCAGGAGGCATCCTAACCAGATGCCCGAGCCACCTCAACTGGCTCTTCTCGACGTGGAGGAGCAGTGGCTCTCTGAGTCCTCCCCGGATGACTGAGCTCCTCACCCTATCTCTAAGGGAGAGCCCAGACACACTACGGAGAAAACTCATTTCGGCCGCTTGTATCCGGGATCTCGTTCTTTCGGTCACGACCCAAAGCTCATGACCATAGATGAGGGTTGGAACGTAGATCGACCGGTAAATCGAGAGCTTCGCCTTTTGGCTCAGCTCTCTCTTCACCACAACAGACCGGTACAGCGCCCGCTTCACAGCAGACGCCGCACCAATCCGCCTGTCGATCTCCCGCTCCATCTTCCCCTCATTCGTGAACAAGACCCCAAGATAATTAAACTCCTCCACTAGGGGTAACACATCCTCCCCAACCCGGAGAAGGCACTCTACCCTTTTCCGGCTCAAGACCATGGTCTCGGATTTGGAGGCACTGATTCTCATCCCGGCCGCTTCGCACTTGGCTGCCAACCGCTCTAGTGAGAGCTTTAGATCACGCCCTGATGAAGCCAATAGGACCACGTCATCCGCGAATAGTAGAGATGCAATCCTAAGGTTACCAAATCGGATCCCCTCAACACCTTGGCTGCACCTAGAAATTCTGTCCATAAAAGTTATGAACAGAATCTGTGACAAAGGGCAACCTTGGCGGAGTCCAACTCTCACTGGAAACAAGTCCGACTTACTGCCGGCAATGCGGACCAGACTCTGACACCGGTCATACAGAGACCTAACAGCCCTTATTAAAGGGCCCGGTACTCCATACTCCCGGAGTACCCCCACAGGATCCCTCAAGGGACACGGTCGAATGCCTTCTCCAGATCCACAAAGCACATGTAGACTGGTTGGGCAAACTCCCATGCACCCTCCAGGAACCTGCTGAGGGTGTAGACCTGATCCAGTGTTCCACGGCCAGGACGAAAACCACACTGCTGGGCTATAATTTGAGATAAAAAAATTTTTAGATAAAAAAGAGATATAAGATGAGAATATATTGTTTATGTTGAGATGGTCTACAGTAGGGATGGACGATATAGAAAAAAAAAGCATATTGATAAAATAGAAATCATATGGATCGATGTTGATAATTATCAACAAATTCAAAATTTTAAGTGCAGCTCTGGCCATTTTATGCTGTTGCTTAGCGACCTATTTTTAGATACAAAACACACAAACACTGAATTCAAACTCAACCCTTTATTCAACCAACTTTTTAGCAAAACTGCAAGTTTTTAAAAAATTAAAAAGAAAGCATGCTCTCTGAACTCTTTGAAGGGGGCGGAGCTTGGGGGCGGAGCATTGCTGGGTCTGTGTTTGTGATTAGTTGGATGGGTTTAATAACTGTAGTATTAACCCATTGGCTAGAATTGAAAAGGAAAGAAAACTGTTTTTCTATTGATCTTTTTATCAACCCTTTTTTTCGATCATCGATATACGTCTATCGATCGATATATATTGTTATTGAATTATCGTCCAGCTCTAGTCTACAGTACTTATATCTATTCCAGTAGGTTATTTTTCAGCCGTGTCTCATATTTGTTTATCTTCTAAAGTCCCTGGGAATCTCATTAAAATAGGAAATTGTATAAACTATTTGTTAAAAAAATTGCCTGTGGGGCATTTGGGATAAATCTTTGATTCCGAAGTGCCTTTTTATAATTACTTTATGAAAAGAACTGTGTATGTTTTTCTTTTCAAAAAGTAATTATAAAAAGGCACCTCGAAATCAAAGATTTATCCCAAATGCCCCACAGGCACATTTTTTAACAAATAGATTTTACAGGTTAAATATCGTGTATCGATAGTTTAAAAATATCGAGATACAATGTTTTTTTTGTCCATATCGCCCAGCCCTACATATACGAATAAGCACAGTTATAGAGGTCACAATGTGAGCCATATTGATGCTTCAGCTCTTGGTGGGGTCACCCATGGTAAATTGGGCTGAGAGGAGGAGTTAGTCTAAGAGTGATCCCAATGATATGACAAATCACATAATGAGGCAAACCTTGCCAGAAACAGGGTCATAGGGGGTCTGAATAGCTGAACAGAGCATATGGTGGTTGAGCCTTGGCTCCTGGGGCTCATTTGGGCTTCCCCAGAAGAAGCAACAGGAAGACCCTTCATGTGGGGCTACCACCTGCAGGGAGAAGTGTCAAGATTGGGTGGCATGCAAGCTGGGTTGCAGGTCATAGTGGGGGTAAAGGCGTGCTATTTTCTGGTGACCTGACCTGGCTTTGGTATATAATGTTGGGCAATACCAACAAGGTATAGTCAGAGTTACCTGTATGCACAGCCTTGGCTCAGGATCCTAACTTCCAATGCAGCTGATGGGTTTTTGGTGGCCAGGGGGCTGTGATGTCTGTAGTTGCAAAGGCAAAAACTCTGGCCTGGGAGGAATTCAGAGAGGTGGTGGAACTCTTCACTTAGGTCTGTATGTCCTCCGTGGCAGAGATTGAGCCTAAAGATATGGGAGAAGGCAATTTCATCACCCTGACAGAGGTCTTTGAGGCAGTTAAAAAAATCTCCCTGCCAGGATGGTGCCAGGTGAGGATGAGGTTTGGTCTGATATGCTGAAGGGGTTGGACATAATAGGGCTGGTTGATACATCTCTTAAATCATGCAGGGAGCATAGGGACAACATCTGTGGCATGGTAGACTAAGGTGGTGGTCCCCATTTTTAACAAAGGGGATTGGAGGTATCCCACTTCTCAGCCTCCCTGTGAAAGCCTTCTTTAGGATGTTGGAGAAGAAATCCAGCTGATTGCTGAATCTTGGATTCAGGAGGAGCAATGTGGCTTTCCTCCTGGTCCTGGAATAGTGGACCAGATCTTTTCCATCTCAAAGACTAAGGGGGCTGGGAACGTTTGTGTCTCTTGTCTACATGTGATTGGTGGATCTGGTGAAGAACTATGACCATGTTCCCCTAGTGAAAAATGGTCTTAATTGGGGAGTGCTGTGGAAATATGTGGGTATTTATTTCAATGGCTATATGAAACTTGTATGTTCAACCCAAGTGCACAAAGTGGAACTTGTTCCCAGTGTGGGTTGCCCCTTGTCACTGATTCAGTTTATGGTGTTCAGGACAGGATCTCAAGGCATAGTCATGCAGGGGATGGGGGTGGGGGAGCATTTGCTGTCTGATGAGAGTCAGCTCCTTTAAGCCTGACTTTGGGTTGGGGATCAGTCTCTGCCTCAAGAGGAGGAGGAGTGTCGCTGTGACTTGTTGGGGCTCTGCAGTAGTGTGAGCACTGTTCTTGTCTTCTTTGGGGAAAAACGAGCTAAGATCAGCTTCCTCTGGATCTTCTGAGTGGGTGCTCAAAGTGGAGCCACAGCCCCCAATTCATTGAAAAGAATCAGTTAAGATGGTGAAGGCATCTGGTCTGGAAGCCCCTTTGGCACCTTCCTTTTTCTGGGCAAAGACCCAGAACTAACTGGGTGAGTATATATCCATTCTGGCCAAAGAATGCATTGGGTTACCCAAGAATGAGTTGGATAGTGTCGCTGGGGAGAGGGATGTATGGGTTTCCCTACTTGGCCTGTTACTCCTATGACCAGATCTCAGCTAAGCAAAAGAAAATAGATCCTTTTCCATTGGAACTCAAAAGCCCACAACGTGTTTATATATGGGGGATTTCACTTTCCCCGGGCTTTACTTTCACAGGGAAAAGGTCCTGGTCTGAGGGTAGGACCTTACTTAGAGGTAAGGAGCAGTAAGGAAGTTACAAACTTAGAGATTATATACCCTTAATTTATCAGAAAAGTAGTTTTAAGATGTATTTAGACAAAAAATACACCTCCAAACCTCATCTGTGCAGTCAGTTGATCAAGGTTGTGAGCCAATTTTGATTCTGTTTTCAGACTTGTCGGGAGCGGCAGACCTCCGCTGACAGGTTGGTCTCTCCGGGGAAGCTGCTGTCGGAAACCCCGTTGCAGCATTTAGTCGGCCAGACAGTCTGCGATTTCCCACAGACTGAATCCGTACGTTGCAGTTGAAAAGTGAGTGCCATTTTCCAAATTTATGGGGAATAACCAGATATCAAATGTACAAAGTTTCACTGGATGTTTTTGGCATTTTAATATAAATTATAAACTGTTTTGCCACAGTTCTGTAGTTAGACTGATATTTTAGTACTAATGATCAAACAAAGCCTTTTCATTTTCCTTGTCCTTCCCTAAACTGGTGGACTGTGAACTCAAACCATGAACCACGTCTGAAGGAAAAAAAGAAAAAGATAAAAGACACTTCAGCTTTTTAGATGCAGATCCATGTGCTGCATTTAATTCAGATCTACTGATTTAGCAAGGCTTTCTCTCATTTTACACACACTGAAATGTTTGTGCCTAGAGTGCACCGGCTGCTGTCAAACCACTCTGTGTGTGTGAGCGCGGAACAAGACAGGCTCTCTGCTTTCCATTCCTTCCACGGCAAGAGATGAGAAAGCAGAGGAAGAGACGAATCAGTGCAGCGTGTATATGCTATAACTTCTAAAAATAATTAATAATAATTAAAACGTTGGCACATCGGCACGCTATTGTACTTAAAAACCTCTTTGTTATTCTCGCCATGGCTGAGGCAATAACATCCTCATACAGCTCTAAATTTTAACTCAGTGAAGCAAACTTTGGAGCAGTCATATCAGCGTCTCCTCTCCCCATTCTGCTTCTGTCACACACACCACACCACTGTGGTCCCTGCACAGGCAGAAAGAAGTTGTACTTCATTTTTATTTCTTTATGCCAACAGGAGTAGAGTAGAGTGGAACCGAGTGGGCAGTGAAAGCGGCCAAAGAGATGTAACACCTTCAGCGAATCCTGTTGTGCGTTCTCCATCCTGTTTCTCCAGAGCCCGGATGAGGGGCAGGATACAGATACAACTTCTCTGCCTTCCCTGTATGACCTATGTTATTTTCTTGCCACCACCCGCTGGACTGGAGTGGTACTGTAGTTTTCCTCACAACTTCCCCATAAGTCATTGGGCTTGTTTACATTAATGGCCTCTAGCAAATGGAAACATGTCAAACTTAAAAGCCCCAGGCTTTGGTTTACCCGGGGAAAATCCTGGCACTTGCAATGGAAAATGGGCTAATGGGTGAATGGCTGGAAAGTTGGAGGCTTGTGAGTAAAGTTGTTTTTGGATGCCAAAACTTGGATCTGGGTAGGGGTGGATCAGTAACTGGGCCTACCCGGTGTTTTCCTCGTGGCAAACGTCTCATTTCATAATTTTCTTACATCGGGATTGCCCAATCACATGTCTTACACTCGGTGAATATTTGCCATTTCTGTTTAAACAAACAGAAACTTGGGCCAGAAGGGTACTTATAACTGTCTGTGTGCAGCTTGAGTGCCACTCGCCAAACAATCTGTCAGGATTTAATATAATCACACAGGGAATAAATATGGATAAATGTTTGATCTTCTTTCTTTTTATTCTTTCAGCTTTTCCCTTTGATGGGTCACCACAACGAGTCATCTGTCTCCATCTAACGCTTTCTGACTCTTCTTCTGCTGCCAGCAGTTGAATACAGGCAGATTTTATCTGCAGCACCATCTACCATATAAAATAAGAACTCCACCACTTCAGTTGTGCTCAAACGAAAGACCGTTTATCAGTGTTGGGCACGTTACTTTGAAAAAGTAATTAGTTATAGTTACTAGTTACTTCTCCCAAAAAGTAACTGAGTTACTGAGTTACTCCACTATAAAAGTAACTAGTTACCAGTAAAAGTAACTATTGCGTTACTTTTTCGTTTCTCTCCCGTCGTGAAGCGTTTCGACACATTGCCAAACTGTATTGATACTGTGCCGATACTGTGTCACTGAATACTGACACCTGCTGGACCTTAAAAATCCCTACAGGCAACCTGGTTGACAGAGTTAACTGACACTGATTTGATGACCTAGTATACACAATATTTACAATTTAAGTCATTGTATGTTGCAATGTATTATTATTTCCATTTGAATTTAAAATATATTTGATTTTCTTTTAGATACAGTCAATAAATAATGTGAACTTGTATCATAACATAATAACCTCTAAGTAAACATTTTGTGAATGAGGATGCTTGTGGACTGGCTTTTTTATTTATTTTTTTACAAATTTTTTGCTGCCATGTCCTTTCAATGCACCCCCCCCCCCCCCACACACACACACACACACACATATACTCCCCCTTTTGTGTTGAACAGTGAAGTGTGGTGAAAACAGCTTTCATTCTCCATCACATAACTTTCATATCGTGCATGCTTTGACTTTTTCAACAATTTTCTCTTGCGGTTTTCAGCCGCAACGGCATTGTTTCTATGGTTTAATATTGTCCATATGCCTTCTTTAAAGATTTCTAATTCCACTCGCAGGACATGCGCACTTCCAAGCTTATTTCCTGTCATTGCCATGGTGAATCACGTTATTTGCGTTCCAGTGATCAGGCTTTTTTTCATGCTCATGCTCACGTTCAATGGCTGATCGGGCGCTGTGTTTAGTTACCTGACTAATATCATCTGTTCTGAAATCGGACATGCTGAGTATGACAAAGGGAGGAAGAACTACTCAGAGTAGCAGCTTTCTACTCAGGGTAGATCAGCCGTTTTTTCTGAAACGACGCTCAGAACAAAGATGCACAGCGCAACCTGGCCAACCATAAAGGCGTCTGCCCAACCCATCAATCAGAGGTGCGCTCCGATCAGCACCTGGCACTCACTGAGCCGGGCCGTGGTACACCATCACACCAGAGTTGCAAAATGGTTAAAAAAAATTGGTTTATTATTATTTTGTTTACAGTTCAGCTTGGATTTTATTTACTGCGCAGCATAGCTTTGTTGTGCGCGCTGAATCCAGATGCGCATAGCTTAGAGGGAACAGAAACAGTTTGGCGCGTCAGTCAGTTCGAAACAGTTCCTGTATCGGTCACGTGACTTTCCCATAGCGATACGCGCATCGACAGGTTTTGCTCTACGAGCTCGACGCATGCGCCGACGCATCGGTGTTGCCGGACCCATCACTACTGAGAGGTTATCTCATCCTCCCTTCTCTCACGACAGCATGCACACGAGTCCTATCATGAAGTGAAAAAAAAAAGTTGATTGTGCAACTTGAGTAACGTGCAGTAACGGGGTGTCGGCAATGATAAAGGCGTTATAGTGACAGTCAGAGTAATTAGTTTTCTCGTTACTGAAAAAAGTAAAGGCGTTAGTAACGCCGTTTATTTCAACGCCGTTATTCCCATCACTGCCGTTTATTGGGGCCCAATAGACCCCTTGCATCTGACGTCACAGTCACGTGATCGGGGGTGCGCGCCTCCATCTTGGTGGGCACGCTAGCGTGACAGCCCACCACTGCACTGGCACAGTTAGCTTATTACTCGCATGGCCGGCGGAGCGATTGTTCAATATGGTGTAAACCTGTTGCATTGTTGGTTGCGGGAATCGTGCTGGGAGGGACAAAAAGTCGTTCTATAGGTTGCCTACCATAATAGACTGGCAGTGTGCTAACAACGGAACCGCGGGGTTTAAAAAGTTCACCGCTCACGATCTGTGCGGCGCGACCGGACTGTACACACTGTACGTCGTGCCCCCTCTGGGACCGCTCGCTGTGGTGGCAGAGGCAGGCGAGCGACGGTGGGTGAACAGGGAACCAGAGCAGGGGGTCGGGCCCAGCTCACGCACCGCACCGGCGGCCGCGCGGCACGGCAGGTCGCCCGGCCCGCCCCGCGAGTGGAGGCGTGCCGAAACAGGCGGCCAGCGCGTCGCGCGGACCGGAGCGCTTGCCCTCCCAAACCCCTCCGTGAGCAGACCGACATTCGGGCCCCGTGGGTCCCGGGCCGGGGACGGAGAGGAGCGGAGGTCGCCTCCTCGTAGCTCTGCTTGAACAGCAGGATGCGCTCACGAAAACCTCACGACGGCCGACTGAACAATATTAAACTCACCCTTCCACGGACAACTGCTACATCATTCAGGTAACAAACAGGCAGTTCACGTATCCATCCGGCAGTGAACTGTTTGTGCGCTTCCAAACTCTTGTACGCCTTCATCTGATCGCCACTGTACGTTGGGGTGGGTGACAACACAAGGTAGTTCACCAGATCCGCATAGCAAATGGCCAATGGCAATGGCCAATCATCGGGATTGCTAGAAAAATCCATATCAGGAAGAGCCAAAGGGTCTGCATTACCGATCCTTGTACATTTAGCATAGTAAAATGCCTTATCAGAAGGCTGTAACTCATCCACATAAGGCTTGGATTGCATGTTGGTAAGGGTGGCTGCCAACCAATATGGCCGCCACGCAAGGGGTTCTGGGTAACGGAGTCACGTGGTTGCAAGGGGTCTATTCTCTTGTGTAAACTGCTTGGCAGAGGCTAAAAATGTCTGAAGACCGATGACGCAGATTGGAAAGCCAAAAGTGAAAGGGTATTGTGTGAAAAAAAGGAAAAGTGCATGCAGATGCTGACTAATGTGCATACATTCCATATCTATTTACTGTAGTTCTGTCTTCTGCAGCAACAACCATCAAACAGCAACATGAAGTGGATGAAGAAGAGAGACAGAGTGAGGACGGACAAAGTGAAGAGAGAGTATTTGCTGACATGGTGAATAACATTAGTGGAACAGGGCGGGAGGCAGTGGCCGACAAACAATAAGGTCAGCATGATTACTACGCCAACAATATTTTTCTAACTTTGTTCTTATTATTGGTTAAGTAATGCAAATTGGCTACAACAGCATTATTGTGCTGAAAAAGTTTGGATATGGACCCAATGCCCAGTGGTGCTGCAAGGGTCTCTTGGGGCCCCAAGCAAAAAATTCCAAGGGGGCCTAAGACCTAGCCTGACATGGTCATACTCAATTCTAGTCAGAATTTGAGTCTGATACTGCTCCATAGAGCTGTGATTATGGGGTGTGTTTCGAACGAACCAGGAAAAAAAATTCCTCTGCACTCAATTGGATAGACCTACAACCAATAAGAGCAACGGAGTGTGCGCCGTATGTTAAGCGACGCATACCTACTATGTTTACAACATGGGATTCATATCACGACATTGCGAGTTATTTACTAAGTCAGACAGTCAGATGATCTCTTACCATTTGTAAGTTAGATGAACTTCGTCCACGACGATACCCATAACGTTGGCTTGAAAAACATCGGAGCCTAGCATGTCCCTCCACTTGTTGTTCAGCAGCCAGGATTCCGGGCTTCCAAAAAGGAGCTGGCAACGACCGCTGGCTATATCCACCTCGTCGTTCACGCCGAGTTGCATCGCGTGATGCCTATTTCAGTTGCATCTTTCACGAAACGAATTCAACCCAAGCGCGCTTTGGTGACGTGGTTGATTACGTTACTGTTGATCATCTGTCCATCCTCGTATAAAGCCCGCCCTGACAATTTGATTGGCCCGCCAGATATTGGGCGAGCATACTCGCGCTAGTATTGAGCAATGCCAGACCGAACTTCCCGACCAAAAACATTGTGGGCGGGACTAAGTTCGGAATGGCACCCAGGCTAACTCAGACCAGGTTTCATCACATAAATCAAATCCAACACTGACAAAAATGTAAATGTTTAAATTTAATTATTATAAAGTGCACATCTGAATTTAAAAAAATATGTAATTTAAAGGTACAGGGGGTGATTGCTCTGAAACTGTAGCTAAGAAACAACCAAGTCAATTTGTCCATCATAAGACCCTCCTATCTGGTCTTCACCTCCTTAAGGGGGATCAGGTGAAAGAATCTCCCAAATCCATTCTGGTCTTATACTATCTTCTGAGACCTTCCTCTTCTTCTCATAAACTTGTAAGACATGGCAAGGCAAAGGCAAGACAAATTTATTTGTATAGCACAATTCAGTACAGAGACAATGCAAAGTGCTTTACATGATTAAAATACAGGAAAATAAAACAGAATATAAGCAAGTAGGAATAAAATGTAGAAACAAAATAGAACATCAATAAACAGTTGGACTAAAAAAGTTGAACTAATGCTGTTTCAGTAGAACAGTTTAACTAGAACAGTCAAAAACAGTCCTAAACAAATGTGTTTTTAATCTTGATTTAAAAGAACTCAGGTTTTCCGCACTTTTACAGTTTTCTGGAAGGTTGTTCCAGATAAGTGGAGCGTAGGAACTAAATGCTGCTTCTCCTTGTTTAGTTCTGGTTCTAGGTACGCAGAGAAGGCTGGAGCCAGAAGACCTTAGTGCTCTGGATGGTTGATACACTGATAACAAGTCTGTGATGTATTTAGGTGCTAAGCCATTCAGGGATTTATAGACTAACAGAAGTATTTTATAGTCTATTCTCTGAGATACAGGGAGCCAGTGTAAGGACTTTAGAACTGGGGTGATGTGCTCTACTTTCTTAGTCTTAGTGAGGACGCGGGCAGCAGCTTTCTGGATCAGCTGCAGCTGTCTGATCCACTTTTTAGGCAGACCTGTGAAAACACCGTTGCAGTAATCAATTCGACTAAAAATAAACGCATGGATTAGTCTTTCCAGATCCTTTTGAGACATTAGTCCTTACTACCTGGAAATGTTCTTCAGGTGATAGAAAGCCGATCTTGTAATTGTCTTTAGATGCTTTTGGAGGTTCAGGTCTGAGTCCATCACTACACTCAGGTTTCGGGCCTGATCAGTGATTTTTAGCTGAAGCTGTGTGCTAACCTTTGATCTCTCCTCTATTGGTCCAAATATTAGACAGTTTGCTTCTTGTGACTCTCAACCATTTTCTTGTGACTCTCAACCATTTTCAAAGTATAGGATAAGAGCAGTGGAGCTACAATGAACAGCTGAAACAGAAGCTCACTGGATGCATAAACCAAATTAGGGCTGGACGATATAGAAAAAAAGCATATTGATAAAATATTAATCACAGTGACCAATATCGATAATTATCAAAAAATTCAAAACTTATATTTCAGTTGCAGCCCTGGCCATTTTATGCTGTTGCTTAATTACCTATTTTTAAACAAAGATCACTGACGTCAAACACAACCATTTATTCAACCAACGTTTTACCAAAACTGTAAGTGTTGAAAAAAAGAAAAAAGAACACGTGCTCTCTTAACTCTTTGAAGCTTGGTGACGGAGCGTTCCTGGGCCTGTGTTTGTGATTGGTTGGGAGGATGTAATAACTGTAACATTAACCTACATGATAGGCTAGGATGCAAAAGGAAGAAAAACTGTTCTTCTACCAAACTTTTTATTGATCTTTTTTGATTGAACCATACGTCTACCGTTGATGCTGCTTTTAGCCTGTGCTTGTGCAGCAAACAAGATAGCCTTATTTAACTCAAACATTGGCTTGAGCTTTCCATCAGGGACACTGAGAATTGCGTTGTCAATCCAACTTTTCTGCTGTTGTTAGTGTGAATAGGTTCAAAGTTTGTCGGCCCTCTGGGGCCAAACACTGGCCTCCCTAATGGCACCCAGCACCCATGCTGATGCATATTCATCAAACACCTTCAAGTGACAGAGGCATAAACCGCTACTCAAATTATGTTCATCGTGTACTCTTTATTATTACAATCAAGTATTTATCAGTAATACAACCAACTTTAAACCCATATAATAAGTATCACCAAGAAACATAATGACCATACTAAATAATATTGGTCAAAACTATTAGTACAATTTCATATATTTTGGGGAGAGTTTCCTTGTGTGTATATATATGATAACTGTACTTTGCGTTTTAGTTTTTCCAGTTGGCATCACTTCCGTTTCATAAAGAGTTATTCAATGAATCATAACTTTTTGTGAAATTGTTTATGATCTTAATGCCAACATAGATACATATATTTGTAAGGGTCTGCAGTGATCATTTCTAGTCGTTGTCACAGTCCAGCCGTGGATCTGGGAATGATATCTAGTTGCTCTTGCGCCACACAAAACTTAGCCATCATCTGCTTGAACTTCAACTCTTTCTTGCTCTACTTAAAAAAAACTTAGTGCTTAGCACACATCACTTTTAGATTCAAAACAACATAAGTGTTTGTCCCAGATGATAGTATTACTAGAAACCTATATAAATGAAAAGTTCATTTATTTCAGTAACTTAATTCACCAAGAGAAGCACATTATATAGATTAACTCAGATTTATGATGTTTTAAAGTCTTTATTTCTGTCTATTCGTGTCTCCAGCTAATAAAAAACACAGCAGTTAAGATTAGAATATTGCATCAGACCAATAAAAAAGCAAAATTTTTCATGCACAAATGAGGGCCTCATAGAAAGTATGTTTACTTAAGTAAGGTACTTTTATTCTGATAATCCAGCCTTTTAGAAATGCATATTCAATTTTATTAAATATGTCTGTATACCTTTTATGTCTAAAATACTACTACTACTACTACTAATAATAATAATAATAAATGCCATTTATATTCCATTGTGCAACTGGAGCATGGAGGCTGGACAATCCACACAAGGAAGGTGGTAGTAATTTCACATGTAAGCAGTCTGTTTCTGCCTCACTGATTCCTTAAAGATAACCTAAGATTTATCACTTACGTACATACATATCTTGTCACAATCCTTGACTGTTTGTGTTTTGATTCAGGTACATATTAGATTCTTGTTTTTATTTTATTCCCCCCCCCCCCCCCAGTGTTTACTCCAGTGTTGTATAAAGTACTGAAATCTCGGAGTCAAGTAAAAGTATAAGTACCTCTCCAAAATATGACTTTGGTAAAAGTCCAAGTCACTGACTGAAATGTTACTTGAGTGAAAGTCTTAAAGTATCTGAAATGTCTTGTACTTAAGTATGAAAATTACTGTAAAAATAGATGTGCTCAAGTAATGTAATAAAAAGTATAAGTAAAAAGTAACTACTTATACTAACTTTTACTTATACTTAGTAAATACTTAGTATTTACTAATAAAATCCCTCAAGCCTTTCATGTCATCTTCTCTTATTTCTCTTTTCTGTGCACCTGTGATTCTTAGTTTGCAGCGGAACGAACTTTCAAAGTTGCAGCCAGCCGTTGTTCTAATGGTCAAACCATGTTATGTTTGGGTGGGGGAGTTCATTTTACTGATCAATTTATTTTTTAAATAAGTCGAATCTGACATCATCAATGAATAACAGTCATAATGAATAATATTGATTGTTATATTAAAACAAGAAAAGAATAATGGTTAATCAAGTGTTTGGTCAATGTAAATGCCCAAGAGGGGTTGAGTTCTACTGATCAACTTAAAAATATTTCATGGCTGTGCTAGAGAAATGTTTGATTGAGCTATATTCTGTAAGACAAAATTACGTTTATATTAAGGTAGATTTACAACTCATGTTGGGAAGCTATTGATAAAAGTTTTCTTTTTTTCCGGTTGATATATCATGATTGTTAAAGTGATCTTGTGTGTTATTTGGTTAACTGATTGTACATTTTGTGCGGAGTCGTAAGCGCAAAGTTTTTTTTTTTGCTTCAGCACAGTAGTGTGCTAACTGCATGTTCTTATGTGTTTAATAGTTCTGTTCTTTTAAAATGAGAGTTTGAGATTTGGGCTTGTTTTTTCTTTTAAGTTGGGCAGGTTTTATGCTGGTTTGGCCTGGAAACCATCAGTGAGATACGGCAACCTGTAGAGCTGTTTTATGACTCAAAAGTCAAGAATAAGCAGACATGCTGATAAACATGAGCGCTGGTGTCAGGCTGAACACTGAAATAAAAATTCATACTAGCAGAGGTTCTGTAATTACAGCAGCTAGGGAGCACAAGGATCAGAACAAAGCAGAGTTCCCTTCTGCCTGAAGTAACCCGAGTTTCTTCAGTTTAGCGGTTTTCCTGCTTGGTTCTGCTCTTGTGCTCCTAGCTGTCGTAGCTAACCCTCCTAGCGTCAATGCTGACGTTTCAAACAGAAATTAATAGTGCTGCTTCAGCTCTCTCTCGCTTGCTTCTTTGTCTCTTCTTGTAATTATTTGGTAATCAGACCGAATATCCATCCCGCTCTACCGACACCAACGGTGACCACAGTCGAGCCGCGGTGTCTCTCTGAAGGCTGAACGTCTGACCCAGCGACCCGCCCCTCTCCAGCTGTGATTGGCTAGCATGTTACCTGCAGTCGTTGATTTGATTGGTTGAATTGTATGATTGACACATCAAAGATAGTACTAATTGAAAGATGGCCACTCCGAGGTTAAAAAACAAACAAATCCACTTCCAGTTCCACCGGGCACGCTGATGCCTCTCTTTTTTTGTAACGAGTAACTAAACCAAACATTGAAAATGTATCGGAGTAAAAGTATGCAATTAAGTTCGGAAATATAGTGAAGTAAAAGTGAAAGTAATCAAAAAATGTTATACTCAAGAAAAGTATAAAGTACTCCAAAATATACTTAAGTACAGTAGTGAAGTATTTGTACTTCGTAACTATACAAAACTGGTTTCCTCCCTGTCTGCCACCTTGTGATCCTAGTCATTCAGTTCACTTGTGTCAATTAATTATCCCTCATGCCACTCACCAGTTTCTCCCATTATTTAAGTTCCTCTTGGTTCTTTGTTGGTCACCTCCTCACTGTATCCTGTGTTTGTAAGTTTCAGTTATTCGTTCATTATGGTCCTGGGTCGCTGCTGTCGCAGTTTGGGCCATGAACCATGCTAAATGACGACACTTCTGTTTCAGATCCTACCTCTAATTTTCATTTGGACCTGAGATGCTTGATGATGGTCAAATTATTCATGTTTGGCTAGGTGCTAGGTGAAATGCTTTTTAAAACACAGATATAGTTCTTTTTTACAGTGTTAACATACCCTTTGGACGTTATTCCTATAAAATGTTTCTTTCATCCTAATTTATGACACATTAAGTCAGTACCAAATATTAGTATACCTCACAAAGGTCACATGTAGGAAAGCCAGTAACATGCCTCTAAAGGAGACAAGTTGATCCACTAGCTTATACAGTTTTCCCATAAAAGCCCTTTTTTCTGTTGGTTGGACCTCGGCTTGTTGACGTCTTGAGGAGAAATAATGAGTGGTTGATGGGAGGAATTATTGGCTCTGTGGGAGGAAACTAAGAATGCATGATTCTTGGCCTCAGCTTTCAGAACGGAAGCCTCAAAGTTTCGGTAATAATGAAGAAAACTGCTCATCCTCTGATCTCTGACATTACATTACAGATGGCTGCTGTGTGAATTTCCACAGAGGAAGAGCGATGTTGGCATCTTTCAATCAGACGGACTGAAAGCACAGAGTAGCTGTCCCACTTCTGACAGGGATCCGCTGTGATAATGTTAATGTTTCTCATTATTGCATAAATCATTACTAATCTAAAAGGGCTTGACTGGTTGAACATTCTCAGCTGCAGAAACAGGCTTATACCTTTAACTGGTTCATATCAGACATATTGTGATCTAAATTTTGATGTTCAGTATAGCAGTTTGCAGTTCTAGTTTGAGGAAGAAAGGATTAGGCAAAATACTCTCACAATAAGTACACTTCAGAACCCAACCTGAGTGTAGAAGTTTGTATTTATTCAGATTGTCTGTGTTCCACATAGGGTCACAGTTAAAGATACAACCTCACGTGTTTTCACACATCCTTCTGAAAATCTTGTTCAGCATTCTTTAGCAAAAAGCTTTTGTGGTCTTTAACAAGCTTCTTGTATGATTCTGAGTGGATGTTTGGCCAATCTTCTTGTTCGTGTAAGATGGTTGCCTTCCTGGCACACAAAGAGCCTTTTGAAACAACCAAACAAATTTTAAGGTGTGGAATTTGGGAAGTTAACACTCAGATCACAGGCCATTCCAGGAGGTTGAAGTTAGACTGCTATATCATTTCAGACCAACAATATACTAAAGGGCCCGGAATGCTTTAGGAGCCCCCAAAATTAGCTGGAAAGTGTCGGCAAGAAGAGGAATGTCTGGGTTTCACTGCTGGACCGGTTGTACCTGCAACGTGATCTCTCATATGAGGAAGTCAAGGAATGGAGGGTGGCTTTATCCTTTTCAAATAGGGTTTTATAGTATTTGGGGGTTTACTACCTTACCATCTTACTCAAGTTGTTACCCTCAGAAGAACAAAAATTGTGTAGGATGTTCAATCGAGGAAGCACCAAAGCTCAACATTACTCTGATGGGGGAACTGCTGGAACGTCAGTCTCTCTGGCCACAGTAAGGTGAGTTTTACCCTGGCATAAACTAAGAGGAATCCATCAAACCATCCATCTTCTATACCCACTTGCAGGGTTGCGGGGTGCCTAGGTGTCTATCTCCAGCAGTCATTAGAGAAGAGACGGGATACGTTGTGGACAGGTCACCAGTCCATCACAGGGAAACACAGAGGTAGACAGGACAAACAACTTTTCTGCAAATTTCGAGATAAAAATTAATAGAGAACACAGATATGCCAGCAAAAGATGCTGGGTTTCAGCAAAAAATGTGTGTACAATCATTTATACAACAACAACAATAATGATAATAATAATAACAACATTATATATACATGCAAGATCCTTTACATGAATTGAAATAAAAGAAAAACAGACTCAGAATTTAAAGGGCCTGTAATCTCCGCCCGCCCTGTCTGGGTTGTTTTTTGTTTGTCCACCTGTCCTAGTTAATTAGAGTCACTTGGTTTCACCTGTCCACCGTTCTATTTAAGCTTGCTTCCCCTGTCACTTCTTTGCCAGAATGTCTCAATCCCCATGGTGCGAACTTCCAGCAAACCTTATCTTGCTTGCCTGTCTGTTTCCTGACCTGTTTTCTGATTTACGTTACCGAGCCAGCCCGATCCCTGTCTGTTCCTGTTTTGCCTGCCTGGTTATCGGACCTGATCTGTCTCTGGACCTCGGATTTTGCTCTGCTCTTTCCTGGATTGTCTGCCCGTGAACCCGACCCTTGCCTGTCCGTAAGTTGCCGATTCTGCTAACCCTTTCCGCTTCTGAGTTGCCAGTATCTCGGACCTGGTGTGGACCTGTGTCTTGGAGTCCCCAGTCTGAACTGTGTCCGGAGCTTTGCCTCTCCCCTGGATTATTCCCCCCGGTCTGCTGCTGCTCCCTGCAGCTTATCCTGCCTGTCTCCCCTCTGGACTCTCCTGAAGACTGTTTTTGTTTGTTTTTACCTGACCCTCATGTGTTCCTAATTAAACCTCCTTAACACACTCCCCTGTGTCTGGCTGAATACCAGGTTCTGATTCATAATTCATTACAGGGCCAGTATAATTAAAGGGAGTAACCTTTAACAGGATAGCCAGGGCAGTATGGACAGGCATTTAAATTTCTGCACTGCACATTTTGCATCGACATGTTCGACAAGTGGAAGAAGTGCAGAATGTTGACTTAATCATACAGCAGCCCGAGTCTTCTTTCACGGCATTGAAAGTGCAGAAGCCACAGCTGCTACCAGACAACACTTCCAACAGCCAGGTGAACGCTGGGCTTTACCTGTGCCAGTTTCTTTTTAAGAAAAAAAAAATGATTTTTTTGTTGTCATTTTCCAAAAACAAAGTCTAAAGAAACAAAACGATGTCTGTCCTTAGACAAATGCAGAGCACATCTTGAAAAACATAAATTAAAAAAATCTTTAAACAACACAAAGGACTAAAACTGGTCAACTAAAACAGCAATATTTTCACAAATGAAATGCCAAATATAGAGCAAAAAATCACACAGAGGCAGGAAGGGTAATGGGTTTCTGTTCTTCCTTAATATTATTTTACATATTGATTTGAGTAGTTTAGATTCGTATCTTTAAAATTGCTTTAAAATTGTTTTCATTAGTCTGACTCTTGAGTTAACTATTTGCATTTAGTTAACTTTGTCTGTCAGTTCTCTTGTATTTTTTGTTAAATGCAACAAATTAATTTCTTCTTTTGAGTTCCCAGTTTCCTCTGGACCTGCTGCTGAAATCATCATACAGATTAGCTCCAGATGATGTCCTTATATGGCTGTCAAGCTTCCTCAGCGGGTTGTTCCATTTGTTTGGCAGGGGAAGGGGAAATTTGGCCTTTAGTTTATTTAATTTTACCATTTCTTTAATGTTTCTTCTTTTTGTAACTTAGTTCAATAGTAATATTTATTCAATTTAAAGATTTAGTAATGTGCTGACTAGGATTTGTTTAAGTTCTTGTGTGTTTAATTACCCCTGTGTGTGAATTAGCAGTGGTCTGATCAGCCACTATTTAAGTTCCCCCTCATGTCTCGTTTGTTAGATCAGTTTTGTGCTTGAGTTCTTTGTGTTACTACCTGAGTTGTAGTTTGTTATGTTGACCTCAGTTTTTGGGCCCCAATTGATCATTTTTGAATAATTTTTGTATTTTTGTAATAAATTAAGAATATATTTTTGAAGTTTATTCAACGTCTCTTTGGCTAGTCTATGTAAAACCTTCACATTGGTGTCAGGAGTGGGACTTTGACCAGCCAAGAGTACAAAGTAGTGATGGTGAGATGAAGCCTCATGAGGCATTGAACCACTTGAGCCAACTGGTTCGAGAAAGGGTTCATTTCTTGATGCTTCATGTGCACACGACACCACCTACTGGCCAGGTGTATAATCACAGCCAGCTGGATCTTAACACGTGTGATGCATTGAATTTTTGTCTATTATGACTCTTGGGAATGACTTCACAAAAGGTGTAGGACGAAATAATTTGTCTACATAAATTTTGTATACACATGTGTATAATAAAACATTGTTTGAATGTATTCTCTGTGTGTAATTATTCCCAAAATAGTAGTGACGTGATATGGCATGGTGTGTAATGTTTTTTTGTGAGTCTAGAAAAATGGCATGGGCTTAATCAGGCAGAGGACAATGAAAGTGCTTATGGAACTAGGGAGGGGGTAGTGAATAGGCTAATGCTTGTGTAACTTGGATGATTTCATGCATTTTTATTAAGAAACAACAATTTCTCCACAGTTTTTGGTTTCAAATGATTTCTCTTTTTTGATACTACTTCTCCAGCCTTTGAAAAGACACGCTCACATGGCACAGATGATGCCGGGGTGCATAAATAAATAAGTGCAAGTATGTACAGATTGGGGTACTGTGACCGATGATTAGCCCAGTACTATACGGTCCCACAGTTTCCCCTCAGCCGCAACACTGAAGCACACAGAGGTTCCCGCTGCGTCTTTACGCACGATCCAGCTGCTGATGTCTCCTCTCTTTTCAGCTCAATGCAATTCTAGACAGTAACAGTTTATAACCTATATCACCTTTCACAGCAACAGGTTTCTCATCTCAGTCGACCAGACAAATCTCTATTGCTCGCCTCAGTGCGCTCTGGGCGGTGAGGTGGGAGGATTTTACCCGATGGTGCGCTGCGTGCGAGGGATAAACAGGGGGGAAATGCATAAATAAAAACTGTAAAGGGCTCCTACACAGTGATCATAGGAGCTGACCGGTCTGAGATCAACCTCCTGATGTTACAAGTTCTTTAAAATGACTCTTAAAAGTGCGCACCCAAATTACAAGTAACGTAATTTTGCGCACCTGAATTAAAGCGCAAGGCAGCAGCGCACCGAAGCGCCACGGTTCTGTTTTGTTTAAAACAAAAGATCATGAAACACAGCCATAACTCTCCTAGTGACTTTAATTGGCACACTTTGCTACGGGTGTGAGGACATTAAACGTAGTGATTCACGTTTTGAATGGTGAATGGTGATAAAAGCCCCTGGGTTCGAGGGAAAGGAGGGAGGAGAGGAGCAAGCGCTGAGGCACAGAAATACGGTGCATGTAGTTAAAAAATGCAGAATTAATAAAAACAACTTATAAACAGACGTAGCGTTTTAAACTGCATCTGGTGATCAGAACTGTTTTATGATCCAGAGTGCATCCATCACTGGTTCTGAATGAAGGCAATATCTGGCAGCAGCTCTCTTCCCCCGCCCCCTCCCCTCCTGCATACGTAGTACAGGACCTTACCGGCTCACTTTCACCACTGGTTAAGACTAAAATTATTCATAACTCTGATCGCTCTTCCTGCTGCTCTGTTAACATGAACTGCAGCAGGAATTACTGATGGCCACAAGCTGTGAAAGAAGCTGAAACATCTCAGCAGAAGGCGGAGTTTTTATCGTCCGCTGCCCAGATGGGCGTTGGGATTTTTATGCGTGAAAAATGCCATGTTTGCGTGTGACCGTGTGAAGTCAGTGACGGTCAATGCGTGATAGTTAAGAGCACTGATCTATCTATCTATCTCTCTCTCTCCTAAACTCTCCAAACACCAAACTAACTGTCTCAAACTAAATAACCACTATCCAAACTCTGCTATCCAAACTATCAAAACTCTATCCACTCTCTCAACTGACCGCAACTCGCCTACAACAACCCACATTTTGAATGGAGCCTGTGGGGTTTCTAAAGCTGTCGAAGCCGCGCCAACATCTGAACCACTTCCCGAAGCAGTCACGTGGTACAGCCGGGCAGCGAGGCTTCAGACGTCATCGTTTTCGGCTCCTCCCCTAAATGAAGCAAGCCTCGATACGCGTATTGCGGAAACGCCCCCTCCATTACTCGACACACGCCTCGAAGCCTCGGCACATCACGTAACATCACTAGTACAAAGTTGTTTTTTTTCCCCCCATTACCAACCCTGAGGATTGAAACATGCAGCGTGGAGGAAGGAGTAAACGAGGCAATGTTGTGGAGTCTCAAGGAACAGCAGGCCTGGCTGAGCAGACTGATTGCAGCGAACCAGGGACATCTGGAGGACATGTTGGCATTGAAGGTGAGGAGGGGGAAGAACCAACATATGCCGATCTTGTCAGTTTTCTTCGTGCCCACATGAGCCAGCAGGAGGCACAGAATAGAATGATGAGAGAGGAAACGGCTCGCCAAGATCAATGGTTCAAGACTCTCCAGCACCAATTCAGTCTTTTGCAGTTAGAAGTCCAAGCTCGTATTTCTCCAACATCTGAACCTGCTAAGCTGCAAGAACCTGACTCGGAGGAACCAGAACCACAGGATAAAAACCTGCTGCCAGGAGACCATAAAGTCATCTCTACTTCAGGTCAGTTTCGTTCCTTCCTGGAGCCTAAACTAGAGAAGTTAACAGAAACTGATGACATTGAACATTTTTTAATGACTTTTGAGAGAATTGCAATTTCATGTAACTGGCAAGAGAAGGACTAGGTCTTTCGTCTTGTTCCATTGCTCACTGGAAAAGCTAGAAGTGCTTATGTGCATATGGACATTGAAGAAGTGGATGATTATATCTCTGTCAAAGATGCAATTCTTAAGAAATATGATATTAACCCAGAAACCTATCGCCAGAGATTTCGTTCTACAGAACTGGAGCCTGGTGAAACTCCCAAGGAGCTGTATGTAAGGTTAAAAGAGTTGTACGAAAAATGGATCCAACCTAAAGGTAAAACAGTGAAGGCCATTGGTGAGATCATTGTCTTGGAGCAATATCTCCGTATGCTGGCTCCTGAGCTTCAGGTTTGGGTCCGGGAACATGATCCTCCAACAGCTTCTCTGGCTGAGGTGTTTGTGGCTGCAAGACGGACAGGACAACCATGGAGTTATTCTTCTTGGAAGGCGTCTAAAGATACACGCAGAGCTGCACCTGTACAACACCACCAAAAGGGAGCATCTGCTGTGGGGAAGGCCTCTCCAAGGGAAATCCAGTCAGTAAGCACAACACCCAAGCAATACTATAAAGTGCCTGTCTGTTATTTGTGTGGACAAGAAGGCCATACAAAACCCATGTGCCCAAAGAACCCTCCTAAACTCACTCAACTGTGTGTTGTTCCATGCAAAAGGGAGGATTGCATCAGTGTTGGACAGTCTGTGAAACTGAGTGAAGTCAGAGTTAATGGGAAAAGTGTGAAGGCCTTAATTGACACTGGCAGTGTTCAGACACTTGTTGATAAAGAGCTGGTTCCATCTAATACAATCTGCACATCAGACACCATCCCCATCCGCTGTGTGCATGGTGATGAAAGGCCATATCCCACAGCCGATGTGTATATTGAGGTGGAAGGACAACTATACCTGTTGAATGTTGGTGTTGCAGAAAATCTACCTTTTCCAGTGGTATTGGGTAGTGACTTACCCGTTTTGTTTGCCTTGCTGCATAAACCACAGAACTGTAACGTGGTAACTCGTTCTCAAGCGAAACAGCCAGAAGAATCTCCTCCAACTTTGAGTGTGCTGCCTTTTTATGATGCAGATTTAGATGTGCAGCCCGGAAAATCTAGAAAATCTCGTCGGCAAAAGAGACGGGAGAAGTTTCTGTCAACACCTGTTACATCTACAGAAGGGGTTCAGGGTTTACCCCAGGGTTTTAAGGTGCCTTCAAATATGGCTCAAATCCAGTGGGATGACTCCAGTCTGGCTGCTCTGTTTCTGAAAGCCAAAGGACCCCAGAAAGGTAACCACAGAGGTAGCGCTGAAGAGTTTGTTCTACAGAAAAATATCCTTTATCGCAAACAGGGGGTATTTAGGCAGCTTGTGGTCCCTAAGGATGCAAGAGAGATGGTGCTTATTTTGGGCCACTCAATTCCCTGGGCTGGCCACCTAGGGACACATAAGACCCTGGCTCGCATCAGGCGCCATTTCTACTGGCCTGAATTATGGACTGACGATGCCCAGTTTTGTAGAACCTGCCCTCAGTGCCAATTAACCTCCAATAGGTTTCCTTCAAGAGCACCATTGCAGTCTCTTCCCTTAATTGACACGCCTTTTGAGCGCTTGGGTATGGACATTGTGGGTCCACTTGAAAGAAGCAAAACTGGACACCGATACATGTTGGTGATAACCGATTATGCAACCAAGTACCCAGAAGTATTCCCATTAAAGACAATTAAAGCAAGAGCCGTGGCTTTCTCCTTGGTGCAGCACTTTTCAAAGGTTGGATTTCCCTGTGAAATTGTGACAGATCAAGGCCCTAACTTCATGTCTGCTCTCCTAAAGCAGGTATATCAGCTATTGGGGATTAAGGGTGTTCGGACTACCCCTTATCATCCACAGACGGATGGGCTCACAGAGAGGTTCAACCAAACCCTGAAGCAAATGCTGCGTAAGTTTGTTGATGAAACCGGCTCGGATTGGGATCAACGGTTGCCTTATCTCCTCTTCGCCTACAGAGAAGTACCACAGGCCTCCACCGGGTTCTCTCCTTTTGAACTTTTATACGGTCATGAGGTGAGGGGACCTCTCGCGCTATTAAAGGAGACCTGGGCTGAAGAAGAGGGGAGGGAGGGGCCTGTTAATGTTATCTCCTATGTTATGCAGATGAGAGAGAGGCTACAAAAGATGACGGCTCTGGCCCAGCAGCACATGGCTGTGACGTTTCTGGCACTGGAGCTGCTGATTGCAATCAGCACACCTGTGCCCGTCTCCGCCCTGGCTGCTTAAAAGCTCTGCTCCTCGCAGCCTCCAGTGCCAGAACGTCTCTAGCCATTCGGTGAGCGCTTCCAGCATTTTTGAATTCCTGTCTGCCTGTCTGCCTCTCGACCTGTTCTGCCTCTGTTTTTTGGATACCTGCCTGCCCCTTTGGATTTGTCTGCCTGCCTGGGTCCTGCCTGTCAGCCTCAGAGTATTGGACTGCCTCACCGTGATTCCGACCCCAGCCTGTCCGTGAGTAAACGAGTTCGCCTGCCCCCTGTTCTGTCTGTGCCTTCTGGATTGACCTGGACCTGGACGCTCTATTGGATTCCCCCTTGGAGACCGCTGCCTGAGTTAAACGGATTTCCCCCTGACAAAGACCTGGACCGGACCTGGACAAGGAGCCCTGGATAACCCCCTCTCGGACGCCTTCATAACAAGGAGTCAGAGTTCTGCCCTCAGCACGTCCAGGTTAGTGACCACACTTCTCTCTAACAAGCCTGTTAATGTCTGCTGGTCACTAACCTGCGACTCTGCCTTCAGGAGCGGCCAGTCGCAGAGTGCGTGCCGAACCAGGGACCGAACCGCCAGCGTCAAAATAAAGACTGATATCATTTTTGTACTCACTTGCTTTCGGGTATTTCTTGGGTCCTCCTAAATTCATCACAATGGCAGAAGCACAAAAGTACCAAAAGGCTTGGTACGACAAGTCAGCCCGGAAGACGACCTTTGTCCCAGGCCAGAAGGTTCTGGTTATGCTACCATCCAGTGAGAGCAAGCTTTTGGCCAAGTGGCAGGGGCCATTTGAGGTAACAAAACAGCTCGGACCTACCACCTACCAAGTTGTTAAACCTGGACAACCGCATTCCACCAAAGTGCTGCATGTGAACCTCCTTAAGGAGTGGACAGAGCGACCTAAAACCGGGGCAGAAGTGATGCTGATTAGAAGAAGAGGAGGAAGCTGTGGATGATCAGTACCTGCCCTTATCAACACCAATGGAGCTTGACTTGAAACATCTGTCAAGTGAACAACAACTTCAGGTCAGAGCATTGTGTAATCCTCAGATATTTAGAGAATATCCGGGTCGTACAGACATTCTTGAACACAAGATTGTGTTGAAAAGCGATGCTAAAGTTAAACGTCTGAGCTACAGAATTCCAGAACGCCTTCTCAGCTCCCTGAAGAAAGAGATGGAATTGATGCAGTCCCTCGGGATAATTGAATCTTCCAAAAGTGAATGGTGTAATCATCTCGTCTTGGTGCCGAAGAAAGATGGAACAATGCGCTTCTGTATAGACTTCAGGTATCTAAATTCTGTGTCGAAGTTTGACTCCTACCCTACTCCTCGCATTGATGATATGGTCAGTAAATTGGGCAAAGCTAAATACCTGACAACTATCGACTTGTGCAAAGGTTACTGGCAAATACCCCTTTCCAAGCAGTCCAGGGAGTTGACGGCCTTTCGGACCCTTTGGGGACTCTACCAGTTTACAGTTTTGCCCTTTGGACTGCATGGCGCACCCGCTACCTTCCAAAGGCTTATGGATCAGGTACTGCGTGGATGTGATGACTATGCTTGTGCCTATCTCGATGACATTGTGATATATAGCAACTCATGGGAGGAGCACCTTCAGCATTTACAAGAAGTTTTGAGCCACCTCCAAGACGCAGGTTTGACCATTAACCCAGCAAAATGTGTTTTTGCACGATCTGAGACAGAATACCTAGGTTTCATAATTGGAAATGGTGAACTCAAGCCACAAGTTCACAAGATTCATGCGCTTGAATCCTGTCCATTGCCTCAAACCAAAAAACAATTGAGGTCATTTTTAGGGATGGCAGGTTTCTATCATAGATTCATAAAGAACTTTTCAGCTAGAGCTGCCCCTCTGACAGATATGACTGGATCTAAATGTCCCAGTAAAGTCCAGTGGACGGAAAAGACGATTGCAGCATTCCATGATATTCAACAAGCACTGGGTCATGGTTCTGTCCTGAAGTGTCCTGACTTTGACAAGGGTTTTATTCTACAAACGGATGCCTCAGAAAGAGGTATTGGAGCAGTCCTCCTGCAAGGCGATGAGGCTTTACAGCCTGTAGCCTTCATAAGCCGTAAGCTACACCCCAGAGAAGTCCGTTATTCTATGGTGGAAAAGGAGGCCCTTGCAATAAAATGGGCCCTGGACTCTCTGAAGTATTACCTCCTTGGAAGAGAGTTCATCCTTCAGACAGATCACAAAGCTCTCCAGTGGCTGCAGCAAATGAGGGACACAAATAGTCGTATTACAAGATGGACTCTTGCGATGCAACCCTTCCGCTTTATAGTGCAGCACATACCTGGTAGGCTGAATGTGACCGCAGACTACCTGTCTCGTTGGTGTGATGACCCTTCTGAAGGGAGGGGGAATGTGACAGCTGTCCCAACTGTCACACAGAGGCAGGAAGGGTAATGGGTTTCTGTTCTTCCTTAATATTATTTTACATATTGATTTGAGTAGTTTAGATTCGTATCTTTAAAATTGTTTTCATTAGTCTGACTCTTGAGTTAACTATTTGCAGTGCACACATTTAGTTAACTTTGTTTGTCAGTTCTCTTGTATTTTTTGTTAAATGCAACAAATTAATTTCTTCTTTTGAGTTCCCAGTTTCCTCTGGACCTACTGCTGAAATCATCGTACAGATTAGCTCCAGATGATGTCCTTATATGGCTGTCAAGCTTCCTCAGCGGGTTGTTCCATTTGTTTGGCAGGGGAAGGGGAAATTTGGCCTTTAGTTTATTTAATTTTACCATTTCTTTAATGTTTCTTCTTTTTGTAACTTAGTTCAATAGTAATATTTATTCAATTTAAAGATTTAGTAATGTGCTGACTAGGATTTGTTTAAGTTCTTGTGTGTTTAATTACCCCTGTGTGTGAATTAGCAGTGGTCTGATCAGCCACTATTTAAGTTCCCCCTCATGTCTCGTTTGTTAGGTCAGTTTTGTGCTTGAGTTCTTTGTGTTACTACCTGAGTTGTAGTTTGTTATGTTGACCTCAGTTTTTGGTCCCCAATTTATCATTTTTGAATAATTTTTGTAATAAATTAGGAATATATTTTTGAAGTTTATTCAACGTCTCTTTGGCTGGTCTATGTAAAACCTTCACACAATGAATAAAAATTTTTGTAGGTTGTCAAGGGGGAGGGAGGGGGTATTGTGGGAAGGTTGATAATTTTGAAGGGCAATGTAGAGAACTCAATTAAGCTAAGTCATGTTTTTGGTCTGTGGGAGGAAGTCAGAGTACCTGGAGAGAAATTAAGTGCGAACAGCCATGTACGGAGAGGACATACAAACTTCATGCAGACGCCAGATTGGGATTCTAACCCAGGACCTTCGTGCAAACATCCATGTAGCCTGTGATATTAAATGAACTCTACCAATTCTGCCCAGAAAAGACGTCAAATATTCAACCAGAATGATGTCAGAAACTTGTGCAACCTTCTAAAAGACACTTTTCCAGATATTAGTGAGGATGCAGTTAAGCTCAAACTTACTCATACCCCTGGCAGATATAAAATTATTTTCATTCAAACAAGGAGTTTGTTTCTAATATGAAATGAGACAGAGAGCTTGCAGAAAATAAAAAAAATGTAAAAGGAAGCTCAGGTTTAAAAAAAAATTTAATTGGTTTTATTTACAATTCAGTAAAAAATGAAATGTTGAATATTCATCCTTTTCTCAATAATCAATTTAAAACTCTTTATTGGCATTGCAGCGCAACATGCCGGTCACATTAAAGGATGACTTTAAACCTACATCTGCCAAGGGTATGAATCATATTGGGCCTGTTTTTGTCATGAGAAAAGAAACATTAAAGTAAAAACAAAAAATAAACATGAAATTCACCTCATGATGTGAGTTTGTAAACTCCTGATGGATGCTCCAATGAGACACAGATCATGTCATATAAGGATTGATATTCTAAGGGTAACATGGATGAAAAGAAGCAGGTTACTACAGCAACATCTGGATCCTGATGGAAAGTGATGAAAGTGAAAGTCACTTCCTGAAACGTCCCAAAGCTCCCTGCACACTAACAACCTGCATAGAGCACAGCTGCATGGTTTATTGCAGTCAGAATGAAAAAGTGAAGCGGTCCTGAATCCTAAACCTCCCAGTCTGCTTCCAGAGGATGTTTACACACAGCAGAAATCAGCAAATCTTCAACAACCGGAGTCTAAACGACACGGTTCTGTCAGTAGGCACTGTGTCAGCAGGGCGGGTCGTGTGGAAACAAATGAAGCCGACATGTGCTATGAGAGCCTGTGGTCATAGACACAACAACAGAGCCAATACTACAGACCATCCCTGGATGTGGTGTGAAACGCCTCATTTTAGACCAAACACAATCTATCATGTAAACTTCCCCTGAATACTGCCATGCTATGTGGAACAGGCTGAGCATTGACTCCTTTAGTACAGAACAACCCGAGACTGCACGTCCAGGTCTAACAGCAGCAGCCAGACTGCACTAAAGTAAAAGTAATGAACTGCCAATTGCAGTTCCTGGTGAGGTTCAGACACCAACATCCAACAGGTGGAGTGTGTCTGCTCTAACAGTAGCTCCTGTCAGCAGTCTGAGGCCCCCGACCGTCCACCCAGAGCACTGCGGGGCTCTCTGTCCTGTTTTAAGACGCTCTGGGTCGAGTGCCTGCTTCCTGCTGTCTGCTGTCCAGAGCTGGTGGGAGGAATGGGGACTCTTCTGGTTTCCAGTTTTTCGTCCATCCATCTTGTGTGTTCAGCTGGGAGACACTGATGGGATCATCCTGTTAAACTTTCAGTTTAGTGCATCTGACACCCTGACCTGTAAAATAAATGGAGTCATTATCTGAGAACTCTTTCTTTGGAGAGTTTTTATGTGTTTTAGTGCTTTTGCTGATTTTTTTTTCTTCCCAAGGTAAAACAAACTGCTGAAATAACGCACCTTAATAAAATATCCTCGTACTGAGTATGTTGATACTTATGGTAAAATAAGTGGATGCAAATGCACTTAAATATCTCATTGAAAGGCATTCCATGTCAGTTTACTAGTCAGGTGTTGGCTGGATTCAGCTGGACATAGAATATTTTGTTCCTATTGTCAACAAGTTAACATTTCCACATCAGTCTTCACACTGAATTTCAAAGAGACCTGTTGCTCTGTAGATATTTTCAGAACAAATTTCAGTGTGTTGAAAAAAGAGATGGAACAGACAAAGTTTGACCGATATAGTGTGAGCTACACTTTCAGTGTTCTCTATCGCCGCTGCCATGCATAATCCATCTGAAATTATCATGTTCATGGGAAACGTTAACTTCTCGGAGAACTTTGACTAAGGGATGCTGTTTTTACATGAGGAATGCCCTGTGTCATTAAACAGAGCTCTACTTGGCAGTAAATGTTTGAAGGCTTGGTGTGTGTGTCTAACATTTCTGATCTGCCGTGGTTAAACAGAATCAGAATTTTAGCAAAAAGGGATAGTGACCTTACAGTGTGGTTAAAAAAGTAAAAAAAAAAACACATTTAATGGGTCATTTTCAGTCAAACTTTCTGTTTGACTGTTGTTCAGTTTTCTGACATTTAGTGTATGAAATCCTGTGAATAAGAACAGCTTTATCAGTAGAATAGGAAGATCTTTAACTGTCCCCAATGGAGAGATTTAGGTGTACCAGCAGAAAAGAGCTACTTTACAACATGAGAAAAAAAACTGTACAGTTATCAAAACTAGCTTAGTCTAGAAACTAAAGAAATGTGGAACTGAGTAGGGGGATCTTAAGAAATGTGCAAAATATGTATGTATATAGTTATGCATGAAAACATCAATAAACTATTTACAAAATTAAAAAGCCTGTGCATAAAAGCAGGGATGTAAACACTTATTTAGTATGTCAGAAATAGTGATGGTTCTAAAGTCCAACAGCTGCTGGGAGGAAGGATCAGTGAATGCTCGAGTGCACCGAGGATGCAGCAGTCTGTCACTGAAGGAGCTCTTCACCGCTGCAGCATCTTAATGCATGGGGTTGGGGTTGGAGACACTGGGTCCATCTGAATCCCCTTATGGGGTAAGGACTCTTTAGCCAAAGGGAAAGTGTGTCAGTGGCCGCCCTGATAAGTGCTGGCCGAATAGTGCAGTCAGTAAGGAAGGAGGCAGGAAAGGAGCCAGAATCCCACAATCCTTTGGCTGACATGACGCATAAGCACAGTTCACATCAAGAAAATGTATGAAAATGGCCAGAGAGAAGAGAGCACACACTTTGTAGCATAATTTCAGAAGGCTGTAGGCCCCGATTTGATTAGAGCCATCCATGTGTGTTTCCGTCAGATAATGACGTCGGAGTTAAAGACTGTCCGAAATCAGCACAACAGTCTGAAACTCCTTTCCTCCCCATGATAGAGTTCTTACTGTTGACCCCATGAAAGCTCAAGGAACAGGAGCTAGGAACTGTAATTAAGGGAAGGAGCCAATATCACTATTGGATACTGGGAGTACCCACACAAGCACGACATTTAGAGTATGAAATCCTGTGAATAAGAACGGCTTTATCAGTAGAATAGAAAGATCTTTATTATTACTGTTCCTTCAAGGCAATAGTAATAATATCTGCACCACAATCTAGTTCTAAATCTTTTCTTAAAATATAAAACAATTTTTACAATAAAAATAATTTACAAGATTGGCAGCATAAAATGCATAAAGTTATTAAAAGATAAAGATACTTTCTTTTCATACAAGTTATGAACATTGTTCTTCCCTCTGTCTTTTCTCCCTCTCTCTGCACCACTCAGCCTTCCCTATTGTGTTTTCAAACACAGTTCTATTGAAAGCCAATTCCGTTTGTCTGTTTGGAAAGAAGATTTCCATTTAAGTTCAGAGCTAAAAAAATCCTAACATCTCTTTATAATAAAAAAAACCACAAAAAAAAAAACAAAAAACAAAATAATGAATCTGTCTGATTTTTACAGAATAAGGAAAAGGTTTTTGGTGTCAGACTGCCAGATTCCAACATTATTCTAGCAATAGAAAAACTGTCCTGATATAAGTTAAGAATGTGGATTTCCTGGGCACTACAAAATACAGGAACTGTCATAAATGAGGTAAAAACAAAAGTATTAACAGTAATTAGCAGAAATGAAACCCATGAAAAGCAGACACACACACAGTCATACACACACATAGATGCACTTCAGAATCAGACTGGCTGGTGCCTGCTCGGCCCCAGGGGTGAGGACTGCTGCCTTAATGACTTGCTCAGATCCACATCAGGCTGCTTAGGCTCCGCAGTCTCACTGAAGGAGGACGAAGGAGCAACAGCAACTGATCTAGGGCCTCCCCCTCCTCTGCTCTCCTTTCTCTTTTTTGCTAAATTCATTTGGCATTTTTTTCATTTTCTTCCATTTCTATCTGCCACAGGGCTCTCATTCCTACCTCCTCTTCATTTGAACATAGATCTCTGTGTCTGGCCAGGACCCTCCCTGTCACTTCATTAAGTTGCACTCACACTGACAAACTCAAGTGGAGCAGTGACTGTTTGTTTTCCATTGTCTCACGTGTGGACACTTTGGTTTCCAGTTAAATGAAACTCAATCTATGTTCTAAGAATGGCATGAGAGACGCACTCCGGCTTCTACTTTCTTCTATTTAGATTCAGAAAAAAAAAATGATTCATAGAAAAACTCTTCATGCAAAACAACAGGTATGAGGTGTGTGTGTGTGTGTGTGTAGCTTTGTACTTGTTTATGTTGGCTATTTAGGACCCGCTTTGGTACGTTCCTTTAGAAGACCAATGGTCTTATAGAGACCAAAGCCTGGTCCTAATGTGTTGGACCCCCAGTTTTAGGTTTTAGGGACAAATGAAGTTACTAAAATGGAGGTTAAAACAGAGACCTAATATGGTCAGAAACACATACTTGCATGTCTGTGGGTTTTAATATTCATCCTGAAAGCAGGTGAAGTGATCTAAAAGGCAGAGGCACCTACACAAAAACACATTAGAAGGTGAGGATTTGCTATGTGCACACTTAGTAGATGTTTGTCTTGCTGCTAAATGACTGAAAGTGCTTTCCTCTTTGAATCATGGTCTCCTCCACCAGGGGTCAAAGGCCACTCTCTAATTGGCTTAATGGACTGTGTTGCAGTAAAACAAGCAGGTCTCAGGTCAGTATGGATCAGAGATCAGCAAGGACCTGAAAGGGACAACAAACCAGTAAACACACAAGGTTTAGACACAACACTGCCATCCAGCAGGCAGATAGAGTTACTGAGCCTGTTCTGCTGTGTCCACAGGTCTTTAACTTTAAAGGATAAAGAACAGAGCTGAAACATACCATTTATTAATTTTCCTGACTGAGCATGGATTTAATAGCCCTAGTCAAAAAATAAAGAGCACACACAGCTTTGTGGAAAAAAGGATAGAGCAAAGCCCAAAGGATGCCAGGGAATGCCTTGTACCACAATCTGATATAAGGAGTGGAGGCAAATTCTAAAATATTTTTGCAGTGCCTTGCAAAAGTATTCATACCCTTTGAACTCTTGAGTATGGACAGAGAGCATATGTGATGCTTACTTTCCATGTCTAGCCAGAGTTTCTCAGTTAGGTTTAAGACAGGGAGACTGGAGTTGAGCACCTGTGTTTTAAGGTCTGGGCTATGACTGAGTCATTCTACCACATGTATATGATGTAATCTATACCATTTAATCGTAGCTCTGGCTGTATGCTTTGTGTTATTGTTTAGTTGGAAGGTGAACCCCATTCAGGCGTCAAGAGCAGTGTACATTAACACCATTTTATCAAACTATCATATAATCTAATAATTAGGTCAGTCACAGGTATTTTGACATTAATTAAACAATCTAAGTCAGATGGGAAATATTTTCCTTTAATGTTAATCTTATGCATTAAAAAATGCCCAGTAGTTAATTTATTACCCAGCACTGTAACTTATTTCTTCCACAGATAGATACGTCACCAAAGATCTAACGCCGAGCTCACGCTGACTTTGGTACGGGCATAGTGTGGGTGCCGCAAGGAACTCAAATAATTGAAATGAATGTGTGCACTCACATTAGCCACGGTACTGTGCGGCTCTGGTTACTGAGGCCATGTGGTGCAGCAGAAAATGTGATTTTTGCTGGACACCGTAGCAGTCCCGTGTCAAGCACCAGGGAACTACATGAGCCAAACAGGAAGTCAGATGCTGCGTTGTAATAACTTCCTGTGTATTTAAAAATAAAACTATTCTGCAAACTCTGCATTGTATCTCTTTCTTTGCCTGCACATACGCGTTGGCTTGAAAATGTAAACATTATGTCATAACTGGTGACAAGTGGTGAAACGTGCATCGTAGAGCATCCCTAGCATCAACAGTGAGGGAAAAAAACGAGGTAGTGCTTGTACAGCTCAATACGGCTAACCTTTTACGAGGCACTTCCGACATATTACAATAGTTATTGCCTGAATTCGTGGCAAGTGTGTGAACCCACGTGAACTTCTGTTCTGCCAGCTACGGCGCTGCCTGCCGCTGTTTCCCTAGGAACAATGTGAACGGGGGTTTGCGGAGAAGCCACGCTGGATTAGGACCATACCTGCATTGTGGTAATTGTGAGCGTGGTGTAGGACACAGGTGTCAAACTGAAGTCCTCAAGGGCCAGTGTACTGCAACTCTTAGGTGCTTCTTTGCTTCATCACACCTGAATCAAATGATTTGGTCATTAGCAGGACTCTTGAAAAGTTGTAGGCATGCTGAGGAGGTAATATAGATGTTTGATTTGGGGAGGGGGCTCTCACACCAGTAGCAGGCCTAGGAAATCACTTGACCAAGGGCCTGCCACAGTTAATGTCTCTCAGTGCAGGTGTCATTGGCTGCAGCCAAGCCTGTACCGATGTGCCTATAAGCAAGATAAGTGGTTCTTACAGGCCATATCTCCCCCATATCAAAATGGAAAAAGTCTCAGAAAGTATCCTTCTTCAGGAAGAGAGCATTGGACAGAACTGACAGAATTGACAGAACTGACAAACAAAAACAGTGTTTTCCATAAGACTCTATGGAAACAGCTGACCAGGATGTCCCAAAGACTTCATGTCACTGACATGTCTCCTTCTTGTCAACAAGAAAAAGTCTCTTTATTCTGGAAGTCCATATCATGTCAGAAAGAGAGAGAGAACCATAAGTTGACAATACCAGATATGTGTTGTAGAGGAGGGTTGGCGTTCTAAATCCACCTCAGCCCTCCTGATCAGATGAAAAACGTGCTTTTTACACTGGTTCATCGCAATAAATATTATAGAGTTAAGACCTAAAATCATTCAGCTGAGAAGCAAATCAGTAAATTGAGCATGAATATAAACATTGTTGTAACTATAGTTTGAACTTGCCATCAGTCAATTATTTTACATAGTGAATTTGTCAGCTAGGAGGAACAAATAATCTGTCTCTTCTTGGTCTTACTATGAGTCTTTGGAGAAGCCAAAGTTTTTCCACTGTAAAAACACAGTATAATGCAGATGACACAGTGGATTACATGAAAGGGAAATAATGTCAGACTCTTCGTCTTTTACGGCTTTAATTGGGTTCCTTTTAGGATTGCCCTTTAGTGGTATCCGCCTTCCGGTTAAGTGATCATCTTCCCATGCCCTTGCTGAAGAAACAAAAACATTTTTACAGCATGGTACTGTAACTGTCATGCATCACTATGGGGATAGTGTATTCAGTGTGATGTGCAGTATTATTTTTCTGACACACATTGTGTTGTGTATAAAGGCCAAAAAGATAGCTATGGTCTCATCTGAGTATAGCACCTTGTTAAACATGTTTGCTGTGCGATCTACATGACTTGAGGAAACTGGAAACAGAACATTTTATAAGGGATGTCCCATTCTGATCCCAGGTATTGGACCTAGGCCCCGATTACTGGAAAAAGGAGGTACCTTCAGAACTGCCCTAGTGTTGATCAAATCTGAGTTTTAGTGTTAGTATCTAAACCTTTTATTGTTTCAAGTGACCTGAGAGACATACATTGAGGAAAGTGATTTAGATTTTATGAGATTAAAATAACGTTACTTTTTCAGTTAGTTTTGTCTGCACACGATTAACTGGAACCTCTCTAAAATGTGTTATGAACCAAATTATTAAAGATACATCAAAAAAGAGGAAACATGCTGACATTAGCTTACCAAGTCAGCCAGTGCCTAAGATGTAAACACTATCTGAAGCAGAAAGACTTGACTGACTTGTATACATTGAAGCAAATGGAGACTAGGATAATTCTGCTGCATCTTGAACATCAAAGGTGGATGCATTGTATTTCTGATGAAAACTGTTATTTCACTGCACTGTAAACCTGCCGGGTTTTTTCAGCATTTGAATACCATCACTTTTTATTAATGGAATAAAATTTAATTGACATGACTTGACTAATTGGTCTCTCACATACAATCCCAACAAAAACTCTTCCATATTTTTGTGAGTTTCATATTTTGAACTGTGACAAATTTGAAGAACTTCAAAAGGAAAGGCTAAAAGCTCTCTTGATTTTCTATGTTTTATATATGAAACAAAAGGACAAGGACTCCATCCATTGTGCTTTCAATATTTTAAATTAATTTGAAAAAAAACTTAAGATAAATTCTAGTGTTGGGGAAAGAGAATATGTGAGGAGAATTTTGAAATGCATGATCAGAATCAGAATCAGAATCAAGTTTATTGCCAAGTAGGTTTGCACTTACAAGGAATTTGACTTGGTGTTGATGGTGCAGACAAAACAAAATAAAATAGAATAGATATATATACAGAAGCTATATACACACAGTATACTGTGCATTGATGTAACGCAGATTGATTGATTGATGATTGCTTTGTAGCTGTTAAAATTGTTATGCCCCAAAACTGAAAGTACAATTTACATTGTTATTCATGTACTAAACACAATTGTTTCTTATGTAGATTGATTATTTTAGTTTCATGCTGCTCTTTGAGCTGTAAAGAGCAGATTTATGAGACTCAGCACATTTTAGTCCACTTCTTATTTATGTTGTAGCAATGGCCAGGAGAAAATCTGAACTCTGGGCTTTCCAACCCATAAATATCTTTGTGTGTGACAAACCTAAGAGGCACAGAGACAAGAACTTCCGACCAGCTTCAGGAAGCAGCAGAAACAGGAGGTATGATGACTTCTGACTCTTGACCCAGACCAAGGATGTATGGCTATTCTAACATTTTCAAAAAATTACTTTAACTGTTTTTAGCACTAAAATCTTAACCTGACTCTGGCCAGATGGATTTCATTCTGCAGTGCTCCACACATCCATCTGGGATTGCTCCATTGGAGATGTATTTCAAAAGTAAGGCCTTATCAAAAATCCTTACATATAATTGGATGGACCACTTGTCCGTCATCTTAACTGATGTGCTTCTTCAACCACTCACATCGAAACCAGCCTGTGATGCTGACGTTAGGGAAGATCAAGCTCTTGCCCAACCTGGTCTGGAGAAGGGTGAACCATCGTTTCCACGAACAAAAGCCTTCAAAGCCGTTCTCTGGTGTTCTTTTAAAGAATATTTGGTAACACTGATGAAATAGCAGCATCAATGTTACCGCTAGCTTCCTTGCTGCGAGCCGCCATTGTTGTCTGAATCTAAACAGTTGCTTCTCTGATACGCAATCCTGATTGGCTCGTCCTTTTTATGTGGTATTGAAATCCCATTGGCAGCGATTCCAGGTGGATGTGTGATGCCGTGTGGAGCTCGGCGGAATGACATCCATTTGGCCAGAGTCAGGTTACTAAAATCTGCCCCCTAATAATATCATCTCCATCAACCAAAGTTATTTTTCATTATCTCTAACTGTTTTCATGTGTCACAGTTTACTAGGTAATGCTGGGTTCAGTATGTTCATGCCTCTGGGGCATAGGAATCCCTCAAGCAGTTCTGTTTGCTTTATTATCTGAACACACAACCACTCTGGATGTGGATATGCTGAGAAAGAAAGTGGAGGACCCAAATGCAGTACAAGGTAACAGAGAATATTTACTTTATTTAACCAAAGCTAGTACAGTACAGTTAAACCCAAAATTATTCACACTCATGGCAGATCTAGGTTTCAATTAACCTTTTAGGTTGACAAACATTTCTGTAAACTGAAATAATATTTGCAGTGGCCCAGGAAGACAGTTGACTTGAATCTAATAGAGAATTTGTGAAAGGACCTAAAGATTAGGTTGATGGCATGGAGACCTTCCAACCTCACATGTGGTCCTATTTTTCATTTTACTTTCTTTTATAGAACTGAAGAAGCCTTAAGGATTACAGTAAAATGTCTACAATAAACAAAAGATTTCCAGTTGTAATGTCCTGGATGACTGAGAATCTACACCAGCGTATTCCTTTTACACAATATAACATTGTTTAGAGATGCCAGTCTCACTTTCTATCAGAAACAAACTTCTTTGTGAAATAAAATCTGCCATGTGTATGAATGATTCTGAGCTGAACTGTAGATGCAGAGGACAGAGTGAAATGAAGCAGACTCATAGATGACCTCCTGCTCACCTCTAACTCAGTTCTAAACTCAAGGTACCGATTTATCCTGAACTACATAACCATGGAACTGCTGTAAACCAAAGATCTAAACATGCTTGTGCTCCTCTTCCCCTGTTGGCTCCAGTTTAGACTTGCATGATCATGCAAGTCTAAACTTGGCCTAGTGGTTAGAGCAGTGCGCTTGCACTCAGATAAGGATGCAAGTACCCGGTTCGATCCCCAGTGCCGGCACTCTGGGACCCTGAGCAATACCCTTAACCCCAGATTGCTCCCCGAGTGCCGCACATGGCAGCCCGCTGCTCCCCAAGGGGATGGGTTAAATGCAGAAAGCAAATTTCATTGTAATGTATGTTTCAGTGACAATAAAGATGATATTACTATTACTATCATTTTGCAAGTCCATGATGGCCCATCAAGTCCCCTCAGCTGTCAACCCTGTCCAGCCCAATTAATTACTTGTTTTATTGAGCACATGTTGTGAAATTTGAAGCGACCACCAAAAACCCTGTGGCTCACGTTCTAGAACAGGTTCGCTTCACGTGTCTCCGAAAGTCTGTGTTTTGTTGCAAACCGGCATCCATTTCCACCCATTTTGGGAACCAAGCATGCATCACCAACAAGGCTCATTACATAACACGGAAGCCACATAAAAGATGGTTATGAGCCTTTGTGTGTCGCACAATACTTGGAAAGCACACAGTGATCAGTACTTTGATGATACTACCATTACTATTAGCGACATTAAGCCATGGGCGGAGTGACCACAGGGAGGTTTGGGAAGATTACAACATATGTGTATAAAAAATTACTCTCCTTTATCAATTAAAACTAATGTCAATCCATACTGGCAGACAAGGAACTCATAACAGGAGCATAGCGTAAGTTCCAGGATTTTTGCAGGTGTTTGTCTCCTCTGGCAACAAGGTGAAATGACACCAGTGTTGTACACGCGCATGGAAAAAGAGGATAACCATTTGACTGTACAGGTCTTTGTTTAGAGGCGTAATGTCTTCAGAGGTAAGAAAACTATAAATATTGAACTTGAGTTTTCTCGCTAATGCATTGATTATGGTGGAGACTTAACAAAGCGACGGCAACGTTTCAAATCATGCTGTTGCATTGCTTGTTTCAGAGAAATTTTATTGGTTATGAAATCAGAGGGCTTTTGATATTTTGAAAGCAGTCCATGACCAACAAGGATGAAGAGTCATAAGATATTTCTGGAATTGCCTCAAATCATGCTTTTATGTCTACAAAAGATAAATACAACTGTGTGCATCCTAAATCACAGACAAGGAAACAGCATAGAGAAAATAATTTTTATGGCGCACTTCATGGCTGATCCAGATAAATGGCTGTAGTGGTTAGCGACGGCAACAAAAGTTAAACATGATTCAGCTTTCATGTTCGCAGGTCTGTTCGTTCCTCCTTCTGCTTGAAGCCTGTGATCTTCTTCACCCCTGACCACCAATCGCTGATATTGTTCTGGTGGAGCTGGCTCTCCATCTTCTTTTTGTACACATATTTACTGTCTCTTTTCTCGACATTAAGTTGCCTCTGTTCACTCCTCTGTAAATCCCTGTCTCCCCTCCTGAGAGCTCTTTTTTTGTTTTGTTTAGCGGTTCCTCCAGGTCACTGGTGTAGTGGCGTCACCAGGGGTGGCCAGGGCCCCCCCATGCCATTTCCTAGCCACCCCACTGGCCAGTGTAAATTGTGGTAGCATCGGTTTAGCATTTCATACCATGATGCACAGCCAGCAAGGCAGCCACTCTTCTTGACGTTCTATCATGTTTTTATTTGTATCTGCCAGTATCTACTTTTCTCTAGTAATTGTTTTGTTTTTCGATAAATTAATAAATGTACACCTTATTCCTAATATAATTACACAAAAAAATCGTTGTTCAACTCAAAATGTACTGTTATTGGTCAATGCATATTAGATCATTAGTAACATTAAAAATCAAACAATAAACCAAAAGGTATTAATAGGACTTAAGTCTTTCTGATAGTTTTCTACAGGCAGGTTTACTACAACAATAGAATAAAATCCTGAAATTATGGCTTTTAGTTTCAGTGTGCCACCCCAAGAGTTTAAGTTTCCCCATCTGGCCGACCTATGATAGGTTTCTGGAGGCGCCACTGCACTGGTGATCCAGGGTTTGCTGTTGGGAAGCATCTCACTGTTTTGGTGGGGATGGTGTTATCCACACAGAAGTTTATATAGTCAGTCACACTCATGGAATGTAGGCTGTTGCTAAAATAACACTGGTAAAGTCTTTGGGTAAATAATATGGACAAAAACTTACTTCTAATACTTCAATATCTGGGATGTTAATCTCAAAATCTGAAATAAAATCTCAGGAAAAAAGTGTGGAACTATTATGTGTTGTTGTGTCTACATGTTGCATGTCATCTGTGTGCATCCTGAGCCGGTGTCTGTATCAGCTGCTCTTGATTGTACAAAACCAACTGGTTTCTATGGTTAAGCATCATAAACATTTTTCCCCAAAATTAAAAACCCCAACAAAAATCGTTCAAGCATCACAGCATACAAAACCAGTTGAGAAAATAGTCTAAACAAGCAGCCTTGATCCACAAAAAGTAGAAATTTAAGTTCCTTAGAAAGAGAATAGAAACAGAGAAACACTAGCATGTAGCCACCTTGTGCATTGCAATTCTAGAAATCTTAACATGGTATAGCAATGTTGGTGATGATTACTATTCTAGTTCTGTAGCTATACATATGAAATGATATTCCAAGAAATTAAATGATCCCATGATATTTTATAACATGTTCTTTAATAACATCTGACCACCCCTTGTTTTAAAGTCTAGTTTACAGCTCAGTATAGTGACACTGTAAAATTTAGTTACAGTACTAATAAGACAACAACAACAACAAAAGACTGTATGCAAAAAGCTGCACATAATATACAAAAGAAGATCTTGAAGGCAGTGTTCCCTCTAAGATGCGCGCGTGCGCAATCGCGCACAGCATCTGGCTTCAGTGCGCACAGCAAATTTATGCTGCGCAGAAAATAAAATCCAAGCTAAACTATATAAAAATAAATAATAATAAACCAAGTTATTTATACAATTTTGCAACTCTGGTGAGACGGTTTTCCACGGTCTCGCTCTGTGAGCGCCAGGTGCTGATCTGAGCGCACCGCTGATTGGTGGGTGGAGCCGACGTCTTTATTAGTTGGGCAGGTTGCGGTGTGCGTCTTTGTTCTGGACTCCATTAAAGAAAAAATGGCCGGTCCACCCGAAGTAGAAAGCTGCTGCTCTTAGTAGTTCTACCTCACTCTGTCATACTCAGCGTTTCCAGTTTTAGAACAGGTGATATCAGTCAGGTAACTAAACACAGCGTCCGATCAACCATGATTTGAACGCGAGCAGGAGCATGAAAAAAGCCCTGATCAATGGATCGCAGTTAACCTGATTCACCATGGCAACGGCAGGAATAAGAAGCTTCGAAGTGCGCATTTCCCACAAGTGGAATTAGAAATCTTTAATAAAGGTATATGGAGAATATTAAACCATAAGAAACAATGCTGTTGCTGCAGAAAGAGCAAGTTTGTGGCAGAGAATTCTGTGAGAATTATTTGATGGAAAATTAAAGCTATTTTCTCACACTTCACTCATTCAAAACAAAAAGGAGGCGTTTTTGGGGGGGGGGGGGCGCATTGATTAGGAAAGGCATTGAAAGGACAAGGCAGCAAATGATGACCAAGTATGAAAATACAGTTTAATCAAGTAAGGTTAAATTATAAGATTTTTATGTTTAAAAATGCTCAACTAAAGCATTAATTGGCTATATTCAACAAATGCAAGTAATGATAGGATGGTGTGAGTTATTGAATAACTGATATGTTCATCTTTTTGCAAGCATTGTTCACCCATCCTTCTACAAATGAGTTGACATTAACTGTCTTGTGACAACCTCACTTTATATTAATCATATAGGCTATATATATAATTCCAGCTGAAGTAAAGATAGTGTTATTTAAGTGAAGAAATGTGCAGCAGTCCTAACGGTGTTGGGGGGAAAAATAGGTGAACGGAAACTAAAATATATGAATAGAAAAGTAGAGCTGGAATTGCCAAAATTTGACACCGAATAAATTATTGCTTTCATTCAGTAAAGTTCTGTTATTAATCTTGTGGGTCTCTGACTATGGAACACCTTTAGACTATAACTGAGTGCAACAATAACAATCCTGACAGTACGACATACAGCTGCCTCTGAAAGATTTTCTGCGTCTCCTACGTTATTAAAAAGCTGCCGTTGGCATAAAAACAAAGAGCAGCACAAAGAAATTGTTCAGAACTGAGATGTTCCCTTGTTGTGTTAGAAAAGCGATGTGTGGCTGAGAATATTTAAATAAATCATCTGAAGACCCCAAAGCGTTTTACACTGGTCAGTCATTCACCCATTCATGCACACATTCACACCCTGACGGTGGTGAGCTATGTTAGTAGCCACAGCTGCCCTGGAGCAGACTGACAGAAGAGAGGCTGCACGCAGCACTACATGCTGGTGCTAAATCTCACTGCAGAAAATGTAAATAATTTAATGGCAATAAAATTGGAACTCTGAAAGATATGCACATCTCTAAGTAGCTTGATATAATCTCAGGTTTCAGACAGCCGTAATGTAGCCTCAGTGTGCACGATGTTGCTCACAGAGGTCAAGTGATCGCTCAGAGAGTTTGTGTGTTTGCTCAGATGCATCAAAAATTAGGGGGAACATTGCTTGAAGGTACTGCAATGATTTAGGCACAACAGATGGCTCAACTGGATCAGCATAATGCTGATAGTACTTTTCAGATCCAGTGTTGTATACTGACCAGCAAACATGGAAATGACTGTGTGTGTAGGGTCCTCTGCTTTAGGATGGGGGTTTCCTGTACGTGTCCATACCCTTGGCACTCCTCCCTGGCCAGCAATGAGCTGTCCAAGTCTGTCATTCTGATAGCAGCAGTGCAGTAGTCAATGGCGTGTCCAGGTGCTGGTTCAATCATCCTCAGTCGTCAAGTCAGCATCCGGTGTGTTGCCACATCAGTGCATGTTTTTGAACCTCTCATCCTCATAGCTGCCACCATAGATATCCATAATAAAGGCTAGATGTCTCGTCCGCGCTGCTGGCCAATGGGGGTCGACGTCCGCACGTGGCGGCCATCTTGCCACAGGCAGCTCGCTCATTCGTAACATTGTGTTTCAATGGCGCATGTACTTAAATAACCATAACATCTAACGATTCTCAAACTGTTTGGTTTGTTAAACAAAAGTCAGACATGTAGTTATGACACTGCACACTTATGAATAATTATAACCATGGAATTTCATATGAAAAGAACATTGAATAGAACATACAGGTGCAATAAATATACACATGCACAAGGTATTTATGTTATTATGCTATTAAAACTCAGTGTACAGAATGGCAACATGATATATATATATATATATATATATATATATATATATATATATATATATATATATATATATATATATATATATATATATATATATATATATATATATAAACACTTTTATTTGGGTGTGATTAATTATTTTACAATCCTAATTTGTTTATATTTACATACATACTTTTATAATATGAATATTACTGTTAGAATAAAATTTGAAATACTGACAAAAAAGGCTTATTGTGTGGCAACCTCTTGGTGTAGAAGCATAATACAGGTTTCAAATTAAAGGTAACACTTTGAAGTTTCATGTAGACTATTCGGATTATATATCAGGAGTAATTACACAAAAGTTCCTATTTTTAAACCATTATAAAAGTGACATTTATTTGCTATTAAAATTAGTACAATAGTCCCCTTCACAAGTATATATAGATGTAGCATGTTGAAATCCCCACCTACACTACTGTGATGGTATACACATGGAAGACAGATTTAAAAAATGACCCAAAAAACAAAGCTTGGCTAATGCCCTTTGAAAAGGACGGTTTTATTGAGCTTCTGTTGCAAGCTAAGGTTAGTTATTTTGGCAATGTGGTGCAGCCTTAACTTAAAAAACAAGGACACAACCAACGTTAACAGCGTATGGTGGTGGCTGTCTATGCCATACTGTGTTTCTCCGATGTGCTCTCTGAGCACAAACACATCCTCTGTCCCTATCCTCTCCCGTACAATGTACACGACCTCTAGCAATTTGATGGGCTGTGATCGTCTGGTACATGAGGTCTGACGAATGACCCACTCTGCTGCCCTGACTACCATCACTGTGCCTTCTGATGGAATCACCAGACCTCCATTGTTTTTTAACTTCAGCAGGTGGTAGCTCTGGTCCTTGATGGCAGATGCAGCATCTGTTACCAAGCTGGCACGGCAGACATCACAGGACAGCTTTTTCAGAGCCCGTCGCACAACAAATCCTGAAATAAGAGTTGGTATATTAAAATAATTTATAATAACCATGGGGAAATTAAGGGAACATTTATCTTTTTGGACCATTGTGAGATTGATTTCCCTCAAATTTACACCAAAGATTAATTGTCATACAATCGTTATTGGTGTCAGTAAAACCTATATAATTGACCAGTGGTCTCAGGCTTGATAACTTGCGCAAGTAGCCGTGATGCACAACTATGCTGAATGATTAAGTCATTTTTCGACAAGAAAATCTGCAATTTCGACATGTTCAAGCATCAAGAATTATAGCCACGTTCATAACGTTTGTAAGAAACCAAACTGTTTGTAAATCCGTCAAGAATTCAATGAGATAAGAGTATTTGTGTTCGTGCTGATCACTCACCTTACATACCACAGAGCACGCCAGAAAGCTTGCCTGAGGCAAGATGGCCGCCGGTGATGACGCTTGAAACTCCGCCGTAAGACATCTAGCTTTTATTATGGATATCTATGGCTGCCACAGTCTTAAAGAGCACTGCTGCAACATGTGAGCAGGATTCAGACACACCAGCATTGCAGGTACAATGGGCAGAATCCACATTGCATCAAAAATAACCCAGGGCTTTATTGGAACCTCCCTCAGCCGTTCAGAGTGCAATACCTGGGTATAAGTAGATTTGCAATTAGCAGAAGGAGGTCAACAGCCATATAACAGCCATTTGTTCACCAAAATAACTTAGTATTTTTGCTAAAATAGAACCAGGTAAAATAGGAATAATGTTTATGTTGCTTACAGTGTTAATAAATGGTTATTGATAGTGTAAAATATTTAATTTCACTATTTCTCTTTTATTAGTGCTTTCAACAGGGGTAAAATTGTTTTGAATTCAGATAAATGTTACAAACTTCGTAAACCCATGTATGATGGGGAGAGTTAGACATATTATGGATTGTTAAAATTCCCTGGTCTATAAATAAATAAATTGATAATCCCCTAAATACTTCCAATAGGGCTGGACAATAATTCAATAACAACATATAGTGATCGATAGACGACAATGATAGAAAAAAAGGGTCAATAAAAAGTTCAATAGAATAACAGTTTTCTTTCCTTATGCATTCTATCCATATAGGTTAATTTTACAGTCACTACATCCTTGCAACCAATCACAAACAAAAACCCAGGAACGCTCCGCCCCCTTCAAAGAGTTCAGCCAGCATGTGTTATTTTCTTTCTTTCTTTTTTAACTTGCAGTTTTGGTAAAAAGTTGGTTGAATAAAGGGTTGTGTTTAGTCAGGGTTTGTGTGTTCTGTATCTAAAAATAGGTCGCTAAGCAACAGCATAAAATGGCCAGGGCTGCACTTAAAACATGGATTAAAACAAGGTAGATATGTTGATTTGTGCGGCTTAAAAGTACTAAAAGTACTGAGCTTGACAATGTTTGAACACAACTGGGTAACTATTCAGTTAAACCCAGACTTATTCTTACTCCTGGGAGACTTAAATTTAAAATTGGTTTCATGCAACTAAAACGTTAATTTCAAAAAAGGAGGATGTTTCTCAAGAGATAATGGACCATTGTAAAAGGAAATATTTTTAGGAACTGTTTAATCTGATGTTAATTACGTTCTATTGAAAACTAGCATGTTGAAAATTATTTACATTTCACACTTAATTTATTAGAATTCCATCAATTAAACCCTCCTTTGAGTATCCTAATGATTTCTCTATGGCGATGAGTCTAACCTAATCTTTAGCTCTTTCTATAGACTGTCAGATTACAGTTACGACTACAAACCGTTAATACTATTTCCAGTCAGAAGAAACATTTTGGTTAAATTAAAAGATCACTTTAAACATAAACTTGCCAGGGGTAGGAATCATTTTGGTGGTGTTTCGGGGTGTATGTAAATTTTCCCACTGTGTTTGTATTTCACCATGCATATACTTTTGAATACCAACTTGTTTTCAGACTCTCCCCTGCTGCTCTTCCTGTTTGATGAAAGTCTATGGTGCAGTGTGTAGAAGATTCTCAAAATGGGAACGACTGACAAAAACATTAGAACACATCAGATAAAATATAAAATAATCCACTCTGATAGAAAAAACAATTAGTCCCTTTGTGTTTGAACTAAATTTGTGTCTTTAGCAGATCCCATGGGTTTCTTACATGCTGTCAGTTTGAGCCCTTTTATCAATCAAGATGGTATCCAAATCCCCACAGTCAATGTGATGTAAACACAACAAAAGAATAGTTGTGAGTATGTGTGAGTTTGAATGGTAGACAGAGTTATGATGTTTTAGCCAGCAATAAGTGGGGGCAGCACAGTATCACTCAACAAAGCAAACACTGTCAGGGGTGAAATAATCCAGACCTCCTTCTCTCTCTGTGGATATCTCTCTCTTTCTCAAACACACATACACACACTGTAGATGTGTCTGTAGGTGCAGGAGAGGCTGTAATTTTGACAAGCTTTAATTGACCAAACTTTTGTTTGACACGCTCTGCAAACACGGCCACATCAATCTAGCACCAATTACAAGTGGCCTCATGGCAACCAGCCCCTCCAGTCTCCGTGACAACCCAGATGATTGATCACCAACAGCAGCGATCTTCTAACCTGATCAGGCAAATTACCGTGGCGACTGCCGGGGCCATATGAGTCCCATGCTGCAAAATTAAATTCACTGAGCTCATCAGCTCGTCTTTGTGACAGTCTCACAGAGACAGCAGCACAAAACGCTTCTCACTCATTTCAGGTCAAACACGCTGGGAGCTCGCTGTCTTACACACACACACACACACACACACACACACACACACACACACACACACACACACACACACACACACACACAGCCACATTCTTCTACTCTCTTTCACACACACAGAGAAAGAGCCAATCTCTCCCAGGGCCCCTAGGGGGCCTAAGCACCAGGTGATAGGAACAATGGGGGGACATGAAGACGTATTAATGTACTGAAGACTTAATGAACCTGCATTTATAGTAGAGGCACAGGCCAGTGAGAAGGGAGAGGGGAGGTGTTTACTTTATTAGTTTACAACAGATTAATGGGGATAATCATTTAAGTGATAGAGATGGATTACCCTCTCAAAGCTGGCCACAGCTTCATACAGCCACCCACCTACAGTCTCTCTTTCTCACACACACACACACACACGCACGCACGCACGCACGCACACATACACACACACAACCTTTCAGCAGAATGGAAGTGAGGAAGTGTGAGCTGTGTGAGCTCTAGTTTCACATATTCCTGAAAACAAGTTCTTTACTTTGTTTGTTTGGGATGTCTGTTTTAGAAGGAATGAAATTTGAATGAGGTCATATCCTGGTATCTTATGGATCAAACAGGCTCCTGCAGAACTTGGTGGGATGGTGAAAAGGCAGTCAGCTGAGTTAGAGCAGGACTAAAACATTGGACTTTGAGGACTGGAGTTGGACATCTTTAGTCTAAGACTATGCACTAAAAGAAACAGTATAATTCTCTTAACTCTAACGTTACAAAGCATGCAACATGTCCTCTAAAGGTGGTTGTACAGTACAATGTTTATTTTTAATTAAAACATTGGTAAAACTGGCTAAACATTGTCAGTGGAGGAAGTACAATTAAGACATGTGTTATTCCGAATGTTTAGAGGGTGGAATACAGTTTACTCTTTTCCCAAAACCTAAAAAGGAGTCAAGAAAAGTGTTAAAGACAGATAAAGACATGCTGCCGACCTGAACAGCTGAACACAAAGAGCTTAATAGATAGTGGAAAATCAAATTTGAACTCCTAAGACACAATTTCACTGGAAATACTTGCCAATGTCATTGGGATCTATCACAGAGCAGACAATGTCCCCACAAACTCAGGAGCCAGGGAGAAGGAAAATTCACACAGCAGACAGGCCCTAGAGTAATGTGGTTATCCCAACTGGGTTTTCCTCAAAGCAGAGAGGAAACCTAGACAGGACGCTTCACGCTTTACGGGAGCTTCAGAAAAACTGAGACATTTATTTTCTAAACATGGATGTCCCAGTGACTTTCAATCTCCAAAATACATTAAAGCAAAGACTGGTTCACCCCAAAGATCCAGTCCCCCAGCAGAAACAGAGCAATGTTGTGGATGGTGTTAAGTGCCAGGAGGACAGTGACCAGTTATGCATCAGGGAAACAAAGCAGCCACTGGCCAAAAGGATTGCCTGGCACAGAAGAGCAATGTTATCAGGCCAAATTTCTACTGTTTACATTCATCTGCAGGCCACTCATTTAGGGTTGAAGATTTTTGCATCCTGGACAGAAAGGAACTTTGGTTTGAAAGGGGTGTAAAAGAACCAATTTTTTTGAAAGGAAACCACCCATCGCTGAGCAGGGATAGAGGCCCACGGTTTCAATTGTCACCCTCTTACAATGCTGTTATTATGAGTGTGACTCAGCCTGCTGAGAACAACAGGTAGACATCAGTGCACAAACGACTGGTTGGTAACCTGATTGACCTCCTTTGCATGTGAGTTTTGATTGTCCCAATCAACTCATTGAGCCACTATGCATAGGTACTGCTTCAAAGGCAAAGTTATTCAATAAGTCTTCAGACTGACGAATTCTCTTAGAAAAGAGACAAAATGTTTCAACTAAGAAGAACCCATCAAGAGGACCTACTCACTTTTTTAACCTGGATTATTGAGATACATCAGGATATTTTAAGTTAATAATATATTAACTTAAATATATCTAACTTAACTTAATATATTAATATTGAATATTTAAAGGAGCAACAAACAATATTTCACCGCTAGGTAGTGCTTGAGCACTGTCTGGAGACCAAAACAAGATGTGTGACTCTCTTTGGCTCCGCTCTGGCTGCCACCCAGCTCCTCCTTTCCCTTCTCATGGGAAGCTGTCTATGAACATATTTGTAAAGGACAAAAACACAACAAAACAGCATCTCCTTTCGGAGGAACATTTCAAGTAAAGAAGTAACTCATAACTTTATAATGCTGTTAGCAAGAGAAAGGTTTTATCTGCTGGGATGCTCTCCGCCATGTTGCTTCAATGCTGCGTTGCTCTGATGGTGGTATTTTAGGGCAGGTAGTGGCAGCTGTTCACATGAATGTACATGCATGCACTCGTGCATGTACATGCACGGTCCGGCTATGTAAACAAGAGACAACATAGAACATAGAACAACACAGAGAGCTCTAGTGTGACGTCATGCCATACATAGTCCATCTGATATATTAGCTTTAGTTGTTCACATCATTATTTTTTGTTCTTTCTGTCTAAAATATTGAAATTTTGCTTATTGCTCCTTTAAACTTGGGCTTTAGGGTGGATTTGTCCATGGATACCTTGAAATAAATTCACTGACATGATTTATAACTGTTTTAAACAGGTACGGCAAATGCGTCTGTCAATGTCTAGTCCATCCATATGAGTAGGGCCACGTCCATTTTATCACGCTTTGAAAGTTAGTCAGAAAAGGTCACTTTTTTCTAAATCCCCCTAACAAGGACGCTTTACTGTTTCTAAACAAAGTGTTATTTTTCTCACAAATACTTTGGGGTTTACAGCACTTTAAACACACAAGATGGCATTTAACTGTCTTTTAAACATTGTTGACATGCTTGCACATCTTTGTCTGATGTGTCCAGGTAAAGTAATGTCCATGTGTAACAGAGCTTACAAAACTGCCAGTCACTGCTTTTTTGCACACATGGATTTTCCCAGAGCTACAGAGCTGTGTCTCGTTAAATATGTAATTTCGTTTTCATACAGCTCAGGAAAATTGCAGTAACTCTACAGGATACCTTGCAGTGAATTACAGTACAGGATAAAAATGCAGTAATAAATTGCAGTCAGTTACAGGATAAGTTGTAATTGACTTCCGGATAAAGTGCAGCAGTGAACAGTAGGCAGTTGAAATGTAAACAATTGTAAACAAATGTAAACAAATATCCAGTAAGTTTCCAATAAAGTGCAGCAGTGATTTAACAGTAGACAGTTGCAGTGTAAACAATTATGCAGTAAGTTTCCGGATAAAGTGCAGCAGTGATATTGGAGACTAAGAGTTGAGCAGCATTTATAATGCTGGATAAGGATACAGCATAAATACACTGAATTGAAGCTGAGCTGCAGTTCAGCAATCACTCATTCAGTAACGAATATGTAAGTTGTGGGAAGGGTGTTTACAGGGGCAGACTGTAAAACAAGGGGGAACAAACGGTTCAGCTGCCCCATGTCCAGGAAAGAGGGGGTGATACGGCAGAACTGGGGCTCTGATCAGTAGGCAGGAATGTTTTTTTCAAAATGTTATTATTTATGTGAAAAAAACTTTGAGTTAATATTTATATTTGAGTCTGAGTTATATTCATATCTATATGAAGTATGTTGGTTTTTTTTTAATCGGGGACCAGAATTCCTCCCACCCCAACACAGAAATGGCTTAGCCATTTTTGACTGCAACTTGTTTTGAAATTCACTTAGCTGCTCAAGTAAAATATCAGAATGTCCAGTTTTCAGAAGTCTGGTGCTCAGGAAACAAAAGATAATAAAATAGCATGAAAGCAGAAATAAAATAAAAGAAATAAAAGAGAGAGAGAGAATTAAGTAGCAAAAGAAAGGGAGAAATGAAAACGCAGGAAGTGACAGAGATTATCATGTAACAGAGAAAATAAAGTGTACATGTAAACATTTTTAGTTTTAGTACACTCTTGTCTAATTACTTATGGCTGTATTTATTGAATCATGTAGTAATTTTCCCAGGCAACGTCATATATATATATATATATAGTTTCAAACTATTGTGAAACAGGAAAGGTTCAGTAAATCACTGTAAAAGCATTACAATGTACTGAAATGACAACAAATAAATAAATTGTCAGAGAGCTTAACCCCAACAGTAGACCCAAAGTTACTCCTTGCCCACCACAGTTAACAGTCAGTGCAGATAGAAGAGTTGGCTGACTGGTCAGAGAGCAGAATGGATCTGAGCGATCCTGCATTATGGCCGACTAAAATCACCGTTTGTTTGAATGAACTTCATACGTTTAATGACAAAAGAGATGGAAAGTAAACTGCCTGCAGAGGCAGAGGACAGGAATTCTCAAAGTATTTGACTTATTATACCTCCCAAAATGCATGGGAAAAATGATAGGGACTGAATGATTAACAGCAGCTCAGAAAATACCATATTTTCCCTAATTGTCATGATTTGTAGACTGAACCCGAACACAACCAAACACACAGAGCTCTGTTTTGAGAGTTTATTAAAGACGATGAGTTGTGGAGGATGAGAACCAGGGTATTTACCAGGCTGGAGCAGGTGAATACTGAGTGCAGGAGCTGGAGGGCTGGAGAGCGCTGGAGAGCTGCGGGTGCTGCGTTAAGAACCAGCAGCACAGCAGAGAGGTTACTTGGAGCGCTGGGGTAGCAGGAGAACCCACAGCACGGCCGAGAGAATACTAGGAACGCTGGAGAAGCAGCCAAACCAGCAGCACAGCAGAGAGAATTCTTGGAATGCAGCACAGAGAGAGAGTTCTTGGAATGCTGGAGGTAGCAGGAGAACCAACAGCATGGCAGAGAGAATACTTGCAGGCAGGCAGGCAGGCAGGCAGGCAGGCAGGCAGGCAGGCAGGCAGGCGTAGACGAAGGGAACTCAGGCAGGACAAGGAAAGGATGAGGTGAGCAGTAATGAGCAGACGATGCGACAGGGAAGAGCTGACTGAGGGAGGTTTAAGTAGGAGTGATGACAGGTGGAATGAGTCCGGGCTTGATTAGTGACGGCAGGTGAAACTGATCAGTGGAGCATGGAGAACTGGGGTGTATGGGAGGTGGACAGTCCATGGTGCAGCAGGCAAAGCTGCACCATGACACTAACATGCTGGCTGTTCTCTTACAAAGTTGAGAAAAGGTAAACTAGTGCACTAAATTACATAGAACATTTCAACATAAAATATATAAAGCTTTAGGTGAGATTTTCCAGAGCATGAAAGAAACACAGACTTTGTATTTGTGTGTGTGATGGTAAAGGCCCCCCAAAAAAACGATGTGTCCCAGGCCCTGGTAAAGCTATCAGCTGACCTGCATCTGACACATATCTGCATATCTTCCTTATGTTTCAACGATGTATGAAAATGTACAGATTTAAGTGAATAATGCTCCAACGTTGTCTTGGTCTGCAGCTGAAGCTGTCACCAATCATCTCAACTGAGATACTATATAAACCACACTTATGGGACCACAGTCAACACAGGTACAACTGCTAGTAGGAGCATTACTTGTTTGCCTGTTTAGCAATGCAGATGTTCAGTTTGCACTGATGAAGATAGAAGTCACCATGGGATACTGAAGGTCAGAGTGCTCCAACTGAAGTTATTTGACCTACTTCATTAATTTACCTCAAAGCTCAAAGGTAACAGGTTTTATGAAGACCTCAGTCGGCACCTATTGGTAAATAGTACTGAGTAACTATGTGACCTTTCATGTACAGCCAGAAGTAACTAATCTTAATTCCTAATTCATTTCAAACATATTCTAAGACTCAGCCTTCTGTCATTGCTTACAGCAAACACTGCTCCACTCCTCAACCCTGACTTCATTATAGTCATGCAAGATGAAATGGTATCTGTAAGCAATAACATGAAGGGTTCTGAAATGTAAATAAATATTAAGCTAATGAAAATGTGAATCTTGGTGCCGGCCTGTTGCTCAAGACCTGAGTGACTGAGTTTAATGTTGCTGCAGACTTGATGGGGCGAGTGACTGCTCCCTGAAGAAATTAAGACAACATACTGTCACCCGTGTCTGGCCTTTGTTAGATGAGATATTGCTTCTATTGGCTGGTAATAAAAATGTCATGCACCTTACACCTGCACAGACACACTAACTTGTTCTCATTCCAAGAATGTTGACTGCTGCTATTTATTCAAAAGCAGATTCAGATGCACACACAACAAACACTAAAGCAACCTTGCTAATATGTGCAAAAATGTAGACAGATCTAACTACACATAGAATTCTTTTCATAGACCCACACGCTGAATCTTGCCACTGCATAGACTGAAAAAAGCTTATTTTGAATTCAGTCCACTGACTGATAAACATTTGCCGTCCACAGAGAAGCTTTAATTACGTCAGCTTGGATTTTGCTGCCTCTCTGCTGCCTGCTGCTGCACAATAGATCTGTGTCAGTGCATTTGACAGATTAAGACAGAGTACAGGTACTATTGCATATTCACAACACACACCCATGCACACACACATGCACGCATGCGCACGCGCGCGCACGCTCGCACGCACACACACACACACACACACACACACACACACACATGCACGCATGCGCACGCTCGCACGCACGCACACACACATACACACACACACACACACACACACACACACACACACACACACACACACACACACATTATAAATACAATATGAACATTGTGTTTTTCTGTTTTCAGCAGCCCCCCTTTTTCTCCAACACAGACATTCCATGCCTCCGCCTCCTTGATGCTGTGCTTTCCCTTTCTCCTATGTCTCCCATACTTCCATAGTCACAGCAAACACAGTGTGAGTAAATGGTCTTTCTGACAGTGACTGGAAGGTTTGGATTAGAGCAAAGTAAGTTTTACCACAGGCAAAGTTTAGTTTGAGACGAAGCATCAACACAGAAGTGCCTCACATAAACACCACTTGAAGGAGAACTTTAGGCTGGCTCCGGACAGCATGGATGGCAGAAAGAGAGTCTTTGAGGATAATCAGAAGGAGAGACTAAGCATTCTAAGTTTGATAAAAACTCATTAATTAACCAGTTTGTCCACAGTCTGCATATTTAGCATTTGCAGCCTAAATGTGACACACAAGTTTTTAACAAGATACTGTTCATAATGAAATAATAATATAATATTAATAGTCCAAACCCTTGAAAAGAAACTTTCAACTTGGCTATTCACATCATTGGTCTTACTTCAAGCTTTGGTTCTCCATCACAGGTATTAAAGCTCGAGGGTTCAGAAAAAGTACCTCAACAGTTCCTTGGGACTACACTGTTGTCACTGGAATCTTCTTTGAAGATGGCAGTCCTGTTGAATGCTGCTTTTGTTTTGAGTTGCAGGCGCTAATTGGGCTTGGTACGATCCTCAACCTATTGGGATCACCTGGACCCAGTGTTAATAATAATAATAATAATAATAATAATAATAATAATAATAATAATAATAATAATAATAATAATAATAATAATAATAATAATAATAATAATAATAATAATACATTTTATTTAACAGCGCCTTTCTTGACACTCAAGGTCACTTTACAGACAATAGTGGTCCCAGTATGTTAGCTCCTGTGGTTCACTGTTTCACTGCTCATAACTGCTTTGGTTGTTTTTCTTTGTTTCCATGCAGCATTTCATTCAATGTTAGTTCACTCATGCCTTCAGTCGAACACTATTGGTTCATTGTCTAACATACATCCAATGTATTTGGGTTTACCTGCAGTTAAAATAAAATGTAACTTAATTTTGACCTTGGTGTCCATATTTCATCTATTTTATTTATGTAGCTCCAATTCACAACACATGTCATCCCAAGGCACTTTACAAAGTCAAATTCAATCTAATCATACAGTTTGGTCAAAAAGTTTCCTCTCTAAGGAAACCCAATAGATTGTATCGAGTCTTGACAAGCAGCATTCACTCCTCCTAAAGAAGCGTAGAGCCACAGGGACAGTTGTCTGCATTGTCGATGGCTTTGCAGCAATCCCTCATACTGAGCAAGCATGAAGCGACAGTGGAGAAGAAAACTCCCCTTTAACCAGGAGGAAAACCTCCAGCAGAACCAGGCTCAGTGTGAACGGTCATCTGCCTCAACCAACTGGGGGTTAGAGAAGACAGAGCAGAGACACAACAAGAGAGACTCAAAAAAAGCACAGAAGCACACATTGATCCTTTTTATGTTATACGGTAATGACAGATGATCTGCCTCCCCTGGATGATGTCACAGCTAACAGAACACCAGATGTACCCACTATGAAGAGAAAAAGACATAAAGTTAAAAATTTAAATAACAACAAATAATGCAAAATTAAAGAACAGTAGGAGAACTCAGCAAAGTGAGGAACATAGGCCCTGATGTCCTCCAGTAGCCTAAGCCTATAGCAGCATAACTATAGAGATAGCTCCAGGCGCACTGGAAGCTGTTTCAAGCGAGGGGGGCTGATGGCTCGGTTGGAAAACACGTGACGTCATTATGTTGAGGGCTGTGGCTGACGGCTGACGTTAGGGTCACCCGCGCGTGAACAGGGGCGTAATGCAGCCGCTGTCTGGTGAACATTATTGCACACTGATTGCACGAAGAAAACTAAAATGATGCGGCGTGCTGCTGCTGCAGCGCATCAACTCCGCTTCTCCGGCCCCGACTAGCGATCGCCACCTCCCCTCCGCCGCTATTTAAGTAGTAGAACAATGACTAGTGCAGAATTAAGTTGTATTTACCGGAGATGAAGTGTAGACTGCAAATTCTGTCGTGGTATGATGGCTCCCACAGTGCGCTCTTTTCATTGAAAATATCCATTTCTTTCTTTCTCTTACGGCCATTTCTGTCCTTCGGTAAACGACAGAAACGTACGTCCGACGATTTGGAATGCCTCTGTGTGCCACCGGGAGCACAACAAGTCGTAGGCATTGTTTAGATTCCAAAAATAAACCAACTAAACAGGGCAGTCAAACTTTTTTACAGTAGCAGGCCACACACTATCAGGTAGGAGGGTGCACTCATGCCGGTGCCCGAGCCCCTGAGGGGAGAATTTTGAAAAATAGTCTCCCTGATGTATTTTGGAAGCTTTCAAGACAGGTGATTATTTAAAGAATAGAGTCAGAGTGCATGTTTTAAATTGAATAAAAGGCAAAAAAAGAAGTGAATGATCAATTCTTCAAAAACAACCTTTGTTTTTTTATTATTATTCTTAAAACATTATTTTTTCACATGATGTTATCATCATGTTTTAACATGGTAAGGTAATCTCCATTTGCATAAAATTAGTTGAATTTGAATTACTAGCACCACATACAACAGATCAGATTAGGTGAGGTCTATTCATCTTAATATTATTATTCACAGTTCTGTTCTAAAAACGATCGTAACATTTCTTCACGAACCAAGTCGAATTTTTATGATAAAAATACAGGGTTGGAATTTGAAATTGAATTTACATGTTGAATTTATTTCAGTCATATTGCTCTTTCGAAATCTCTTATCTCAGTTTAATTTCACTTGCACTCATCACACACACAATATCATATCATCTACGAGGATTCTAGAGACGAACACAAAATGCATCCCCTGAAAAACTTCGATAATTTGCTGCTGTAATATTATATTATATTATATGTAATATTATAGATTTTTCAGAATAAAAAGCTAACAGATGTGCATAATCAAAAAATATCAGAAATACAATTATAGAGCATCCAGTATTGTAAGAAAGCCCACACTGTTTCTGGATAAATACATTACTGTATGAGTTAAGTTCTATTCCGTTTTATGCCTCTTTCCTTGTAAGTTTGAAATGTCCCATGCTCCTGAATGCACCATAGCTTTCTGATGCTCGTGAATGCATCACACTGGTCTATGAACGCGGTTGATCTTCCGCTTAAGACAAAGCTTTGCAGTTTCAAAACTCACGTCGGCTCTCACGGTTTTATTGCACTTTTCGGCATAACACCGGTCTGTGTTTTGATCGGAAAAGTAGCATCTCGGTTGGAACAAGGAACCCAATCACTCGTTAATGTTGCTCTCAGCGGAGACCGATGCTAAGGTGATTCTTGGGATGTATAATCGGGGAAAAGTAGGCGGCGGCAGGAGCTGCTATAGACGGCGATTTGCCGCCGTTGACCGGCTACTTTTGACTGCCCTGACTAAAGGTACGCTCTAAATCACCCGTTTTGTCATGTAGTAGACGAGAACAGTACTGTTTTTTTGCCTACCCGCGGGACCCGGATGTAGCGCTGACGTCACGTCACGCGTGAACTGGTCTATTATGTTACTCCACAGCCCCCGTAAAGCCCTTTGATATTGTATCTGTTTGTAATTAGGTGCCTGCCAAGCATTTGCAATGAGGAGGCAGTGCTGTGCGAAGCACAGCACTGCCTCCCATGCAAATGCATGGAGGCACCTACTACTATTCACCTCTAAACGCGTCTCTTTATTAATATTCTTTACTTCTTCTTCCGTCACGATTAATGCGGCCCGAACCGTAGCGTGCACCCCCACAATATATACATCAAAACGTGCGGCTCGATCACGAGATGTGTGCTATTACTTTTATTGGGGTTTCGAGTTACCATGGCAACGCAATTAGCGAAAAACCACCCCCCAAAAACCCCATAGGAATGAATGGAGTCGGGTAGAAAGAAAGCCTCAAAAAAGCCTCCAAATGGCCATTTTCAAAGCTGTACTGTGTCGCCATGCTTTCACCTACGAACACCGTTTAACTTCCAGTTTGTAGACATATCTGTGAACTACTCAGAAGTGAAAACGGGATGTGGATATCTTTTATCGTCTCTTCACAGTTACTCCTCAAAGCTCATGTCCGAAAATCAGCAAAATCATCGTTTATAATGAAAGTCAATGACGGAATTCTCCAACCGCTAGAGTGGGCCACTCTAGCGTTTTCAAAGATTTCAAAACTCCGAACAACTTCAGCCTGCTCGCTCAATTTTCACTCTACGTAGACAAATTATACATCAAAACGTAGGTATTTTTGTCTGGATTCAGGAAATGTAACCCTCATTGCTGTAGCATTTATAGATTTTTCGCAAATCACCTCAGAGCGACACAAACCCGAAATCCTCCCCATTCATTTCCTATGGAGCGGTTTTGAAAAATGACGTCTGAAAATCCAAAACATCACATGTTTTCGCATCGTCGCTACTCCTAAACCGTTTCATGTACAAGCATGAGACTTTCACACATGAATGTCCCGACCCTTCTGGCACTCATAAAAAAGGAATTGTTTGGATAACTGTTACGGTTTTACCGCAGGAACAATTTGTTCGGGAGTAGCGAATGTGCAAATTCCTGAAAACGCTTTTCAGCTGCATTTTCCCACATCATCCACTTTTTTACATCGTCGCTGTGCCTACACCGATTTTTGTACAAACATGAAAATGGGCACCATAGTCCTCAAAAGCCTGCTGATACTCATAGTGAAAGAATTATTTTGATATCTCTTATACTTTTTCAGCTACAGCGATTTGTTCGGGACCGTTTTTAGAGGATTTCTAAAAATCCATAAAAATCACCTTTATATCATAATTTTTCACGCCTTTATTAAACTTTTTCCAGCAAAAACCGATAGCCTGTCTTCTTCCCCTATCCGTTACGAAATAAACGCAGAAAAAATTACGTCTCTACCATTTACGGATCAGGAGATATGGAGCGTTGTTCGGGGCAAAGTTCTCCATTATAATCCAATGGGACTTATTGTGAGCAAAGTCTCTGCACTTCGGTAGACTGGCCTGCAGCAGAGGTGTGAGTGAGTTTCCATGACGACGGAACTCTGAGGGCCAGAGGGGGAAGCTCCATTGGGATACAATGGCAACTTTCGACGCCCGCTGCAGCGGCTGTGATTAATGTAGGAATCTGAAATTCGCACAGTCACTTCCTCTTAACATTTTTAAATTTTCAAGCCTGCAGCAGAGGTGTGAGTGAGTTTCCATGACGACGGAACTCTGAGGGCCAGAGGGAGAAGCTCCATTGGGATACAATGGCAACTTTCGACGCCCGCTGCAGCGGCTGTGATTAATGTAGGAATCTGAAATTCGCACAGTCACTTCCTCTTAACATTTTAAAATTTTCATGTGACTTTCAGCCATGTGTCACTTTTCTGTCCCATTTTGGATTTCACATGCTTTCTTATTGGGCCTTTGCTTCCAACAGGACCTGGCATGAGGCCCAGAGACGACCCAATTGGCCAATACAGCACCACCCACCTGTGGGAAATGGCGCTACTGACCATTTTGGTCAAATGTTGAGTTCTGGGCCCAGATGTGGTGAGGCTGAGTTGCTAAAGGAGGCCAATCTGACTCACGACCTTTGGTGACCTTTGGTCACATTAAGTATTGGCACCCTGTTTGAGGCACTTCCCAGTACAGGATTTGGAACAAACTGACAGAGTACACTCACCTGGTGATACTGAGCACAACCCTGTTAGCGGCTAACTGTTAGCATGTTGCTAACCGGAAGTAGCTCTAGGAAGGTCTCACCAACTTCCGCTTCACAGAGTCTGTTCTTACTCTAGAGAGAAAGCTCCACAAGAAATTTGGGCTACGTCGCATAAAGCATCTCCAAGCTATGAGGTGTCAAACATCCAATGCTTTTCAATGGGGGATCAAACCCCTTATGGTCCCAATACTGCATGCCCATATATGGCGCTACAGTATAGCTCAGATGGAAAGTGCAGGCTTTGCATGCAAGAGGTCATAGGATCGAATCCCGATGTGGGACACTTAGAGTTTCATATTATAATCCCCACAGTATGTATAACAAAACATGTGTGCTGATCCTATGAAGTATTTTTTTGTACCACCCGCCATTTTGAGTTACCATGGCAACGTTATAAAAAACGTATTTTCTCCCTATTTGAAGCACACCCCAGTACAGGATTTGGACCAAACTGACAGAGTACCATCACCTGGTCATCCTGAACACAACCTTGTTAGCGGCTAACGGTTAGCATGTTGCTAACAGGAAGTAGCTCTAGGAAGGTCTCACCAACTTCTGCTTCACAGAGTCTGTTCTTACTGTAGAGAGAAAGCTCCACAACAGATTTTGGCCATGTCGGATAAAGCATCTCCATGTTAGGAGGTGTCAAATATTCAATGCTTTTCAATGGGCCAAGACCACCCGCCATTTTGAGTTACCATGGCGACGTAATAAACTACGTATTTTCTCCCTCTTTGAGGCACTTCCCAGCACAGGTTATGGACCAAACTAACAGAGTACCATCACCTGGTCATCCTGAACACAACCTTGTTAGCGGCTAACGGTTAGCATGTTGCTAACAGGAAGTAGCTCTAGGAAGGTCTCACCAACTTCTGCTTCACAGAGTCTGTTCTTACTGTAGAGTGAAAGCTCCACAACAAATTTTGGCCATGTTGGATAAAGCATCTCCATGTTAGGAGGTGTCAAATATTCAATGCTTTTCAATGGGCCAACACCACCCGCCATTTTGAGTTACCATGGCGACGTAATAAACAACGTATTTTCTCCCTCTTTGAGGCACTTCCCAGCACAGGTTATGGACCAAACTAACAGAGTACCATCACCTGGTCATCCTGAACACAACCTTGTTAGCGGCTAACGGTTAGCATGTTGCTAACCGGAAGTAGCTCTAGCAAGCTCGCACAAACTTTTGCTTCACAGAGTCTGTACTTCCTTTAGAGAGGAAGCTCTACAACAAATTTGGGCCATGTCAGATAAAGCATGTCTATTTTATGAGGTGTCAAACATCCATTTTTGACCCCTATTTGCCTCTGTTACATGCTGCAGAAATGCTCCAAAGACACTGAAATCACACATTCACCTCAGTACCTCACATGATAAAGGTAATGATAATTAAGACAGAGGGCTACAGCTGTGAGGGAGTCTCCATGACAACGCTGCTAGCCAGAGGCTCCTAGGAGGTCCATTGACTTAACATGGCACCTTTGGACGGCCGTTGCGGGGGCTGTGAAGACCGTAGGAAGCTGAAATTCGCAGTGTTACTTCCCGTTAGTATTTTCAACGGTACGGTACGCACCACGAGGCAGGCACCTTGCTAAATTTCTTCAGAAATTTTCTAGTTAGGTGCCTGCCAAGCATTTGCAATGAGGAGGCAGTGCTGTGCGAAGCACAGCACTGCCTCCCATGCAAATGCATGGAGGCACCTACTACTATTCACCTCTAAACGGACTCTTTATTATTAGGTGCCTGCCAAGCATTTGCAATGAGGAGGCATGCAAATGCATGGAGGCACCTACTACTATTCACCTCTAAACGGTTTATTTATTATTATTAATATTCTTAATTGTTTGACGATTAATGCGGCCCGAACCGTAGCGTGCACCCCCACAATATATACATCAAAACGTCCGGCTCGGTCGGGAATAGTGTGCTATTACTTTTATCGGGGTTTCGAGTTACCATGGCAACGCAATTAGCGAAAAACCACCCCCGAAAAAACCCATAGTAATCAATGGAGTCGGGGAGAAAAAAAGCCCCAAAAAAGCCTCCAAATTGCCATTTTCAAAGCTGTACTGTATCGTCATGCTTTCACCTACGAACACCGTTTAACTTCCAGTTTGTAGACATATCTGTGAACTACTCAGAAGTGAAAACGGGATGTGGATATCTTTTATCGTCTCTTCACAGTTACTCCTCAAAGCTTCATGTCCGAAAATCAGCAAAATCATCGTTTATAATGAAAGTCAATGACGGAATTCTCCAACCGCTAGAGTGGGCCACTCTAGCGTTTTCAAAGATTTCAAAACTCCGAACAACTTCCGCCTACTCGCTCAATTTTCACTCTATGTAGACAAATTATACATCAAAACGTAGGTATTTTTGTCTGGATTCAGGAAATGTAACCCTCATTGGTGTAGCATTTATAGATTTTTCGCAAATCACCTCAGACCGACACAAACCCGAAATCCTCCCCATTCATTTCCTATGGAGAGGTTTTGAAAAATGACGTCTGAAAATCCAAAACATCACATGTTTTCGCATCGTCGCTACTCCTAAACCGTTTCATGTACAAGCATGAGACTTTCACACATGAATGTCCCGACCCTTCTGGCACTCATAAAAAAGGAATTGTTTGGATAACTGTTACGGTTTTACCGCAGGAACAATTTGTTCGGGAGTAGCGAATGTGCAAATTCCTGAAAACGCTTTTCAGCTGCATTTTCCCACATCATCCACTTTTTTACATCGTCGCTGTGCCTACACCGATTTTTGTACAAACATGAAAATGAGCACCATGGTCCTCAAAAGCCTGCTGATACTCATAGTGAAAGAATTATTTTGATATCTCTTATACTTTTTCAGCTACAGCGATTTGTTCGGGACCTTTTTTAGAGGATTTCAAAAAATCCATAAAAATCACCTTTATATCATAATTTTTCACGCCTTTATTAAACTTTTTCCAGCAAAAACCGATAGCCTGTCTTCTTCCCCTATCCGTTACGAAATAAACGCAGAAAAAATTACGTCTCTACCATTTACGGATCAGGAGATATGGAGCGTTGTTCGGGGCAAAGTTCTCCATTATAATCCAATGGGACTTATTGTGAGCAAAGTCTCTGCACTTCGGTAGACTGGCCCGCTGCAGGTGTGAGTGAGTTTCCATGACGACAGAACTCTGAGGGCCAGGGGGAGAAGCTCCATTGGGATACAATGGCAACTTTCGACGCCCGCTGCAGCGGCTGTGATTAATGTAGGAATCTGAAATTCGCACAGTCACTTCCTCTTAACATTTTTAAATTTTCAAGCCTGCAGCAGAGGTGTGAGTGAGTTTCCATGACGACGGAACTCTGAGGGCCAGAGGGAGAAGCTCCATTGGGATACAATGGCAACTTTCGACGCCCGCTGCAGCGGCTGTGATTAATGTAGGAATCTGAAATTCGCACAGTCACTTCCTCTTAACATTTTTAAATTTTCAAGTGACTTTCAGCCATGTGTCACTTTTCTGTCCCATTTTGGATTTCACATGCTTTCCTATTGGGCCTTTGCTTCTAACAGGATCTGGCATGATGCCCAGACACGACATAATTGGCCAATACAGCACCACCCACATGTGGGAAATGGCGCTACTGACCATTTTGGTCAAATGTTGAGTTCTGGGCCCAGATGTGGTGAGGCTGAGTTGCTAAAGGAGGCCAATCTGACTCATGACCTTTGGTGACTTTTGGTGACATTAAGTATTGGCACCCTATTTGAGGCACTTTCCAGTACAGGATTTGGACCAAACTGACAGAGTACACTCACCTGGTGATACTGAACACAACCCTGTTAGCGGCTAACTGTTAGCATGTTGCTAACCGGAAGTAGCTCTAGGAAGGTCTCACCAACTTCTGCTTCACACAGTCTGTTCTTACTGTAGAGAGAAAGCTCCACAACAAATTTTGGCCATGTCGGATAAAGCATCTCCATGTTAGGAGGTGTCAAATATTCAATGCTTTTCAATGGGCCAAGACCACCCGCCATTTTGAGTTACCATGGCGACGTAATAAACAACGTATTTTCTCCCTTTTTGAGGGACTTCCCAGCACAGGTTATGGACCAAACTAACAGAGTACCATCACCTGGTCATCCTGAACACAACCTTGTTAGCTGCTAACTGTTAGCATGTTGCTAACCGGAAGTAGCTCTAGGAAGGTCTCACCAACTTCTGCTTCACAGAGTCTGTTCTTACTCTAGAGAGAAAGCTCCACAAGAAATTTGGGCTACGTCGCATAAAGCATCTCCAAGCTATGAGGTGTCAAACATCCAATGCTTTTCAATGGGGTATCAAACCCCTTATAGTCCCAATACTGCGTGCCCATATATGGCGCTACAGTATAGCTCGGATGGAAAGTGCAGGCTTTGCATGCAAGAGGTCATGGGATCGAATCCCGGTGTGGGACACTTAGAGTTTTATATTATAATCCCCACAGTATGTATAACAAAACATGTGTGCTGATCCTATGAAGTATTTTTTTGTACCACCCGCCATTTTGAGTTACCATGGCAACGTTATAAAAAACGTATTTTCTCCCTATTTGAAGCACATCCCAGTACAGGATTTGGACCAAACTGACAGAGTACAATCCCCCGGTGATACTGAACACAACCATGTTAGCGGCTAACGGTTAGCATGTTGCTAACAGGAAGTAGCTCTAGGAAGGTCTCACCAACTTCTGCTTCACAGAGTCTGTTCTTACTGTAGAGTGAAAGCTCCACAACAAATTTTGGCCATGTCGGATAAAGCATCTCCATGTTAGGAGGTGTCAAATATTCAATGCTTTTCAATGGGCCAAGACCACCCGCCATTTTGAGTTACCATGGCGACGTAATAAACAACGTATTTTCTCCCTCTTTGAGGCACTTCCCAGCACAGGTTATGGACCAAACTAACAGAGTACCATCACCTGGTCATCCTGAACACAACCTTGTTAGCGGCTAACGGTTAGCATGTTGCTAACCGGAAGTAGCTCTAGGAAGCTCGCACAAACTTTTGCTTCACAGAGTCTGTACTTCCTTTAGAGAGGAAGCTCTACAACAAATTTGGGCCATGTCAGATAAAGCATGTCTATTTTATGAGGTGTCAAACATCCATTTTTGACCCCTCTTTGCCTCTGCTACATGCTGCAGAAATGCTCCAAAGACACTGAAATCACACATTCACCTCAGTACCTTACATGATAAAGGTAATGATAATTAAGACAGAGGGCTACAGCTGTGAGGGAGTCTCCATGACAACGCTGCTAGCCAGAGGCTCCTAGGAGGTCCATTGACTTAACATGGCACCTTTGGACGGCCGTTGCGGGGGCTGTGAAGACCGTAGGAAGCTGAAATTCGCAGTGTTACTTCCCGTTAGTATTTTCAACTGTACGGTACGCACCACGAGGCAGGCGCCTTGTTAAATTTCTTCAGAAATTTTCTAGTGTTAAATATACTATGCACTTACTTCCACCTTCGCAAATTAATGCGGCCCGAACTGAAGCGTCCACCCCCACAATCTATACATCAAAACGTGCAGCTGGGTCTCACGAGGTGTGCTATTACTTCTGTTGTCACTGGCAGTAACCATGGAAACGTAGTACCCCAGAAACTGAAGCCAAAAACTCCCATAGGAATTAATGGGAAAATGACCTTTGGTGAATTTTACAATTTTCTCTCTTTTTAGGCACTTCTCAGTACAGGATTAGGACCAAACTAACAGAGTACCATCAGCCAGTGATAATGAACACAACCGTGTTAGCAGCTAATGGTTAGCATGTTGCTAACCGGGAGTAGCTCTAGGAAGGTCCTACCAACATCTGCTTAGCCGGGGTTGTTCTGCCTTTACAAACAAAGAGAGGGAAAATGCTGTGAGGGAGTCTCCATGGCAACCCTGCTAGCCAAAGGCTCCTAGGAGGTCCATAGACTTAACATGGCACCTTTCGACGGCCGCTGCGGGGGCTGTGAAGACCGTAGGAAGCTGAAATTCGCAGTGTTACTTCCTGTTAGTATTTTTGACGGTACGGTACGCACCACGAGGCAGGCGCCTTGCTAAATTTCTTCAGAAATTTTCTAGTGTTAAATATACTATGCACTTACTTCCACCTTCGCAAATTAATGCGGCCCGAACTGAAGCGTCCACCCCCACAATCTATACATCAAAACGTGCAGCTGGGTCTCACGAGGTGTGCTATTACTTCTGTTGTCACTGGCAGTAACCATGGAAACGTAGTACCCCAGAAACTGAAGCCAAAAACTCCCATAGGAATTAATGGGAAAATGACCTTTGGTGAATTTTACAATTTTCTCTCTTTTTAGGCACTTCTCAGTACAGGATTAGGACCAAACTAACAGAGTACCATCAGCCAGTGATAATGAACACAACCGTGTTAGCAGCTAATGGTTAGCATGTTGCTAACCGGGAGTAGCTCTAGGAAGGTCCTACCAACATCTGCTTAGCCGGGGTTGTTCTGCCTTTACAAACAAAGAGAGGGAAAATGCTGTGAGGGAGTCTCCATGGCAACCCTGCTAGCCAAAGGCTCCTAGGAGGTCCATAGACTTAACATGGCACCTTTCGACGGCCGCTGCGGGGGCTGTGAAGACCGTAGGAAGCTGAAATTCGCAGTGTTACTTCCTGTTAGTATTTTTGACGGTACGGTACGCACCACGAGGCAGGCGCCTTGCTAAATTTCTTCAGAAATTTTCTAGTTATTATTGTTCTATATTGTTCCTGTATGTTCTTTTTTGCAAAAAAAAAAAAAAAACTCCACAGCCCCCCACCATGGGGGGCTGATGCTATGACGAGGGAGGCTGCAGCCCCCGCAGCCCCCTCCTTCCCGCGTCTATGGATAGCTCAGGGTAAGCTAAGCCACTCTAACTATAAGCTTTGTCAAAAAGGAAAGTTTTAAGCCTTGTCTTAAAAGTAGACAGGGTGTCTGCCTCACGGACCAAAACTGGGAGTTGGTTCCACAGGAGAGGAGCCTGATAGCTAAAGGATCTGCCTCCCATTCTACTTTTAGAGACTCTAGGAACCAGCAGCAGACCTGCAGTCTGAGAGTGAAGTGCTCTGTTAGGAAGATATGGGGTAATCAGAGCTCTGATATATGATGGAGCTTTATTATTAAGGGCTTTATACGTGAGAAGGAGAATTTTAAATTCTATTCTTGATTTAACAGGAAGCCAATGAAGGGAAGCTAAAATTGGAGAAATGTGATCCCTCTTGTTGATTTTCATCAGAACTCTTGCTGCAGCATTTTGGATCAGCTGAAGACTTTGAACTGCATTTTGTGGACTTCTTGAAAGTAAAGAATTACAATAGTCCAGCCTTGAAGTAACAAATTCAGTTCAATTCAATCAGTGTTGGGTAAGTTACTTTAAAAATGTAGTCCGTTACAGTTACAAGTTACTTTGTTTAAAATGTAATTGTAGTGTAACTTTTTCGATTACTTTTAAAAAGTAATGTAACTAATTACTTTTGATTACTTTAAGGTTTTAATGAGTATTGACCCATGTTCAACATTTAATTTTTGACAACTGAATGTGAACCTTAAAAAAGCACTAAGCTGAAAGGGAACTGCAGACAGGCAATCACAGGATGTCCACAAGAAGAGATGCCAGCACCAGGCATGTAAAGATTTTCTCAGACTCCTCTCATCGGGCCATACTCTTTTCTGCTCCTCCCCCATTTACGCAGTTTGCAGACTAACACAAGCAGGTTCAGAAACCACTTCTTTCCTACAGCGGTCACCTTATTGAACTCTTCCCAAAGACCAGTCTTTCCTTCCCCTCTATCCACAGTAAATGTGCAACTGCAGTAACATTTATCTTTGTTTAAATGAAAAATGAATATACGAACAAACTTAAATACACTAGGTGAGTTGTTTAGAATACAAGACAATGTAAGTTTGTTGTGACAGTTACTTATAAATCTAATGGAGAAGGCATCCGTTTAATGAAAAAGTTTCATGTGTGTGTGACGATTTTTAAGTTTAAAACAAGGAGGATGGATTTTTCGGCAACTCCTTGCCAAAAATTGCATCCCCTGCTATCTCAGAGGAATTGACACTTGTATGACTCTATTCCTGTATATCCATCAGTAGTTAAAGGACAAGAGTCAGCAAATGCAAATTCTGCCCTGTAAAACAATGACAGTACAGTTGTTGCTGTATGATCTGAAGCCCCATTTGGAGCTTTTAAACAAGCTTTGAAAAACTTTGATAATTTGCTGCTGTAATATTATAGATTTTTTTAGAATAAAAAGCTAGCAGATGTGCATAATCAAAAATAACAGAAATACAATTATAGAGCATTCAGTATTGTAAGAAAGCCCACACTGTTTCTGGATAAATACATTATTGTATGAGTTAAGTTCTGTTCCGTTTTCTGCCTTTTTCGTTGTAAAACTGAAATGTCCCATGCTCCTGAATGCACCATAGCTTTCCGACGCTCACGAACGCAACACTGTGAACGCTGAGCTGTGTAGACACGCGTTTGATTTTCCGCTTAAGACAAAGTTTTGCAGTTTCACAACACACGTCGGCTCTCACGGTTTATTGTTGTGTGTGAATAACAAGAGACTGCATGACTGCAAAGCGCCTTGTTGCATCTTTCTCTTCCTTAAAATGAAGCCAAACTTTGGATTGCTTTACCCGATGGGGCGCCTTTTTTTTCTTTTCTAGACTTAAATTTCCATTGCTTGAAGGCTGTCATTTTTGAGGCGCTGCTTGAGCTGAAATAAAACCGTGAAACGTTCGCTCGCTTGCTGTTCTTTCAGAAGGCTCCACCAGCACAGGATGGATCATCAGAGTGATAGAGACAAGGAGCCGTAGCGGGAAACGGCGATACAGGGTGCGAAGCAATAAAAATATCATTACATATTTCGCAAAGGTTTTTCTTTATATTTTTAAAAAACTTTAACTAAATTTGTAATTCTTAATATTTTCGGAAGTAACTGTAACTGAATTACATATTTTCTCATTGTAACTGTAATGAATTACAGTTACTCTTTTTTTGTAATTAAATTACGTAACATCGTTACATGTAATCCGTTACTCCCAAACACTGGTGCCAATTCATGAAACTGTCAGGGTTCTGTGTTTCCGTGCTCTAACTCTGCTTCACAGATGGTTGTAGTTGACTGGTGGGCGTGGCCCACACCTGCTGCTTGTCAGGAGCTTTCACTGCGGGCTTCTTAAGGAGTGCTCAGACAGATGGAAGACGCCAGAGTGTTAACTCAGTCGTGGTATGCCTAGGCCTCTGACCTGTCTCCTGTGCCTCGTACTTGTGAGTTCTTGGAAACCCTGTTTTTGGACTAACTTTGTCTCCTGTTGTTCTCCAGTTTTGTCGTGTTTGGATTTACTCACCTGTCTTGGCGTCATGCTCAATGAACCAGCTCTTCAGAATCCCCGCCGCTCAGATTTTGCTCTGGCATCTCCCCTCATACTCCCTTGGTGGTACCAAGCCGGGCGTGAGAACCCCCTTCCTGGATTCACCTGGTTCACCCACAACACTCCGGTTCTTCCATCTGCTCCTCCCGTCAGCCGTTTTCTGTGGTGCTCTCCGGACCCCTCGCCAGCATTACATCTGTCAGCCCTCCAGTCACTCAGCCACTTGTTTCCATCAACGAGTTACGGTCACAGAGTTCCCTCGTCTCTTACTCTCCCCGGATAGGTCTCCCCGACTAAACGGTAAGCGGCACAGCTTCTGGTATTTTCCCCTGGTTCGATCCTCAGTAACATTATTCCCCTTTCTTCCCATAGTCGATCCAGTTCTGACGTTCAGACCTCGCCTGTCTCACACACTGTGTGCTTTCCTGTTATTTTGAGCCTTTAATAAACATCTTAAAATTGTTTCTGCCTCCGTCTGTATCTGCATGTGGGCCAAACATTTAAAAACCATGACAGAAACGTGTCATCTCAAGGCACTTTACAAAGTCAAATTCAATCATATTATACAGATTGGTCAAAAATGTCCTATTTAAGGGAACCAGTTGATTGCATCAAAGTCCCGACAAGCAGCATTCACTCCTGGAGAAGCGTAGAGCCACAGGGAGAGTCGTCTGCATTGTCAATGGTTTTGCAGCAATCCCTCATACTGAGCAAGCATGAAGCGACAGCAAAAAGAAAAACTCCCCATTAACGGGAAGGAAAAACCTCCAGCAGAACCAGGCTCAGCATGAACGGTCATCTGCCTCGACCGACTGGGGGTTAGAGAAGACAGAGCAGAGACACAACAAGACAGACAAAAGAAGCACACATTGATCCAGTAATCTGTTCTACATTAGATGGTAATAGCGGGTGATCTGTCTTTCCTGGATGATGTCACAGCTAACAGAACACCAGACCAGGTGTACCTACTATGAAGAAAAAAAAAGAGAGAGAACAAAAAGTTAAAAGCTGAAATGACGGCAAGCAATGCAAAACTGGAGAACAGTAGAACTCAGCAGAGTGAGAAAAATAGACCCTGATGTCCTCCAGTAGCCTAAGCTTATAGCAGCATAACTATAGAGGTAGCTCAGGGTAACATAAGCCACTCTAACTATAAGCTTTGTCAAAAAGAAAAGTTTTAAGATTAATCTTAAAAGTAGACACGGTGTCTGCCTCACGGACCAAAGCTGGGAGTTGGTTCCACAGGAGAGGAGCCTGATAGCTAAAGGATCTGCCTCCCATTCTAGTTTTGCTTGAACTAATTTTTAGCATCACCCCTGGACAGAATATTTCAAATTTTGGCGATATTCCGCAGCTGAAACAGAGAAACCCTGGAAACCTGTTTAATATGGGATTTAAATTACATGTCTTGGTCAAAAATACATGTTGCTAAGCATGTCATCACTGGTCGGTTGAGGCAGGGGTCCAGAGAAACATTGTTTTAGAAAACTTACAGACTGAAGCAACACTAACTTTAGGGACCTCAGATTGGCATAACAGGGTGTCATTACTGGCAGCTGTTGCTGGGAAGACTTTCAGCTTCCTCCAAAGATTTTCAATTGGGTTCAGGTCTGGAGACTGGCTAGGCCACTCCAGGACCTTGAGATGCTTCTGATGGAGCCGCTGCTTAATTTGTTAATGACGTCGTGACCTGTGACCTTTAGTTGGGACAAATGATAAATGAATGAGAGGTGAATTGGAGACCTGTCCAGGGTGTACCCTGCCTCTCACCCATTGACAGCTGGAGATAGGCACCAGCACCCTCGCGACCCCACAAGGGATAAACGTGTTAGAAAATGCATGGATGGGTGGGTAAATTGAAGCTGTGAGCTTTGTTAAGAATATTTAGTTACAGAACTACATACATGAATAAATTAATTTTGACATGGCTGAACTAAGTTTAAGACTACTTCCTGTGACAGGTGAACTGTCACTTCAGTGGTCAGGTGCCTGCAGAAGCCTCTGGCAGCAATACTGCGTGGCACAGAGGAGGAGAGGTCCCCCAGAGCTCCAAACTGCCAGGCAGGCACCACCCTGCTGTGGTGCCAGAACTCAGAAAGAACAAGAGAGGGAGGGCAAAGTGAGTGGTGAGCCCGCCTTACTTCCCACAACTGGGCTGGCACATCCCTTAGGCCAGGGGTGTCCAAACTTTTTAGCTCATGGGCCGATATTGTCAAGTCAAACGCACTCGAGGGCCAAAAAGTCAATAAAAATAACTAACATAACCAAGTAAAAAGTGTTTTTTTTTAACCTGTGTGTGCTGTACCTAACATTAAATTCAACATTTAGATTTAAGATATTAACTTACTGTAATAATTTTGCCCTAATTAAAAATAAAATGTTTTTATCTGCACTAGCCACCAGTGCTGGTCGGCATAATCATTCTTGAAATGCAGTTGGGGGGCCACACAAAATCAGTACAGGGGCCGCAAATGGCCCCCGGGCCGCACTTTGGACACGCCTGCCTTAGGCGTATCAGGTCAGCTGATAATCAGCTCATCCTGAATGTAAGTTAAACAGACGATTTTCAGGAGAAACAGTAATATGTCAAATACTACTTCCATTAACAGATAGGAGGTTTGGGTGGTGGCAGAGTATGAATACCTCAGTAGCTATGTTTCCATGCACAAAATTTCACAATTGAAATATATTTGGATTAAAAACAAAAAATAATTGGACTGTACTGTTTATATGGGCACACAATCAATGAATCCGATCATAATGTGCGTTTATATATGCACCTGGCTTTATTCAGAATATAACCACTCTGACATGCGAAGTTACCAAATTTCCCTAAAAAAAAAAAACACTGAATAATTTCTGTCTTTGTTTGTCTTCCAAGCAGTCAGGCATGAACTTACACCAGGTTCTAATTGCGGTTGAAACTCCTGACAAGTTTGCTTGGACTAGTCAGGAGCCGCCCTCTGTTGGGCGAGCCTGGCCGGAAAGCTTGCAGTGTTACGGCTGCTGTGGCTGCGTTATTACTCAGCCCAGACAGTCTGTGATTTCCCGCTGACTGGAACATGTTCGTTGCGGGAACTAAAGGCTTTGATCCTGATGAACCAACTGCACAGATGAAGTTTGGAGCTGTACTTTCACTTCTAAAATCATCTCAAAACACCTTTTTGTGATAAGGTTATAAAACTGTTATGTTTGTAAACTCCTCTTTCCTTACTCCACCTTCGTGGCAGACAATTTTTCTTACTGCACGCAACCCTGCCCTCTCAACAAGAGAAAGCAGAGCAAAGTACTAGGTCGGTTGGGGGCTAAAGCCCCGGGAAAGAAAAAGGCGTGTCATGAAATTAGTCGGGTAAATGTGTAAGGAAACGCTACCCATGATTTGAAAAGTCCCAGACTTTTCAGTGGCAATGGAAAAGGGGCTATTAACACTACTTCCTGTGAGAAGAAACATGTTGTAATCAAAGTAAAGTAATAAATACTTTTACTTTAAACCTAAATACCATCAATATCAATAGTTTTAGTTCTTTAATAAAGATAATTGTCGAAAAGCATTTGTGATTCTAACTGCTGTGAGTGTATATAGCCTATTACGGACCAAAATAAACTTATTCCTGCAGCGGGACAGATATATACAGTATTTAACGCTGAATACATATATCCTGTCAATTCAAAACTGTCTGTAAACAATGACCAAGGAGTTTTTCTGTCTGATAACACACCCAGCTCCCTTGTGGCTTAAAGCAGAAGGCCTCACTTAATGTGAGGTTCTTTTCTGGTTCTTCTGGTAAATCTCACTAATTGTTCCCAGAGGGATCCATTTCCTGGAGCTTACTCTGTAAAGCCGAAAATATTTGTGGATTTGTCACTTTGTATTTTATGACATTCATGTGCAGGTTTTCAGTCATGTTTAACGTGCCTTTTCTATACAAGTTTAACTTTTGCCATCCAGGTTGTTAGATGCAATATAACAGATTTAAGTTGACTTACACTGTAGTATTTTTTAGAAACTGATACATAATTAGATTCAGTACTCAGTTTGATAACGAAAAACATTGTGTTAGAGTAACCAGCTTCAGGTTTCAACTGCATGGACATCAGTACCCGTGTTTTTGTTCTGAGCCACTGATCCTGATGGAAACCCAAGCTTCTGACTGCCACCTACAGCACACACACACACGCTGCTGTGCTGTAGATGTACGTAAAGATGTAGTACTTAGACATCACCACATGGTGGCAGTAGAAGAACAAATAAGGATGATATGGTCTTTACACAGTGATAGGCAGACAGTCTCACACACAATAGCATAATGGGATACAATTGATCACAAACACATTTTGTTGGAGGACAAAAGATTCATATTTATCAACAACAAACAAAGAATTACAATTTGTGATAAAAAACAAATCAACAAAAAACAAAACTTAAGTCATCTAAGGCCGTTCGTTAAGCTGTTTTCTTTTTAATTACAGTTCATGGATATTATCCAAGATCTAAGACTCAACAGTTCCTGCCAACTCTGCAGGCATGGCTGATTCTTCATAAAAACCTTCTTCCCTTGTTCAGGGTAGCATGCCATAACAGCTTTCACAGCAGCAAGCAATCATCAAAAACTAACTAACTAACTAACTAACTAACTAACTAACTAACTAACTAACTAACTAACTAACTAACTAACTAACTAACTAACTAACTAACTAACTAACGTTTGATTTTTTCCCCTTAGTCAGAGCTTTAATCCCATTTGAAAACACTAACAAAAAAGTCCCATTATATAGGCCAAAAAGCTAATTCGTTTAAATTTTTGCAATATAAAGCACACACAATGATTAAATGAATGAATGAATAACTGAATGGATGAATGAATAAGTGTTTATTTATTTCAAACAAAAGTGTAGAGCAAAAAGAAGAAATGTAGACCAAAAAGAAGAAATAAAAACAACACACAAAAAAATACAAAAGTCAATTCGAAAAGGAGCAGCAACTTATTAACTATCACCTCCTTGTAACACTATGATTTATTGAAATAATACATGTCTCAGAATGTAATAGTTCTAATATACAATGTACAGTAATAAAAAATTGATAAACCACCAATCTACATTATATAAGTATACCATTTTGCATCTACAACTTCACAGTAAATATGCACACACACACACACACACACACACACACACACACACACACACACACACGCACGCACGCACACACACACACACACACACATATTAATAACTACTAAAATTATTATACAATATACTGCAACCTAATGCAACCTGTCTTCCTCCTTATACCTAGTTTTCAGAATGTCAATTCCAAAGGTTGTCTGTGATGGGCCTCTGGTATAAGTGCTGGCACTGAACTATCACAGCTAGCTTCATAGCTGGCATCAAGAGAACAGAGTGGATCAAATTAACCAAATACAAATCTCTTTTTTATTTTGTAATTCATATAAATCTTTAAAGGCAAAAAGGCCTTACTGATTAGTTTGATTTTAAATCAAGAACTTATAGAGCTGGAAGCTGGTTTACAAGATGTCATGATGGTGATTCTGTAATAAAGCTTACAGCCACAATGCTCCACAAATGGTTTCCAGTTTCGAAGAGAAAGACAGATTTATTCCAAATAATGTCACTAATAATATCTTTAATGTTATTCTAACTTTAATATATACAATCATTATTCAATTTGTAGTTTTCTTAAAGATTGTAGCAAACACAAATGACAATGCTGAACTTAAATTTAATTATTACATGTAATATGACAAAAGAGAGACTATGATAAAATAAATCCAAATTGACAACCAATTGTTAATGCCACAAGTAAATTAATTTATTTGCTTTGATTGAAAAGTGCGACTGCACAGTGGAACAGTGGGTAGCAGTGTTGCCATGCAGCAAGAAGATCCTGGGTTCAAGTCCTACCTTTGCCCTGGGTCTTTCTGCATGGAGTATGCATGTTCTCCCTGTGCATGTGTGGGTTCTCTCCGGGTACTCTGGCTTCCTCCTACAGTCCAAAGAACATGACTGTTTGGTTAACTGGCCTCTCTACGTTCTCCTTAGGTGTGAATGTGTGCGAGAATGGTTGTTTGTCCTGTTTGTCTCTGTGTTGACCTGCGACAGACTGGTGACCTGTCCAGGGTGTACCCCACCTCTCACCCATTGACAGCTGGAGATAGGCACCAGCACCCCTCGCGACTCCACAAGGGATAGATGTGTTAGAAGATGGATGGATGGTTTAAAAAGTGATAACTTTACTGTTTTATACTTCTCTAATCTAGTTATTAGGCCCGAGCAGCTAAGCGCTGCGAAGGCCTATTGTATCTGTAGTGTTAATTATTATTAGGCCCGAGCAGCGAAGCGCTGCGAAGGCCTATTGTTTCTGTGTTGTTTCTTATTATTAGGCCCGAGCAGCTAAGCGCTGCGAAGGCCTATTGTATCTGTATTGTAAATTATTCTTATTATTCTGCCCCCCTAAAGAGGGGCCTTTTTGGGGGCTTTATCATACTCAAAAACTCACCAAACTTTGCAGATGCATGGTGACTGTTTAAAAATTTTGTATTTTAAGGTCGTCACAAAAATCTAAAGAAAAATGCCTCAACGGCGCCACCTAGAAATTTTCAAAGGACCCTTTGCTATTCACTTACTTCGTCGTAGAGACATGAAATTTGGTACAGTTGTAGAGCTCAACAAGACGCTCAGAATTTACAATTAATGTCATAGTGCAAATATCACAGGAAGTTGGCCATTTTAGACTGAAAGTCTGATTTTGACCCAATTTTTGACGTTTGTAGCATTGGTATTTGATGGATCTCCTCCTAGAGATTTTGAGCGATCGGCTTGAAACTCGGGCAGTCTGATCATAAGGCATGGCCAATCAAAAGTTATCAAAACGGTGAGTTTTTGAGCATGCTGAAGGGGCGTTGGCAGGGGTCAAAGTTCACCTATTCGCCACAAAAAATAAAAGTGTTATATCTCCTACACAGAAACAGACAGATGCACCAAACTTTCAGTAATTGATCACCATCAGGTCTCCTATAATATCCAATGGTCAAATGATGACATTGCTTAGGCCACGCCCCCTGACAACAGGAAGTGTCATGTTTTGTTGTAAGCGGTCGCTATGTTACCCCTCTGAGCTAATCAACATGAAACTGTGTCCACAGACAGAACACATGTTGATGTGTTGTGGATTTCAGGCCCAAGTGGATTCGATGGAGCAGGAGAGCGTGGCGGCGTGGTGAAGTCACCTCAAACGCCGCTGCCATACGTTTGGCTCTGAATTCCACATTTTTGGGCCGAGCTGCTTAAAACTCACTTGGATGCATCCTTATCCACCCCCCAACAGGAATCCATAACAAACTTTGGTGGGCGTGACCTAATGCCTCAACGGCGCCACCTAGCAATTTTCAAAGGACCCTTTGCTATTCACTTACTTCATCGTAGAGACATGAGATTTGGTACAGTGGTAGAGCTCACCAAGACGCTCAGAATTTACAATTAATGTCATAGTGCAAGTATCACAGGAAGTAAGCCATTTTAGATTGAAATCTGAATTTTGACACCATGTTGACATGTAAAGCATTTGTATTTGATCAAACTTGTCCAGCAGGGGGCAGCAAGAGACCACAAATAAACCCCAAAGGAATTTCTCTTGGTAAGTAAGTGATCTTAACTCTTTGGTTTCCTTATGTATTTAAGTTGAACAGATATACAAATCCTGCTTGAAAACTGACAAACTTACTCTTCTTCAATACATTTCAGTTTTTATTTATATAGCGCCAAATCATGAAACATGTCATCAGGGGTGGACTGGGAGAAAAAAATCGGCCCTGGCATTTTGGATTAGTGAGAGTGGACACTTAAAATACTTCCAAAATCTTAATTTATTAACACTGTAAAATGTAAACTCCACCACAGCACAGCAACTATTCTTAGATCAGAGAGAGAGAGAGAGAAAGAGAGGTGTCACGGTCAATCACACATATTATCACGTTACATCATTATAAGAAGTTATTGTAAGTTGCTCATCAGATCTATTCAGTCTTCCAGATACTGTAGGGTAACATTGGACTAATGTGCACTCACTGTGTAAAAAAGGATGCCAATGACAAAATGAACCAGAGAAATGCCTCACTTGTCATCATGGAAAGAAAGAAAATATATAATAACATAATATAAATTTTGATTTACTCAGTCATTTGTAATAAGTATTTTATTTATCTAATTTCCTAATTTTTGATCATATTTTCTTTAAAATCGCAGACTTTTCGCTATTTTTCATGTAAATCCTTGGTGGCGCTTCATAGCGAAGCCGGTGAGGCCGCAGCGAGCTTGGCCTCCCCTGGGATTGCGCAATCCCATGTTAACTGTGCTGACTTCCATTCTGTGAATGCATCTTCCAGTCTCTAGATCATAAATTCAATTGTTCAAACAGTTATGAACTAATTTTCCACAATTTAATATATGTGGATTACGAATTGTGTTTTGGTCATCAAACTGTGTGCAGATAACTTTTTTCGTGGTGCTGGCCGATCATAAACAGCAAAGAACTGGTTGTAGGTGAGGCCGGCAGTTCCTTGGCCGCTAGGCAGGGGGCGCTCAAGGGGCACCGCTCGTGATCCCCAAATAGTATAGTCAAAACAAGTTATTGATGTTTTATTAGCGAGTTTTGCTAAACAAGTAAAGCACTAAAAAGACTCTAAACATACAGCTGGAACAGGACTGATCAGGGAAGGCTTTCCTCCCTGGCAGTGAGCTCCACTGAGACTAAGAGAGTTTTAAATCTGAAGAAGATAAAGAGAACTTTTACCGGAAAATGATGATATTTTTGTTCAGAAAGAGCGCCGCAGGGACTTAAATTATAAGTAGAGGTAAGACAGCGATACTTATTCATGTTTTGTTTTTGTGATAAAATGTGCGTAATGTGGGTTATAGTTTTAGAATGTGTTACAAATGCAGAAATCCATCATAACTCATAAACATGAACCACTCTAACTATAAGCTTTGTCAAAAAGGAAAGTCCCAAGAGCCAGCTTCTAGTGGAGGAGTTCAAGTATCTTGGGGTCTTGTTCACGAATGAGGGGAAGATGGAGCGGGAGATCGACAGGCGGATTGGTGCAGCGTCTGCTGTGAAGCGGGCGCTGTACTGATCCGTTGTGGTGAAGAGAGAGCTGAGCCAAAAGGCCAAGCTCTCGATTTACCAGTCGATCTACGTTCCTACCCTCATCTATGGTCACGAGCTTTGGGTCGTGACCGAAAGAACGAGATCCCGGATACAAGCGGCCAAAATGAGTTTTCTCCATAGTGTGTCTGGGCTCTCCCTTAGAGATAGGGTGAGGAGCTCAGTCATCCGGGGAGGACTCAGAGTAGAGCCGCTGCTCCTCCACATTGAGAGGAGCCAGTTGAGGTGGCTCGGGCATCTGGTTAGGATGCCTCCTGGACGCCTCCCTGATGAGGTGTTCTTGGCACGTCCCACCGGGAGGAGGCCCAGAGGAAGACCCAGGACACGCTGGAGAGACTATGCTGGCCTGGGAACGCTTTGGGATTCCCCCGGAGGAAGTGGCCCAAGTGGCTGGGGAGAGGAAGGTCTGGGGCTCCCTCTTGAAGCTGCCCCTGCGACCTGACCCCGGATAAGTGGAAGACGATGGATGGATGGAAAAAGGAAAGTTTTAGGATTAGTCTTAAAAGTAGACAGGGTGTCTGCGTCACGGACCAAAACTGGGAGTTTGTTCCACTGGAGAGGAGCCTGATAACTAAAGGATCTGCCTACCATTCTGGTTTTACAGACTTTAGGAACCACTAGCAGACCTGCTTTCTGAGAGTGAAGTGGTCTGTTAGAAATTACATGTGGAATATTGCTAACGTGTTACTTTAGCAATTTTCCAATTGCCAAAGTGTTACTTTTACATTATTACTTTTGGGTGTGTATCCACCAATTTAACTGTCAAACTTTCATAAAAGCTGTCTTAATGCAAGAAACGAAACCCTTAAACACATGAAATAATTAACTTTAAATAACTAAAAAGGTTTTGTTAACTTTTCACATGAAGCTGGATTAACAGCTAGTAAGATACCTTTGATTAAGTTGGTATACTAATGTTTAAACCAGGGGTGTCAAACGTACGGCCTGCGGGCCGGATCTGGCCCGCCGAACGATTTAGTCCGGCCCGGTGGCCAAATGCATTTTTATTATTCAACGGCTGTGTCTCCTCGGTGCATCGACCGATCTGCACCAGATTTTTTGTGAGTCGTGGGGGAGCGCTGCCCAACGCATACGTGTGTATGGCATGGTAGACGGGTGAGGAAAATGCATGACAGCTTCTGCGGTGGCTGGCGGCGGGAGGTGCGCGTACCCTAGCGGTGGCCCTTAGGCCAGAGCGGCGCTTGGCTGCGAGGGCCGATCATCACCGCTTGCGGTTTTAATTATTATTATTATTATTCTGCCCCCCTAAAGAGGGGCCTTTTTGGGGGCTTTCTCATTTTCAAAAACTCACCAAACTTGGCAGATGCATGGTGACTGTTTAAAAATTTTGTATTTTAAGGTCGTCACAAAAATCTAAAGAAAAATGCCTCAACGGCGCCACCTAGAAATTTTCAAAGGACCCTTTGCTATTCACTTACTTCGTCGTAGAGACATGAAATTTGGTACAGTTGTAGAGCTCAACAAGACGCTCAGAATTTACAATTAATGTCATAGTGCAAATATCACAGGAAGTTGGCCATTTTAGACTTAAAGTCTGATTTTGACCCAATTTTTGACGTTTATAGCATTGCTATTTGATGGATCTCCTCCTAGAGATTTTGAGCGATCGGCTTGAAACTCGGGCAGTCTGATCATAAGGCATGGCCAATCAAAAGTTATCAAAACGGTGAGTTTTTGAGCATGCTGAAGGGGCGTTGGCAGGGGTCAAAGTTCACCTATTCGCCACAAAAAATAAAAGTGTTATATCTCCTACACAGAAACACACAGAGGCACCAAACTTTCTGTGATTAATCATCATCAGGTCTCCTATAATATCCAATGGTCAAATGATGACATCACTTAGGCCACACCCCCTGACAACAGGAAGTGTCATGTTTTGCTGTAAACGGTCGCTATGTTACCCCTCTGAGCTAATCAACATGAAACTGTGTCCAGAGACAGAAAACATGTTGTTGTGTTGTGGATTCCAGCCCCAAGTCGATTCGATGGAGCAGGAGAGCGTGGCGGCGTGGTGAAGTCACCTCAAACGCCGCTGCCATACGTTTGGCTCTGAATTCCACATTTTTGGGCCGAGCTGCATAAAACTCACTTGGATGCATCCTTATCCACCCCCCAACAGGAATCCATAACAAATTTTGGTGGGCGTGACCTAATGCCTCAACGGCGCCACTTAGCAATTTTCAAAGGACCCTTTGCTATTCACTTACTTCATCGTAGAGACATGAGATTTGGTACAGTGGTAGAGCTCACCAAGACGCTCAGAATTTACAATTAATGTCATAGTGTAAATATCACAGGAAGTCGGCCATTTTAGATTGAATGTCTGATTTTGACCACATTTTTGACGTTTATAGCATTGGTATTTGATGGATCTCCTCCTAGAGATTTTTAGCGAGCGGCTTGAAACTCGGGCAGTCTGATCATAAGGCATGGCCAATTAAAAGTTATCAAAACGGTGAGTTTTTGAGCTTGTTGAAGGGGCATTAGCAAGGGTTAAAGTTCACCTACTCGCCACAAAAAATAAAACTGTTATATCTCCTACACAGAAACACACAGAGGCATCAAACTTTCAGTGATTGATCACCATCAGGTCTCCTATAATATCCAATGGTCAAATGATGACATTGCTTAGGCCACGCCCCCTGACAACAGGAAGTGTCATGTTTTGTTGTAAGCGGTCGCTATGTTACCCCTCTGAGCTAATCAACATGAAACTGTGTCCACAGACAGAACACATGTTGGTATGTTGTGGATTTCAGGCTCAACTGGATTGGATGGAGCAGGGGGGCGTGGCGGCGTGGCATATTCACCTCAAACGCTGCTGTCATACGTTTGGCTCTGAATTCCACAGTTTTGGGCCGAGCTGCTTAAAACTCATTTGGATGCATCCTTATCCACCCCCCAACAGGAATCCTTAACAAACTTTAGTGAGCAGGACTTAGTTTCTCTATAGCGCCACCAAGCAAATTTCAAAGGACCCTTTGGTATTCACTTACTTCATCGTAGAGTAATGAAATTTTGTACAGTTGTAGATCTCAGCAAGACGCTCAGAATTTACAATTAATGTCATACTGCAAGTATCACAGGAAGTAAGCCATTTTAGATTGAAATCTGAATTTTGATACCAAGTTGACATGTAAAGCATATGTATTTGATCATACTTGTCCAGCAGGGGGCAGCAAGAGACCACAAATAAACCCCAAAGGAATTTCTCTTGGTAAGTAAGTGATCTTAACTCTTTGGTTTCCTTGTATATTTAAGTTGAACAGATATACAAATCCTGCTTGAAAACTGACAAACTCTTGTTCAATACATTTCAGTTTTTATTTATATAGCGCCAAATCATGAAACATGTCATCAGGGGTGGATTGGGACAAAAAATTGGCCCTGGCATTTTGGATTAGACTGGCCCACCACATTTTTTTTGTGTACTGAATGTGTATACCAACTGTGCAATACCAACTGTGCAATACCTTGAAGTCAGGATAATGGAAATTAGTGAGAGTGGACACTTAAAATACTTCCAAAATCTTAATTTATTAACACTGTAAAATGTAAACTCCACCACAGCACAGCAACTATTCTTAGATCAGAGAGAGAGAGAGAGAAAGAGAGGTGTCACGGTCAATCACACATATTATCACGTTACATCATTATAAGAAGTTATTGTAAGTTGCTCATCAGATCTATTCAGTCTTCCAGATACTGTAGGGTAACATTGGACTAATGTGCACTCACTGTGTAAAAAAGGATGCCAATGACAAAATGAACCAGAGAAATGCCTCACTTGTCATCATGGAAAGAAAGAAAATATATAATAACATAATATAAATTTTGATTTACTCAGTCATTTGTAATAAGTATTTTATTTATCTAATTTCCTAATTTTTGATCATATTTTCTTTAAAATCGCAGACTTTTCGCTATTTTTCATGTAAATCCTTGGTGGCGCTTCATAGCGAAGCCGGTGAGGCCGCAGCGAGCTTGGCCTCCCCTGGGATTGCGCAATCCCATGTTAACTGTGCTGACTTCCATTCTGTGAATGCATCTTCCTGTCTCTAGATCATAAATTCAATTGTTCAAACAGTTATGAACTGATTTTCCACAATTTAATATATGTGGATTACGAATTGTGTTTTGGTCATCAAACTGTGTGCAGATAACATGTTTTCGTGGTGCTGACCGATCATAAACAGCAAAGAACTGGTTGTAGGTGAGGCCGGCAGTTCCTTGGCCGCTAGGCAGGGGGCGCTCAAGGGGCACCGCTCGTGATCCCCAAATAGTAGAGTCAAAACAAGTTATTGATGTTTTATTAGCGAGTTTTGCTAAACAAGTAAAGCACTAAAAAGACTCTAAACATACAGCTGGAACAGGACTGATGAAGGAAGGCTTTCCTCCCTGGCAGTGAGCTCCACTGAGACTAAGAGAGTTTTAAATCTGAAGAAGATAAAGAGAACTTTTACCGGAAAATGATATTTTTGTTCAGAAAGAGCGCCGCAGGGACTTAAATTATAAGTAGAGGTAAGACAGCGATACTTATTCATGTTTTGTTTTTGTGATAAAATGTGCTTAATGTGGGTTATAGTTTTAGAATGTGTTACAAATGCAGAAATCCATCATAACTCATAAACTGCTACCAATCAAATGACAAATTTTTTTTCATCAAAGAACCAATATTTTTCCATGTATCTTGGTGAATTTATTTGGCTCAATCAGTCTCCTTCAGCACTTTGCAACGAGTCTACTCTGTAGAGTGTATATATTTGTAAATCTGACTCTGATGACGTCAGTGCCTCACCAGCTATGAACCCTACCGCAAGTCACTGGCTACAACCACCACCACCATATCTTACATCAGACACCGGAGCAGATGAAGGCCTGCTGTATGGAACATGTCAGTGAGTTTGACACATTTCGCAGCATCCGTTTGAAGAACTCCTTTCTTTTTTTCGTGCAGTTTCTCTGCGCCTCCCATTACTACTGTGAACACTGCTGCACAAAGTTCCACATGGAGCGTGAAGGTGTTTTTCTACTTTATGATTGGCCTAGCCCTTTAGACTGTCAGGGATGATAACGAGGCAGATATATAAAATAATTAATAATAATAATAATAATAATACATATTTATATACATGTCGGGTCTGCCGGCCCAAACAGCACGTCGGCCCACCGGGAAAATGCCCGGTACGCCCGATTACCAGTCCATGCCTGCATGTCATCTAAAGGCAATTTACAATGTCAAAATCAATCAGATTATACATATTAGGTCAGATTATCCAGATTGGTAAAATAAATTCCTATATAAGGGAACCAGTTGATTGCATCAAAGTCGTAACAAGCAGCATTCACTCCTGAAGAAGCGTAGAGCCACAGGGAGAGTCGTTTGCATTGTACATGGCTTTGCAGCAATCCCTCATACTGATCAAGCATGAAGTGACAGCAGAAGAAAAAACTCCCCATTAACAGGAAGGAAAAACCTCCATCAGAGGCGGGCTCAGTATGAACGGTAATCTGCGTTGACCGACTGGGGGTTACAAAAGAGAGAGAAGAGACACAACAAGAGAGACAAAAAAGCACAGAAGCACACATTGATCCAGTAATCTGTTTTACATTAGATGGTAATAACAGGTGATCTGTCTTCCCTGGATGATGTCACAGCTAACAGAATGCCAGACCAGGTGTACCTACTATGAAGATAAAAGAGAGAGAACAGAAAGTTAAAAGCTAAAATGACAACAGTCATGCAAAATTGAAGAACAATACACCCTGATGTCCTCCAGCAGCCTAAGCCTATAGCAGCATAACTATAGAGGTAGCTCAGGGTAACATGAACCACTCTAACTATAAGCTTTGTCAAAAAGGAAAGTCCCAAGAGCCAGCTTCTAGTGGAGGAGTTCAAGTATCTTGGGGTCTTGTTCATGAATGAGGTGAAGATGGAGCGGGAGATCGACAGGCGGATTGGTGCAACGTCTGCTGTGAAGCGGGCGCTGTAGCGATCCGTTGTGGTGAAGAGAGAGGTGAGCCAAAAGGCGAAGCTCTTGATTTACCGGTCGATCTACGCTCCTACCCTCATCTATGGTCACGAGCTTTGGGTCGTGACCGAAAGAACGAGATCCCGGATACAAGCGGCCAAAATAAGTTTTCTCCATAGTGTGTCTGGGCTCTCCCTTAGAGATAGGGTGAGGAGCTCAGTCATCCGGGGAGGACTCAGAGTAGAGCCGCTGCTCCTCCACATTGAGAGGAGCCAGTTGAGGTGGCTCGGGCATCTGGTTAGGATGCCTCCTGGACGCATCCCTGGTGAGGTGTTCTGGGCACATCCCACCGGGAGGAGGCCCAGGGGAAGACCCAGGACACGCTGGAGAGACTCTGCTCGCCTGGGAACACTTTGGGATTCCCCCGGAGGAAGTGGCCCAAGTGGCTGGGGAGAGGAAGGTCTGGGCCTCCCTCTTGAAGCTGCTACACCCGCGATCTGACCCCGGATAAGCGGAAGACGATGGATGGATGGAAAAAGGAAAGTTTTAGGATTAGTCTTAAAAGTAGACAGGGTGTCTGCGTCACGGACCAAAACTGGGAGTTGGTTCCACTGGAGAGGAGCATGATAGCTAAAGGATCTGCCTACCATTCTGGTTTTACAGACTTTAGGAACCACCAGCAGACCTGCTTTCTGAGAGTGAAGTGGTCTGTTAGAAATTACTAAAGTTTGTACACAACATACACATGTGGAATATTGCTAACGTGTTACTTTAGCAATATTCCAATTGCTAAAGTGTTACTTTTACATTATTACTTTTGGGTGTGTATCCACCAATTTAACTGTCAAACTTTCATAAAAGCTGTCTTAATGCAAGAAACGAAACCCTTAAACACATGAAATAATTAACTTTAAATAACTAAAAAGGTTTTGTTAACTTTTCACATGAAGCTGGATTAACAGCTAGTAAGATACCTTTGATTAAGTTGGTATACTAATGTTTAAACCAGGGGTGTCAAACGTACGGCCTGCGGGCCGGATCTGGCCCGCCGAACGATTTAGTCCGGCCCGGTGGCCAAATGCATTTTCATTATTCAACGGCTGTGTCTCCTCGGTGCATCGACCGATCTAAACCAGATATTTTGTGAGTCGTGGGGGAGCGCTGCCCAACGCGTACGTGTGTATTGCATGGTAGACGGGCGAGGAAAATGCATGACAGCTTCTGCTGTGGCTGGCGGCGGGAGGTGCGCGTACCCTAGCGGTGGCCCATAGGCCAGAGCGGCGCTTGGCTGCGAGGGCCGATCATCACCGCTTGCGGTTTTAATTCTTATTCTTATTAGGCCCGAGCAGCTAAGCGCTGCGAAGGCCTATTGTATCTGTAGTGTTAATTATTATTATTATTATTATTATTATTATTCTGCCCCCCTAAAGAGGGGCCTTTTTGGGGGCTTTCTCATTTTCAAAAACTCACCAAACTTGGCAGATGCATGGTGACTGTTTAAAAATTTTGTATTTTAAGGTCGTCACAAAAATCTAAAGAAAAATGCCTCAACGGCGCCACCTAGAAATTTTCAAAGGACCCTTTGCTATTCACTTACTTCGTCGTAGAGACATGAAATTTGGTACAGTTGTAGAGCTCAACAAGACGCTCAGAATTTACAATTAATGTCATAGTGCAAATATCACAGGAAGTTGGCCATGTTAGACTGAAAGTCTGATTTTGACCCAATTTTTGACGTTTATAGCATTGGTATTTGATGGATCTCCTCCTAGAGATTTTGAGCGATCGGCTTGAAACTCGGGCAGTCTGATCATAAGGCATGGCCAATCAAAAGTTATCAAAACGGTGAGTTTTTGAGCATGCTGAAGGGGCGTTGGCAGGGGTCAAAGTTCACCTATTCGCCACAAAAAATAAAAGTGTTATATCTCCTACACAGAAACACACAGAGGCACCAAACTTTCCGTGATTAATCATCATCAGGTCTCCTATAATATCCAATGGTCAAATGATGACATCACTTAGGCCACACCCCCTGACAACAGGAAGTGTCATGTTTTGCTGTAAACGGTCGCTATGTTACCCCTCTGAGCTAATCAACATGAAACTGTGTCCAGAGACAGAAAACATGTTGTTGTGTTGTGGATTCCAGCCCCAAGTCGATTCGATGGAGCAGGAGAGCGTGGCGGCGTGGTGAAGTCACCTCAAACGCCGCTGCCATACGTTTGGCTCTGAATTCCACATTTTTGGGCCGAGCTGCATAAAACTCACTTGGATGCATCCTTATCCACCCCCCAACAGGAATCCATAACAAATTTTGGTGGGCGTGACCTAATGCCTCAACGGCGCCACCTAGCAATTTTCAAAGGACCCTTTGCTATTCACTTACTTCATCGTAGAGACATGAGATTTGGTACAGTGGTAGAGCTCAACAAGACGCTCAGAATTTACAATTAATGTCATAGTGCAAATATCACAGGAAGTTGGCCATTTTAGACTGAAAGTCTGATTTTGACCCAATTTTTGACGTTTATAGCATTGGTATTTGATGGATCTCCTCCTAGAGATTTTTAGCGAGCGGCTTGAAACTCGGGCAGTCTGATCATAAGGCATGGCCAATTAAAAGTTATCAAAACGGTGAGTTTTTGAGCTTGTTGAAGGGGCATTAGCAAGGGTTAAAGTTCACCTACTCGCCACAAAAAATAAAACTGTTATATCTCCTACACAGAAACACACAGAGGCATCAAACTTTCAGTGATTGATCACCATCAGGTCTCCTATAATATCCAATGGTCAAATGATGACATTGCTTAGGCCACGCCCCCTGACAACAGGAAGTGTCATGTTTTGTTGTAAGCGGTCGCTATGTTACCCCTCTGAGCTAATCAACATGAAACTGTGTCCACAGACAGAACACATGTTGGTATGTTGTGGATTTCAGGCTCAACTGGATTGGATGGAGCAGGGGGGCGTGGCGGCGTGGCATATTCACCTCAAACGCTGCTGTCATACGTTTGGCTCTGAATTCCACAGTTTTGGGCCGAGCTGCTTAAAACTCATTTGGATGCATCCTTATCCACCCCCCAACAGGAATCCTTAACAAACTTTAGTGAGCAGGACTTAGTTTCTCTATAGCGCCACCAAGCAAATTTCAAAGGACCCTTTGGTATTCACTTACTTCATCGTAGAGTAATGAAATTTTGTACAGTTGTAGATCTCAGCAAGACGCTCAGAATTTACAATTAATGTCATACTGCAAGTATCACAGGAAGTAAGCCATTTTAGATTGAAATCTGAATTTTGATACCAAGTTGACATGTAAAGCATATGTATTTGATCATACTTGTCCAGCAGGGGGCAGCAAGAGACCACAAATAAACCCCAAAGGAATTTCTCTTGGTAAGTAAGTGATCTTAACTCTTTGGTTTCCTTGTATATTTAAGTTGAACAGATATACAAATCCTGCTTGAAAACTGACAAACTCTTGTTCAATACATTTCAGTTTTTATTTATATAACGCCAAATCATGAAACATGTCATCAGGGGTGGATTGGGACAAAAAATTGGCCCTGGCATTTTGGATTAGACTGGCCCACCACATTTTTTTTGTGTACTGAATGTGTATACCAACTGTGCAATACCAACTGTGCAATACCTTGAAGTCAGGATAATGGAAATTAGTGAGAGTGGACACTTAAAATACTTCCAAAATCTTAATTTATTAACACTGTAAAATGTAAACTCCACCACAGCACAGCAACTATTCTTAGATCAGAGAGAGAGAGAGAGAAAGAGAGGTGTCACGGTCAATCACACATATTATCACGTTACATCATTATAAGAAGTTATTGTAAGTTGCTCATCAGATCTATTCAGTCTTCCAGATACTGTAGGGTAACATTGGACTAATGTGCACTCACTGTGTAAAAAAGGATGCCAATGACAAAATGAACCAGAGAAATGCCTCACTTGTCATCATGGAAAGAAAGAAAATATATAATAACATAATATAAATTTTGATTTACTCAGTCATTTGTAATAAGTATTTTATTTATCTAATTTCCTAATTTTTGATCATATTTTCTTTAAAATCGCAGACTTTTCGCTATTTTTCATGTAAATCCTTGGTGGCGCTTGATAGCGAAGCCGGTGAGGCCGCAGCGAGCTTGGCCTACCCTGGGATTGCGCAATCCCATGGTAACTGCGCTGACTTCCATTCTGTGAATGCATCTTCCTGTCTCTAGATCATAAATTCAATTGTTCAAACAGTTATGAACTGATTTTCCACAATTTAATATATGTGGATTACGAATTGTGTTTTGGTCATCAAACTGTGTGCAGATAACATGTTTTCGTGGTGCTGGCCGATCATAAACAGCAAAGAAGTGGTTGTAGGTGAGGCCAGCAGTTCCTTGGCCACTAGGCAGGGGGCGCTCAAGGGGCACCGCTCGTGATCCCCAAATAGTAGAGTCAAAACAAGTTATTGATGTTTTATTAGCGAGTTTTGCTAAACAAGTAAAGCACTAAAAAGACTAAACATCCAGCTGGAACAGGACTGATCAGGGAAGGCTTTCCTCCCTGGCAGTGAGCTCCATTGAGACTGAGAGACTTTTAAAACTGAAGAAGATAAAGAGAACTTTTACCGGAAAATGATGATATTTTTGTTCAGAAAGAGCGCCACAGGGACTTAAATTATAAGTAGAGGTAAGACAGCGATACTTATTCATGTTTTGTTTTTGTGATAAAATCTGCGTAATGTGGGTTATAGTTTTAGAATGTGTTACAAATGCAGAAATCCATCATAACTCATAAACTGTTACCAATCAAATGACAATTTTTTTCATCAAAGAACCAATATTTTTCCATGTATCTTGGTGAATTTATTTGGCTCAATCAGTCTCCTTCAGCACTTTGCAACGAGTCTACTCTGTAGAGTGTATATATTTGTAAATCTGACTCTGATGACGTCAGTGCCTCACCAGCCATGAACCCTACCGCACGTTAGAGACTGTGACATTTTTTCGGGAATCCCGCGGGTCACGTGATTCCCACGGGAATCCCGCGGGATGGGAGTCAACATCAGTAAATATCACGTGATTGGGACGGTACAGGATTAAATATAAACGGGAGCAGACGGGAGCGGGAGTAAACCAACAACAGGTACAATTAACTAGGATCGAAGCCAAAAGATTAAATAAAATAGAAAATCAAAAATGTAGGTTCGCCGCCGCCATTTTGTAGTTTTTTTCCAAGAAACCGAAACTATAATGCTGGTCAAAGAACTACACGACCCAGAAGCCAACAGTGCATCCGGTTTATTTTTTCCGCCAGCGCTCAAAAAACAGAATGGGAGTGGGGGGGGGGGGGGATCAACCGCTAGTGGCGAACTCAACCTGGAAAAGTTGGATCGGCAACGCAAAGTCAAAAGTAAGGACTTATTTATTAAACTCACAGCGCAACTGTAAAGTTGCAAATATTAACAAACTTGAGGAGAGTTGAATGTCACGGTGTTAACACTCAGTACCTGCTTGTAAAACGTGTTTCCTGGACTAATTTCCCAATGTGCAACAGTGTAATAATACGGCCAATAACTTAAAACTACTTTATTATTTTATTTAGTATTGTCTGAACAGTTGTGTTTTTTTCTGTTTTAACCCAATAACTGAACAATGTGTTAACACTTCTGTTTCACTATTTAACAAAAGTAAAACATGTACTTCCATGTCTGGTCGGGTAAAAATGAGACGGAGCCGACTGGACCGGCTGATCCTGGGTCCAGTTAGCTCCGCCTCCAGCTCCGCATCATCCCCGAAAATTAACATAATCTCACTTTTAACTTTTGATAAAAGTTGACAGATCTGTCTAAGAATGTGTTTAATGTTCAATGAATGTATTGGTTCTGATAGTAAACCCTAATTAGTTTGTGGATATTTTATTGCAAATGGAAAAATACTAATATGCTTGAATGATATTCAACTTTTTTGTAATTTTTTGTTTTACTAAACTGAGTTTTTGAACCACTTCGGTACATTATCTAAATTGTGACAGTAATGCCTTTATGCACTTTTTTCTTAACTGAGTATAGATCTCTTTCTCGGTGCATTATTCTTTAGTTTCAGCAATTTGAAATGTAAAAGTAACTTCATTGTTCATGTGAAACAATTACTTAATGAATTAGTAAAAAGCAACATTGTACATTTTGTTTATTCAACTAAGATAGGCATGGTCTGTTTCCGTGTTTGTTACTTTATTTATTTATTTATTATTATTCCTTTCACTTTAACTGGCCTTTACTACAGCTAAAACAGGAACTTAACTGACCCTTCATAGACATTCAGGTTTAATGTATTTCCAGAAAACTTAATGAAGACAACAAGAATGGGAGTAGGGCAGGAGCGGGAGTCATTCTGAGTGGGAGCGGGATGGGAGTGGGAGTAATTTTACCAGGAGCGGGACGGGACAGGATTTTTTTTTCTACTCTGGCCCGGGATTGGGACGGGACACAATTTTTATCAGTGGGAGTGGGACGGGACAGGAGTGAAAATCCACTCCCGTGTCACTCTCTACCGCACGTCACTGACTACAACCACCACCATATTTTACACCAGACACCGGAGCAGATGAAGGGCCTGCTGTTGGGAACATGTCAGTCAGTTTGACACATTTCGCAGCATCCGTTTGAAGAACTCGGTTTCTTTTTTTCGTGCAGTTTCTCTGCGCCTCCCTTGCGTTTCTTATCCATTACTACTGTGAACACCGCTGCACAAAGTTCCACATGGAGCGTGAAGGTGTTTTTCTACTTTATGATTGGCCTAGCCCTTTAGACTGTCAGGGATGATAACCAATGGGCTGCAGTAGCCTGTGGTAAGGGCTGGATGATCGGAACAGACTCTTGCGCTGCTGATATTTTTCTTCATGCATTATGCAAATATAACGAGGCAGATATATAAAATAATAATAATATTAATAATAATAATACATATTATTAATATACATGTCGGGTCTGCCGGCCTGCATGTCATCTAAAGGCAGTTTACAATGTCAAAATCAATCAGATTATACATATTAAGTCAGATTATCCAGATTGGTAAAAGACATTCCTATATAAGGGAACCAGTTGATTTCATCAAAGTCGTAACAAGCAGCATTGACTCCTGAAGAAGCGTAGAGCCACAGGGAGAGTCGTTTGCATTGTACATGGCTTAGCAGCAATCCCTCATACTGATCAAGCATGAAGTGACAGCAGAAGGAAAAACTCCCCATTAACAGGAAGGAAAAACCTCCAGCCGAACCGGGCTCAGTATGAACGGTAATCTGCCTTGACCGACTGGGGGTTACAAAAGAGAGAGAAGAGACACAACAAGACAGACAAAAAAGCACAGAAGCACACATTGATCCAGTAATGTGTTTTACATTAGATGGTAATAGCAGGTGATCTGTCTTCCCTGAATGATGTCACAGCTAACAGAACGCCAGACCAGGTGTACCTACTATGAAGAAAAAATAGAAAAAACAAAAAGGTAAAAGCTGAAATGACAACAGTCATGCAAAATTGAAGAACAATAGACCCTGATGTCCTCCAGCAGCCTAAGCCTATAGCAGCATAACTATAGAGGTAGCTCGGGGTAACATGAACCACTCTAACTATAATCTTTGTCAAAAAGGAAAGTCCCAAGAGCCAGCTTCTAGTGGAGGAGTTCAAGTATCTTGGGGTCTTGTTCACGAATGAGGGGAAGATGGAGCGGGAGATCGACAGGCGGATTGGTGCGACGTCTGCTGTGAAGCGTGCGCTGTACCGATCCGTTGTGGTGAAGAGAGAGCTGAGCCAAAAGGCCAAGCTCTCGATTTACCAGTCGATCTACGTTCCTACCCTCATCTATGGTCACGAGCTTTGGGTCGTGACCGAAAGAACGAAATCCCGGATACAAGCGGCCAAAATGAGTTTTCTCCATAGTGTGTGTGAGCTCTCCCTTAGAGATAGGGTGAGGAGCTCAGTCATCCGGGGAGGACTCAGAGTAGAGCCGCTGCTCCTCCACATTGAGAGGAGCCAGTTGAGGTGGATCGGGCATCTGGTTAGGATGCCTCCTGGACGCCTCCCTGATGAGGTGTTCTTGGCACGTCCCACCGGGAGGAGGCCCAGAGGAAGACCCAGGACACGCTGGAGAGACTATGCTGGCCTGGGAACGCTTTGGGATTCCCCCGGAGGAAGTGGCCCAAGTGGCTGGGGAGAGGAAGGTCTGGGGCTCCCTCTTGAAGCTGCCCCTGCGACCTGACCCCGGATAAGTGGAAGACGATGGATGGATGGAAAAAGGAAAGTTTTAGGATTAGTCTTAAAAGTAGACAGGGTGTCTGCGTCACGGACCAAAACTGGGAGTTTGTTCCACTGGAGAGGAGCCTGATAACTAAAGGATCTGCCTACCATTCTGGTTTTACAGACTTTAGGAACCACTAGCAGACCTGCTTTCTGAGAGTGAAGTGGTCTGTTAGAAATTACTAAAGTTTGTACACAACATACACATGTGGAATATTGCTAACGTGTTACTTTAGCAATTTTCCAATTGCCAAAGTGTTACTTTTACATTATTACTTTTGGGTGTGTATCCACCAATTTAACTGTCAAACTTTCATAAAAGCTGTCTTAATGCAAGAAACGAAACCCTTAAACACATGAAATAATTAACTTTAAATAACTAAAAAGGTTTTGTTAACTTTTCACATGAAGCTGGATTAACAGCTAGTAAGATACCTTTGATTAAGTTGGTATACTAATGTTTAAACCAGGGGTGTCAAACGTACGGCCTGCGGGCCGGATCTGGCCCGCCGAACGATTTAGTCCGGCGCGGTGGCCAAATGCATTTTTATTATTCAACGGCTGTGTCTCCTCGGTGCATCGACCGATCTGCACCAGATTTTTTGTGAGTCGTGGGGGAGCGCTGCCCAACGCATACGTGTGTATGGCATGGTAGACGGGTGAGGAAAATGCATGACAGCTTCTGCGGTGGCTGGCGGCGGGAGGTGCGCGTACCCTAGCGGTGGCCCTTAGGCCAGAGCGGCGCTTGGCTGCGAGGGCCGATCATCACCGCTTGCGGTTTTAATTAGGCCCGAGCAGCTAAGCGCTGCGAAGGCCTATTGTATCTGTAGTGTTAATTATTATTAGGCCCGAGCAGCTAAGCGCTGCGAAGGCCTATTGTATCTGTAGTGTTAATTAGGCCCGAGCAGCTAAGCGCTGCGAAGGCCTATTGTATCTGTAGTGTTAATTATTATTATTATTATTATTATTATTCTGCCCCCCTAAAGAGGGGCCTTTTTGGGGGCTTTATCATACTCAAAAACTCACCAAACTTGGCAGATGCATGGTGACTGTTTAAAAATTTTGTATTTTAAGGTCGTTACAAAAATCAAAAGAAAAATGCCTCAACGGCGCCACCTAGCAATTTTCAAAGGACCCTTTGCTATTCACTTACTTCATCGTAGAGACATGAGATTTGGTACAGTGGTAGAGCTCACCAAGACGCTCAGAATTTACAATTAATGTCATAGTGCAAGTATCACAGGAAGTCGGCCATTTTAGACTGAAAGTCTGATTTTGACCTCAATTTTGACAGTTACAGCATTGGTATAAGATCTAACTCCTCCTAGAGATATCGAGCGATCGGCTTGAAACTCGGGCAGTCTGATCATAAGGCATGGCCAATCAAAAGTTATCAAAACGGTGATTTTTGAGCATGCTGGAGGGGCGTTGGCAGGGGTCAAAGTTCACCTATTTGCCACAAAATATAAAAGTGTTATATCTCCTACACAGAAACAGACAGATGCACCAAACTTTCAGTAATTGATCACCATCAGGTCTCCTATAATATCCAATGGTCAAATGATGACATTGCTTAGGCCACGCCCCCTGACAACAGGAAGTGTCATGTTTTGTTGTAAGCGGTCGCTATGTTACCCCTCTGAGCTAATCAACATGAAACTGTGTCCACAGACAGAACACATGTTGATGTGTTGTGGATTTCAGGCCCAAGTGGATTCGATGGAGCAGGAGAGCGTGGCGGCGTGGTGAAGTCACCTCAAACGCCGCTGCCATACGTTTGGCTCTGAATTCCACATTTTTGGGCCGAGCTGCTTAGAACTCACTTGGATGCATCCTTATCCATCCCCCAACAGGAATCCATAACAAATTTTGGTGGGCGTGACCTAATGCCTCAACGGCGCCACCTAGCAATTTTCAAAGGACCCTTTGCTATTCACTTACTTCATCGTAGAGACATGAGATTTGGTACAGTGGTAGAGCTCAACAAGACGCTCAGAATTTACAATTAATGTCATAGTGCAAGTATCACAGGAAGTTGGCCATTTTAGACTGAAAGTCTGATTTTGACCTCAATTTTGACAGTTACAGCATTGGTATAAGATCTAACTCCTCCTAGAGATATCGAGCGATCGGCTTGAAACTCGGGCAGTCTGATCATAAGGCATGGCCAATCAAAAGTTATCAAAACGGTGAGTTTTTGAGCATGCTGGAGGGGCGTTGGCAGGGGTCAAAGTTCACCTATTTGCCACAAAATATAAAAGTGTTATATCTCCTACACAGAAACAGACAGATGCACCAAACTTTCAGTAATTGATCACCATCAGGTCTCCTATAATATCCAATGGTCAAATGATGACATTGCTTAGGCCACGCCCCCTGACAACAGGAAGTGTCATGTTTTGTTGTAAGCGGCCGCTATGTTACCCCTCTGAGCTAATCAACATGAAACTGTGTCCACAGACAGAACACATGTTGATGTGTTGTGGATTTCAGGCCCAAGTGGATTCGATGGAGCAGGAGAGCGTGGCGGCGTGGTGAAGTCACCTCAAACGCCGCTGCCATACGTTTGGCTCTGAATTCCACATTTTTGGGCCGAGCTGCTTAAAACTCATTTGGATGCATCCTTATCCATCCCCCAACAGGAATCCATAACAAACTTTAGTGAGCAGGACTTAGTTTCTCTGTAGCGCCACCAAGCAATTTTCAAAGGACCCTTTGCTATTCACTTAGTTCATCGTAGAGTAATGAAATTTTGTACAGTTGTAGATCTCAGCAAGACGCTCAGAATTTACAATTAATGTCATAGTGCAAGTATCACAGGAAGTAAGCCATTTTAGATTGAAATCTGAATTTTGACACCATGTTGACATGTAAAGCATTTGTATTTGATCAAACTTGTCCAGCAGGGGGCAGCAAGAGACCACAAATAAACCCCAAAGGAATTTCTCTTGGTAAGTAAGTGATCTTAACTCTTTGGTTTCCTTATGTATTTAAGTTGAACAGATATACAAATCCTGCTTGAAAACTGACAAACTTACTCTTCTTCAATACATTTCAGTTTTTATTTATATAGCGCCAAATCATGAAACATGTCATCAGGGGTGGACTGGGAGAAAAAAATCGGCCCTGGCATTTTGGATTAGTGAGAGTGGACACTTAAAATACTTCCAAAATCTTAATTTATTAACACTGTAATATGTAAACTCCACCACAGCACAGCAACTATTCTTAGATCAGAGAGAGAGAGAGAGAAAGAGAGGTGTCACGGTCAATCACACATATTATCACGTTACATCATTATAAGAAGTTATTGTAAGTTGCTCATCAGATCTATTCAGTCTTCCAGATACTGTAGGGTAACATTGGACTAATGTGCACTCACTGTGTAAAAAAGGATGCCAGTGACAAAATGAACCAGAGAAATGCCTCACTTGTCATCATGGAAAGAAAGAAAATATATAATAACATAATATAAATTTTGATTTACTCAGTCATTTGTAATAAGTATTTTATTTATCTAATTTCCTAATTTTTGATCATATTTTCTTTAAAATCGCAGACTTTTCGCTATTTTTCATGTAAATCCTTGGTGGCGCTTCATAGCGAAGCCGGTGAGGCCGCAGCGAGCTTGGCCTCCCCTGGGATTGCGCAATCCCATGTTAACTGTGCTGACTTCCATTCTGTGAATGCATCTTCCTGTCTCTAGATCATAAATTCAATTGTTCAAACAGTTATGAACTGATTTTCCACAATTTAATATATGTGGATTACGAATTGTGTTTTGGTCATCAAACTGTGTGCAGATAACATGTTTTCGTGGTGCTGACCGATCATAAACAGCAAAGAACTGGTTGTAGTTGAGGCCGGCAGTTCCTTGGCCACTAGGCAGGGGGCGCTCAAGGGGCACCGCTCGTGATCCCCAAATAGTAGAGTCAAAACAAGTTATTGATGTTTTATTAGCGAGTTTTGCTAAACAAGTAAAGCACTAAAAAGACTCTAAACATACAGCTGGAACAGGACTGATCAGGGAAGGCTTTCCTCCCTGGCAGTGAGCTCCATTGAGACTGAGAGACTTTTAAAAGTGAAGAAGATAAAGGGAACTTTTACCGGAAAATGATGATATTTTTGTTCAGAAAGAGCGCCGCAGGGACTTAAATTATAAGTAGAGGTAAGACAGCGATACTTATTCATGTTTTGTTTTTGTGATAAAATGTGCGTAATGTGGGTTATAGTTTTAGAATGTGTTACAAATGCAGAAATCCATCATAACTCATAAACTGTTACCAATCAAATGACAAAATTTTTTTCATCAAAGAACCAATATTTTTCCATGTATTTTGGTGAATTTATTTGGCTCAATCAGTCTCCTTCAGCACTTTGCAATGAGTCTACTCTGTAAAGTGTATATATTTGTAAATCTGACTCTGATGACGTCAGTGCCTCACCAGCTATGAACCCTACCGCACGTCACTGACTACAACAACCACCACCATATTTTACATCAGACATCGGAGCAGATGAAGGGCCTGCTGTTGGGAACATGTCGGTCAGTTTGACACATTTCGCAGCATCCGTTTGAAGAACTCGTTTCTTTTTTTCGTGCAGTTTCTCTGCGCCTCCCTTGCGTTTCTTATCCATTACTACTGTGAACACCGCTGCACAAAGTTCCACATGGAGCGTGAAGGTGTTTTTTCTACTTTATGATTGGCCTAGCCCTTTAGACTGTCAGGGATGATAACCAATGGGCTGCAGTAGCCTGTGGTAAGCGCCGGGTGATCGGAACAGACTCTTGCGCTGCTGATTTTATTTTTATTCATGCATTATGCAAATATAACGAGGCAGATATATAAAATAATAATAATACATATTATTAATATACATGTCGGGTCTGCCGGCCCAAACAGCACGTCGGCCCACCGGGAAAATGCCCGGTACGCCCGATTACCAGTCCATGCCTGCATGTCATCTAAAGGCAGGTTACAAAGTCAAAATCAATCAGATTATACATATTAAGTCAGATTATCCAGATTGGTAAAAGAAATTCCTATATAAGGGAACCAGTTAATTGCATCAAAGTCGTAGCAAGCGGCATTCACTCCTGGAGAAGCGTAGAGCTACAGGGAGAGTCGTCTGCATTGTCCATGGCTTTGCAGCAATCCCTCATACTGAGCAAGCATGAAGTGACAGCAGAAGGAAAAACTCCCCATTAACAGGAAGGAAAAACCTCCAGCAGAACCAGGCTCAGTATGAACGGTAATCTGCCTCGACCGACTGGGGGTTACAAAAGAGAGAGAAGAGACACAACATGACAGACAAAAAAGCACAGAAGCACACATTGATCCAGTAATCTGTTTGACATTAGATGGTAATAACAGGTGATCTGTCTTCCCTGGATGATGTCACAGCTAACAGAACGCCAGACCAGGTGTACCTACTATGAAGAAAAAATAGAAAAAACAAAAAGTTAAAAGCTGAAATGACAACAGTCATGAAAAAACGAAGAACAATAGACCCTGATGTCCTCCAGCAGCCTAAGCCTATAGCAGCATAACTATAAAGGTAGCTCAGCGTAACATGAGCCACTCTAACTATAAGCTTTGTCAAAAAGGAAAGTCCCAAGAGCCAGCTTCTAGTGGAGGAGTTCAAGTATCTTTGGGTCTTTTTCACGAATGAGGGGAAGATGGAGCAGGAGATCGACAGGCGGATTGGTGCGACGTCTGCTGTGAAGCGGGCGCTGTACCGGTCCGTTGTGGTGAAGAGAGAGGTGAGCCAAAAGGCCAAGGAGGAGCTCAGTCATCCGGGGAGGACTCAGAGTAGAGCCGCTGCTCCTTCACATTGAGAGGAGCCAGTTGAGGTGGCTCGGGCATCTGGTCAGGATGCCTCCTGGACGCCTCCCTGGTGAGGTGTTCTGGGCACGTCCCACCGGGAGGAGGCCCAGGGGAAGACCCAGGACACGCTGGAGAGACTATGCTCGCCTGGGAACGCTTAGGGATTCCCCCGGAGGAAGTAGCCCAAGTGGCTGGGGAGAGGAAGGTCTGGGCCTCCCTCTTGAAGCTGCTACACCCGCGACCCGACCCCGGATAAGCAGAAGACGATGGATGGATGGAAAAAGGAAAGTTTTAGGATTAGTCTTAAAAGTAGACAGGGTGTCTGCCTCACGGACCAAAACTGGGAATTGGTTCCACTGGAGAGGAGCATGATAGCTAAAGGATCTGCCTCCCATTCTGGTTTTACAGACTTTAGGAACCACCAGCAGACCTGCTTTCTGAGAGTGAAGTGGTCTGTTAGAAATTACTAAAGTTTGTACACAACATACACATGTGGAATATTGCTAACGTGTTACTTTAGCAATGTTTCAATTGCTAAAGTGTTACTTTTACATTATTACTTTTGGGTGAGTATCCACCAATTTAACTGTCAAACTTTCATAAAAGCTGTCTTAATGCAAGAAACGAAACCCTTAAGCACATGAAATAATTAACTTATTAATAACTAAAAAGGTTTTGTTAACTTTTCACATGAAGCTGGATTAACAGCTAGTAAAATACCTTTGATTAAATTTGTATACTAGTGTTTAAACCAGGGGTGTCAAACGTACGGCCTGCGGGCGGGATCTGGCCCGCCGAACGATTTAGTCCGGTCCGGTGGCCAAATGCATTTTCATTATTCAACGGCTGTGTCTCCTCGCTGCATCGAGCGATCTGCACCAGATTTTTTGTGAGTCGTGGCGGAGCGCTGCCGAACACGTTCGTGTGAATCGCCCAGTGGACGGGCGGGCAAAATGCGTGACAGCATCTGCGGTGGCGGGCAGCCGGCGGTGCGCAAATCCCAGCGGTGGCCAATAGGCCAGAGCGGCGCTTTGCTGCGAGGGCCGATCATCACCGCTTGCGGTTTTAATTATTATTATTATTATTATTCTGCCCCCCTAAAGAGGGGCCTTTTTGGGGGCTTTCTCATTTTCAAAAACTCACCAAACTTGGCAGATGCATGGTGACTGTTTAAAAATTTTGTATTTTAAGGTCGTCACAAAAATCTAAAGAAAAATGCCTCAACGGCGCCACCTAGAAATTTTCAAAGGACCCTTTGCTATTCACTTACTTCGTCGTAGAGACATGAAATTTGGTACAGTTGTAGAGCTCAACAAGACGCTCAGAATTTACAATTAATGTCATAGTGCAAATATCACAGGAAGTTGGCCATTTTAGACTTAAAGTCTGATTTTGACCCAATTTTTGACGTTTATAGCATTGCTATTTGATGGATCTCCTCCTAGAGATTTTGAGCGATCGGCTTGAAACTCGGGCAGTCTGATCATAAGGCATGGCCAATCAAAAGTTATCAAAACGGTGAGTTTTTGAGCATGCTGAAGGGGCGTTGGCAGGGGTCAAAGTTCACCTATTCGCCACAAAAAATAAAAGTGTTATATCTCCTACACAGAAACACACAGAGGCACCAAACTTTCTGTGATTAATCATCATCAGGTCTCCTATAATATCCAATGGTCAAATGATGACATCACTTAGGCCACACCCCCTGACAACAGGAAGTGTCATGTTTTGCTGTAAACGGTCGCTATGTTACCCCTCTGAGCTAATCAACATGAAACTGTGTCCAGAGACAGAAAACATGTTGTTGTGTTGTGGATTCCAGCCCCAAGTCGATTCGATGGAGCAGGAGAGCGTGGCGGCGTGGTGAAGTCACCTCAAACGCCGCTGCCATACGTTTGGCTCTGAATTCCACATTTTTGGGCCGAGCTGCATAAAACTCACTTGGATGCATCCTTATCCACCCCCCAACAGGAATCCATAACAAATTTTGGTGGGCGTGACCTAATGCCTCAACGGCGCCACTTAGCAATTTTCAAAGGACCCTTTGCTATTCACTTACTTCATCGTAGAGACATGAGATTTGGTACAGTGGTAGAGCTCACCAAGACGCTCAGAATTTACAATTAATGTCATAGTGTAAATATCACAGGAAGTCGGCCATTTTAGATTGAATGTCTGATTTTGACCACATTTTTGACGTTTATAGCATTGGTATTTGATGGATCTCCTCCTAGAGATTTTTAGCGAGCGGCTTGAAACTCGGGCAGTCTGATCATAAGGCATGGCCAATTAAAAGTTATCAAAACGGTGAGTTTTTGAGCTTGTTGAAGGGGCATTAGCAAGGGTTAAAGTTCACCTACTCGCCACAAAAAATAAAACTGTTATATCTCCTACACAGAAACACACAGAGGCATCAAACTTTCAGTGATTGATCACCATCAGGTCTCCTATAATATCCAATGGTCAAATGATGACATTGCTTAGGCCACGCCCCCTGACAACAGGAAGTGTCATGTTTTGTTGTAAGCGGTCGCTATGTTACCCCTCTGAGCTAATCAACATGAAACTGTGTCCACAGACAGAACACATGTTGGTATGTTGTGGATTTCAGGCTCAACTGGATTGGATGGAGCAGGGGGGCGTGGCGGCGTGGCATATTCACCTCAAACGCTGCTGTCATACGTTTGGCTCTGAATTCCACAGTTTTGGGCCGAGCTGCTTAAAACTCATTTGGATGCATCCTTATCCACCCCCCAACAGGAATCCTTAACAAACTTTAGTGAGCAGGACTTAGTTTCTCTATAGCGCCACCAAGCAAATTTCAAAGGACCCTTTGGTATTCACTTACTTCATCGTAGAGTAATGAAATTTTGTACAGTTGTAGATCTCAGCAAGACGCTCAGAATTTACAATTAATGTCATACTGCAAGTATCACAGGAAGTAAGCCATTTTAGATTGAAATCTGAATTTTGATACCAAGTTGACATGTAAAGCATATGTATTTGATCATACTTGTCCAGCAGGGGGCAGCAAGAGACCACAAATAAACCCCAAAGGAATTTCTCTTGGTAAGTAAGTGATCTTAACTCTTTGGTTTCCTTATATTTATATATTTAAGTTGAACAGATATACAAATCCTGCTTGAAAACTGACAAACTCTTGTTCAATACATTTCAGTTTTTATTTATATAACGCCAAATCATGAAACATGTCATCAGGGGTGGATTGGGACAAAAAATTGGCCCTGGCATTTTGGATTAGACTGGCCCACCACATTTTTTTTGTGTACTGAATGTGTATACCAACTGTGCAATACCAACTGTGCAATACCTTGAAGTCAGGATAATGGAAATTAGTGAGAGTGGACACTTAAAATACTTCCAAAATCTTAATTTATTAACACTGTAAAATGTAAACTCCACCACAGCACAGCAACTATTCTTAGATCAGAGAGAGAGAGAGAGAAAGAGAGGTGTCACGGTCAATCACACATATTATCACGTTACATCATTATAAGAAGTTATTGTAAGTTGCTCATCAGATCTATTCAGTCTTCCAGATACTGTAGGGTAACATTGGACTAATGTGCACTCACTGTGTAAAAAAGGATGCCAATGACAAAATGAACCTGAGAAATGGCTCACTTGTCATCATGGAAAGAAAGAAAATATATAATAACATAATATAAATTTTGATTTACTCAGTCATTTGTAATAAGTATTTTATTTATCTAATTTCCTAATTTTTGATCATATTTTCTTTAAAATCGCAGACTTTTCGCTATTTTTCATGTAAATCCTTGGTGGCGCTTGATAGCGAAGCCGGTGAGGCCGCAGCGAGCTTGGCCTACCCTGGGATTGCGCAATCCCATGGTAACTGCGCTGACTTCCATTCTGTGAATGCATCTTCCTGTCTCTAGATCATAAATTCAATTGTTCAAACAGTTATGAACTGATTTTCCACAATTTAATATATGTGGATTACGAATTGTGTTTTGGTCATCAAACTGTGTGCAGATAACATGTTTTCGTGGTGCTGGCCGATCATAAACAGCAAAGAAGTGGTTGTAGGTGAGGCCAGCAGTTCCTTGGCCACTAGGCAGGGGGCGCTCAAGGGGCACCGCTCGTGATCCCCAAATAGTAGAGTCAAAACAAGTTATTGATGTTTTATTAGCGAGTTTTGCTAAACAAGTAAAGCACTAAAAAGACTAAACATACAGCTGGAACAGGACTGATCAGGGAAGGCTTTCCTCCCTGGCAGTGAGCTCCATTGAGACTGAGAGACTTTTAAAACTGAAGAAGATAAAGAGAACTTTTACCGGAAAATGATGATATTTTTGTTCAGAAAGAGCGCCACAGGGACTTTAATTATAAGTAGAGGTAAGACAGCGATACTTATTCATGTTTTGTTTTTGTGATAAAATCTGCGTAATGTGGGTTATAGTTTTAGAATGTGTTACAAATGCAGAAATCCATCATAACTCATAAACTGTTACCAATCAAATGACAATTTTTTTCATCAAAGAACCAATATTTTTCCATGTATCTTGGTGAATTTATTTGGCTCAATCAGTCTCCTTCAGCACTTTGCAACGAGTCTACTCTGTAGAGTGTATATATTTGTAAATCTGACTCTGATGACGTCAGTGCCTCACCAGCTATGAACTCTACCGCACGTCACTGACTACAACCACCACCATATTTTACATCAGACACCGGAGCAGATGAAGGCCTGCTGTAGGGAACATGTCAGTCAGTTTGACACATTTCGCAGCGTCCGTTTGAAGAACTCGTTTATTTTTTTCGTGCAGTTTCTCTGCGCCTCCCTTGCGTTTCTTATCCATTACTACTGTGAACACCGCTGCACAAAGTTCCACATGGAGCGTGAAGGTGTTTTTCTGCTTTATGATTGGCCTAGCCCTTTAGACTGTCAGGGATGATAACCAATGGGCTGCAGTAGCCTGTGGTAAGGGCCGGATGATCGGAACAGACTCTTGCGCTGCTGATATTTTTCTTCATGCATTATGCAAATATAACGAGGCAGATATATAAAATAATAATAATAATAATACATATTATTAATATACATGTCGGGTCTGCCGGCCCAAACAGCACGTCGGCCCACCGGGAAAATGCCCGGTACGCCCGATTACCAGTCCATGCCTGCATGTCATCTAAAGGCAGTTTACAATGTCAAAATCAATCAGATTATACATATTAAGTCAGATTATCCAGATTGGTAAAAGAAATTCCTATATAAGTGAACCAGTTAATTGCATCAAAGTCGTAACAAGCAGCATTCACTCCTGAAGAAGCGTAGAGCCACAGGGAGAGTCGTTTGCATTGTACATGGCTTTGCAGCAATCCCTCATACTGATCAAGCATGAAGTGACAGCAGAAGGAAAAACTCCCCATTAACAGGAAGGAAAAACCTCCAGCAGAACCGGGCTCAGTATGAACGGTAATCTGCCTTGACTGACTGGGGGTTACAAAAGAGAGAGAAGAGACACAACATGACAGACAAAAAAGCACAGAAGCACACATTGATCCAGTAATGTGTTTTACATTAGATGGTAATAGCAGGTGATCTGTCTTCCCTGGATGATGTCACAGCTAACAGAACGCCAGACCAGGTGTACCTACTATGAAGAAAAAATAGAAAAAACAAAAAGTTAAAAGCTGAAATGACAACAGTCATGCAAAAACGAAGAACAGTAGACCCTGATGTCCTCCAGCAGCCTAAGCCTATAGCAGCATAACTATAAAGGTAGCTCAGCGTAACATGAGCCACTCTAACTATAAGCTTTGTCAAAAAGGAAAGTCTCAAGAGCCAGCTTCTAGTGGAGGAGTTCAAGTATCTTGGGGTCTTGTTCACGAATGAGGGGAAGATGGAGCGGGAGATCGACAGGCGGATTGGTGCAGCGTCTGCTGTGAAGCGGGCGCTGTACCGGTCCGTTGTGGTGAAGAGAGAGCTGAGCCAAAAGGCGAAGCTCTCGATTTACCAGTCGATCTACGTTCCTACCCTCATCTATGGTCACGAGCTTTGGGTCGTGACCGAAAGAACGAGATCCCGGACACAAGCGGCCAAAATGAGTTTTCTCCATAGTGTGTGTGAGCTCTCCCTTAGAGATAAGGTGAGGAGCTCCGTCATCCGGGGAGGACTCAGAGTAGCCACTGCTTCTTCACGTCGAGAGGAGCCAGTTGAGGTGGCTCGGGCATCTGGTTAGGATGCCTCCTGGACGCCTCCCTGGTGAGGTGTTCTGGGCACGTCCCACCGGGAGGAGGCCCAGGGGAAGACCTGGGACACGCTGGAGAGACTATGTTTTCTCTGCTGGCCTGGGAACACCTTGGGATTCCCCTGGAGGAGGTGGCCCAAGTGGCTGGGGAGAGGGACGTCTGGGCCTCCTTTATAAAGCTGCTACCCCCGCGATTTTGCTAAAGTGTTCCTTTAGCAATAGTCCAATTGCTAAAGTGTTACTTTTACATTACTTTTGGGTGTGTATCACCAATTTAGATGTTAAACTTTCATAAAAGATGTCTTAATGCAAGAAACAAAACCCTTAAAGACATGAAATAGCAAGTAACTTTAAAAAACTAAAATGGTTTTGTTAACTTCTCACATTAAGCTGGATTAACAGCTAGTAAGATACCTTTGATTAAATTGGTATACTAATGTTTAAACCAGGGGTGTCAAAGGTACGGCCCGCCGAACGATTTAGTCCGGTCCGGTGGCCAAATGCATTATCATTATTCAACGGCTGTGTCTCCTCGCTGCATCGAGCGATCTGGACCAGATTTTTTGTGAGTCGTGGGGGAGCGCTGCCGAACACGTTCGTGTGAATCGCCCAGTGGACGGGCGGGCAAAATGCGTGACAGCATCTGCGGTGGCGGGCGGCCGGCGGTGCGCAAATCCCAGCGGTGGCCAATAGGCCAGAGCGGCGCTTTGCTGCGAGGGCCGATCATCACCGCTTGCGGTTTTAATTATTATTATTATTATTCTGCCCCCCTAAAGAGGGGCCTTTTTGGGGGCTTTCTCATTTTCAAAAACTCACCAAACTTTGCAGATGCATGGTGACTGTTTAAAAATTTTGTATTTTAAGGTCGTCACAAAAATCTAAAGAAAAATGCCTCAACGGCGCCACCTAGAAATTTTCAAAGGACCCTTTGCTATTCACTTACTTCGTCGTAGAGACATGAGATTTGGTACAGTTGTAGAGCTCAACAAGACGCTCAGAATTTACAATTATTGTCATAATGCAAGTATCACAGGAAGTTGGCCATTTTAGACTGAAAGTCTGATTTTGACCTCAATTTTGACAGTTACAGCATTGGTATAAGATCTAACTCCTCCTAGAGATATCGAGCGATCGGCTTGAAACTCGGGCAGTCTGATCATAAGGCATGGCCAATCAAATGTTATCAAAACGGTGAGTTTTTGAGCATGCTGAAGGGGCGTTGGCAGGGGTCAAAGTTCACCTATTCGCCACAAAAAATAAAAGTGTTATATCTCCTACACAGAAACACACAGAGGCACCAAACTTTCTGTGATTGATCATCATCAGGTCTCCTATAATATCCAATGGTCAAATGATGACATTGCTTAGGCCACGCCCCCTGACAACAGGAAGTGTCATGTTTTGTTGTAAGCGGTCGCTATGTTACCCCTCTGAGCTAATCAACATGAAACTGTGTCCACAGACAGAACACATGTTGGTATGTTGTGGATTTCAGGCTCAACTGGATTGGATGGAGCAGGGGGGCGTGGCGGCGTGGCATATTCACCTCAAACGCTGCTGTCATACGTTTGGCTCTGAATTCCACAGTTTTGGGCCGAGCTGCTTAAAACTCATTTGGATGCATCCTTATCCACCCCCCAACAGGAATCCTTAACAAACTTTAGTGAGCAGGACTTAGTTTCTCTATAGCGCCACCAAGCAAATTTCAAAGGACCCTTTGGTATTCACTTACTTCATCGTAGAGTAATGAAATTTTGTACAGTTGTAGATCTCAGCAAGACGCTCAGAATTTACAATTAATGTCATACTGCAAGTATCACAGGAAGTAAGCCATTTTAGATTGAAATCTGAATTTTGATACCAAGTTGACATGTAAAGCATATGTATTTGATCATACTTGTCCAGCAGGGGGCAGCAAGAGACCACAAATAAACCCCAAAGGAATTTCTCTTGGTAAGTAAGTGATCTTAACTCTTTGGTTTCCTTGTATATTTAAGTTGAACAGATATACAAATCCTGCTTGAAAACTGACAAACTCTTGTTCAATACATTTCAGTTTTTATTTATATAACGCCAAATCATGAAACATGTCATCAGGGGTGGATTGGGACAAAAAATTGGCCCTGGCATTTTGGATTAGACTGGCCCACCACATTTTTTTGTGTACTGAATGTGTATACCAACTGTGCAATACCAACTGTGCAATACCTTGAAGTCAGGATAATGGAAATTAGTGAGAGTGGACACTTAAAATACTTCCAAAATCTTAATTTATTAACACTGTAAAATGTAAACTCCACCACAGCACAGCAACTATTCTTAGATCAGAGAGAGAGAGAGAGAAAGAGAGGTGTCACGGTCAATCACACATATTATCACGTTACATCATTATAAGAAGTTATTGTAAGTTGCTCATCAGATCTATTCAGTCTTCCAGATACTGTAGGGTAACATTGGACTAATGTGCACTCACTGTGTAAAAAAGGATGCCAATGACAAAATGAACCAGAGAAATGCCTCACTTGTCATCATGGAAAGAAAGAAAATATATAATAACATAATATAAATTTTGATTTACTCAGTCATTTGTAATAAGTATTTTATTTATCTAATTTCCTAATTTTTGATCATATTTTCTTTAAAATCGCAGACTTTTCGCTATTTTTCATGTAAATCCTTGGTGGCGCTTGATAGCGAAGCCGGTGAGGCCGCAGCGAGCTTGGCCTACCCTGGGATTGCGCAATCCCATGGTAACTGCGCTGACTTCCATTCTGTGAATGCATCTTCCTGTCTCTAGATCATAAATTCAATTGTTCAAACAGTTATGAACTGATTTTCCACAATTTAATATATGTGGATTACGAATTGTGTTTTGGTCATCAAACTGTGTGCAGATAACATGTTTTCGTGGTGCTGGCCGATCATAAACAGCAAAGAAGTGGTTGTAGGTGAGGCCAGCAGTTCCTTGGCCACTAGGCAGGGGGCGCTCAAGGGGCACCGCTCGTGATCCCCAAATAGTAGAGTCAAAACAAGTTATTGATGTTTTATTAGCGAGTTTTGCTAAACAAGTAAAGCACTAAAAAGACTCTAAACCATAGCTCTCAACTCTCACGCATTGACCGTGTGACACACGCATTTCACTAACGTCACACGCTCACACGCAACACATGACATTTCACACGCAAACATGGAATTTCTCACGCATAAAAATCACAAAGCCCATCTGGGCTGCGGACGACAAAACTCCGCCTTCTGCTGAGCTGTTTCAGCTTCTTTCACAGCTTGTGGCCATCAGTAATTCCTGCTGCAGTTCTTTTTAACAGAGCAGCAGGAAGAGTGATCAGAGTTATGAATAATTTTAGTCTTAACAGTGGTGAAAGTGAGCCGGTAAGGTCCTGTACCGCGTACAGAGGGGAGGGGAGGGGGCGGGGGGAGCTGCGTCAAGATGACCGGTTCATTCAGAACCAGTCATGGCTGCACGCTGGATCATAAAACAGTTCTGCTAACCAGATGCAGTTTAAAACGCCACTTAGTCTGTTTATAAGTTTCATTTTTATTAATTCTGCATTTTTTAACCTCCGCGCTTGCTCCTCTCCCCCCTCCTTTCCCTCGGAGCAGGTGCTTTTATCACCGTTCACCATTCAAAACGTGAATCACTGCGTTTAATGTCCTCACATCAGTAGCAACGTGTGCCAGTTAAAGTCAATAGGAGAGCTGTAGCTGTGTTTAACGCTGTTTCGTTTTTAACAACATAGATTCAGTGGTGCTTCGGTGGGCGTGCTGCCTTGCGCTTTAATTCAGGTGCGCACTGTTAAGGGTCATTTTAAAGAACTTGTAACATCAGGGGCTTCACCCCTGTTCCCTCTACAGGAGCCCTTTACAGTAATTATGCATTTTCCCCGCTGTTTATCCCTCGCACGTAGCGCACGGAGGTAAAATCCGCCCACCTCACCGCCCAGAGTGCACTGACGAGAGCAATAGAGATTTGTCTGGTCAGCGCGGCGACTGACTGAGAAACCTGTCGCTGTGAAAGGTGATAATGGTTATAAACTGTAACAGTCTAGAAGTTCATTGAGCTGAAAGGAGGGACACATCAGCAGCTGGATCGTGCGTAAAGACGCAGCGGGAACCTCTGTGTGCTTCAGTGTTGCTGCTGAGGGGATCATAAAGGCTTGATGAAACTCAGCCTGATTCACCAATCAGGTTATAGATTTACAATGATAAACAACCCATAGATGAATGTGTAACAGTATAATAATTCGGTCAATAATTTAAAACTACTTAATTTTATTCAGTATTATTTGAACAATTGTGTATTTTTTATGTTTTAATCCATTAACTGAACAATAAGGTATTAATATGTCTCTTTCTCTTTTTAACACAAGTAATACATGTCTACTTCAATGTCTGGTGGGATAAAAATGAGATGGAGTTGACTCCACCGGCTCTTCCAGGGTCCGGTTAGCCCCGCCCCCAAAACAAGCCCCGCCCCCAAATTAGCATAATCTCACTCTTAACTTTTGATAAAAGTTGAGAGGTCTGCTCTAAACATACAGCTGGAACAGGACTGATCAGGGAAGGCTTTCCTCCCTGGCAGTGAGCTCCATTGAGATTGAGAGACTTTTAAAACTGAAGAAGATAAAGATAACTTTTACCGGAAAATTATGATATTTTTGTTCAGAAAGAGCGCCACAGGGACTTAAATTATAAGTAGAGGTAAGACAGCGATACTTATTCATGTTTAGTTTTTGTGATAAAATGTGCATAATGTGGGTTATAGTTTTAGAATGTGTTACAAATGCAGAAATCCATCATAACTCATAAACTGTTACCAATCAAATGACAATTTTTTTTCATCAAAGAACCAATATTTTTCCATGTATCTTGGTGAATTTATTTGGCTCAATCAGTCTCCTTCAGCACTTTGCAACGAGTCTACTCTGTAGAGTGTATATATTTGTAAATCTGACTCTGATGACGTCAGTGCCTCACCAGCTATGAACTCTACCGCACGTCACTGACCACCACCACCATATTTTACATCAGACACCGGAGCAGATGAAGGCCTGCTGTAGGGAACATGTCAGTGAGTTTGACACATTTCGCAGCGTCCGTTTGAAGAACTCGTTTATTTTTTTCGTGCAGTTTCTCTGCGCCTCCCTTGCGTTTCTTATCCATTACTACTGTGAACACCGCTGCACAAAGTTCCACATGGAGTGTGAAGGTGTTTTTCTGCTTTATGATTGGCCTAGCCCTTTAGACTGTCAGGGATGATAACCAATGGGCTGCAGTAGCCTGTGGTAAGGGCCGGATGATCGGAACAGACTCTTGCGCTGCTGATATTTTTCTTCATGCATTATGCAAATATAACGAGGCAGATATATAAAATAATAATAATAATAATACATATTATTAATATACATGTCGGGTCTGCCGGCCCAAACAGCACGTCGGCCCACCGGGAAAATGCCCGGTACGCCCGATTACCAGTCCATGCCTGCATGTCATCTAAAGGCAGTTTACAATGTCAAAATCAATCAGATTATACATATTAAGTCAGATTATCCAGATTGGTAAAAGAAATTCCTATATAAGTGAACCAGTTAATTGCATCAAAGTCGTAACAAGCAGCATTCACTCCTGAAGAAGCGTAGAGCCACAGGGAGAGTCGTTTGCATTGTACATGGCTTTGCAGCAATCCCTCATACTGATCAAGCATGAAGTGACAGCAGAAGGAAAAACTCCCCATTAACAGGAAGGAAAAACCTCCAGCAGAACCGGGCTCAGTATGAACGGTAATCTGCCTTGACTGACTGGGGGTTACAAAAGAGAGAGAAGAGACACAACATGACAGACAAAAAAGCACAGAAGCACACATTGATCCAGTAATGTGTTTTACATTAGATGGTAATAGCAGGTGATCTGTCTTCCCTGGATGATGTCACAGCTAACAGAACGCCAGACCAGGTGTACCTACTATGAAGAAAAAATAGAAAAAACAAAAAGTTAAAAGCTGAAATGACAACAGTCATGCAAAAACGAAGAACAGTAGACCCTGATGTCCTCCAGCAGCCTAAGCCTACAGCAGCATAACTATAGAGGTAGCTCAGGGTAACATGAACCACTCTAACTATAAGCTTTGTCAAAAAGGAAAGTCCCAAGAGCCAGCTTCTAGTGGAGGAGTTCAAGTATCTTGGGGTCTTGTTCACGAATGAGGGGAAGATGGAGCGGGAGATCGACAGGCGGATTGGTGCGACGTCTGCTGTGAAGCGGGCGCTGTACCGATCCGTTGTGGTGAAGAGAGAGCTGAGCCAAAAGGCCAAGCTCTCGATTTACCAGTCGATCTACGTTCCTACCCTCATCTATGGTCACGAGCTTTGGGTCGTGACCGAAAGAACGAGATCCCGGACACAAGCGGCCAAAATGAGTTTTCTCCATAGTGTGTCTGGGCTCTCCCTTAGAGATAGGGTGAGGAGCTCAGTCATCCGGGGAGGACTCAGAGTAGAGCCGCTGCTCCTTCACATTGAGAGGAGCCAGTTGAGGTGGCTCGGGCATCTGGTTAGGATGCCTCCTGGACGCATCCCTGGTGAGGTGTTCTGGGCACGTCCCACCGGGAGGAGGCCCAGGGGAAGTCCCAGGACACGCTGGAGAGACTCTGCTGGCCTGGGAACGCTTTGGGATTCCCCCGGAGGAAGTGGCCCAAGTGGCTGGGGAGAGGAAGGTCTGGGCCTCCCTCTTGAAGCTGCTACACCCGCGACCTGACCCCGGATAAGCGGAAGACGATGGATGGATGGAAAAAGGAAAGTTTAAGGATTAGTTTTAAAAGTAGACAGGGTGTCTGCGTCACGGACCAAAACTGGGAGTTGGTTCCACTGGAGAGGAGCATGATAGCTAAAGGATCTGCCTACCATTCTGGTTTTACAGACTTTAGGAACCACCAGCAGACCTGCTTTCTGAGAGTGAAGTGGTCTGTTAGAAATTACTAAAGTTTGTACACAACATACACATGTGAAATATTGCTAACGTGTTACTTTAGCAATATTCCAATTGCTAAAGTGTTACTTTTACATTATTACTTTTGGGTGTGTATCCACCAATTTAACTGTCAAACTTTCATAACAGCTGTCTTAATGCAAGAAACGAAACCCTTAAACACATGAATTAATTAACTTTAAATAACTAAAAAGGTTTTGTTAACTTTTCACATGAAGCTGGATTAACAGCTAGTAAGATACCTTTGATTAAGTTGGTATACTAATGTTTAAACCAGGGGTGTCAAACGTACGGCCTGCGGGCCGGATCTGGCCCGCCGAACGATTTAGTCCGGCCCGGTGGCCAAATGCATTTTCATTATTCAACGGCTGTGTCTCCTCGGTGCATCGACCGATCTGCACCAGGTTTTTTGTGAGTCGTGGGGGAGCGCTGCCCAACGCGTACGTGTGTATTGCATGTTAGACGGGTGAGGAAAATGCATGACAGCTTCTGCGGTGGCTGGCGGCGGGAGGTGCGCGTACCCTAGCGGTGGCCCATAGGCCAGAGCGGCGCTTGGCTGCGAGGGCCGATCATCACCGCTTGCGGTTTTAATTAGGCCCGAGCAGCTAAGCGCTGCGAAGGCCTATTGTATCTGTAGTGTTAATTATTATTTATTATTATTATTATTATTATTATTATTATTATTATTCTGCCCCCCTAAAGAGGGGCCTTTTTGGGGGCTTTCTCATTTTCAAAAACTCACCAAACTTGGCAGATGCATGGTGACTGTTTAAAAATTTTGTATTTTAAGGTCGTCACAAAAATCTAAAGAAAAATGCCTCAACGGCGCCACCTAGAAATTTTCAAAGGACCCTTTGCTATTCACTTACTTCGTCGTAGAGACATGAAATTTGGTACAGTTGTAGAGCTCACCAAGACGCTCAGAATTTACAATTAATGTCATAGTGTAAATATCACAGGAAGTCGGCCATTTTAGATTGAAAGTCTGATTTTGACCTCAATTTTGACAGTTACAGCATCGGTATAAGATCTAACTCCTCCTAGAGATATCGAGCGATCGGCTTGAAACTCGGGCAGTCTGATCATAAGGCATGGCCAATCAAAAGTTATCAAAACGGTGAGTTTTTGAGCATGCTGAAGGGGCGTTGGCAGGGGTCAAAGTTCACCTATTCGCCACAAAAAATAAAAGTGTTATATCTCCTACACAGAAACACACAGAGGCACCAAACTTTCTGTGATTAATCATCATCAGGTCTCCTATAATATCCAATGGTCAAATGATGACATCACTTAGGCCACACCCCCTGACAACAGGAAGTGTCATGTTTTGCTGTAAACGGTCGCTATGTTACCCCTCTGAGCTAATCAACATGAAACTGTGTCCACAGACAGAAGACATGTTGTTGTGTTGTGGATTCCAGCCCCAAGTCGATTCGATGGAGCAGGAGAGCGTGGCGGCGTGGTGAAGTCACCTCAAACGCCGCTGCCATACGTTTGGCTCTGAATTCCACATTTTTGGGCCGAGCTGCATAAAACTCACTTGGATGCATCCTTATCCACCCCCCAACAGGAATCCATAACAAATTTTGGTGGGCGTGACCTAATGCCTCAACGGCGCCACTTAGCAATTTTCAAAGGACCCTTTGCTATTCACTTACTTCATCGTAGAGACATGAGATTTGGTACAGTGGTAGAGCTCACCAAGACGCTCAGAATTTACAATTAATGTCATAGTGTAAATATCACAGGAAGTCGGCCATTTTAGATTGAATGTCTGATTTTGACCCCATTTTTGACGTTTATAGCATTGGTATTTGATGGATCTCCTCCTAGAGATTTTTAGCGAGCGGCTTGAAACTCGGGCAGTCTGATCATAAGGCATGGCCAATTAAAAGTTATCAAAACGGTGAGTTTTTGAGCTTGTTGAAGGGGCATTAGCAAGGGTTAAAGTTCACCTACTCGCCACAAAAAATAAAACTGTTATATCTCCTACACAGAAACACACAGAGGCATCAAACTTTCAGTGATTGATCACCATCAGGTCTCCTATAATATCCAATGGTCAAATGATGACATTGCTTAGGCCACGCCCCCTGACAACAGGAAGTGTCATGTTTTGTTGTAAGCGGTCGCTATGTTACCCCTCTGAGCTAATCAACATGAAACTGTGTCCACAGACAGAACACATGTTGGTATGTTGTGGATTTCAGGCTCAACTGGATTGGATGGAGCAGGGGGGCGTGGCGGCGTGGCATATTCACCTCAAACGCTGCTGTCATACGTTTGGCTCTGAATTCCACAGTTTTGGGCCGAGCTGCTTAAAACTCATTTGGATGCATCCTTATCCACCCCCCAACAGGAATCCTTAACAAACTTTAGTGAGCAGGACTTAGTTTCTCTATAGCGCCACCAAGCAAATTTCAAAGGACCCTTTGGTATTCACTTACTTCATCGTAGAGTAATGAAATTTTGTACAGTTGTAGATCTCAGCAAGACGCTCAGAATTTACAATTAATGTCATACTGCAAGTATCACAGGAAGTAAGCCATTTTAGATTGAAATCTGAATTTTGATACCAAGTTGACATGTAAAGCATATGTATTTGATCATACTTGTCCAGCAGGGGGCAGCAAGAGACCACAAATAAACCCCAAAGGAATTTCTCTTGGTAAGTAAGTGATCTTAACTCTTTGGTTTCCTTGTATATTTAAGTTGAACAGATATACAAATCCTGCTTGAAAACTGACAGACTCTTGTTCAATACATTTCAGTTTTTATTTATATAGCGCCAAATCATGAAACATGTCATCAGGGGTGGATTGGGACAAAAAATTGGCCCTGGCATTTTGGATTAGACTGGCCCACCACATTTTTTTTGTGTACTGAATGTGTATACCAACTGTGCAATACCAACTGTGCAATACCTTGAAGTCAGGATAATGGAAATTAGTGAGTGGACACTTAAAATACTTCCAAAATCTTAATTTATTAACACTGTAAAATGTAAACTCCACCACAGCACAGCAACTATTCTTAGATCAGAGAGAGAGAGAGAGAAAGAGAGGTGTCACGGTCAATCACACATATTATCACGTTACATCATTATAAGAAGTTATTGTAAGTTGCTCATCAGATCTATTCAGTCTTCCAGATACTGTAGGGTAACATTGGACTAATGTGCACTCACTGTGTAAAAGAGGATGCCAATGACAAAATGAACCAGAGAAATGCCTCACTTGTCATCATGGAAAGAAAGAAAATATATAATAACATAATATAAATTTTGATTTACTTAGTCATTTGTAATAAGTATTTTATTTATCTAATTTCCTAATTTTTGATCATATTTTCTTTAAAATCGCAGACTTTTCGCTATTTTTCATGTAAATCCTTGGTGGCGCTTCATAGCGAAGCCGGTGAGGCCGCAGCGAGCTTGGCCTCCCCTGGGATTGCGCAATCCCATGGTAACTGCGCTGACTTCCATTCTGTGAATGCATCTTCCTGTCTCTAGATCATAAATTCAATTGTTCAAACAGTTATGAACTGATTTTCCACAATTTAATATATGTGGATTACGAATTGTGTTTTGGTCATCAAACTGTGTGCAGATAACATGTTTTCGTGGTGCTGGCCGATCATAAACAGCAAAGAACTGGTTGTAGGTGAGGCCAGCAGTTCCTTGGCCACTAGGCAGGGGGCGCTCAAGGGGCACCGCTCGTGATCCCCAAATAGTAGAGTCAAAACAAGTTATTGATGTTTTATTAGCGAGTTTTGCTAAACAAGTAAAGCACTAAAAAGACTCTAAACATACAGCTGGAACAGGACTGATCAGGGAAGGCTTTCCTCCCTGGCAGTGAGCTCCACTGAGACTGAGAGACTTTTAAAACTGAAGAAGATAAAGAGAACTTTTACCGGAAAATGATGATATTTTTGTTCTGAAAGAGCGCCACAGGGACTTAAATTATAAGTAGAGGTAAGACAGCGATACTTATTCATGTTTTGTTTTTGTGATAAAATGTGCATAATGTGGGTTATAGTTTTAGAATGTGTTACAAATGCAGAAATCCATCATAACTCATAAACTGTTACCAATCAAATGACAATTTTTTTCATCAAACAATCAATATTTTTCCATGTATCTTGGTGAATTTATTTGGCTCAATCAGTCTCCTTCAGCACTTTGCAACGAGTCTACTCTGTAGAGTGTATATATTTGTAAATCTGACTCTGATGACGTCAGTGCCTCACCAGCTATGAACTCTACCGCACGTCACTGACTACAACCACCACCACCATATTTTACACCAGACACCGGAGCAGATGAAGGGCCTGCTGTTGGGAACATGTCAGTCAGTTTGACACATTTCGCAGCATCCGTTTGAAGAACTCGTTTCTTTTTTTCGTGCAGTTTCTCTGCGCCTCCCTTGCGTTTCTTATCCATTACTACTGTGAACACCGCTGCACAAAGTTCCACATGGAGCGTGAAGGTGTTTTTCTACTTTATGATTGGCCTAGCCCTTTAGACTGTCAGGGATGATAACCAATGGGCTGCAGTAGCCTGTGGTAAGGGCTGGATGATCGGAACAGACTCTTGCGCTGCTGATATTTTTCTTCATGCATTATGCAAATATAACGAGGCAGATATATAAAATAATAATAATATTAATAATAATAATACATATTATTAATATACATGTCGGGTCTGCCGGCCTGCATGTCATCTAAAGGCAGTTTACAATGTCAAAATCAATCAGATTATACATATTAAGTCAGATTATCCAGATTGGTAAAAGAAATTCCTATATAAGGGAACCAGTTGATTTCATCAAAGTCGTAACAAGCAGCATTGACTCCTGAAGAAGCGTAGAGCCACAGGGAGAGTCGTTTGCATTGTACATGGCTTTGCAGCAATCCCTCATACTGATCAAGCATGAAGTGACAGCAGAAGGAAAAACTCCCCATTAACAGGAAGGAAAAACCTCCAGCCGAACCGGGCTCAGTATGAACGGTAATCTGCCTTGACCGACTGGGGGTTACAAAAGAGAGAGAAGAGACACAACAAGACAGACAAAAAAGCACAGAAGCACACATTGATCCAGTAATCTGTTTTACATTAGATGGTAATAGCAGGTGATCTGTCTTCCCTGAATGATGTCACAGCTAACAGAACGCCAGACCAGGTGTACCTACTATGAAGAAAAAATAGAAAAAACAAAAAGGTAAAAGCTGAAATGACAACAGTCATGCAAAATTGAAGAACAATAGACCCTGATGTCCTCCAGCAGCCTAAGCCTATAGCAGCATAACTATAGAGGTAGCTCAGCGTAACATGAACCACTCTAACTATAATCTTTGTCAAAAAGGAAAGTCCCAAGAGCCAGCTTCTAGTGGAGGAGTTCAAGTATCTTGGGGTCTTGTTCACGAATGAGGGGAAGATGGAGCGGGAGATCGACAGGCGGATTGGTGCAACGTCTGCTGTGAAGCGTGCGCTGTACCGATCCGTTGTGGTGAAGAGAGAGCTGAGCCAAAAGGCCAAGCTCTCGATTTACCAGTCGATCTACGTTCCTACCCTCATCTATGGTCACGAGCTTTGGGTCGTGACCGAAAGAACGAAATCCCGGATACAAGCGGCCAAAATGAGTTTTCTCCATGGTGTGTCTGGGCTCTCCCTTAGAGATAGGGTGAGGAGCTCAGTCATCCGGGGAGGACTCAGAGTAGAGCCGCTGCTCCTCCACATTGAGAGGAGCCAGTTGAGGTGACTCGGGCATCTGGTCAGGATGCCTCCTGGACGCCTCCCTGATGAGGTGTTCTGGGCACGTCCCACCGGGAGGAGGCCCAGAGGAAGACCCAGGACACGCTGGAGAGACTATGCTGGCCTGGGAACGCTTTGGGATTCCCCCGGAGGAAGTGGCCCAAGTGGCTGGGGAGAGGAAGGTCTGGGGCTCCCTCTTGAAGCTGCCCCTGCGACCTGACCCCGGATAAGTGGAAGACGATGGATGGATGGAAAAAGGAAAGTTTTAGGATTAGTCTTAAAAGTAGACAGGGTGTCTGCGTCACGGACCAAAACTGGGAGTTGGTTCCACTGGAGAGGAGCATGATAGCTAAAGGATCTGCCTACCATTCTGGTTTTACAGACTTTAGGAACCACCAGCAGACCTGCTTTCTGAGAGTGAAGTGGTCTGTTAGAAATTACTAAAGTTTGTACACAACATACACATGTGGAATATTGCTAACGTGTTACTTTAGCAATTTTCCAATTGCCAAAGTGTTACTTTTACATTATTACTTTTGGGTGTGTATCCACCAATTTAACTGTCAAACTTTCATAAAAGCTGTCTTAATGCAAGAAACGAAACCCTTAAACACATGAAATAATTAACTTTAAATAACTAAAAAGGTTTTGTTAACTTTTCACATGAAGCTGGATTAACAGCTAGTAAGATACCTTTGATTAAGTTGGTATACTAATGTTTAAACCAGGGGTGTCAAACGTACGGCCTGCGGGCCGGATCTGGCCCGCCGAACGATTTAGTCCGGCCCGGTGGCCAAATGCATTTTTATTATTCAACGGCTGTGTCTCCTCGGTGCATCGACCGATCTGCACCACATTTTTTGTGAGTCGTGGGGGAGCGCTGCCCAACGCATACGTGTGTATTGCATGGTAGACGGGTGAGGAAAATGCATGACAGCTTCTGCGGTGGCTGGCGGCGGGAGGTGCGCGTACCCTAGCGGTGGCCCTTAGGCCAGAGCGGCGCTTGGCTGCGAGGGCCGATCATCACCGCTTGCGGTTTTAATTATTATTATTATTATTATTCTGCCCCCCTAAAGAGGGGCCTTTTTGGGGGCTTTCTCATTTTCAAAAACTCACCAAACTTGGCAGATGCATGGTGACTGTTTAAAAATTTTGTATTTTAAGGTCGTCACAAAAATCTAAAGAAAAATGCCTCAACGGCGCCACCTAGAAATTTTCAAAGGACCCTTTGCTATTCACTTACTTCGTCGTAGAGACATGAAATTTGGTACAGTTGTAGAGCTCAACAAGACGCTCAGAATTTACAATTAATGTCATAGTGCAAATATCACAGGAAGTTGGCCATTTTAGACTTAAAGTCTGATTTTGACCCAATTTTTGACGTTTATAGCATTGCTATTTGATGGATCTCCTCCTAGAGATTTTGAGCGATCGGCTTGAAACTCGGGCAGTCTGATCATAAGGCATGGCCAATCAAAAGTTATCAAAACGGTGAGTTTTTGAGCATGCTGAAGGGGCGTTGGCAGGGGTCAAAGTTCACCTATTCGCCACAAAAAATAAAAGTGTTATATCTCCTACACAGAAACACACAGAGGCACCAAACTTTCTGTGATTAATCATCATCAGGTCTCCTATAATATCCAATGGTCAAATGATGACATCACTTAGGCCACACCCCCTGACAACAGGAAGTGTCATGTTTTGCTGTAAACGGTCGCTATGTTACCCCTCTGAGCTAATCAACATGAAACTGTGTCCAGAGACAGAAAACATGTTGTTGTGTTGTGGATTCCAGCCCCAAGTCGATTCGATGGAGCAGGAGAGCGTGGCGGCGTGGTGAAGTCACCTCAAACGCCGCTGCCATACGTTTGGCTCTGAATTCCACATTTTTGGGCCGAGCTGCATAAAACTCACTTGGATGCATCCTTATCCACCCCCCAACAGGAATCCATAACAAATTTTGGTGGGCGTGACCTAATGCCTCAACGGCGCCACTTAGCAATTTTCAAAGGACCCTTTGCTATTCACTTACTTCATCGTAGAGACATGAGATTTGGTACAGTGGTAGAGCTCACCAAGACGCTCAGAATTTACAATTAATGTCATAGTGTAAATATCACAGGAAGTCGGCCATTTTAGATTGAATGTCTGATTTTGACCACATTTTTGACGTTTATAGCATTGGTATTTGATGGATCTCCTCCTAGAGATTTTTAGCGAGCGGCTTGAAACTCGGGCAGTCTGATCATAAGGCATGGCCAATTAAAAGTTATCAAAACGGTGAGTTTTTGAGCTTGTTGAAGGGGCATTAGCAAGGGTTAAAGTTCACCTACTCGCCACAAAAAATAAAACTGTTATATCTCCTACACAGAAACACACAGAGGCATCAAACTTTCAGTGATTGATCACCATCAGGTCTCCTATAATATCCAATGGTCAAATGATGACATTGCTTAGGCCACGCCCCCTGACAACAGGAAGTGTCATGTTTTGTTGTAAGCGGTCGCTATGTTACCCCTCTGAGCTAATCAACATGAAACTGTGTCCACAGACAGAACACATGTTGGTATGTTGTGGATTTCAGGCTCAACTGGATTGGATGGAGCAGGGGGGCGTGGCGGCGTGGCATATTCACCTCAAACGCTGCTGTCATACGTTTGGCTCTGAATTCCACAGTTTTGGGCCGAGCTGCTTAAAACTCATTTGGATGCATCCTTATCCACCCCCCAACAGGAATCCTTAACAAACTTTAGTGAGCAGGACTTAGTTTCTCTATAGCGCCACCAAGCAAATTTCAAAGGACCCTTTGGTATTCACTTACTTCATCGTAGAGTAATGAAATTTTGTACAGTTGTAGATCTCAGCAAGACGCTCAGAATTTACAATTAATGTCATACTGCAAGTATCACAGGAAGTAAGCCATTTTAGATTGAAATCTGAATTTTGATACCAAGTTGACATGTAAAGCATATGTATTTGATCATACTTGTCCAGCAGGGGGCAGCAAGAGACCACAAATAAACCCCAAAGGAATTTCTCTTGGTAAGTAAGTGATCTTAACTCTTTGGTTTCCTTGTATATTTAAGTTGAACAGATATACAAATCCTGCTTGAAAACTGACAAACTCTTGTTCAATACATTTCAGTTTTTATTTATATAACGCCAAATCATGAAACATGTCATCAGGGGTGGATTGGGACAAAAAATTGGCCCTGGCATTTTGGATTAGACTGGCCCACCACATTTTTTTTGTGTACTGAATGTGTATACCAACTGTGCAATACCAACTGTGCAATACCTTGAAGTCAGGATAATGGAAATTAGTGAGAGTGGACACTTAAAATACTTCCAAAATCTTAATTTATTAACACTGTAAAATGTAAACTCCACCACAGCACAGCAACTATTCTTAGATCAGAGAGAGAGAGAGAGAAAGAGAGGTGTCACGGTCAATCACACATATTATCACGTTACATCATTATAAGAAGTTATTGTAAGTTGCTCATCAGATCTATTCAGTCTTCCAGATACTGTAGGGTAACATTGGACTAATGTGCACTCACTGTGTAAAAAAGGATGCCAATGACAAAATGAACCAGAGAAATGCCTCACTTGTCATCATGGAAAGAAAGAAAATATATAATAACATAATATAAATTTTGATTTACTCAGTCATTTGTAATAAGTATTTTATTTATCTAATTTCCTAATTTTTGATCATATTTTCTTTAAAATCGCAGACTTTTCGCTATTTTTCATGTAAATCCTTGGTGGCGCTTGATAGCGAAGCCGGTGAGGCCGCAGCGAGCTTGGCCTACCCTGGGATTGCGCAATCCCATGGTAACTGCGCTGACTTCCATTCTGTGAATGCATCTTCCTGTCTCTAGATCATAAATTCAATTGTTCAAACAGTTATGAACTGATTTTCCACAATTTAATATATGTGGATTACGAATTGTGTTTTGGTCATCAAACTGTGTGCAGATAACATGTTTTCGTGGTGCTGGCCGATCATAAACAGCAAAGAAGTGGTTGTAGGTGAGGCCAGCAGTTCCTTGGCCACTAGGCAGGGGGCGCTCAAGGGGCACCGCTCGTGATCCCCAAATAGTAGAGTCAAAACAAGTTATTGATGTTTTATTAGCGAGTTTTGCTAAACAAGTAAAGCACTAAAAAGACTAAACATACAGCTGGAACAGGACTGATCAGGGAAGGCTTTCCTCCCTGGCAGTGAGCTCCATTGAGACTGAGAGACTTTTAAAACTGAAGAAGATAAAGAGAACTTTTACCGGAAAATGATGATATTTTTGTTCAGAAAGAGCGCCACAGGGACTTAAATTATAAGTAGAGGTAAGACAGCGATACTTATTCATGTTTTGTTTTTGTGATAAAATCTGCGTAATGTGGGTTATAGTTTTAGAATGTGTTACAAATGCAGAAATCCATCATAACTCATAAACTGTTACCAATCAAATGACAATTTTTTTCATCAAAGAACCAATATTTTTCCATGTATCTTGGTGAATTTATTTGGCTCAATCAGTCTCCTTCAGCACTTTGCAACGAGTCTACTCTGTAGAGTGTATATATTTGTAAATCTGACTCTGATGACGTCAGTGCCTCACCAGCCATGAACCCTACCGCACGTTAGAGACTGACATTTTTTCGGGAATCCCGCGGGTCACGTGATTCCCACGGGAATCCCGCGGGATGGGAGTCAACATCAGTAAATATCACGTGATTGGGACGGTACAGGATTAAATATAAACGGGAGCAGACGGGAGCGGGAGTAAACCAACAACAGGTACAATTAACTAGGATCGAAGCCAAAAGATTAAATAAAATAGAAAATCAAAAATGTAGGTTCGCCGCCGCCATTTTGTAGTTTTTTTCCAAGAAACCGAAACTATAATGCTGGTCAAAGAACTACACGACCCAGAAGCCAACAGTGCATCCGGTTTATTTTTTCCGCCAGCGCTCAAAAAACAGAATGGGAGTGGGGGGGATCAACCGCTAGTGGCGAACTCAACCTGGAAAAGTTGGATCGGCAACGCAAAGTCAAAAGTAAGGACTTATTTATTAAACTCACAGCGCAACTGTAAAGTTGCAAATATTAACAAACTTGAGGAGAGTTGAATGTCACGGTGTTAACACTCAGTACCTGCTTGTAAAACGTGTTTCCTGGACTAATTTCCCAATGTGCAACAGTGTAATAATACGGCCAATAACTTAAAACTACTTTATTATTTTATTTAGTATTGTCTGAACAGTTGTGTTTTTTTCTGTTTTAACCCAATAACTGAACAATGTGTTAACACTTCTGTTTCACTATTTAACAAAAGTAAAACATGTACTTCCATGTCTGGTCGGGTAAAAATGAGACGGAGCCGACTGGACCGGCTGTTCCTGGGTCCAGTTAGCTCCGCCTCCAGCTCCGCATCATCCCCGAAAATTAACATAATCTCACTTTTAACTTTTGATAAAAGTTGACAGATCTGTCTAAGAATGTGTTTAATGTTCAATGAATGTATTGGTTCTGATAGTAAACCCTAATTAGTTTGTGGATATTTTATTGCAAATGGAAAAATACTAATATGCTTGAATGATATTCAACTTTTTTGTAATTTTTTGTTTTACTAAACTGAGTTTTTGAACCACTTCGGTACATTATCTAAATTGTGACAGTAATGCCTTTATGCACTTTTTTCTTAACTGAGTACAGATCTCTTTCTCGGTGCATTATTCTTTAGTTTCAGCAATTTGAAATGTAAAAGTAACTTCATTGTTCATGTGAAACAATTACTTAATGAATTAGTAAAAAGCAACATTGTACATTTTGTTTATTCAACTAAGATAGGCATGGTCTGTTTCCGTGTTTGTTACTTTATTTATTTATTTATTATTATTCCTTTCACTTTAACTGGCCTTTACTACAGCTAAAACAGGAACTTAACTGACCCTTCATAGACATTCAGGTTTAATGTATTTCCAGAAAACTTAATGAAGACAACAAGAATGGGAGTAGGGCAGGAGCGGGAGTCATTCTGAGTGGGAGCGGGATGGGAGTGGGAGTAATTTTACCAGGAGCGGGACGGGACAGGATTTTTTTTTCTACTCTGGCCCGGGATTGGGACGGGACACAATTTTTATCAGTGGGAGTGGGACGGGACAGGAGTGAAAATCCACTCCCGTGTCACTCTCTACCGCACGTCACTGACTACAACCACCACCATATTTTACACCAGACACCGGAGCAGATGAAGGGCCTGCTGTTGGGGACATGTCAGTCAGTTTGACACATTTCGCAGCATCCGTTTGAAGAACTCGTTTCTTTTTTTCGTGCAGTTTCTCTGCGCCTCCCTTGCGTTTCTTATCCATTACTACTGTGAACACCGCTGCACAAAGTTCCACATGGAGCGTGAAGGTGTTTTTCTACTTTATGATTGGCCTAGCCCTTTAGACTGTCAGGGATGATAACCAATGGGCTGCAGTAGCCTGTGGTAAGGGCTGGATGATCAGAACAGACTCTTGCGCTGCTGATATTTTTCTTCATGCATTATGCAAATATAACGAGGCAGATATATAAAATAATAATAATATTAATAATAATAATACATATTATTAATATACATGTCGGGTCTGCCGGCCTGCATGTCATCTAAAGGCAGTTTACAATGTCAAAATCAATCAGATTATACATATTAAGTCAGATTATCCAGATTGGTAAAAGAAATTCCTATATAAGGGAACCAGTTGATTTCATCAAAGTCGTAACAAGCAGCATTGACTCCTGAAGAAGCGTAGAGCCACAGGGAGAGTCGTTTGCATTGTACATGGCTTAGCAGCAATCCCTCATACTGATCAAGCATGAAGTGACAGCAGAAGGAAAAACTCCCCATTAACAGGAAGGAAAAACCTCCAGCCGAACCGGGCTCAGTATGAACGGTAATCTGCCTTGACCGACTGGGGGTTACAAAAGAGAGAGAAGAGACACAACAAGACAGACAAAAAAGCACAGAAGCACACATTGATCCAGTAATGTGTTTTACATTAGATGGTAATAGCAGGTGATCTGTCTTCCCTGAATGATGTCACAGCTAACAGAACGCCAGACCAGGGGTACCTACTATGAAGAAAAAATAGAAAAAACAAAAAGGTAAAAGCTGAAATGACAACAGTCATGCAAAATTGAAGAACAATAGACCCTGATGTCCTCCAGCAGCCTAAGCCTATAGCAGCATAACTATAGAGGTAGCTCGGGGTAACATGAACCACTCTAACTATAATCTTTGTCAAAAAGGAAAGTCCCAAGAGCCAGCTTCTAGTGGAGGAGTTCAAGTATCTTGGGGTCTTGTTCACGAATGAGGGGAAGATGGAGCGGGAGATCGACAGGCGGATTGGTGCGACGTCTGCTGTGAAGCGTGCGCTGTACCGATCCGTTGTGGTGAAGAGAGAGCTGAGCCAAAAGGCCAAGCTCTCGATTTACCAGTCGATCTACGTTCCTACCCTCATCTATGGTCACGAGCTTTGGGTCGTGACCGAAAGAACGAAATCCCGGATACAAGCGGCCAAAATGAGTTTTCTCCATAGTGTGTCTGGGCTCTCCCTTAGAGATAGGGTGAGGAGCTCAGTCATCCGGGGAGGACTCAGAGTAGAGCCGCTGCTCCTCCACATTGAGAGGAGCCAGTTGAGGTGGATCGGGCATCTGGTTAGGATGCCTCCTGGACGCCTCCCTGATGAGGTGTTCTTGGCACGTCCCACCGGGAGGAGGCCCAGAGGAAGACCCAGGACACGCTGGAGAGACTATGCTGGCCTGGGAACGCTTTGGGATTCCCCCGGAGGAAGTGGCCCAAGTGGCTGGGGAGAGGAAGGTCTGGGGCTCCCTCTTGAAGCTGCCCCTGCGACCTGACCCCGGATAAGTGGAAGACGATGGATGGATGGAAAAAGGAAAGTTTTAGGATTAGTCTTAAAAGTAGACAGGGTGTCTGCGTCACGGACCAAAACTGGGAGTTTGTTCCACTGGAGAGGAGCCTGATAACTAAAGGATCTGCCTACCATTCTGGTTTTACAGACTTTAGGAACCACTAGCAGACCTGCTTTCTGAGAGTGAAGTGGTCTGTTAGAAATTACATGTGGAATATTGCTAACGTGTTACTTTAGCAATTTTCCAATTGCCAAAGTGTTACTTTTACATTATTACTTTTGGGTGTGTATCCACCAATTTAACTGTCAAACTTTCATAAAAGCTGTCTTAATGCAAGAAACGAAACCCTTAAACACATGAAATAATTAACTTTAAATAACTAAAAAGGTTTTGTTAACTTTTCACATGAAGCTGGATTAACAGCTAGTAAGATACCTTTGATTAAGTTGGTATACTAATGTTTAAACCAGGGGTGTCAAACGTACGGCCTGCGGGCCGGATCTGGCCCGCCGAACGATTTAGTCCGGCCCGGTGGCCAAATGCATTTTTATTATTCAACGGCTGTGTCTCCTCGGTGCATCGACCGATCTGCACCAGATTTTTTGTGAGTCGTGGGGGAGCGCTGCCCAACGCATACGTGTGTATGGCATGGTAGACGGGTGAGGAAAATGCATGACAGCTTCTGCGGTGGCTGGCGGCGGGAGGTGCGCGTACCCTAGCGGTGGCCCTTAGGCCAGAGCGGCGCTTGGCTGCGAGGGCCGATCATCACCGCTTGCGGTTTTAATTATTATTATTATTATTCTGCCCCCCTAAAGAGGGGCCTTTTTGGGGGCTTTCTCATTTTCAAAAACTCACCAAACTTGGCAGATGCATGGTGACTGTTTAAAAATTTTGTATTTTAAGGTCGTCACAAAAATCTAAAGAAAAATGCCTCAACGGCGCCACCTAGAAATTTTCAAAGGACCCTTTGCTATTCACTTACTTCGTCGTAGAGACATGAAATTTGGTACAGTTGTAGAGCTCAACAAGACGCTCAGAATTTACAATTAATGTCATAGTGCAAATATCACAGGAAGTTGGCCATTTTAGACTTAAAGTCTGATTTTGACCCAATTTTTGACGTTTATAGCATTGCTATTTGATGGATCTCCTCCTAGAGATTTTGAGCGATCGGCTTGAAACTCGGGCAGTCTGATCATAAGGCATGGCCAATCAAAAGTTATCAAAACGGTGAGTTTTTGAGCATGCTGAAGGGGCGTTGGCAGGGGTCAAAGTTCACCTATTCGCCACAAAAAATAAAAGTGTTATATCTCCTACACAGAAACACACAGAGGCACCAAACTTTCTGTGATTAATCATCATCAGGTCTCCTATAATATCCAATGGTCAAATGATGACATCACTTAGGCCACACCCCCTGACAACAGGAAGTGTCATGTTTTGCTGTAAACGGTCGCTATGTTACCCCTCTGAGCTAATCAACATGAAACTGTGTCCAGAGACAGAAAACATGTTGTTGTGTTGTGGATTCCAGCCCCAAGTCGATTCGATGGAGCAGGAGAGCGTGGCGGCGTGGTGAAGTCACCTCAAACGCCGCTGCCATACGTTTGGCTCTGAATTCCACATTTTTGGGCCGAGCTGCATAAAACTCACTTGGATGCATCCTTATCCACCCCCCAACAGGAATCCATAACAAATTTTGGTGGGCGTGACCTAATGCCTCAACGGCGCCACTTAGCAATTTTCAAAGGACCCTTTGCTATTCACTTACTTCATCGTAGAGACATGAGATTTGGTACAGTGGTAGAGCTCACCAAGACGCTCAGAATTTACAATTAATGTCATAGTGTAAATATCACAGGAAGTCGGCCATTTTAGATTGAATGTCTGATTTTGACCACATTTTTGACGTTTATAGCATTGGTATTTGATGGATCTCCTCCTAGAGATTTTTAGCGAGCGGCTTGAAACTCGGGCAGTCTGATCATAAGGCATGGCCAATTAAAAGTTATCAAAACGGTGAGTTTTTGAGCTTGTTGAAGGGGCATTAGCAAGGGTTAAAGTTCACCTACTCGCCACAAAAAATAAAACTGTTATATCTCCTACACAGAAACACACAGAGGCATCAAACTTTCAGTGATTGATCACCATCAGGTCTCCTATAATATCCAATGGTCAAATGATGACATTGCTTAGGCCACGCCCCCTGACAACAGGAAGTGTCATGTTTTGTTGTAAGCGGTCGCTATGTTACCCCTCTGAGCTAATCAACATGAAACTGTGTCCACAGACAGAACACATGTTGGTATGTTGTGGATTTCAGGCTCAACTGGATTGGATGGAGCAGGGGGGCGTGGCGGCGTGGCATATTCACCTCAAACGCTGCTGTCATACGTTTGGCTCTGAATTCCACAGTTTTGGGCCGAGCTGCTTAAAACTCATTTGGATGCATCCTTATCCACCCCCCAACAGGAATCCTTAACAAACTTTAGTGAGCAGGACTTAGTTTCTCTATAGCGCCACCAAGCAAATTTCAAAGGACCCTTTGGTATTCACTTACTTCATCGTAGAGTAATGAAATTTTGTACAGTTGTAGATCTCAGCAAGACGCTCAGAATTTACAATTAATGTCATACTGCAAGTATCACAGGAAGTAAGCCATTTTAGATTGAAATCTGAATTTTGATACCAAGTTGACATGTAAAGCATATGTATTTGATCATACTTGTCCAGCAGGGGGCAGCAAGAGACCACAAATAAACCCCAAAGGAATTTCTCTTGGTAAGTAAGTGATCTTAACTCTTTGGTTTCCTTGTATATTTAAGTTGAACAGATATACAAATCCTGCTTGAAAACTGACAAACTCTTGTTCAATACATTTCAGTTTTTATTTATATAACGCCAAATCATGAAACATGTCATCAGGGGTGGATTGGGACAAAAAATTGGCCCTGGCATTTTGGATTAGACTGGCCCACCACATTTTTTTTGTGTACTGAATGTGTATACCAACTGTGCAATACCAACTGTGCAATACCTTGAAGTCAGGATAATGGAAATTAGTGAGAGTGGACACTTAAAATACTTCCAAAATCTTAATTTATTAACACTGTAAAATGTAAACTCCACCACAGCACAGCAACTATTCTTAGATCAGAGAGAGAGAGAGAGAAAGAGAGGTGTCACGGTCAATCACACATATTATCACGTTACATCATTATAAGAAGTTATTGTAAGTTGCTCATCAGATCTATTCAGTCTTCCAGATACTGTAGGGTAACATTGGACTAATGTGCACTCACTGTGTAAAAAAGGATGCCAATGACAAAATGAACCAGAGAAATGCCTCACTTGTCATCATGGAAAGAAAGAAAATATATAATAACATAATATAAATTTTGATTTACTCAGTCATTTGTAATAAGTATTTTATTTATCTAATTTCCTAATTTTTGATCATATTTTCTTTAAAATCGCAGACTTTTCGCTATTTTTCATGTAAATCCTTGGTGGCGCTTGATAGCGAAGCCGGTGAGGCCGCAGCGAGCTTGGCCTACCCTGGGATTGCGCAATCCCATGGTAACTGCGCTGACTTCCATTCTGTGAATGCATCTTCCTGTCTCTAGATCATAAATTCAATTGTTCAAACAGTTATGAACTGATTTTCCACAATTTAATATATGTGGATTACGAATTGTGTTTTGGTCATCAAACTGTGTGCAGATAACATGTTTTCGTGGTGCTGGCCGATCATAAACAGCAAAGAAGTGGTTGTAGGTGAGGCCAGCAGTTCCTTGGCCACTAGGCAGGGGGCGCTCAAGGGGCACCGCTCGTGATCCCCAAATAGTAGAGTCAAAACAAGTTATTGATGTTTTATTAGCGAGTTTTGCTAAACAAGTAAAGCACTAAAAAGACTAAACATACAGCTGGAACAGGACTGATCAGGGAAGGCTTTCCTCCCTGGCAGTGAGCTCCATTGAGACTGAGAGACTTTTAAAACTGAAGAAGATAAAGAGAACTTTTACCGGAAAATGATGATATTTTTGTTCAGAAAGAGCGCCACAGGGACTTAAATTATAAGTAGAGGTAAGACAGCGATACTTATTCATGTTTTGTTTTTGTGATAAAATCTGCGTAATGTGGGTTATAGTTTTAGAATGTGTTACAAATGCAGAAATCCATCATAACTCATAAACTGTTACCAATCAAATGACAATTTTTTTCATCAAAGAACCAATATTTTTCCATGTATCTTGGTGAATTTATTTGGCTCAATCAGTCTCCTTCAGCACTTTGCAACGAGTCTACTCTGTAGAGTGTATATATTTGTAAATCTGACTCTGATGACGTCAGTGCCTCACCAGCCATGAACCCTACCGCACGTTAGAGACTGACATTTTTTCGGGAATCCCGCGGGTCACGTGATTCCCACGGGAATCCCGCGGGATGGGAGTCAACATCAGTAAATATCACGTGATTGGGACGGTACAGGATTAAATATAAACGGGAGCAGACGGGAGCGGGAGTAAACCAACAACAGGTACAATTAACTAGGATCGAAGCCAAAAGATTAAATAAAATAGAAAATCAAAAATGTAGGTTCGCCGCCGCCATTTTGTAGTTTTTTTCCAAGAAACCGAAACTATAATGCTGGTCAAAGAACTACACGACCCAGAAGCCAACAGTGCATCCGGTTTATTTTTTCCGCCAGCGCTCAAAAAACAGAATGGGAGTGGGGGGGATCAACCGCTAGTGGCGAACTCAACCTGGAAAAGTTGGATCGGCAACGCAAAGTCAAAAGTAAGGACTTATTTATTAAACTCACAGCGCAACTGTAAAGTTGCAAATATTAACAAACTTGAGGAGAGTTGAATGTCACGGTGTTAACACTCAGTACCTGCTTGTAAAACGTGTTTCCTGGACTAATTTCCCAATGTGCAACAGTGTAATAATACGGCCAATAACTTAAAACTACTTTATTATTTTATTTAGTATTGTCTGAACAGTTGTGTTTTTTTCTGTTTTAACCCAATAACTGAACAATGTGTTAACACTTCTGTTTCACTATTTAACAAAAGTAAAACATGTACTTCCATGTCTGGTCGGGTAAAAATGAGACGGAGCCGACTGGACCGGCTGTTCCTGGGTCCAGTTAGCTCCGCCTCCAGCTCCGCATCATCCCCGAAAATTAACATAATCTCACTTTTAACTTTTGATAAAAGTTGACAGATCTGTCTAAGAATGTGTTTAATGTTCAATGAATGTATTGGTTCTGATAGTAAACCCTAATTAGTTTGTGGATATTTTATTGCAAATGGAAAAATACTAATATGCTTGAATGATATTCAACTTTTTTGTAATTTTTTGTTTTACTAAACTGAGTTTTTGAACCACTTCGGTACATTATCTAAATTGTGACAGTAATGCCTTTATGCACTTTTTTCTTAACTGAGTACAGATCTCTTTCTCGGTGCATTATTCTTTAGTTTCAGCAATTTGAAATGTAAAAGTAACTTCATTGTTCATGTGAAACAATTACTTAATGAATTAGTAAAAAGCAACATTGTACATTTTGTTTATTCAACTAAGATAGGCATGGTCTGTTTCCGTGTTTGTTACTTTATTTATTTATTTATTATTATTCCTTTCACTTTAACTGGCCTTTACTACAGCTAAAACAGGAACTTAACTGACCCTTCATAGACATTCAGGTTTAATGTATTTCCAGAAAACTTAATGAAGACAACAAGAATGGGAGTAGGGCAGGAGCGGGAGTCATTCTGAGTGGGAGCGGGATGGGAGTGGGAGTAATTTTACCAGGAGCGGGACGGGACAGGATTTTTTTTTCTACTCTGGCCCGGGATTGGGACGGGACACAATTTTTATCAGTGGGAGTGGGACGGGACAGGAGTGAAAATCCACTCCCGTGTCACTCTCTACCGCACGTCACTGACTACAACCACCACCATATTTTACACCAGACACCGGAGCAGATGAAGGGCCTGCTGTTGGGGACATGTCAGTCAGTTTGACACATTTCGCAGCATCCGTTTGAAGAACTCGTTTCTTTTTTTCGTGCAGTTTCTCTGCGCCTCCCTTGCGTTTCTTATCCATTACTACTGTGAACACCGCTGCACAAAGTTCCACATGGAGCGTGAAGGTGTTTTTCTACTTTATGATTGGCCTAGCCCTTTAGACTGTCAGGGATGATAACCAATGGGCTGCAGTAGCCTGTGGTAAGGGCTGGATGATCAGAACAGACTCTTGCGCTGCTGATATTTTTCTTCATGCATTATGCAAATATAACGAGGCAGATATATAAAATAATAATAATATTAATAATAATAATACATATTATTAATATACATGTCGGGTCTGCCGGCCTGCATGTCATCTAAAGGCAGTTTACAATGTCAAAATCAATCAGATTATACATATTAAGTCAGATTATCCAGATTGGTAAAAGAAATTCCTATATAAGGGAACCAGTTGATTTCATCAAAGTCGTAACAAGCAGCATTGACTCCTGAAGAAGCGTAGAGCCACAGGGAGAGTCGTTTGCATTGTACATGGCTTAGCAGCAATCCCTCATACTGATCAAGCATGAAGTGACAGCAGAAGGAAAAACTCCCCATTAACAGGAAGGAAAAACCTCCAGCCGAACCGGGCTCAGTATGAACGGTAATCTGCCTTGACCGACTGGGGGTTACAAAAGAGAGAGAAGAGACACAACAAGACAGACAAAAAAGCACAGAAGCACACATTGATCCAGTAATGTGTTTTACATTAGATGGTAATAGCAGGTGATCTGTCTTCCCTGAATGATGTCACAGCTAACAGAACGCCAGACCAGGGGTACCTACTATGAAGAAAAAATAGAAAAAACAAAAAGGTAAAAGCTGAAATGACAACAGTCATGCAAAATTGAAGAACAATAGACCCTGATGTCCTCCAGCAGCCTAAGCCTATAGCAGCATAACTATAGAGGTAGCTCGGGGTAACATGAACCACTCTAACTATAATCTTTGTCAAAAAGGAAAGTCCCAAGAGCCAGCTTCTAGTGGAGGAGTTCAAGTATCTTGGGGTCTTGTTCACGAATGAGGGGAAGATGGAGCGGGAGATCGACAGGCGGATTGGTGCGACGTCTGCTGTGAAGCGTGCGCTGTACCGATCCGTTGTGGTGAAGAGAGAGCTGAGCCAAAAGGCCAAGCTCTCGATTTACCAGTCGATCTACGTTCCTACCCTCATCTATGGTCACGAGCTTTGGGTCGTGACCGAAAGAACGAAATCCCGGATACAAGCGGCCAAAATGAGTTTTCTCCATAGTGTGTCTGGGCTCTCCCTTAGAGATAGGGTGAGGAGCTCAGTCATCCGGGGAGGACTCAGAGTAGAGCCGCTGCTCCTCCACATTGAGAGGAGCCAGTTGAGGTGGATCGGGCATCTGGTTAGGATGCCTCCTGGACGCCTCCCTGATGAGGTGTTCTTGGCACGTCCCACCGGGAGGAGGCCCAGAGGAAGACCCAGGACACGCTGGAGAGACTATGCTGGCCTGGGAACGCTTTGGGATTCCCCCGGAGGAAGTGGCCCAAGTGGCTGGGGAGAGGAAGGTCTGGGGCTCCCTCTTGAAGCTGCCCCTGCGACCTGACCCCGGATAAGTGGAAGACGATGGATGGATGGAAAAAGGAAAGTTTTAGGATTAGTCTTAAAAGTAGACAGGGTGTCTGCGTCACGGACCAAAACTGGGAGTTTGTTCCACTGGAGAGGAGCCTGATAACTAAAGGATCTGCCTACCATTCTGGTTTTACAGACTTTAGGAACCACTAGCAGACCTGCTTTCTGAGAGTGAAGTGGTCTGTTAGAAATTACATGTGGAATATTGCTAACGTGTTACTTTAGCAATTTTCCAATTGCCAAAGTGTTACTTTTACATTATTACTTTTGGGTGTGTATCCACCAATTTAACTGTCAAACTTTCATAAAAGCTGTCTTAATGCAAGAAACGAAACCCTTAAACACATGAAATAATTAACTTTAAATAACTAAAAAGGTTTTGTTAACTTTTCACATGAAGCTGGATTAACAGCTAGTAAGATACCTTTGATTAAGTTGGTATACTAATGTTTAAACCAGGGGTGTCAAACGTACGGCCTGCGGGCCGGATCTGGCCCGCCGAACGATTTAGTCCGGCCCGGTGGCCAAATGCATTTTTATTATTCAACGGCTGTGTCTCCTCGGTGCATCGACCGATCTGCACCAGATTTTTTGTGAGTCGTGGGGGAGCGCTGCCCAACGCATACGTGTGTATGGCATGGTAGACGGGTGAGGAAAATGCATGACAGCTTCTGCGGTGGCTGGCGGCGGGAGGTGCGCGTACCCTAGCGGTGGCCCTTAGGCCAGAGCGGCGCTTGGCTGCGAGGGCCGATCATCACCGCTTGCGGTTTTAATTCTTATTATTATTATTCTGCCCCCCTAAAGAGGGGCCTTTTTGGGGGCTTTATCATATTCAAAAACTCACCAAACTTTGCAGATGCATGGTGACTGTTTAAAAATTTTGTATTTTAAGGTCGTCACAAAAATCTAAAGAAAAATGCCTCAACGGCGCCACCTAGAAATTTTCAAAGGACCCTTTGCTATTCAATTACTTCGTCGTAGAGACATGAGATTTGGTACAGTTGTAGAGCTCAACAAGACGCTCAGAATTTACAATTATTGTCATAATGCAAGTATCACAGGAAGTCGGCCATTTTAGACTGAAAGTCTGATTTTGACCTCAATTTTGACAGTTACAGCATTGGTATAAGATCTAACTCCTCCTAGAGATATCGAGCGATCGGCTTGAAACTCGGGCAGTCTGATCATAAGGCATGGCCAATCAAATGTTATCAAAACGGTGAGTTTTTGAGCATGCTGAAGGGGCGTTGGCAGGGGTCAAAGTTCACCTATTCGCCACAAAAAATAAAAGTGTTATATCTCCTACACAGAAACACACAGAGGCACCAAACTTTCTGTGATTGATCATCATCAGGTCTCCTATAATATCCAATGGTCAAATGATGACATTGCTTAGGCCACGCCCCCTGACAACAGGAAGTGTCATGTTTTGTTGTAAGCGGTCGCTATGTTACCCCTCTGAGCTAATCAACATGAAATTGTGTCCACAGACAGAACACATGTTTGTATGTTGTGGATTTCAGGCTCAACTGGATTCGATGGAGCAGGGGGGCGTGGCGGCGTGGCATATTCACCTCAAACGCTGCTGTCATACGTTTGGCTCTGAATTCCACAGTTTTGGGCCGAGCTGCCTAAAACTCATTTGGATGCATCCTTATCCACCCCCCAACAGGAATCCATAACAAACTTTAGTGAGCAGGACTTAGTTTCTCTATAGCGCCACCAAGCAATTTTCAAAGGACCTTTTGCTATTCACTTACTTCATCGTAGAGTAATGAAATTTTGTACAGTTGTAGATCTCAGCAAGATGCTCAGAATTTACAATTAATGTCATACTGCAAGTATCACAGGAAGTAAGCCATTTTAGATTGAAATCTGAATTTTGATACCAAGTTGACATGTAAAGCATATGTATTTGATCATACTTGTCCAGCAGGGGGCAGCAAGAGACCACAAATAAACCCCAAAGGAATCTCTCTTGGTAAGTAAGTGATCTTAACTCTTTGGTTTCCTTATATATTTATGTTGAACAGATATACAAATCCTGCTTGAAAACTGACAAACTTACTCTTGTTCAATACATTTCAGTTTTTATTTATATAACGCCAAATCATAAAACATGTGTCATCTAAAGGCAGTTTACAATGTCAAAATCAATCAGATTATACATATTAGGTCAGATTATCCAGATTGGTAAAATAAATTCCTATATAAGGGAACCAGTTGATTGCATCAAAGTCGTAACAAGCAGCATTCACTCCTGAAGAAGCGTAGAGCCACAGGGAGAGTCGTTTGCATTGTACATGGCTTTGCAGCAATCCCTCATACTTATCAAGCATGAAGTGACAGCAGAAGAAAAAACTCCCCATTAACAGGAAGGAAAAACCTCCATCAGAGGCGGGCTCAGTATGAACGGTAATCTGCGTTGACCGACTGGGGGTTACAAAAGACAGAGCAGAGACACAACAAGAGAGACAAAAAAGCACAGAAGCACACATTGATCCAGTAATCTGTTTTACATTAGATGGTAATAACAGGTGATCTGTCTTCCCTGGATGATGTCACAGCTAACAGAACGCCAGACCAGGTGTACCTACTATGAAGATAAAAGAGAGAGAACAGAAAGTTAAAAGCTAAAATGACAACAGTCATGCAAAATTGAAGAACAATAGACCCTGATGTCCTCCAGCAGCCTAAGCCTATAGCAGCATAACTATAGAGGTAGCTCAGGGTAACATGAACCACTCTAACTATAAGCTTTGTCAAAAAGGAAAGTCCCAAGAGCCAGCTTCTAGTGGAGGAGTTCAAGTATCTTGGGGTCTTGTTCACGAATGAGGGGAAGATGGAGCGGGAGATCGACAGGCGGATTGGTGCAACGTCTGCTGTGAAGCGGGCGCTGTAGCGATCCGTTGTGGTGAAGAGAGAGGTGAGCCAAAAGGCGAAGCTCTTGATTTACCGGTCGATCTACGTTCCTACCCTCATCTATGGTCACGAGCTTTGGGTCGTGACCGAAAGAACGAGATCCCGGATACAAGCGGCCAAAATAAGTTTTCTCCATAGTGTGTCTGGGCTCTCCCTTAGAGATAGGGTGAGGAGCTCAGTCATCCGGGGAGGACTCAGAGTAGAGCCGCTGCTCCTCCACATTGAGAGGAGCCAGTTGAGGTGGCTCGGGCATCTGGTTAGGATGCCTCCTGGACGCATCCCTGGTGAGGTGTTCTGGGCACATCCCACCGGGAGGAGGCCCAGGGGAAGACCCAGGACACGCTGGAGAGACTCTGCTCGCCTGGGAACGCTTTGGGATTCCCCCGGAGGAAGTGGCCCAAGTGGCTGGGGAGAGGAAGGTCTGGGCCTCCCTCTTGAAGCTGCTACACCCGCGACCCGACCCCGGATAAGCGGAAGACGATGGATGGATGGAAAAAGGAAAGTTTTAGGATTAGTCTTAAAAGTAGACAGGGTGTCTGCGTCACGGACCAAAACTGGGAGTTGGTTCCACTGGAGAGGAGCCTGATAGCTAAAGGATCTGCCAATCATTCTGGTTTTACAGACTTTAGGAACCACCAGCAGACCTGCTTTCTGAGAGTGAAGTGGTCTGTTAGAAATTACTAAAGTTTGTACACAACATACACATGTGGAATATTGCTAACGTGTTACTTTAGCAATATTCCAATTGCTAAAGTGTTACTTTTACATTATTACTTTTGGGTGTGTATCCACCAATTTAACTGTCAAACTTTCATAAAAGCTGTCTTAATGCAAGAAACGAAACCCTTAAACACATGAAATAATTAACTTTAAATAACTAAAAAGGTTTTGTTAACTTTTCACATGAAGCTGGATTAACAGCTAGTAAGATACCTTTGATTAAGTTGGTATACTAATGTTTAAACCAGGGGTGTCAAACGTACGGCCTGTGGGCCGGATCTGGCCCGCCGAACGATTTAGTCCGGCCCGGTGGCCAAATGCATTATCATTATTCAACGGCTGTGTCTCCTCGGTGCATCGACCGATCTGCACCAGATTTTTTGTGAGTCGTGGGGAGCGCTGCCCAACGCGTACGTGTGTATTGCATGGTAGACGGGCGAGGAAAATGCATGACAGCTTCTGCTGTGGCTGGCGGTGGGAGGTGCGCGTACCCTAGCGGTGGCCCATAGGCCAGAGCGGCGCTTGGCTGCGAGGGCCGATCATCACCGCTTGCGGTTTTAATTATTCTTATTATTCTGCCCCCCTAAAGAGGGGCCTTTTTGGGGGCTTTCTCATTTTCAAAAACTCACCAAACTTGGCAGATGCATGGTGACTGTTTAAAAATTTTGTATTTTAAGGTCGTCACAAAAATCTAAAGAAAAATGCCTCAACGGCGCCACCTAGAAATTTTCAAAGGACCCTTTGCTATTCACTTACTTCGTCGTAGAGACATGAAATTTGGTACAGTTGTAGAGCTCAACAAGACGCTCAGAATTTACAATTAATGTCATAGTGCAAATATCACAGGAAGTTGGCCATTTTAGACTGAAAGTCTGATTTTGACCCAATTTTTGACATTTATAGCATTGGTATTTGATGGATCTCCTCCTAGAGATTTTGAGCGATCGGCTTGAAACTCGGGCAGTCTGATCATAAGGCATGGCCAATCAAAAGTTATCAAAACGGTGAGTTTTTGAGCATGCTGAAGGGGCGTTGGCAGGGGTCAAAGTTCACCTATTCGCCACAAAAAATAAAAGTATTATATCTCCTACACAGAAACACACAGAGGCACCAAACTTTCTGTGATTAATCATCATCAGGTCTCCTATAATATCCAATGGTCAAATGATGACATCACTCAGGCCACACCCCCTGACAACAGGAAGTGTCATGTTTTGCTGTAAACGGTCGCTATGTTACCCCTCTGAGCTAATCAACATGAAACTGTGTCCAGAGACAGAAAACATGTTGTTGTGTTGTGGATTCCAGCCCCAAGTCGATTCGATGGAGCAGGAGAGCGTGGCGGCGTGGTGAAGTCACCTCAAACGCCGCTGCCATACGTTTGGCTCTGAATTCCACATTTTTGGGCCGAGCTGCATAAAACTCACTTGGATGCATCCTTATCCACCCCCCAACAGGAATCCATAACAAATTTTGGTGGGCGTGACCTAATGCCTCAACGGCGCCACTTAGCAATTTTCAAAGGACCCTTTGCTATTCACTTACTTCATCGTAGAGACATGAGATTTGGTACAGTGGTAGAGCTCACCAAGACGCTCAGAATTTACAATTAATGTCATAGTGTAAATATCACAGGAAGTTGGCCATTTTAGATTGAATGTCTGATTTTGACTCAATTTTTGACGTTTATAGCATTGGTATTTGATGGATCTCCTCCTAGAGATTTTTAGCGAGCGGCTTGAAACTCGGGCAGTCTGATCATAAGGCATGGCCAATTAAAAGTTATCAAAACGGTGAGTTTTTGAGCTTGTTGAAGGGGCATTAGCAAGGGTCAAAGTTCACCTACTCGCCACAAAAAATAAAACTGTTATATCTCCTACACAGAAACACACAGAGGCATCAAACTTTCAGTGATTGATCACCATCAGGTCTCCTATAATATCCAATGGTCAAATGATGACATTGCTTAGGCCACGCCCCCTGACAACAGGAAGTGTCATGTTTTGTTGTAAGCGGTCGCTATGTTACCCCTCTGAGCTAATCAACATGAAACTGTGTCCACAGACAGAACACATGTTGGTATGTTGTGGATTTCAGGCTCAACTGGATTGGATGGAGCAGGGGGGCGTGGTGGCATGGCATATTCACCTCAAACGCTGCTGTCATACGTTTAGCTCTGAATTCCACAGTTTTGGGCCGAGCTGCTTAAAACTCATTTGGATGCATCCTTATCCACCCCCCAACAGGAATCCTTAACAAACTTTAGTGAGCAGGACTTAGTTTCTCTATAGCACCACCAAGCAAATTTCAAAGGACCCTTTGGTATTCACTTACTTCATCGTAGAGTAATGAAATTTTGTACAGTTGTAGATGTCAGCAAGACGCTCAGAATTTACAATTAATGTCATACTGCAAGTATCACAGGAAGTAAGCCATTTTAGATTGAAATCTGAATTTTGATACCAAGTTGACATGTAAAGCATATGTATTTGATCATACTTGTCCAGCAGGGGGCAGCAAGAGACCACAAATAAACCCCAAAGGAATTTCTCTTGGTAAGTAAGTGATCTTAACTCTTTGGTTTCCTTATATATTTAAGTTGAACAGATATTCAAATCCTGCTTGAAAACTGACAAACTTACTCTTGTTCAATACATTTCAGTTTTTATTTATATAACGCCAAATCATAAAACATGTCATCAGGGGTGGACTGGGACAAAAAAATCGGCCCTGGCATTTTGGATTAGACTGGCCCACCACATTTTTTTTGTGTACTGAATGTGTATACCAACTTTGCAATACCAACTGTGCAATACCTTGAGGCCAGGTTAATGGAAATTAGTGAGAGTGGACACTTAAAATACTTCCAAAATCTTAATTTATTACAGTTTTTTACAGTCGCTAAGACACATTTCTCAATACTTAGGTCACTTTTTCAAAACTCTTCACACAGTGAGGACAACAGAAGTATATGTGGGCTAAACTGTGGATCATTTATCATTGCTTTGGCACAAAATGCATTCAATGACTACATCTTTCAAATTACATTAATTCTTTTCTCACTTCGACACAACAACCGCCAAAACTCTGTGTACCTACAGGACAATTTGCACATGCTTACATACTGTTTTCAAAACTGTTAAACTTATGTTCAAAACAATAACATAATACAAAACTGAATAAGACAGCAATTTCCTACATTTCTACAGGAATATTTTAATGAAATATATTTTACATCTTAAAATTAAATGCTATAAAAATAAGTGGACAATTGGACCAACCACAGCTGATTCTCATTGTAGATGAACATCTACACAGGTGTTACTCTTTCAATTTCATTACAAAAAGAGACAACTGCTGAATAGTTTTGTATTGTGATGTAAACATGGACCCAGCCAGAAACAGAGAAGTGGCTGAAAGAGGAAGAAGAGGGGCTGGGAGGGGGCGAGGAATACGTATGCGTGGTGGAAGAAGAATAAGAGGAAGACCAAGAGCTGTAGTTTCAGATGAGATCAGAGCTACTGTAATTGATCATGTAGTAAATCATGGTCTCTCAATGAGAGAGGCTGGTCAGAGAGTGCAGCCAAATCTGCAACGCTCAACAGTGGCATCTATTGTTAGAGTTTTCCAGCAAACCAACAGGTAACTTGTATTCTGCAAGGGCATTTGACTGAGTTGCACATTACAGAAGTAAATAGACTTGTGTGTAATTGCTTCTGCATTTCTGCTTAGGACTCAACGGTTACCTCACACAGGTGGGAGAGGAAGGATGCTCACTGATGTGCAGGAAACTGCCATTGTTGATATGGTCATCAGAAACAATGGCATAAAACTCACTGAGATTCGAGACACAGTTTTGGCAGACAACATTACTTTTGCAAATATTCACAGTGTAAGCATCACAACTATTTCTAGAGTCCTGAAAAAACATCAGGTAAGGATGAAACAGTTGTACACTGTGCCTTTTGAGAGGAACTCTGAACATGTCAAGCAACTCAGGAACCAATATGTCCAGGTAAGATCACAATAAAATACAGAACTGTTTTTGAACAAAACACACACAAATAATTTTTTTTTAGGTAATGTTTACTACTGTAACAGCTTATGTTGCCTTGTGGATTTATTATAGAGAGTCATGGAGATTGAAGGCAGGCAAACGCCCCACATTTTCATCTTTGTGGATGAGGCAGGTTTCAACCTGGCCAAAACACGGCGACGAGGAAGGAATGTGATTGGGAAGAGAGCCACAGTGGATGTCCCGGGCCAGAGGGGTGCCAGCATCACAATGTGCGCAGCAATATCCACTGATGGACTGCTGTTACACAAACCACTAATTGGGCCATACAACACTGAACGTCTCCTTGCGTTCCTGCATGATCTCTATGGAAGGGTTGTGCTAGGTGAGGAAAGGGATGCAGAGAGAAGAAATCCACCAACATTTATAATTGTATGGGACAATGTGGCATTTCACCACTCTCGTGCAGTCACCGAGTGGTTTGCAGCCCATCCCAGAATGGTGTCACTTTTCCTCCCACCTTACTCTCCATTCCTCAACCCCATAGAGGAATTCTTTTCCTCATGGAGGTGGAAGGTTTATGACCACCATCCACATAATCAAATGTGCCTCCTGGACGCAATGAATGCTGGATACCTGGACATATCAGCAGAAGATTGTCAGGGATGGATCAGGCATGCCAGAAGATTCTTTCCTAGGTGTATTGCCCTAGATGACATAAGATGTGATGTGGATGAGAACCTGTGGCCAAATGGAGAAGACCGAGTAGATTAGCATTACTATTGTATCTGTATCAGTGGATGATGTGAATACAAATTCTTGTATTTTGGAATTACTCCTAAAAACAAATAAAAGACATAAAATATATTGAAGCATTCTGCATCATGTCTGATTCATTCCAGTAACCTCTATTGCAGTGAATTATTAACCGAGATTGTATAATGCTACATGTTGTTAGTGTTTTTTAGGTCATTGTTTTGTGGGTGACAAAGTGTGTTTGTTGGCTGTCAACCTTTGCTAGTGTTATGGAAGAATGTGTTGATTTGAGATATGTATGAAGTGATTTGGTAGTTTTAGTGCATTTTGAATGTGAAATGAACTGCTGTGCCAAGCTGAAAGTTGGTTTGGAGAACTGTGTGAAGAATTTTGAAAAAGTGACTTAAGTATTGAAAAATGGGTCCTAGCGACTGTAAAAAACTGTAACACTGTAAAATGTAAACTCCACCACAGCACAGCAACTATTCTTAGATCAGAGAGAGAAAGAGAGGTGTCACGGTCAATCACACATATTATCACGTTACATCATTATAAGAAGTTATTGTAAGTTGCTCATCAGATCTATTCAGTCTTCCAGATACTGTAGGGTAACATTGGACTAATGTGCACTCACTGTGTAAAAAAGGATGCCAATGACAAAATGAACCAGAGAAATGCCTCACTTGTCATCATGGAAAGAAAGAAAATATATAATAACATAATATAAATTTTGATTTACTCAGTCATTTGTAATAAGTATTTTATTTATCTAATTTGCTAATTTTTGATCATATTTTCTTTAAAATCGCAGACTTTTTGCTATTTTTCATGTAAATCCTTGGTGGCGCTTCATAGCGAAGCCGGTGAGGCCGCAGCGAGCTTGGCCTCCCCTGGGATTGCGCAATCCCATGTTAACTGCGCTGACTTCCATTCTGTGAATGCATCTTCCTGTCTCTAGATCATAAATTCAATTGTTCAAACAGTTATGAACTGATTTTCCACAATTTAATATATGTGGATTACGAATTGTGTTTTGGTCATCAAACTGTGTGCAGATAACATGTTTTCGTGGTGCTGGCCGATCATAAACGGCAAAGAACTGATTGTAGGTGAGGCCGGCAGTTCCTTGGCCGCTAGGCAGGGGGCGCTCAAGGGGCACCGCTCGTGATCCCCAAATAGTAGAGTCAAAACAAGTTATTGATGTTTTATTAGCGAGTTTTGCTAAACAAGTAATGCACTAAAAAGACTCTAAACATACAGCTGGAACAGGACTGATCAGGGAAGGCTTTCCTCCCTGGCAGTGAGCTCCACTGAGACAGAGAGACTTTTAAAACTGAAGAAGATAAAGAGAACTTTTACCGGAAAATGATGATATTTTTGTTCAGAAAGAGCGCCGCAGAGACTTAAATTATAAGTAGAGGTAAGACAGCGATACTTATTCATGTTTTGTTTTTGTGATAAAATGTGCGTAATGTGGGTTATAGTTTTAGAATGTGTTACAAATGCAGAAATCCATCATAACTCATAAACTGTTACCAATCAAATGACAATTTTTTTTCATCAAAGAACCAATATTTTTCCATGTATCTTGGTGAATTTATTTGGCTCAATCAGTCTCCTTCAGCACTTTGCAACGAGTCTACTCTGTAGAGTGTATATATTTGTAAATCTGACTCTGATGACGTCAGTGCCTCACCAGCTATGAACCCTACCGCACGTCACTGACTACAACCACCACTATATTTTACATCAGACACCGGAGCAGATGAAGGCCTGCTGTTGGGAACATGTCAGTCAGTTTTACACATTTCGCAGCGTCCGTTTGAAGAACTCGTTTCTTTTTTTCGCGCAGTTTCTCTGCGCCTCCCTTGCGCTTCTTATCCATTACTACTGAGAACACTGCTGCACAAAGTTCCACATGGAGCTTGAAGGTGTTTTTCTGCTTTATGATTGGCCTAGCCCTTTAGACTGTCAGGGATGATAACCAATGGGCTGCAGTAGCCTGTGGTAAGGGCCGGATGATCGGAACAGACTTTTGCGCTGCTGATTTTATTTTTCGTCATGCATTATGCAAATATAACGAGGCATATATATAAAATAATAATAATAATAATAATAATAATAATAATAATAATAATAATAATACATATTATTAATATACATGTCGGGTCTGCCGGCCCACCAGGAAAATGCCGGGTACGCCCGATTACCAGTCCATGCCTGCATGTCATCTAAAGGCAGTTTACAGTGTCAAAATCAATCAGATTATACATATTAAGTCAGATTATCCAGATTGGTAAAAGAAATTCCTATATAAGGGAACCAGTTGATTGCATCAAAGTCGTAACAAGCAGCATTCACTCCTGAAGAAGCGTAGAGCCACAGGGAGAGTCGTTTGCATTGTACATGGCTTTGCAGCAATCCCTCATACTGATCAAGCATGAAGTGACAGCAGAAGGAAAAACTCCCCATTAACAGGAAGGAAAAACCTCCATCAGAACCGGGCTCAGTATGAACGGTAATCTGCCTTGACCGACTGGGGGTTACAAAAGAGAGAGAAGAGACACAACAAGACAGACAAAAAAGCACAGAAGCACACATTGATCCAGTAATGTGTTTTACATTAGATGGTAATAGCAGGTGATCTGTCTTCCCTGAATGATGTCACAGCTAACAGAACGCCAGACCAGGTGTATCTACTATGAAGAAAAAATAGAAAAAACAAAAAGTTAAAAGCTGAAATGACAACAGTCATGCAAAATTGAAGAACAATAGACCCTGATGTCCTCCAGCAGCCTAAGCCTATAGCAGCATAACTATAGAGGTAGCTCAGGGTAACATGAACCACTCTAACTATAAGCTTTGTCAAAAAGGAAAGTCCCAAGAGCCAGCTTCTAGTGGAGGAGTTCAAGTATCTTGGGGTCTTGTTCACGAATGAGGGGAAGATGGAGCGGGAGATCGACAGGCGGATTGGTGCGGCGTCTGCTGTGAAGCGGGCGCTGTACCGATCCGTTGTGGTGAAGAGAGAGCTGAGCCAAAAGGCCAAGCTCTCGATTTACCGGTCGATCTACGTTCCTACCCTCATCTATGGTCACGAGCTTTGGGTCGTGACCAAAAGAACGAGATCCCGGATACAAGCGGCCAAAATGAGTTTTCTCCATAGTGTGTCTGGGTTCTCCCTTAGAGATAAAGTGAGGAGCTCAGTCATCCGGGGAGGACTCAGAGTAGAGCCGCTGCTCCTTCACATTGAGAGGAGCCAGTTGAGGTGGCTCGGGCATCTGGTTAGGATGCCTCCTGGACGCATCCCTGGTGAGGTGTTCTGGGCACGTCCCACCGGGAGGAGGCCCAGGGGAAGACCCAGGACACGCTGGAGAGACTCGGCTGGCCTGGGAACGCTTTGGGATTCCCCCGGAGGAAGTGGCCCAAGTGGCTGGGGAGAGGAAGGTCTGGGCCTCCCTCTTGAAGCTGCTACACCCGCGACCTGACCCTGGATAAGCGGAAGACGATGGATGGATGGAAAAAGGAAAGTTTAAGGATTAGTCTTAAAAGTAGACAGGGTGTCTGCGTCACGGACCAAAACTGGGAGTTGGTTCCACTGGAGAGGAGCATGATAGCTAAAGGATCTGCCTACCATTCTGGTTTTACAGACTTTAGGAACCACCAGCAGACCTGCTTTCTGAGAGTGAAGTGGTCTGTTAGAAATTACTAAAGTTTGTACACAACATACACATGTGGAATATTGCTAACGTGTTACTTTAGCAATATTCCAATTGCTAAAGTGTTACTTTTACATTATTACTTTTGGGTGTGTATCCACCAATTTAACTGTCAAACTTTCATAACAGCTGTCTTAATGCAAGAAACGAAACCCTTAAACACATGAAATAATTAACTTTAAATAACTAAAAAGGTTTTGTTAACTTTTCACATGAAGCTGGATTAACAGCTAGTAAGATACCTTTAATTAAATTTGTATACTAGTGTTTAAACCAGGGGTGTCAAACGTACGGCCTGCGGGCCGGATCTTGCCCGCCGAACGATTTAGTCCGGCCCGGTGGCCAAATGCATTTTCATTATTCAACGGCTGTGTGTCCTCGGTGCATCGACCGATCTGCACCAGGTTTTTTGTGAGTCGTGGGGGAGCGCTGCCCAACGCGTACGTGTGTATTGCATGTTAGACGGGTGAGGAAAATGCATGACAGCTTCTGCGGTGGCTGGCGGCGGGAGGTGCGCGTACCCTAGCGGTGGCCCATAGGCCAGAGCGGCGCTTGGCTGCGAGGGCCGATCATCACCGCTTGCGGTTTTAATTGTTATTATTATTAGTATAGTTATTATTGCTACTGTGTATCTTCTGACACCACGGAAGCAGGCAGCCTGTCCCAGCAGTTCATCACTAAACCATACTGTCAGGACTCAGTCAGCAGAGCTGTGTAGCTTGCTACCGGTTCTGCTGCTCTTGTCTTTTTTCTCCACAGGTGTTCGGTGTTGACCAGTGGGCGGAGCCCACACACCTGCGGATGGTTGAGCAGCACTGACTGCTGCATTTAAGCAGCTCACAGACAGCGGGAAGATGCCAGAGTGTTACCGTCGTGGTATGCAACCAGTCGTGGCCTCTAGCTTTATGATCTCAAGCAAAGAAACTAAATGTTCTTACCTCTGTGTTTCCCAGGTTCCTCTGTTCGTTCCGAAATCCACCTCCAGTGTCAGTCACCTCCAAGTCCTCCTCTCGTGCCAGCTCCTCTGGGTTCATCTCGAAACAGTTCCTCATTCTGGGATCCTACTCCCTCCGGACATCTACTGGTGACTCCCGCTGCTCTGGACCCCTGGACATCTCGGTGCTGCTCGGACCCACTTCTGCCTTCGCTCACTGGTCTCTCGGACACCTGTGGCCCCGCCACCAAGCAAGCGCTGAGTCCACACCTCCTCCTCCCCGGTCCGACTTCCAAACCCAGTGGTAAGCTTACGTCCAGCAGCACATTCCCCTCGTCCCCTCCATTTGTTAATTCCTTCTCCCATTTCCTCAGATTGGTCCGATCATACATCCACTTGGTTCCCGTCCCGACTCAACTCCACTCAGACTGTACTCTTTCCGTGGTCCTAGTGAAAATAAAACTTTTTCTTACTACCTGTTCTCCCGAGTGTTTTCTGCATGTGGGCGAAACATATCAAGCCAAACATGACACATACGTTTATCATCTATTAAATCAACTTTTAGATGTGCTGTGTGTTTCTGTTTTTCTGGATTAACTTGTATAGATTCAAGATTCAAGAAACTTTATTGTCATTACATGTCAATTAGATTCCCTGGTTTAAGTATAAGCCCTCATAAAAATAAGAACAAAATGAGATACACAAAAATATAAATATGAAAACAACAATTTCCAAAGGTATATGTATACAATATGAAATGTTGTGAAAAATAAAGAGTCTGTGCAAATAACTGCAATGTGATGTGTATGTCCCTTAAGGACAGCAGGGGCTACAGGGGTCCTCCAGAATGTAGCAGCCTCACAGCTTCTGGGAAGAAGCTGTCTGGTGGTCCTGCTCTTAATGCGCCGCAGCCTCCTGCCTGTTTGTGTGCGGGGTGGGTGGAGTCCTTCATGATGGACTCCAAGTATACATTTTGCAGCTAATTATTTTCTGGACAACTTTGGTTTTATTTTATCAATGTTGTATTGATATTGAACAAAAAAACATTTCCTGTCTGCTTACTTTGTAAAAAATGAGCCACTTGTGCTACAAAAAACCCCAGAAAAACAATAATAAAAAAACTGGAGCTCTAGAATTTCAGCAGTTGCTCTCTGATATCGTGATGGTCTAGGTGTCAACCACCTCAATTGAGGATTTTGACCCTGCCCCTACCATCCAGCTGTGGAACCAGGACAGCATAAAGGCTGGAACACACCAGACCACGCGATTTGGTGGAAAATTAAGTCGTAGCGATTACATCTGGCTCTGATCGTGGTAGACCCCTGCTCTATCTTGGTTGGAGCTACACAGCAATAGGACAGGGAATCCATGACAGGAATCAGACAGAAGGAGAGACACTCTGGCAAAGTAAAACACATCCTTTGGGGTAAATACAAAATAAAATTTCAGAACCAAAAGGTAAACGGTACGCCATTTCCAGCCAGGTTCTTATAGATAATATAGATTTGTGCCGAGAAAACACACAGCTCAATAAATAATCAACAAAACATTTCAATAAACAGCGTACTTACCCATGGTAGGAGCTCAGAAGTACAGCAAACATAAGAAAGTAAAACAGCAACCTTCTTTGAGCTTGTTTGAGCAGCAACTCCCCGCAGCCAGTTTGTCGGGAAAAAATCGGATCTGTCCGTCAGATCAGATGGTTTGGTGTGTTCAAGCCTTAAAGACCCAGATAGCTTGATTTTATGAGGACGGGACCAGAAATAAAATCTCTGCCACAATCTGATTCTGAATCTGAATCAAATACAAATTAGGGATAATGAAGCCACAAAGTAAAGAAAGGACTTTGTGAATGACAGCGTTGTGTAGCTTTGTTAAAGTTTGATGTTAGTAATTATCTAAGAAGAACTTGTCACAGTACACCGCTATTTAGATATTTATACTGTTATAAGTATAAGTACTATTTATGGTAAATTCTTAAATTTCCTCTACAACCAATTCCTTCTTACAAAATTAGGACTGAATCATTCAGTTTATATGATTTGATTGTACTTGAGGAGTTTGTAACCAATGCAGATGTTGTACACAAAAAATAAAAATAGTAGCTGGCAAAATGCTTAAGTGGCTTGTACATTTTTTTTCCATCAGCCACTGTGGCATGTGGAAAACATTTTAATTCCACCCCTGAAAGTATCACAGCTGAGGAAGAGCTCCTGCGTGGTACCAGTTCTGTACACGATACATCCCAACCACTGAAGCAGCTACAGGCCAGTAGCACTGGCCTTGGATCTGATGAAGACCCTCGAGAGCAGGGGCGTAGCCAGAATATTTTTACCGGGGTGGCCAACATGGGGCACAAAGCTAGCGAGGGGTGGCCAATAGAAAACCCTTTACAAACATATATACTATACTATATACAGTACACAACCTAACCCCTTCTTGCTAACACTTAACAGGAATAAGTAGGTTTAGAAAATAGCTGAAAATGCCTGTATACATAAAATAATCGACTCAAATACTTGTTCACACAAATTTACTTTATTTAAAGTTCAAAAACAGACAGTCACAAAAAAACCACATCAAATTGTGGCATGAACCAATAAAAAAGTAATTTTCTTAAGTCTTGCAGTAACCAAGACATTTTTGCTGTTACAGTGCTTGCGTATGAAATATTTAACAAACAGGTTATGGATTTACCTTTCTTACATATGAACTATTAAATACACAAGTAAATCATTTATTTATCTTGCACATCGTTAGCCTCATTGTATAATTGACTAAGTCATATTTGAAAGCTTTTGGAAAGCAAGGACAAAATATTATAGGAAGAAGCACATATTTCATGTAACAGCAATTTCAGGGAAAACAGGGAACAACAGTCATATTTTGACTACAAGGTTATACTGTATGTATAAGAAACAGTTATACCTTTACTTAGTCTGAAACAAAAATAATTACTTTTACAAAAATAACTTCCCAGCAAAGATCCATAGTCTCCAACTCTGGTTACCAGACTCAGTTCAAGCCATTTACATGTGTTGCACCAGTCGTTAGAAAAGCATCTTCTTCTGTCCCCTTGACAGGTTCGAGGGAAGATTTTTAGCTGTGGCTGCTTGGGCCGTTCTAGTCTTGACTGGGATATATCTATAATGAAACAGGAGCAAATGTCCGTTATTCTGACATTAAAATGATGATGACAATAACAATAAATAATAATAATACCAGCCTCCCCATAGTTATGATCATTTTTAGCTGTATTAATGGCCAATAGGCATTTCGATTCAGACAAATAAAACTAATATATATATATATATATATATATATATATATATATATATATATATATATATATATATATATATATATATGCATCTGTGAGCCTATGTATACAACACATAATTATTTTTTTTATTTTTTTAAGTGTATATATTTAAGTGAGTCCGTCACAATAAAAAACAAATACACTTAACAAAACATACATTTCTTCCGAGGATATTACTTTCTAGACAATTCATTAATTTCATTATTATGGCCACATGGTCATAACTTCACCTGTCGGTGCAGGAACACCTGCTTTCGCTACAGTTTTAATACACTGTACATATGTGGACACACTGTATATACCTTATGCACCTTTTCCTCCTTTGGCACCTTCTTTTGTTTATTAAGCCAATGTGTGACAAGTGAATTTCTCCACTGTGAGATCAATAAAGCCCTATCTATCTATCTATCTATCTATCTATCTATCTATCTATCTATCTATCTATCTATCTATCTATCTATCTATCTATCTATCTATCTATCTATCTATCTGTTCCTCTCCTCCATTCACCTCCTCTTTCTCCTCCTCCTCCTCCTCCTTCGTTCTCTGTTGCTCCCCTGTCATCTCTTTATCTCCTTCTGCTGTTATTTTCTTCTTAAAATAAGAAGACATGTCTGTGGACTTTCTCTTCATTGTCTGGAAATTGACAAACCATACAGAAGCACCAGCTAACAGCGGTAGCTACGTAACTCTTTGAAAACATGTCAAAAAGACACCAAAAGCCGCTGTAACAGTAGCTGATACAGTTCATATATCCCCCTCTTCTTTTACAAACGAATGATTTGACTTATTTACTTACCGTTAGTCTTATTCGCTTTCTCCCTTCCTTTTATCACCGTTGAAGGCGGGCACGCGCTGAGCTGTAGTTGTCTGAGAACGCAACAGCGGCTAGAAGGGAGAGGGAGGGCGGACGGGCGGGGGAGGGGGGAGCGGCAGGGTGAGCTACGGTGCGCAAGAAGGTCAAGAAGAGCGGCTGTGCATAATGGGATGAAATGCTAAACTGACGCTACTACCATTTACACTGGCGAGTGGGGTGGCCAGTGGGGTGGCCAGGACATCGCCAGGAGTAGCCGTGGCCACCCCTGGCCACCCCCTGGCCACGCCCCTGCTCGAGAGGTTAGTCCTCAACCATGGTGAAGTCCCTGGTGAGGTCCTTGTTGGATCCACTGCAGTTTTCCTACCAGCCTGGCATCAGGGCGGATGATGCCACCATCTACCTGTTACACCGAGCTCGTACCCACCTGGAGAATCCTGGAAGCACTGTAAGAATTGTGTTCTTTGATTTCTCCTGCTTGAAGGTCAAGCTGAAGCTATCAAGAGTGGACCACCACCTGTCTCAGCAGATACTGGAGCACCTCACTGGCCAACCGCAGTATGTCAGGACAAAGTGCTGTGGTCAAGCTGATCAGCGGGACGTGGGCCCTGCTGGGAACTGTGTTGGCTCCATTCCTGTTTACTCTCTTCCTGTTGTTTGATTAAATATTCAAATGACAAATTTTAAAATTTCCATGTGAGCATGGAAGAATGTAGGCCAAAAGGCCAATATCCCTGCAATGAAACAGTCTTTGAACTTTGTTGTCTGCTCATGGTAGAAAATGACTGGGATACCTCAAGAGATCCACTTGTTGCTGCTGATTTGTACATTAGGTTAGGAGAAAGTATTTAAGAAGTTTCAGCATTTAAAAAGAAAATTTAAACACAGTGTTTCTGTTTATGTTGATATATAATATATATTTTTTTAACATGTCTGTATTGGTAAACTAAATACAATAACAATGTATGCGTGAGATGTAAAATTGGCAGTAAAAGTACAGCAAAAAGGATGTCATAAAAGTTGTAAACCCACCTTTCATTGAATATAAACTTCACTGTTTTGTTGCAAAGTTTTTGCATAGTATAAACTAAACATCTCTGTTGTATTCTTTAGCCACCTTTTTTTTCTTGATATTCATTGTTGGCAACCCATGCGCCTGTATATGTAAGCCTTGTGTGTCTCAGACCCCTCAAGAGCTACCATTCTGCAATGTTTAGTGTATCTTTTCTCCATCATACCTGCATCAAATGAACAAGCTTGTTATCAGGCCTCTACAGAGCCCCATGGCATGCTGATGTTGGTATTCAGTCTTTAGATTCAAGTGTGCTAGAGTGGGGATGCATCTGAAGTTGCAGAATACTTTGGAGAACTGGACTTGGCCCCTTGTGCATTAACACAACATTTCTAGGTCTAAACAACAAAGCATTTCTAAACATCGTAAAGATTTCAAGCTGTTATGTCTTTTGGGGAGCTTTTAGTGATATTACAATGAAAATCAGCTTTATAGTCATGTACCCATGTGAAGATCCATCACCTTAACATTGTATTCAAGCTCTGTAATGTTGTAATATTGTAGCTCACATTCTAAAGAGAATGCAGCTCCAACTTAAATGAAGTACTTCAATTGATAAGTAATTGAATTCAGTTTCTACAGCCTGTCAGGACTCAGCGGGCAGCGCCGAGCAGCATTCTGCCAGCCTGCCTTTTTTCCTCCCTCCTTTCTCTACAGGTGTCTGAAGTTGGCACCTGCGGCTCGTTCAGCGGCTCCGTGCTGGAGCATATAAGCAGCGCTCAGACAGCTGGAGGACGCCAGAGTGTTAACCTAGTGTGGTACGCCTCAGTTGGCCACTGTCTTCTGACACCTCTCACGTTACCTGCGCTAATCTGTGTTTTCTGTGTCTCTCAGGTTGCCTCACGCTCTGGATCCTTCTCCAATCATCCTCTCGTGTTCTAACGTTCCACGTTAAGTCTTCTGGCTCTCACGGTGCTGGATCCCGCTCCAGGATCACCTCGTGCTCTCTTGGTGTTACCAAGCCGGACTGAGAACTCCACCGGATCTCCCTGGTTCCTCCAGCTGTCCACTGACCACTGCTCCCATCATCGGTGCTGCTCGGACCCCGCAACAATCCTCGGTCTCGCCCATCTGTCACTCAGTCATCTGCCACCACCTCAGAAAGTAGCCCGCTGAGTCCGCCTCTCTACTCCTCTCCCCCCGGATAGGTTTCCGAACTCGGTGGTAAGCTCTCCTCCACCCCGCACTCTTTCCCCCTGCACTTTGCTCTGCCTAAACCTCCGTTCTCTCACCCGCAGAACAAACTGGCTCCGCCTCGTGACACCGTCTGACGTTCTGCGTCGTGGCTCCCCCGCTGATCCTCCTTAGCTCTCCTGTGTATTTAATAAACGCCTTAAACTGCTCTCTGTTCTGCATGTGGGCCAAACACTTAAAAAACGTGACACAGCCTAATTTATTCAATTTTTAAATTGTCTAGTTAAACCATTGTAAGTAAATTAGTTAGGTAAACTCAATTCTATTACTTGTTACCAAGTGAGGCAATTAATTTAAATTGGAACTGCATTCTCTTTTTAGAGTGCAGGGGTCTTCAACTCCAGTCCTTGAGGGTCTGTGTCCTGGAACTTTAGATTTGACTCTGGTCTAATATTCCTTGAATCAAATGACATGATTATTTTACTCAGAGAAACATCTAAAAGTTGCAGGATACTAGCCCTCAAGGACTGGAGTTGAAGATCCTTTGCTTTTCTTGTCAATTGACTTGAGTCACTGCCATAATGATGCTTTGTGAGCTGTCATATACAAAGCCCTTAATCTGACTCCTGAAATTCTAAGGAACACATACCCAACCTAAGTTGACTGTATTTGCGGCATCCCTGCACTTATGTGACAGCAAAGGTTATCTTCCCATCAAATGTAAGAGACCTTGTACAATTAATAAATGTGTATCTTAAACTATTTTTAATGAAATGTTTAAAAAGACAAATAAATGGCATTCCGCCCTGTTACTGAGCAAATGTGTCACAATCTCTTGAATGGGGTACCGCGCACGTGACGTCACCGCCTCAAGAGCAACGCCCCTTTTGCCGCTTAGGTAGGACAAACCGATAGAGAATGCACACGTAGCAACCAGCAACAGAACCAGCGATATGACCGACTTTGCAGCCATTAAACTTTCCCAAAACGATGTCCCAGGCGCACGGTTTACTGGTTGCACTGTCGAAGAACACACCAACCTTCAGCTCAAACGATGGCTTGAGTGTCGAGGGCTTAAAAAGACCGGAAAACGGGCCGAGTCGATCGAACGGTAAGCTTTGTTTTTTTTTTCCTGCGCGGCGGTCATGCCGTCGTCGGCCGTTTTTTTGTTTGTAATCACCGTCCAGGGATCGGTATATGTTTAATGTTTGTCTCATTTGAAATGTTTTTGAGTAGGCTATTGTTATGCCAGAAGATGGTTGAATATGCTTATTATTATTATTAATTATAATTTGGCATTATAATTTAAATAATAAATCATTCAACTCAAAATTCCGCTACAACAAAATATAGTTCAAATGGTGGTGATGTTAGCTATAAGCTTGTAAGTATTTATACCATTAATGCATTAGTTAATTTGCTGTTATGAACTCATTTATGCTGGGATAAATGATCTGGTCGGACTTGTGACCGACGAGGTTTATCCGGCAGGCTATGAGAACCCCAATGTAACTGCAATTAGAGTTTAAATCCTTATTCGTCTATCACCATCCAATGATATTGTCTCTGTATTAATGTCAGATGTTAACTCCAAAGGAGGTTAGCTCTGATTTCTGAATAACCATACAACTATGAATTGGATTGAACACAAAACAATGTCTATTCCGCAGTGGTGTTTTATTGAACCAAAAGCAATTCCCTGTTACAGTAATTCTCTGATTCAACGACTTTGGAAATCTTACTCACTACTAACTAACACGCAAAATATATATGGAGATAAAAGAATAAACAAAACAAACAAAACGAAAGGAAAGAAAAACAAATGGATTAAAATGAGCGGTTGCAACTCTTAGTTCAGCTCACGGTTGTTTAAACCACATTCAGAACATCGGCATTTGACATAGCATTGACAGACAGAGCAGCTGTGGGAGTCCTACCGGACGCTTTGATGCCTTACAAAGCTATCAGCTAAGCTACCTACAGTGCAGTCATCCGACACCCTCCCAAGATGGCGACTATGATGACGTATGCTCTGCAAATTTGCGTGAAGCGTGAGGGGAGGTCTTAATGATGTCACCGCGCTTACGCTAAGGTGAGGTGGTACCTCGCTCCGAGAGGGAGTGGTTTACGCTCTGGTTCAAAGAGAAACCGCGAACTAAGATTCAAACAAAGCGATCAAATTCTCTGATAAGGAGAAGCAAAAGAAAAGGGGGAAAAGCATGGAGGAAGATGAAAAGAACTGAAACAGTGACCCACGGCGGGGTTATAGATAAACCACAATCAACACAGCAAAATCAAATGTAAAATGCATGCACATACAAAGAAAATATTCAGCAAAATAATTCCAACTTCGTCGTGGAATAAAAGCATTACCCTAAGCCTACAAATTTCTACGTCTGCCCAGGCACTTCTAAACACCCTGTTGGTGAGACAGAAATAAAAGGGGAGAACCCGTTACTTTGAGGTGCCTCGGGGCTGGTCCGGAGTGAAAGTCCCGGCTTCGGTCCGGAGCGCTCTGGATCACGCGACGTCCTGAACGCGTCTTGACGACCGCAGGGTCCGCAGGCTGCAGCGGGGACCAGACTGAGAGAGTTCCTTCGTCTTTCTCTCTCTCTCTGGGCTCCTAGACGCTTGTTGGGCCAAACAACGCGTCGTCCTCTCTCGATCACTGGGAGATAAGGCGGCTTCCAGTATTTGATCAGAGGGAATTAAAGGTACCTTTTTGAGTCGACCTCCTGTCTGTACAGGGAATAGTTTTGCTTCGAAAAAATCTCGGTCCAGCGAGAAACTCGAGCACGTGGCGTGGGATTTTCCCAACGGAGTTAAACAGCTGTGTGTCTTCTCGGTTGGCAGGGCGCCAGGGAAGAAGATCGATTGCGAGGTGCAACCGAGTTTTATCAACTTTACCCTAGCAACGTTATCGGTTGCTAGGGCGCCGGCCATTTTGGGCCGCGTTGCATGATGGGAGTTGGTGGCCATTTTGACCACCATGCATCATGGGAAATGCAGTCTGTCACGTCCTGACATGGCACAACAGCTATCCTGGTAGCAGGGTATCATGTTAGCGCCTGCTACCAGGATAGCCTATATGCTATCCTGGTAGCAGGCGCTTCATTATTAACATGTCGGCCACCAAAATAATCTTACCTGTTCACTACTTGATGTCGCTGGAATTGGGTTAGGATGTTCTTCGGTTGTGCCCTTTCCTCCGACAAAATCCTTGCTACATATGTAGGCCGACCGCACCGATGGACCAAGCGCACACATTTCTCCTTGGCACTCTTGAATTTTGGGAAAGTAATGAAGAAAACATCCTTCATATGCGGCCGATCAGCGTACCTCGAGTCGCTGTTGCACGTTCCATAGCAACAATGTTTATAAACCATGGTCTTAGATTTTGGAAAAAGCAGTCTTTTAAACGAGTACAACCTAGGCTAACGCACGTCTCTTCCACAGCAAAACAGCGGCGGGTTTGGGAGTTTGTCCTACTGCGTACCACGTGATGTGACGTCATCGTGACGTTACGTTTCTAAAAATAGCTCGCTCGCTGTACCCCATTCTGATTCCATCCTTTTCACATTATCACAATTGCTTTACCCTGGGACTATATTTTATCCAATAAAGTTCAATACTTTCTCAGTTAGCAGATCACATTTTTAATTTGGTAAATGTAAGCCAAGCAATTTGTAAATATTTCTTTAACAGCAAATACATATTTAAGGCTAGAGGTAAGGCTATGGATATGGGGCCTGTTCAACTATATGAGCTAGATCAAAAAATAATAAAAACAATAATAGGATTTTGATAAAGCAACATTGTATTAGGAAAAATTCTTGCTAATCCCAATAACATGCCGTTTAGAATGAGCCAACGTTTAACACAAAGTTTTAGCTCTTATACAGTCCTTTGTAATTCATCAGCGTCTTCCTCTAAACGATAATGAACACTACTGTTGTTACATTATGTTGTGCTATTACACATGTTTTTAAGTTATTTAATGTCTGTTCAATAACTTTTCTGTTAAGTATTGTCCAGTGACTATCAACTCAAACAGCTGAAATTAGGATTATTTGAGCACTGGCATTCTTTTAACAGCAAACAATGCACACATATGTTCTTAGCACTATCAAACGATGGCGGAGCTAAATGAGAACAAGCATGTTTAAAACAGCCATAATTATGTTTAACTAGGGTATTAGCAATTATTAGGGAGGCTAATAGCGGCTAATGCTAGTGGACATTTGGAGTTTATTTAAAAAGACTTTTAAGATATATTTTGTTGTAATGAGCAGATCGGAAAACACCAACATTGATGTTCCATCGGTGTACAAAACCCTTATGTAAATCAAATTTGTCATAACCTTATAAACACATCCAAAAACACATCAGCATAGCATTGTTTCAAGAACGCTAGCAGGTGGCTTAGCCTGTTGGCTCCAGGTCTTAACATCAGTGAAACCTTGAAAACACAGTAAAAACACATTCAAGATAAACCATTTAAAATTATTTATCTCATCCTAGCTTTCCCTGCTAAACTCCGTCTCTGTTGTCTATTCGGTGTTGACAATCTCCATTGACGTAAGCCAACAAACATGCTAACAGCTATCTGTAACCATTCTGTTTTACAATTCACATCTTTGCCAGTGAAGCTTTTTTGCTTCTGCATCCCTTCCTTCCTGGTGCCCATCTGTATTAAGGTCAAACTTTTGAGATTAAAGTCAGAATTGAATAGACTTTTTTAATGCCTTTTTTCTTCTATTCTTTTTTTTTAATGGCCCTAATCCTCTTCCGTACATTGCAGAGTGAGGCACCAACATGAGGAGGTGACATATACACCTGGAATAAACAGAGGTATACAGTAATTGTCCAACGTCCTCATGGATCCTTTACTAATAATGGATATATAATAATATTCTTACTGTTTTTCTGAACATCAAGGTTCCAGAAAGGATGCTTTGGACCAGGCAGTTCTTAATTTTATCATTAAGGATTGCCAGTCTATCAGCATTGTTGAGAGCAAGGGGTTCAAGGAACTGCTTCAGGTCCTTAACCCATTTTTTGCTTTGTCATCCAGAAAGGTTTGAATAGATATGTCAAAAGAATTAGCTGATATAACTCATGTATTATTTCATTGAAATATATTCATTTGATTTTGGTTTAATTCCCAGACTGTCAAGGAAATGGTGGCCAAAGATTATGTGGAGGAACACGATCAAGTTAAAATGGAGGTATAGCAAGCTGTGGCAGTGAGTATAACAGATGACATGTGGACATCTGTGAACATGGAGGCTTACTTGGCTCTAACCGGTCACTACATTAATGAGAATATGCAGTTGTGTACATCTGTGCTGGTAGTGCAACACTTTCTACAAAGTCACACTGCAGACAATTTGGCCCAAATCAAAAGGGGCATGATGGATGACTGGGCCATAACTAATATAGTAGAATGTCTTGTGACCAACGCAGCACCAAACATGATCTCATCAACAAGAAGTCTCCAAATTCGCCATTCAGTTTGCATTGCTCACACCCTAAATCTAATAGTAAAAAATAATCATGTGATCCCTGCACTTACATCAATCAGACACAAATCTAGGCAAATTGTAACACACTTCAGATCAAGCACCACAGCCAAAGAGAAGCTTCCTCAAGGGCAGCAACAGATGGGATGGCCCTCTCTGAAACGTATCAGTGAGGTACCAACACGTTGGAACAGCACATATCAGATGCTTTCAAGGCTACATGATGAAAAGGAACCAGTGTGGGTACCTCTTGCCTCACTAAAAACCGACATAACTCCACTTACTCCTTTCCATCAAGCTACAGTGGAGTTGTCTGAAGAACGTCTCAGGATCAAAGGTCATCACCATGATGAAAATGCTCTATTATGCACTTGAGCATAGTGCTTCAGATTTGCACACATAGCCAGCAATAGACCTCCATGACCAACTTAGGCGACAAGTCACAGACACTGCTTCCAATCTGGGGGCATTAAGTGTGTTGACCCTATCAACAATTCTAGACCCCAGATTTAAATCACTTGGCTTTCATAGTTCCTCCAAATGCAGTGAAGCAGTCAATAGATGGAATGTGCAGCTATAATTGACACCAACTTCTAATATGTTCAGTTTTATCAGCTTATTTGTGCTTTTTTTGGTTGTTAATCATTTACTGATTTGTAAAATATGACTAAAACCACAATGTTCCTTTTAAAGATAACCTGTGGCAGCCCCTGGATGAGGAAGTCAGCAGGCACACCACCAATGACACAGCTGACGCCATCATTGACGTCCGGTGATACCTGGAAACCTTGCAAAGTCAAACATTGGTAAATCAAACATTGTTAGAAAGTAAAGATCTTTTGATGGTATTCTCATTTTATGCTGAGGCTTTTTTTTCCCAATGAGAGATGATTGCATTGTCACTGCAGAGTTCCTTCAGCTACAATGTCACTACAAGCTGGCACTGTTTTGCCATCGGGGTGGGGCTAAATTGAGCCTTCAATTTAGCCCCATATAGCTTAGGCACTTTGTGCAGGTCCCTGTTGGAAAATGAAATCAAGCAGCAGCAGAGAGCATGAAGTGCTCTAAAACTTCCTGGTAGACAGCTGTGTTGACCTTGGACCTGTAACTATTTAGTGCCAACACTGCTCATCTGATACACTGCATATGTATACCTGACTAATCCTACCACTCCTTGCCAGAACGTCTCGTTTTGTTTCCCTGCCTGCATGTGTTGTTTGCTCCAGCGGCGCTCCTTTGTTTTTGTCTTGTGTTTTCCCTAGAACTTGTCCTGGCCCTACACCACTAGTTTTCTTGCTAGTGCTTGTGTGCTCTGCCTGGAGGAAGGATTCCTGTGGGATTCTGTTATTCGCTTTGCTCATGCTGGAAACATATCGGTGGCTTCAAGTCTGATACTGTCTACAGCTCCTATTCAAGTCTGGTTCCACCTTCAACGCCCATTCTAGTCTGCTATCCCACCTACATCTTCTGGTTTACTCCCCATTCCTGCCTGCCTTGTCAGCCACTACTCAACCTTTTCACTAAATCTTTTAAAACGTAGCTCTGTGTCTGGCTGGTATATCGGGTTCTTAGAGCAATATTCATTACATGTGTAGCCTACAGAACTAGATTGAGAGACCATTTAAAGGCCTTTAATGTGTTGAGTTAATTAGCTGCATCAACGCCGTCGGTTATGTCGCTTCTCGCTTCAAAGTATCCATGTATTTTTGCCTGATTTTTCCCTGCCATTCACTATATGCGCGCGAGAAAGCAACAACAAAAAACCGTGTGCTAACGTCAAATAAACATGCAAGCATATCGAGTTAGCAAGCATTTCAGTTTAAAGTTCTTCCAGCAACGAATATGACAGAAACAAGTTAGTTGTAACCACTGCCAAGTTAAACTTTCTTATCACTGGAGCACCTTGAGCTTAACATATCACTTAAATGCCAAACACACTGTAGACATCACCAAACAGTTCAATGACTCAGAGAAGCTAACCAATGTAATGGCGAAGTAGATAGCTACTGTAGACCTTTTTTTGTGCTTCACACTTTGGTATTGAACATAAAATGGTAATGCTGCTCCCCTGCTGTTACCTCAGAAATTACCTGTTTTTGGTAGATTTTTTCCCCATAAAGAGAATTTCCTGTCAGTGGCAACAAGCTTTAATTTATTATTATTGCTATTTTTTGTTTTACAAGTTGAGCTTTACACTAAATATGTGTTACTGATAAGTGCTACAAATGTTACAACACTTTTGTTCATATGGCAGCAGAACATTAAAATAAAAGTGCTCTTTACACTACTTTTGAATTGGAGTTTGCGCATACAATGCGATTAATCATGATTAATCAGGCAAATTATGCGATTAATCGCGATTAAAGATTTTAATCGTTGCCCAGCCCTAATATATATATATATAGTACAGACCAAATGTTTGGACACATCTTCTCATTCAAAGAGTTTTTTTTTTATTTTCATGACTATCAAAATTGTAGATTCACACTGAAGGCATCAAAACTATTAATTAACACATGTTAATTAATTGGTTTGATTACTGCTTCGCGCACTCTTGGCATTTTCTTAATGAGCTTCAAGAGGTAGTCACCTGAAATGGTTTTCACTTCACAGGTGTCCTCTGTCAGGTTTAAAAAGTGGGATTTCTTGCCTTACAGGACTGTCTCAGAAAATTAGAATATTGTGATAAAGTTCTTTATTTTCTGTAATGCAATTAAAAAACATGAAATGTCATACATTCTGGATTCATTACAAATCAACTGAAATATCGCAAGCCTTTTATTGTTTTAATATCGCTGATTATGGCGTACAGCTGAAGAAAACTCAAAAATCCTATCTCAAAATATTAGAATGTTTCCTCAGACCAAGTTAAAAAAAAAATTATAACAGCAAAACAAAATCAAACATTTGAAAATGTCCATTAATGCACTCAGTACTTGGTTGGGAATCCTTTTGCACAGATTACTGCATCAATGCGGTGTGGCATGGAGGCAATCAGCCTGTGGCATTGCTGAGGTGTTATGGATGCCCAGGATGCTTCAATAGCGGCCTTTAGCTCATTTGCATTGTTGGGTCTGGTGTCTTTCAGCTTCTTCTTCACAATACCCCACAAATTCTCGATGGGGTTCAGGTCAGGGGAATTGGCAGGCCAATCAAGGACAGTAATGCCATGGTCAGTACACCAGTTACTGGTGGTTTTGGCACTGTGGGCAGGTGCCAGATCTTGGTTGTGCAGCGTTTCCTGCCACATTTCCCCCTTCCAACACACTTTTTGTGAATGTGCTTTGAAACTGCACTCTGTGAACAGCCTGCTCTTCTTTCTTTCTGTGTCTTACCCTCCTGATGGAGGGTGTCAATGATGGTCTTCTGGACAGCAGTCAGATCAGCAGTCTTCCCCATACTTGTGATTTAGTTTACTGAACCAAGCTGAGTGTTTTTCAAGGCTCAGGAAACCCTTGCAGGTGTTTCGAGTTAATTAGACGATTCAAGTGATAAGTTGAATACTAGTATACTTTTTCACGATATTCTAATTTTCTGAGACAGTCCTGTATAAATGGGGTTGGGACCATCAGTTGTGTTGTGCAGAAGTCAGGTGGATACACAGCTGATAGTCCTACTGAATAGACTGTTAGAATTTGTATTATGGCAAGAAAAAAGCGGCTAAGTAAAGAAAAACGAGTGACCATCATTACTTTAAGAAACGAAGGTCAGTCAGTCCGAAAAATTGGGAAAACTTTGAAAGTGTCCCCAAGTGCAGTCGCAAAAACCATCAAGCGCTACAAAGAAACTGGCTCACATGAGGACCGCCCCAGGAAAGGAAGACCAAGTACCTTCATCCGAGTCACCAGCCTCAGAAATCGCAGGTTAACAGCAGCTCAGATTAGAGCTGCTGTTAACCTGCACATGCACACACAAAGAAAATATTCAACAGTTAAAACAACTCCGCCTTGGAGTAACACGCATTAACCTAAAGTCCCTAACACCTACCCAGGCACAGCTTTGTCACCATAAGGCAAAAAAAAGAGATAAAAGGGGAGAAACCCGTTACCTGTTGATCAGGGCTGTCCCGGCGGGGTCCGTGAGCGCTCCGAATACCGCGGCGTCCTGAATGCGTCTTGGCAAACGCAGTTGTCCGCAGGCTGCAGCGGGACGGGGTGGAGAAGCTCCTTCGTTTCTTCCTCCGGGCTCACAGTCGCTTTGCTCGGCCCAGCAAAAGCGTAGTCCTCTTTCGATCACTGGGAGATAAGGCGGCTTCCAGTATTTGATCAGAGGAATTAAAAGGTACCTTTTTAAGTCGACCTCCTGCGATAATTAATGCAGGGATAAGTTTGCATGCCTGGTTCCCACCGTGAAGCATTTAGGAGGAGGTGTGATGGTGTGGGGGTGCTTTGCTGGTGACACTGTTGGGGATTTATTCAAAATTGAAGGCATACTGCAACCAAAGGTTCTACAAGGTATTGACAGAGGGTTGTTGAATACAAGTGTAAACCACACTTTTCAGATTTTTGTTTTGAAAACCACATAGTATGTTTCTTCCACTTCCCTTTCATGAACTATTTTTTTTCCATCTTTCACATAAAATCTGAATAGAACAAATTAAAACTTGCAACATAAGAAAATGTGAAAACCTTCAAGGAGTATAAATCATATTTAGGGCATTGTAATATGAGCTTAACGGGATGCTAATTAGGCCTTTTCATGTTGTATGATGTTTTAACTGTAACAGTATTCGCTTTTCATCATCTCGCTTAGACTGGACTCGTTCTTCCATACATACACAGATCTAAGCAACAAGTCCACATACACAAAAACAAGCCCTTTGCATGGACTGTGTGAATCTGGAAGGCTCTGGCAGGCCACAGTGAGAAAAGGCTACTCAGCACAAAAAAAATCTCAGAATTAGACATATAATTCTTGGTTTTACCTAATTGCCAGAAAGCTTATTCTGCATCTGTGCCTGTAATACACCCGACAAGAGGAGAAAGTAGAGAAATCAGGCCCCATGTATGTAGTATGGCGTCACGTTTATGTCTAAACCCCCGCGAGCAAAATAAACATATTCGCATGAATGTTAAACTACTTCTGCGCATGGTTTATCTACCGCTACGCGAGAAACTGCCGCTTTGAGAGGAGAAACTCGCTCTCCGCGCGCGCCAGCTCCTCCCACGCGCGCTCTGGATCTCACCGCGCGCATGATTTTCTATCCAGCGGCCACGCTGGAGGACGGCTGCGCTCTCGAAAGCGTCTCTGCGCTCGGACAGATTTTCTCCTCGCGCGAAGCAAAATGTGTTTTGACAGGTTGGGCGGAGACATACCTCTTCTGTAAGCCTCCTCCTGATTGGGCCTTGCAGACACGATCACACAGGAAGTAGTCATGAAGCTTTTGACTGACAGCTCGTCATCCATCAGTGTTAATACTTTGTTTTTACTTTATATTACATATACAGAAAGATAAAACAGTTAACTAATTAATGGTACATTTGTGATTGCTTGTGATATTTTTTCTTATTAACAGTGCACATTTAAAAAACGTAATGAAGGTAAATTGATCAAACTTTATAACCCTATCTTATTTCTATAATGTGGAGTTAAGGACAAGATTATTTTCTCATCATGATGCAAACCAGGTGGAAGCTCCCATAGAGGGTTCGGACATAACGCTAGTCCGCTCTGCTTTTCTGTTTTTCATATGTTGTGCTGTCTTCTGGGTCCTGCTGATTTGCGCAGTAAGATGGACTGATCCAATGTAGTGGAGACAGACACATATTACAATAACCAATTTTTAAGGGATTTTAGCAAAAGTAATTTACTCAAAAACATAACATGTGCTAAAAATAATATCTATATTAAACACATTTTTATAAAAGGAGTTTTATGCAGTCCCCAGGTATTTGGGGCCCTAGGCAACCACCTAGTTTTACCTAGTGGAAAGTCTATCTCCGAAATGAGTACCCAGATCAGTTATGTTAATTAAATAGTCGATAAGACTATAAGGGTTCATTACAAGTCTCCACTCCTTCGGCAATAAGCACAATTCAAATAGGAGTCACCTAGTTATTTTTTTCCCCCTCTGAATCAAAATTATTTAAATACAGAATACAGAACTTTGTCTTGGATTCAACTGACAAGTGCATCCAAACTTTGACTGATTGCAGTATGAATAAGCCAGTGTATGAATTGGGCTTTACAAATAAATTTGCTTGCCAGTCTACTGTGTATTTGTTTTTATGAGTTACAAAAAACTGTGACAATACTGTAATCCCCACTCTAAGTTAAAAATAAAATTAACTAATGTAAAGACACATTGACAGTATGTAAGGGTTAGTTTTCAAGAATTACATTACCTTGCAAGTTTAAAAACAACAACTTTATCAACCTGTTACATGTTCCATTTATTTTAGCACAATGGGGAGCAACGTTGTGAACTGTGAGCCATACACAAAACTACTTTTGCTTATTTTCCATGGTAATTCAAATAACATTCCATCTATCTCTAAAAATCAGCATTTATAATTAAATCTGATGCTCAAGGTAGGATACACAAAAAGGGCCTATCCTAAGCTCCAGTGGAAATGTTTAGGGACCTTCTTTAAAGCATTAGCTTCTGATTTTCCTGGAACCCAAGCTCTCCTGCAAGTTTAAAATTTTCTATGGTCTTGCATGACTGGGATGATAACCAATTAAAATGTCCAAATAAATCCAGGGATATTGTGTGAATCAGACATCAGCAGCCAGAAAATAATGCATTACTTGTGCATCATCTACCCTCCACCCACCAAAAAAGAAAAGTTACTGTATTAATTTGTGTAGGTTGCTCTGAGTCTATCAACCGGCTACAGATAAGAAGCTCACACTCTGGCTAGATCACTAGTTCATCACAGTTTAAAGTATTGATCTTTGAGCATAATTATTTCAGTATAAAGTTGGGCCTGGAAATCCATTTAAAAAACAATCCATTCAGCTTTTATTGCCCTCTGACAAAAACTTTTTTTTTGTATTGAATAGAAAAAAGCAGTCGTGGCCATAATGGGCAATGTTTACTGATGTTGGGTCCAAATATGTCATTGTTCATTTATAGGCTACTCAGCACCTGACAAAGCCGTAGTCACATATTCACAACATAGTAGAAAAAGTTCTGTAGTATCACTCTCAGCTTCATTTTCAAGCAGCAACTGCGCCTCAGCCAGTTGCTGTTCATTGAGTGGACATGGAAATTCAGGGACCACAATTGCACCATCCACATGTCCATCATACTCAGCAGCAATGTCCCAGTCAATGTTAGGCTCTTGGATGTCCTTATTAAAACAAAAACGAGAAAATTCAGCAGTTACTGCACAAGTAAATATTACAATAAGTCTTGTGTTGAGTTATGTGACCTAAAATGATACATATTCTACAAAAAGGTTCTTGTTTAAGGAAAGTCCCCTGAAATGTCTGTCACATTATACCCTGGAAAAGTTACAGTAAGATTGAAGCAAGGGACAAGAACATTAGTTTGCAACACACATTTATTTTATGATGGGGTTATAAGCATATCAAAGCTGCAATCAGGAATAATGTTTTAAGCATTTCACATCTCACCTTCCCTGCTAGGAATAATTTTTAAATAATGAAATTAACATGCAGGCATTTGGACAGTAGAAGGAAAATAAAGGGCAACATGTAACCTAACAATGTAAACTCTCAGCTGAGGTTGAAACTATGAATCTCCCTGCTAAGAGACAACAGTGTTTATCACATCACTTTGTAGCTTGAGATAATAAACTAACAAGTAGAAATAAATGAGGCCTCAGTGTTTCCCACAGGTATCACAGTAGCCATTTGTGTACTTTGATACAGTCACTATCATTACTATGAAGATATATCTTAACATTACACTTGCCATTTATGAATTTATATTACAGCTGTATAGGTCAATTTTTTGAATTTTTGGTCTGCAATGTAAATAAAATTTTCTGTACATCAAATACACTTATTTGATGATCATAAAAGCTCAAACATGGTATTTCACAAAATGAGACAAAAACCCCAAGATTCTCTGGCTGATCCAACGGGTAAACCATCATTCCAGTATGCCAGAGCTGCTCCGGAGTTAGGTTACCCTCCGTCCTGATTGGATGGTTGTTCCAGCCTTCATGTGTCACGTGAACTGCAAAAAGGTCGTCTGTAAAGGAGAGGAAATGTTCATTAGTTTTGGCAGACGACGGGGGAGGGGGGGGGGGGTTATACACTTTCCCTTATTATTCTTTGATGCTTTTACAAGCATGATATTCCAGTCAATACTGTTGAGTAATATTCTATGTAAGATGTTTGCACTGCATTATAACATGTGCAAAACAAACCATAAATGATAAAGGGCAAACCCGTCCCTTCTTCCCAATCATGAAACTAACCCCTGGAGGAAATATCAAGAAGGTGATCAGTCTCTAGGCACATCACGCCATAGCCGTTCAATCCTACACACTCAGAAAATAACATAATTATGTTTAACTTCAAAGACTTGTTAGATAATAAAATATCAGTATGGTTACAGTCAACAGTATTCTGTAATTATATCTGAAAGACATGCAGAAGCTTGAAACCTTTGATTGTGGACACTTTTTCCAGTAATGAAGCTTCCTCGATCTTGTCATGATTCAGCCTGTCTGCTGCACCATGCACAGACTCGGACACTTTCCACCTTGCATTCAGCTCCAGTCTCCGGTTCAGTAATCCTCCATGCCTGTCAGCTACTAATTAGTCACCATTCAGCACACCTGTCAGCCTCACTATATAAGCTCCCAGTATTCAGTCCTTCATTTTCGATCCGTCTGTTTTCCTGCTTACCTCTGTTTCTGCTGCTCACCTCATCCAGTCTCGTCCAGTCAGAAGTTCCTCCATTCTCCGCCAGCCTGCTGTAGTTCTGGTTCCTTGTCTTCATTCTGTCGTGCTGTGAGTCCAACCTGGTTCCAAGTCTCCATTCTGTCGTGCTGCTGGTCAAGCCTGGGTCCAAGTCTCCATTCTGCTGTGCTTCTGGTTCTGCTGCCTCCATGCTCTGGTTCCAACCTGCTTGCCAGTTCCTGCCTTCACCATCCTCCTGCTTCAGCTCAGTACAGACTCTTGGTTCCTTCCTCCACTATCACAAATTTCAATAAACTGTTAAACTTAACTCTGTTGTGGTTCTGTTCGGGTTCAGAAAGCAAAACATGACAGAACGGATCGACCACATGAACCCGACACCCACACCGAGCCTCCATGCAGGAACTGGCGAGAAGGATGTTGCTCCGCTCTCTGGCAACAGCGCGGCGGAGCAACTCATAGCCCAGTCCCGGGCCGTGTTGAAGAACCTCGCCTCGCTCAGTCCACCTTGGAGGCGGGTAAGCGCGGTCGCCCAGGTACGCAAGCTGTGGACACGTCAAACCGAGCTCCTTCCTCTTTTTCAAGAGACAGGGCTGATGGTGGAGCTTGAGTGGAACAACGAGGCTGCTGTGGCTCAGCTATTCGGCCGAGCTCCTCCTCCCAGACCCTCGTTTTCCGCCACTGCTACCTCCTCCATTCCTGCCGCTTCCACCGTTGCTGCTGCCGAGTCCGCCTCAGCTTCCGCCATGGATCCAGACTCAGTTCATCTCACTCCTACTGCTGCTACTGCTCCTGCCGATGCTGTTCCCACTTCCTCATCGCCAGCTGCAGCCACTCTCTCGCTGCCCGGCTCCTCTCAACGCAGACGCCGGGCTCGTCAATGCCGAAACATACCCGCTGCTCAACCTGAGGCTCAGCTGGCTAGCTCTGCTGACGTCACCTCCATGTCCCTGGTGAGTCAGTCCGACAGCGTCACGGCTGCTCCAGCGAGCCAGAGCCGAAGCCGTCTCGTTCCCCCGTCGCCTCTGTCACCACCTCCACGACACTCAGCTGGCTCCTCGGGTGAAGCCTTTGGCTGCTGCTCCCAGCGCTGCTGCCTCTGTCTCCTCCACGTCAGTTGCTCCTGCTGCATCTGCTGATCTGACCACTGCTGCAGCTAAGCCCATCATAGTCTCTGCCTCAGCTCCCGTTGCCTCATTGTCGGCGGAAACCTCTACCCCGCCGCCCGGTCCCTCCCGGCGCAGAAGTCGAGTCCCCCGGCACAGGACCTCCCTCCATGTCCAGCCAGACGCTGCCGCACCAACTGGAGCTGACGTCACCTCTCTTCCCCTGGTGAGTCAGCCGGATACAGTTGCTGCCGCTACTCGGGAGAGTCCAGCTAGAGCACCCCGGATCCATGAGACCCAGTTATGGGATTTCTTTTACGGGGATAGGGAGGACCTGTTTCTTGCTCAGCCCGCAGCTAAAGACCCAGATCCTGCTCAGTCAGCAGCCAAAGACCCAGATCCTGCTCAGTCAGCAGCCAAAGACCCAGATCCTGCTCAGTCAGCAGCCAAAGACCCAGATCCTGCTCAGGCAGCAGCCAAAGACCAAGATCTTGCTCAGTCTGCAGCCAAAGACCCAGATCCTGCTCAGGCAGCAGCCAAAGACCCAGATCCTGCTCAGGCAGCAGCCAAAGACCCAGATCTTGCTCAGTCTGCAGCCAAAGACCCAGATCCTGCTCAGGCAGCAGCCAAAGACCCAGATCCTGCTCAGTCAGCAGCCAAAGACCCAGATCCTGCTCAGTCAGCAGCCAAAGACCCAGATCCTGCTCAGGCAGCAGCCAAAGACCAAGATCTTGCTCAGTCTGCAGCCAAAGACCCAGATCCTGCTCAGGCAGCAGCCAAAGACCCAGATCCTGCTCAGGCAGCAGCCAAAGACCAAGATCTTGCTCAGTCTGCAGCCAAAGACCCAGATCCTGCTCAGGCAGCAGCCAAAGACCCAGATCCTGCTCAGGCAGCAGCCAAAGACCAAGATCCTGCTCAGTCAGCAGCCAAAGACCCAGATCCTGCTCAGTCAGCAGCCAAAGACCCAGATCCTGCTAAGTCAGCAGCCAAAGACCCAGATCCTGCTCAGGCAGCAGCCAAAGACCAAGATCTTGCTCAGTCTGCAGCCAAAGACCCAGATCCTGCTCAGGCAGCAGCCAAAGACCCAGATCCTGCTCAGGCAGCAGCCAAAGACCAAGATCTTGCTCAGTCTGCAGCCAAAGACCCAGATCCTGCTCAGGCAGCAGCCAAAGACCCAGATCCTGCTCAGTCAGCAGCCAAAGACCCAGATCCTGCTCAGTCAGCAGCCAAAGACCCAGATCCTGCTCAGGCAGCAGCCAAAGACCCAGATCCTGCTCAGGCAGCAGCCAAAGACCAAGATCTTGCTCAGTCTGCAGCCAAAGACCCAGATCCTGCTCAGGCAGCAGCCAAAGACCCAGATCCTGCTCAGGCAGCAGCCAAAGACCAAGATCTTGCTCAGTCTGCAGCCAAAGACCCAGATCCTGCTCAGGCAGCAGCCAAAGACCCAGATCCTGCTCAGGCAGCAGCCAAAGACCAAGATCCTGCTCAGTCAGCAGCCAAAGACCCAGATCCTGCTCAGTCAGCAGCCAAAGACCCAGATCCTGCTCAGTCAGCAGCCAAAGACCCAGATCCTGCTCAGGCAGCAGCCAAAGACCAAGATCTTGCTCAGTCTGCAGCCAAAGTCTCTGTACCTGCTCAGCCCACAGCCAAAGACTCTGAACCTGCTCAGCCCACAGCCAAAGACTCTGAACCTGCTCAGCCCACAGCCAAAGACTCTGAACCTGCTCAGCCCACAGCCAAGGACCCAGTTCATGCTCAGCCCGCAGCCAAGGACCCAGTTCTCAGTCCAGTGTCCAACGTGGGTGATGACCACGCCAGTCTGCCGTCCGACGTGGGTGATGAGCACGCCAGCCCGGCGTCCGACGTGGGTGATGAGCACGCCAGCCCGGCGTCCGACGTGGGTGCCGAGCACGCCAGCCCGGCGTCCGACGTGGGTGCCGAGCATGCCAGCCCGGCGTCCGACGTGGGTGCGGAGCACGCCAGCCCGGCGTCCGACGTGGGTGCGGAGCACGCCAGCCCGGCGTCCGACGTGGGTGCCGAGCACGCCAGCCCGGCGTCCGACGTGGGTGCCGAGCACGCCAGCCCGGCGTCCGACGTGGGTGCCGAGCACGCCAGCCCGGCGTCCGACGTGGGTGCCAAGCACGCCAGCCCGGCGTCCGACGTGGGTCAAGCCTGGTTCCAAGTCTCCATTCTGTCATGCTGCTGGCCCAGCCTGGTTCCAAGTCTCCATTCTGTCGTGCTGCTGGTCAAGCCTGGGTCCAAGTCTCCATTCTGCTGTGCTTCTGGTTCTGCTGCCTCCATGCTCTGGTTCCAACCTGCTTGCCAGTTCCTGCCTTCATCATCCTCCTGCTTCAGCTCAGTACAGACTCTTGGTTCCTTCCTCCACTATCACAAATTTCAATAAACTGTTAAACTTAACTCTGTTGTGGTTCTGTTCAGGTTCAGAAAGCAAAACATGACAGATCTGTTCCACACACTGTGAACATGTATTGGGCTATTTCAACATTCTCTATCCCTTGGTCAGCTCTGACCCTGCAGCGCATTCACTAAAGATCCAATAGCATGACTAGGAAATTATACAGCATAAAACTCAGGCAAATTATTTACATCATGTATGTCTGTGTAACTTAAGGTGAAGATTCTAAATATGATAGATTTTTACCAGAACACATTTAACCAAGTTAGCTTCTACTCCTATTTTTTAGCATCAAAACCTGAGAATATCCCATTATTGATAAAATAAAACAATTTATTATGATTGTCTACAGGTAGAAGCTGAAAAAGACAAAATGTCCCATTGATGTATGTCCACTTAATAAAACATATTCAGATTTTTTAAAGAGATAAAATTAATGTTTTATTAGTTTATGGAGATATGTCAGCTAGGCTACCATCTGTACTGGGATAAGTGGATGGTGGTGCGTCTAACCCGAGTTTCCAAGTTTATCTACGACTTCACAGTGTGTTTAGCATTCTTTTTGAATGGGAACTGGGTAAATACAACTTCTGACCATTACAGTACATTGAATTAGCATATTACCTTAGCACTGTAAGTTTGAGTGTCATCTCTAAATGTGAATATCATTAGTTTAATAAAACCAAGGTGTTTGCTGTCACTTACATGCAAATCCTCGAATGTTGCTGACGTATCTCTATCCATTACTTACCGTTGAGGGGTGAATGAACCACACACATGCACAAACAATCAGAGAAAGAGAGAGAATAATTTAAACCGTGAAAAGTACTACAAACATTGAAATACAAGTTAACATCAGAGTTAAGCCAAACCTTAACATCAGAGTTAAGGTAAGGTGACAGCCCCTCCCTGGGCTGTCACCTTACCGTGGTGGAGGGGTTTGAGTGTCCCAATGATCCTAGGAGCTATGCTGTCAGGGGCTTTAAGCCCCTAGTAGGGTCACCCAAGGCAGACAGGTCCTAGGTGAGGGACCAGACAAAGCGCAGCCCAAAACTCCCCTTATGATGAGTACAATCATTGGACCTCGTGTTCCCTCGCCCGGACGCGGGTCACCGGGGCCCCACTCTGGAGCCAGGCCTGGAGGTGGGGCACGTTGGCGAGCGTCTGGTGGCCGGGCTTTTGCCCATGGAGCCCGGCCGGGCTCAGCCCGAAGAGGCGACATGGGTCCCCCTTCCGATGGGCTCACCACCTGTCGGAGGGGCCAAAGGGGTCGGGTGCAATGTGTAACGGGTAGCAGTGGAGGGCGGGGACCTTGGCGTTCCGATCCTCGGCTGCAGAAGCTGGCTCTTGGGACGTGGAATGTCACCTCTCTGGTGGGGAAGGAGCCTGAGCTTGTGCGCGAGGTTGAGAGGTTCCGACTAGAGATAGTCGGACTCACCTCGACGCACCGCTCTGGCTCCGGAACCAGTCTCCTTGAGAGGGGCTGGACATTCTTCCACTCTGGAGTTGCCCATGGTGAGAGGCGCCGAGCTGGGGTTGGCATACTTGTTGCCCCCCATCTCGGTGCCTGCACGTTGGGGTTTTCCCCGGTGAACGAGAGGGTGGCCTCCCTCCGCATTCGTGTGGGGGGACGGGTTCTGACTGTTGTTTGCGCTTATGCGCCAAACAGCAGTTCAGATTACCCACCCTTTTTGGAGTCCTTGGAAGGGGTACTGGAGAGTGCCCCTCCTGGGGACTCCCTCGTTTTGCTGGGGGACTTCAACGCTCACGTGGGCAATGACAGTGGGACCTGGAGGGGCGTGGTTGGGAGGAATGGCCCACCTGATCTGAACTCGAGTGGTGTTTTGTTGTTGGACTTCTGTGCTCGTCATGGATTGTCCATCACAAACACCATGTTCAGGCATAAGGGTGTCCATATGTGCTCTTGGCACCAGGACACCCTAGGTCGCAGTTCAATGATCGACTTTGTTGTCGTTTCATCTGACCTGCGGCCGAATGTCTTGGACACTCGGGTGAAGAGAGGGGCGGAGCTCTCCACCGACCACTACCTGGTGGTGAGTTGGCTCCGATGGCGGGGGAGGAAGCCGGTCCGACCGGGCAGGCCCAAACGCACTGTGAGGGTTTGCTGGGAACGTCTGGCGGAGTCCCCTGTGAGGCGGAGCTTTAACTCCCACCTCCGGGAGAACTTTAAACACGTCCCGAGGGAGGCGGGGGACATTGAGTCTGAATGGACCATGTTCCACGCCTCTATTGCTGAGGCGGCTAGTTGGAGCTGTGGCCGCAAGGTTGTCGGTGCATGTCGTGGCGGCAACCCTCAAACCCGCTGGTGGACACCAGCGGTGAGGGAAGCCGTCAAGCTGAAGAAGGAGTCCTATCGGGCTTTTTTGGCCTGTGGGACTCCGGAAGCAGCTGATGTGTACCGGCAGTCGAAGCGGCAGGCGGCTCGGCTGGTCGCCGAGGCAAAAACTCGGGCGTGGGAAGAGTTCGGAGAGGCCATGGAGAAAGACTTCCGTACGGCTTCGAAGCGATTCTGGTCCACCATCCGGCGTCTCAGGAGGGGGAAGCAGTGCAGCACCAACACTGTTTACAGTGGGGGTGGTGTGCTGCTGACCTCGACTCGGGACGTCGTGCGTCGGTGGGCGGAATACTTCGAAGACCTCCTTAATCCCACCAACACGTCTTCCATTGAGGAAGCAGAGCCTGAGGACTCTGGGTCGGGTTCTCCCATCTCTGGTGCTGAGGTTGCCGAGGTTGTTAAAAAGCTCCTCGGTGGCAAGGCTCCGGGGGTGGATGAGATTCGCCCTGAGTACCTTAAGGCTCTGGATGTTGTGGGGCTGTGTTGGTTAACGCGGCTCTGCAACATTGCGTGGACATCGGGGGCAGTTCCCCTGGATTGGCAGACTGGGGTGGTGGTCCCCCTATTTAAAAAGGGGGACCGGAGGGTGTGTTCCAACTACAGAGGAATCACACTCTTAAGCCTCCCTGGTAAGGTCTATTCAGGGGTTCTGGAAAGGAGGGTCCGTCGGATAGTCGAATCTCGGATTCAGGAAGAGCAGTGTGGTTTTCGTCCTGGCCGTGGAACACTGGACCAGCTCTATACCCTCAGCAGGATTCTTGAGGGGGCATGGGAGTTTGCCCAACCAGTCTACATGTGTTTTGTGGATCTGGAGAAGGCATTCGACCGTGTCCCCCGGGGGATCCTGTGGGGGGTACTCCGGGAGTATGGAGTACCGGACCCTTTAATAAGGGCTGTCAGGTCTCTGTACGACCGGTGTCAGAGTCTGGTCCGCATTGCCGGCAGTAAGTCGGACTCGTTTCCGGTGAGAGTTGGACTCCGCCAAGGCTGCCCTTTGTCACCGATTCTGTTCATAACTTTTATGGACAGAATTTCTAGGCGCAGCCAAGGTGTTGAGGGGATCCGCTTTGGTGACCTTAGGATTGCGTCTCTGCTATTCGCGGATGACGTGGTCCTATTGGCTTCATCAGGGCGTGATCTACAGCTCTCACTGGAGCGGTTCGCAGCCGAGTGCGAAGCGGCCAGGATGAAAATCAGTGCCTCCAAATCCGAGACCATGGTCTTGAACCGGAAAAGGGTAGAGTGCCTTCTCCGGGTTGGGGAGGATGTCCTGCCCCTAGTGGAGGAGTTCAAGTATCTTGGGGTCTTGTTCACGAATGAGGGGAAGATGGAGCGGGAGATCGACAGGCGGATTGGTGCAGCGTCTGCTGTGAAGCGGGCGCTGTACCGATCCGTTGTGGTGAAGAGAGAGCTGAGCCAAAAGGCGAAGCTCTCGATTTACCGGTCGATCTACGTTCCTACCCTCATCTATGGTCACGAGCTTTGGGTCGTGACCGAAAGAACGAGATCCCGGATACAAGCGGCTGAAATGAGTTTTCTCCGTAGTGTGTCTGGGCTCTCCCTTAGAGATAGGGTGAGGAGCTCAGTCATCCGGGGAGGACTCAGAGTAGAGCCGCTGCTCCTCCACGTCGAGAGGAGCCAGTTGAGGTGGCTCGGGCATCTGGTCAGGATGCCTCCTGGACGCCTCCCTGGAGAGGTGTTCCAGGCACGTCCCACCGGGAGGAGGCCCAGGGGAAGACCCAGGACACGCTGGAGGGACTATGTCTCCCGGCTGGCCTGGGAACGCCTTGGGGTTCCTCCTGAGGAGCTGGCCCAAGTGGCTGGGGAGAGGGACGTCTGGGCCTCCCTACTGAAGCTGCTACCCCCGCGACCCGACCCCGGATAAGCGGAAGACAACGGACGGACATCAGAGTTAGTGTAACTGGTTCACCCTGCGTTGTGTTCCGTTCGCGTGTGGCTCGAAGAAGGACAGAGGCTGAATCTGGGTTGACTTGACATTTAATCTCTCTGTTTGAAGAAGACAGACTGCGATGAGTAATAGTACAATTTGGTCCACAACACCTTCCTGAACAAGAAAATAACATGCAAAATAAAGAATAATTAATACAAAAAGTCCGCTAAGCTAACCGTATCTCCACTATAAAACAACAATGCAAGTTAGCTTATTGTACATTCAAACAACACACTGACTTCGACTCACAAGTGCCATTTATGTAATGAATTGTGTGGAGTAGAACCCGGAATTCAGCCAAAACAATGTTTTCCTTTGCTGGATTTTATTGAAGAACAAATAAACAAAAACCAGATCCAAAAGGGGGTAAGGCAGACATCCAAAACACTTGACAGAAACAGAACTGGGCAGAAATAAACAGAAGCAGGTTAACCAAAACAGGATCAAGATGCTGGAGCTCTTACCAAAACAGACAAGGAGGAACAGACGCATGGGCATGAAGAGTGACGAACCGACAAATAACTGAGGAGGGAGTGAGGCTTAAATAGACAGACAAACAGGTGAGCGGAGTGAACCAATTAGCTATAGGCAGGTGAAAGCAATAATGACGCTGACAGAAGAAAAAACCTAAGACTGAGGATAACACAAAGCAAAAATAAGAACTAATACAAAGACCGGATAACTTAGAGCAATACACAGACTAAACCGGAACCTAAAACAAGACAGAACCTAGAATAGAAATAAACCCAGAGGCAGGAGAGAACTAATTTAACCAAACAATAAACCTAAACCAAAACAGAACATTACAATTTAACACTCAGCAGATAATCAAAATGCATTCTCGTTCAATTAGAGGTTAGAATATATCACCTATGAACTGTAAATAAAACAAGAAAAATGTTTTTATATCAGGACCCAAAGTTGTGCAAGTCTTACCGCTAACAGCCGAAAGCAGCATTAACCCGCCCCTTGTGAGCGTCGGGCTACGTGCCTGCCTGCTTGAGCTGCCTTCAAGTGCAGTAGGACATACTCATTGCTCTTATCTAACAGCTACTAACACAATAAAACCTGCTTACGTAACATTAATAACTTATTTGGTGGAATTTGAAGCTTAACCTAAGTCATATTATTAACCTATTACATTAGCATCGGTTAGCATCATCACTGAAGCGCCGCAGTAGCTAACACAGCATACAGCAGTCAACATTTCTCTCTCGTAACTGTAAACATTGTAACTGCTAACTATATATCCCTGAACAATTCGACCAAATATAATTGTCATTCTACGTCTGTTTATTCGAAGATAGCACTACTCCATGAGGAATAATTGTGCTTTTTGGGGGCAAGAACGGTTGTGAATTCCACTTACAAACGCTGGAGAAGCGTCTGCTATTGTCCCGCCTCCAGCAGTCTTCTTCACTTATGGATGACGAGCTGTCAGTCAAAAGCTTCATGACTACTTCCTGTGTGATCGTGTCTGCAAGGGCCAATCAGGAGGAGGCTTACAGAAGAGGTTTGTCTCCGCCCAACCTGTCAAAACACATTTTCAGTCCGAGCGCAGAGACGCTTTCGAGAGCGCAGCCGTCCTCCAGCGTGGCCGCTGGATAGAAAATCATGCGCGCGGTGAGATCCCGAGCGGCGTGGGAGGAGCTGGCGCGCGCTGAGAGCGATTTTCTCCTCTCGAAGCGGCAGTTTCTTGCGCGGTAGATAAACCATGCGCAGATTAGTTTAACATACATGCGAATATGTTTATTTTGCTCGCGGGGGGTTTAGACATAAACGTGACACCATACCCATGGTGGAAAAAGGAAATAAAGTGTTTGAGTGAATTATGGCTTCCAGCACTGCTAAATGCATTTCTTTATCAAAATTATCAACTAGAATTTAGTTAATATGTAAACTGAGAAGTGGGAGGAAGGGAGTCAAGGATAATTCTCTTTGTGGATTGTAATTAATCAGAATCAGAATCAGAATCAAGTTTATTGCCAAGTAGGTTTGCACTTACAAGGAATTTGACTTGGTGTTGATGGTGCAGACAAAATAAAATAAGATAGAATAGATATATATACAGAAGCTATATACACACAGTAGACTGTGCGTTAATGTAACGCATAAGCTTTACATCTTAAAGCACTAGAAGTCCCAGAGAATTTCAGTTTTCTTGCAAGCCCCCCTCCCCTCTTCAAGTTTGTGTATTCACCTTGCTAACTGTCCCTATTGTAATGCAAATAACCTGTGACGGGTCCTAGTTCCTGAGCTGGGAACAGGTCATAGCCATGCTTTTCACACAAGGCAAGGCAGAGCCTATTTATATTGTCCATTCACCAACAGACTCGTTTATATTGTAAAGCTCACTATGTGAAAGAAAGAACAACTTAGAGAATAATTATATTTTGTCTTGTCTCGCCTTTTTATGTCATTCAACATTTCAGCTTAGAAAATGACAAACAGTATGACTTTAGTATTGGAGTAACATTTATTTCACCCAAGGAAAAGCACTACATATAAAGCTACAATTGTCCCATTTAGCAGTTTCCACAAACCCAAGGTGAGTCCTTCCTGCATTTGCGACAGGTATACTTTGTGCAGTGCACACAACGCTCAGTGTTGTGGTTCCTGTTGCAGAGATTGCGCACCTGGCACTGTGTTGTTTTACCATGAGAATGTCTCTTCATCTCACGAAGCTGTCTCATCTTTTCTTCTTGTATTTCCTTTTCCCGCATAAACCTGTAACGAAGTTCATCTGCAAGTCGCAGAATGAACTTTCGTCGACTGTCTTTAGACCCTGTGCATTCCTTGTACAAAACATGCGCGTTTATTGCAGCCATGTCAAGTAGGTTGTAAAAAACAGCTACGGGCCATCTCCGTGTTCCTGCACGCACTGAATAAGTCCGTAATTTCTGGTCCATAATGTCCACACCGCATTTCAAGTGGTTATAGTCAATAACAGTGTTTGGTTTCTGTTTTTGAGTCTCCCCAATCTCCACTTTCTGATGCATGGTGCTCAGCAGACAAACAGATTTCTTCTTTTTTGTTGCATACACTGTCAGTAAGGCACTTCCAGATGTGAACAGCTGTGTAGAGTACAGCTGGCGTCCTGAAGTTTCTTTTGCTGTTGCTGGTAGCTCCCGCCGAACTCTGCTCATGGTGCCAAGCAAAGTTGTGTTCCGCTGAAGGAGCCTGTTGGCCAGAGACAGAGACGTGAAGAAATTGTCCATAGTTACAGTCCTGCCCTGGTCCATAAATGTCTCCATCAGTTTCACAACAACGTTCTCAGACAGCCTTTCTCCTGGGGGGCGGGAGGGATCTTTTCCCAAATAGGGGATGGCATTACACATGTATTTTGTGTCCAGATCCACTGCAATCCAAAACTTAATTCCAAATTTATCAGGCTTGGATGCAATGTATTGCAGAAAGAGACAACGAACCTTTGATGGAAATAACTGCTCATCAACAGTAATATGTATAATATATATTGCCCTGGACTGTAGGACAACACACAGTTCTGTACAAACTGTTGCCAGATGTTTGAAATTGCAGCAAATTTGTCCGTTTTCACACGTTCCAAACGAGTGTCTTGGTTGTCGAAGCGCAGATATTTCATTATATCTTGAAACCGGTTTCGAGGCATTGTGGCTTTGATGTGTGAATTCCCAAAGTCTTTGGACCACAAATCCCGCATGGCGCCAACGCTCCCGTGTGCTGCCTTCATAAACAGAATTGCAATGAAAGCCATCAGCTCATACACACTCATTTTCCAGCCCTGTTCTGTTCTGCGAACCTGCTGGACTGTGCAGTCTCTGATGGTCATCAGCATACGAATATCCACCAAACAGAGGAAGCTTTGGAAGCAACTTGTAATTTTCCGTCTTGCAAACTCACTTGGCCCTCCAGTCTCGCTGAATTTCATCTGCATGCTTTGCTGAGAGGTGAAGTCCTCAACTTTTCGCTGGACCCACACACTGCCATCTTTCTGTGTGTTCTGGTGCTGTGTCCATACCGGAAACCTTGCGTTTCTTGCTACCAGGAGAGTTGTCTTCCTCATCTGATGTAGCCTCCTCGTCTGTGCTGTCCTCCTCAATAACAACACAAACTTTCCTGCTTTTTCTTGGAGGTGGAGGATTATCTGTTGCAGGAGGAGTGGTCACATCCTCATCAGATGAAGATTCTGCATCTGTGGAGTCTTCCTCTTTAAATTTGAAGTCAACGTTTTCGCCATGAGAATCACAGTCTGGCATGTCTTGTAACATAGCCAAAGCTTCCAAAGCGCTCAGTCTCCGTTTGGTACGCCAAGCCATGTTGATCTAGCTTGAAATCTCAATAACTCTGAGTCGATCTGTTGGGCCTATTTATTCTGAGAGCTAGACTTCACACCCACAACATTTACACCCCCCCTAATATAAATAGGCCCCCAGCCTATTTATATTGTCCATTCACCAACAGACTCATTTATATTGTAAAGCTCACTATGTGAAAGAAAGAACAATTTAGAGAATAATTGTATTTTGTCTTGTCTCGCCTTTTTATGTCATTCAACATTTCAGCTAAGAAAATGACAAACAGTATGACTTCAGTATTGGAGTAACATTTATTTCACTTAAGTGTAGTGCTAACTAAGGAAAAGCACTACATATAAAGCTACAATTGTCCCATTTAGCAGTTTCCACAAACTGCTAAATGAGCTGGAAACCTATTTCCAGTGCAAACTCAGTTGGGTCCTCCAGTATATATATATACGCGCGTGTGTGTGTGTGTGTGTGTGCGCAGCACGGCATTGCAGCGGAGGACAGATCGCGCTGAAGTGACTTGAGTTATATTTGCCCCCTAGTAAATAGGGCAGGTGGTCATTATTGTATAAATCTTAAAATATGAAAGCGTTCCAGCACATGCAGCAATTTTATTGTACAGATCAGTCATCAGCTGATCGCTGCGCGAGTGGCTCCGCTGTCTGAAATAATTCCGGTGTTGGCGACACTGATGACATAGACCTAGTTATATTTAATTACAAATATGATTTTTTCCCCCTTGCTCTCAGGTAAAACACTCGTCAACAGAGAGGCTTGAGCTGAAACCGAAACTGAAGGGGTGGAATGGTTCTCCAACAACAGCGCTAATGGGGCATTTACATCTGAAAAGAGATTCATGAGTTGTGAAGTAGTGTCGGGGGGACTGGAGGCTGACGAAAATTCTCGTATCTCTAGGACTTCTAGTGTTAACTATCACCAGTTAAAAGTAATTTAATACATATATCAATTTTGTCAGGGACATGCTCAACTCAATAACCCATAAAATTGAAGTTGGAGGGGTTAAGGGGGCTCTAAAGGAATGTTGTAACTAAAACTTTCAAATCGACCCTATTTAGTGATCAATCAAGGTACGCCCTGCAGCAGAGGCAGCTCATTTCTTCAGCTCTGCTCTAACAAACACAACCAGAAAGCCAAGATGGCTCCTTAATGCACACTGCTACAGTTACAGTTTACAGTGCAGCAGACCCCTAAACAGGGCTGCACTGCACAGCATACTGTACAGTGCAGGACAGTAACAGATTTCATCTGCATGATAATAAAAATAATTAGAGGGCATCTGCTTACTGATGAATTAACTGAATTTAACTTCTCAAAACACGGAGTGGGCAATCATGGTATAAATAAACATGAAGATGTTTATTTTAGAAGTACCTTGTGGTTAATGGAAGACTGGTTCCATTCCAAAACCAGTCTTCTGTGCATGTTCTATTTCTTCAAAGTCCAAATATAAAGAAGTTGTCTCCTAAAAACATTTGTAGATCTAATACCCAGATGAATGCATTACCAACTCTATATGCAGACCCGACTGCAGAAACAAATGACAGGGGGGGCATTCCATTTTTTTTAGGGTGACACATTTTCAAAAAAGATGTATATGCTTCAGGCTGAACAGTTGCTCTGTGACTACCCCTAAAGTGCTGAGAAAGAAATTCTCAACAAAATCCCAAAATCTAAAAAAAACGAACAAACAAAATGCAATAGTGTAGTCAGTGTTGCCAAATTAGGCAGGTTTCCACCCTATTAGGCTTCTTTTGAACACATTGAGGTGAAAAAAAATAGCATATGGGCAGGTTGTAAACATTTGGGAAGCTTTTCACCACATTTGTTGGGCTTTTAGAAAGAATTACTAACAAAATATATCGAAATAATTGTCAATGTCTGGAAGAAAACTAAAACCATTTTAATAAAATGCCATCTCCTTGAACATATTTTACTGGTCAATTTTTTTTTTAAATAAGTCGAATCTGTCGAATCTGACATCATCAATGAATAATAGTTATGATGAATAATATTGATCAATAGTTATAATAAAACAAGAAAAGATTAATCAAGTGTCACTATGAACTTGTATTGGTAAATGTAAACGTCCCAAGAGGGGTTGAGTTCTACTGATCAACTTACAAATATTTAATGGCTGTGAAAGAGAAATGTTTGATTGAGCTATATATAGATTCATGCTGGGAAGCTATTGATAAAAGTTTTCTTTTTTTCCAGTTGATATATCATGATTGTTAAAGTGATCTTGTGTGTTATTTGGTTGTCTGATTGTACATTTTGTGTGGAGCCCGTGTGCACGAATTATTATGTTTTGCTTCAGCGCAGTTGTGTGCTAATGACATGTTCTTATGTGTTTAATAGTTCTGTGCTTTTAACATGAATATTTGGGCTTGTTTTTTTTTCTTTCTTTTATGTTGGGCAGGTTTTATGCTGGTTTGGGCTGGAAACTAACAGTGAGATAGGGCAACCTGTAGTGTTGTGTCTTGACTCAAAAGTCCAGCATAAGCTACACGCTGATAAACATGAGCGCTGGTGTAAGGCTGAAGTAAAAATTCATACTAGAAGCGGTTCTGTAATTACAGCAGCTAGAAAGCACAAGGATCAGAACAAAGCAGAGTTCCTTTCTGCCTCACCGTGAATGTACATAAGACAAAAGACATCCTCTGCCTTATTTCTATTTTGTATTTTTATTCTTATTTTTCTAATCTACTTCTTTTTTGATCCACTGTATAAACGAGGACACACTGTATATAACCGATGCACCTTGTCCTACTTTTTCACCTTCTTCTGATTATGATTACTGAGCCGTTGTGACATGTACATTTCTCCAATGTGAGATCAATAAAGCCTATCTTATCTTAACTTATCTTATCTTATCTGCTAGTAACCCATGTTTCTTCAGATTGGCAGTTTTACTGCTTGGTTCTGCTCCTTGTGCTCCTAGCTGTCTAGCTAACCCTCCTAGCGTCAATGTTTACTCCAGTGTTGACTTCAATCCTGACGTTTCAAACAGAAACTAATAGCGCTGCTTCCAGCTCGCTCTCGTTTGCTTTGTTGTCTCTTCTTGTAATTGTTTGGTAATCAGACTGAATATCCATCCCGCTCTACCGACACCGACGGTGTCCACAGCCGAGCCGCGGCGTCTCTCAAGGCTATTAATGTATGAACCACCGACCCGCCCCTCTCCAGCTGTGATTGGCTAGCATGTTGCTTTCAGTTGTTGATTTGATTGGTTGAATTGTATAATTGACATATCAAAGATAGTACCAATAGAACGATGGCCACTCCGAAGTGAAAAAAACAGACAGCTTCCAGTCCAGGGCGGGCACGGCTGGCTCAGCGGGCGGGCACAGCCCCCCAATGCCCGCCCATGCCGCCGGGTCTGTCTATATGGTCTATACAGACTATCCCTATAAACCACTGACCGTGTCCAGTATCTGTGATCGGATACTGGATTGGAAACCCCAACCTTGAATGTGTTTTCCTTGTCTGACACATCTTACCTCTGATGAAAAGAAACTGGTGAGGATGTTCAGGAACTCGTTCAAATATGTTAGAACACCGGTGTCCCAATCCCCATTGTCGTGAAGTTTACATCAATGTCTGTTTTAGTTCATACATTTGTGGATTATGCTCTTAGTTCATTCTTGTGTTCCTTGTACCTTTTGTATTATCTCTGTTAGATTTCTTCCATGTGGTCTTCTCTGTTCATTCTAATCCTCCCTTCATCTCCTCTGTCTTCATTATCAGCGATTTCTCATCTCCACCTGACTACTTTCAGCTGTTTCTGTCTTACCTTTCTCCACACATCTTTATTTGAAGCTCCTAGGTTTCACTGCTCATTGCTGGTTCCTTCTGTTGCTCTGCCTTGTGGTCTGTTGTTCTGCTCTGGATACGGTTGACTTCATGTTCCCTACTGCTCTGTCTTTATTGTAAGTTCTGTTTAATTAGTTCTGTTTAAAACCTAAACCTCTGCATTTAGGTCCATCCTAAATCTAAGATTTAAAATGATTTTGTTCAGTCAGGAAGTTTGTTTCAGATAGGAAAGAAGACAGACAGCTCTCCAAAGATAATACAACACGGTGAAAGGAGGACCAGATTGTCATTCTGTGTTTTGATTTATATATATTTTTTTAATGTCATGTTAAAATGTTAGGTTCTCTGGACAGGTTCTTCTAAATTGAAATGTTTTGTCTTCAGTCTGAGAAGTTACGGATTAACTCAGCTTTTTAAGCAGTTTGCATAGTGGCTCAGCGACAACGGACAATCACAACTTGTGCTCACATGCAAAGGAGAGCCATCAGGCTAGCAACCAGTCGATGCTCGCAATAACAGCATTATAGGAAGGTGACAGTTAAAACCAAAGGCCTCAGCCATGTTTAAGGATGTTTTTCTTTTCTTCTTTTTTTGTCTGTTTTTTTTCTTTTTATAGTCATTATTTGTATTACATGAACAGCTGAGCAGATCTTAATACAGTTCCAATGGTATTATCATGATTTTATCTTTGGTGATAAGGTTCAAGTCATTGAGGTTGGAAGGCCTCCATGTCATCATCCTAATCTTTTGCTTCAAAGCAGAATCAAGTCAGGACCCAGGCTGGGACACTGCAAAGTGTATTTCAGTCAGCAGAAACCGGTTGGTCAAATTAAAAGATAACTTTAAACTTAAATTTGTCAGCTGTAAGCTGTAACTATTCATTTAGATTGACTTGTGCATGGTCTTTTCTCCTGTTATACATTTGTACTGGACATGTGGATTTATTAATGTCAGTGCACGGTTTTTTGAACGTACTGAAAAGAAAACTGGACCAAGATAGTCTTTGAGACCGATAAGGTGCAGGTGAGGGGTGGGGGCCACCGAGACCACTACTGAGCTTAATTAGTATTGTGAATTTGAAAGGATGGTTATAACAATAAAAATAAAAGTAATAAAATACAGTGCTCTCTGGTACTGTTATTGGTACACTATTAGGACACATTCCTAACTGTTTTGAGCTCACTAATATAATAAAAAGAAATCATTATTATTCTATCAAAAAGAACAAAATTAATCCAGTTACAAGGCCCAAAGTAAGGGTGGAAATTAAATTTTCACAGGAAGCTGGGTCACTACAATATTAACATGACAGGAGGTCAACTGTAGCAACTCAAGTCAGTCTGAAAGTTTAGGCTCAAATTGTAACAAAGAAAAGAACCCCTGGGCTGCTTTAATTGAATCCAATAGAACTAATTATAGGAGACACTCCCACTTTATGAGAATAGTCGTTTGGACAGGTCCCACATGGCAGCCGCCATGTCCAGCAGGAGGAAATGAGGGGAGGTGGGGGGGACGGGTCAGGTCTGGTTGTTCAAGGAGGGTGGGGGGTGTATGCATCAGACTTCAATTTTCTGGTCGAGTAATTTAATGATTCTTCTCTCTGTGTGTTTGTCACTAACAGAGAAAAGCTACGTTTCACAGTAGTCCTTTGCTGTGCAGCCTTCTGCCGCGGTGGACTGAATAAGACAATTATTTGACTCCCAGATGAAATGTTGATGGACGCTTAAAACAGCACAGGCATGCAAAAAATGAAAAAGAATAAAAAAGAATTTGAACTATGAATGGATGTTGTCTCCATAGATTATACAAGGGAAACAGGATTGCAGAAAAAACAACTCAATGCATTGTTCATGATGTAATGCTATTCTTTATTCTGACAGATACATTTGTCAGTGTCACCATAGCAGGAAACATTAATGGAAGAGAGAACAGGCTTGGGGAATATCATTTATTCCTGACACTATTTACAGTCAAGGCCTATAGAGGTTCAGAAGTGTCACAGTGTAATCCTTAAAGGATTGGTTTTAGCTTGTCATGAATGAATTTAAACAGAAACCAAAAACAGAGCTGTTTATTCAAACTATGTTATGACAAATCATTTTAAAGAATATTTTTTATTTTAATATCAACTTCCTATTAATAGTACAGGAACTAAATTCTTCAGTCACACCTGCTTGAACTTTAAAGGGGAAGTTTTGTCAAGTTTTCACCCACCTCCTGTTTCTGCCTGTCTGCATGCTTCCGCTGTCGGATACATGCAAAAAATAAATTCTGTTTCTGAGTATTTTAAATATTTGGGTGATGCAGTAATTCAACATTTTATTTTATCAGTCTTTTTTAGGGGGTGTGGCAAACAATGCTCCCAACTAATTGGTATGAAGTTCATTTGTTAACCAATCAGATGCTAGCATCTATTTATTGGCTCCCTTTGAAACTGTTTTATGGTGCAGCATAGCACAGGAACATTAAAAATAACTTAAATAACTATAGCAGCTGTAACAGCTTTACATTTTAACCAGTGGGTTTCACCAGTTATACACTGAATGGAACAGATTAAATATTAGTGGCAAGCTTGTTTTATTTAATATACATTTTGTAGTAATTTCTCGTTTGAATTATTTTTTTCTTCACAAAAATCCTCCATACTGTGGCACTTTTGGCGCTTCAGTCTTTTATTTATTTATTTTTTACTGATGTCATATAGCTGCATCCTCCCAGCCCAGCAGAGCGTTCTGCTCCAGCCGATCATTAGGAGGCTCCAACCCCGACACAAAGCTCCGAGCGGCCCGCTGAGGCCCATTCATATTCATGGCCCCAGGCCTGTGTTCGAGCAGGGAGTGTGTTCGCATTGAGCCTTCATTAGACGGGCTGAGTTAATCCATCAAAGCGGCTCACTATTGAAGACGACAATGTTGCAACCATATGGCCCCCAAGTTGGCCCCTGCGCTCATGACTGCAGGCCGACAGTGATCACCAGGAGCCTGCGGGGGACACGTCACGAAGACGTGCGCGTCATTTTATGGAGACACTCGTGCACGCGCATGGAAGAGCTGCAGATTGTGTGGATTAACCAGTTAGAAATATGCCATGAACGGCTTTACCGCTAAACGAGACCCGGTTCATTTTAGAAGAAGAAAGGAAAATTGTGGAATTTTTTAAAGCCCCAGAGTTTCAGAGGTGTTATTGGGCTTTTTCAGGATAACAGTCGCTTCCTGTGGTTCCGAGTGACGTGCGGCCCAAAGGCACTTCAGTGGTGCAGGCTGCGAACTTTTCGGAAACATATCAAAGCTCTGTGCGTCATTTACGCACCACGGGTCCTGTATCCAATAGTATGAGTCTGCAGACACACGCTTCTCCCCGCACCAATGTCCAACATTCCGCCTGCTTCATTACAAGGCTTCACTTCATCCACATGCACTGCGTGTTTACACTGAGAGAGCCACGACACTTTACGCTGCGTGAGATGCTTCAGTCATCCACGTCGATTTCCTCCTCCTCCTCACCATCACCGCCATCCTCCGAAGCACACCTGCTGCTCAGACCGCCTACGTCCCGAGACGGCGCGGGAGAAGGAGGAGGCGACGCGCCGGGCCTATTCAGGTCTCCCTCCGCTCTGCCGGACCTCTGATCCGGTTCGGCACGGTTCAGCGAGCGCGCCACCTGACCCAGACCTTCGGCCGCGAGCTTCTCCAGCTCTGCGAGCTTGGAGAGCTTGTCAAAGGCCACAGCTCCTGCGGCTGTGGCGGACTCCACGTCGGCCTTCATTTCTTCCAGGTCCCGCTTGAGCTTGGCCCTCCTGTTCTGGAACCAGGTGATAACCTGCGCGTTGGTCAGGCCCAGGTGCTGGGCGATCTGGTCCCGGTCCGCCGGGCTCAGGTACTTTTGATAAAGGAAGCGTTTCTCCAGCTCATAGACCTGATGGTTGGTGAAGGCCGTCCGGGACTTCCGGCGCTTTTTAGGAGCGTTCCTCTGGCCGAAGAGAGCCTGACCGTCCCGGCCTGAGAGGAAGAGAATGATTGGGTCCAGATCATTTCAGAGAGACCAGGAGCAGCTGTGCGCGAAAAGGGGCCATGTTCACAAAAGGTTAAAATGTATTATTAGGATGATACATAACCAATTTTATTTGTTAGGAACATCAGCCCCCCCCCCCCCCCCGCCCGCCCGCCCCACAAACACACAATCTAACCCCTAGGAGAACAACAAAATAAATGCATGACTAAATGCACAAATAAATGACCGACCATATTAAAAAAAACTCTTATTTTGGTTTTATTGTATTGAAATTGGTGTACATTTTTTAGAGTTAATTCTAATGAATTTACTGTCAGTCTGGTCACTCAAAACACTAGTTTCCATTTTTACTGTATATACTGAAATCTTTAGATCTGTTGTTAGATCAGGTTTGCACTGGATAATTTCCAATATTCTATATAGTCTTTGGCGGAAAATTATATAGAGCCAACTACTGTTCTTAAATATAGAAAATAACAAATGCAGGATGTTGCAGATTTTTGTAGCATAATTGTGTTGAATTCCTACAACACAATCACACTAGATGTACCAATAATATTCTTTTAGGTCTATTTTTCCCGACTTTAGGTTAGAAACTTTATTTATTATTTTTAAAGTTATTATTTTTTGTTTTTTCACATAATTTTCTGCAAATATCAGCATCTCATAGTGGAAAATGTATCCATCTTCTTTTTTCTAAAGTTTTATAATTTTCTTTATCTTAAAAGCTAAACTAGAAATAAAAATGTGGTTTTAAAAACAGCACATTTCCTAGATATTTATAAAAAAAAAGAAGAAAAAAAAGATAAGATGTCTTGTCATGTAACATTTGCAGCTCTAAACAAGTTTTAGGGCAAAACATTTTTATGTAGATTTTTAAGGTTGCAGAGTCCTTATCTAGTTTTAACATAACATATTGTCAAAGCCACCAAGAAAGAAATGTATGTGCTTTTTCCTGCACATGCTTTTCTAAACTTATTATTCATCATTGTCAATCAATATTTTATTCCCATAACATTGTTTATTCAGCCTTTTTATTTAGTTAGAACTATTTAAGTATCCATGTGTTTATAACTTGAGCTTGTTCTCTATAAAGTAAATTGATAATTTTTTTTTTTATCTTGAAATTCCTGCATGTATCTTCTAACAGGACAGGTGCTGCAATGTGTAAAATGCTTAATGTATTAACGGATCTATGCTGCTGCATTTTCCATTTATATAGACTCATTTAAAGCAGGCGTATCTGAGATTTATAATAAAAATAATTGAATAAATAATGCTACAAGAAGAGAAATATGCACAAAAATTTAACTGGAGAGTATTAGCAGTTCCCTCCTGTAATTATTACGGTTCTCACATCACCTACTGAGCAGGATGATATAGTGCTAAAGTGAACAATGGGTTTCTGTTTGTTGATGGTTTTAATTATTGTTAGCGGTATTGTGGATTATATGTATGCACTGCATATTCCAGGGACCCAGGAAATTCCCTATAGCTTCTGCAAGCATGCCTGGCAATACAAAGCTTTTAGACTAATTCTACAGGACAAACATTTGATCATGAACATACAGAGGATAAAGGGGTTAAATGAAATAACTGGATACTGAAGGGTATTAAACATATTTAAAACATAAGCAAATGTTTGATATTCTTTAAAACAATCACGCTATTAAAAACATACACAGGTGCTTTTCGGCCTGTTAATTTGAATTATTCTAATTAAATTCTTTCGGTCCAAGAGACCAGTAGAAGCGCTGAGACAGTTGCAGAAACAAAGAGCAGAGCAGGGATTACCCTCTGCAGCCTGCAGGACGCTGACCTCCAGGCCCTTGAAGGTTTTGCTGGCCAGTTCCTCCAGCGCGCACAGCGGCGAGCTCTGCCCCAGCAGCAGTCGGTCGGACGGGCTGCTCTCCCGGTGAGGGATCAGGAACGGCTGGTTCCTCTTCACACACGTCTTGTTGAGGATGTCCTCGATGCTGAAGGGCGTCAGCGGCTTGCTGGAGTTGGCCGGTGGTGGGAGCGGATCCAGCTTACCTCTCCTCCTCTTCCCCAGCACTGCAGAGCATTTTGTCTCGGCCTTAGAGGTCATGACCGTTCAAGCTCTTCCACCTGACCAAGGTCGCTCCAGAGCTGTGGGGTTAGGAAAGTGACACCCCGGTAAGGGAAAAACCATCTGCAGTCTGATTTACAGTTGGCTCTGCAGCTGCATGTTGGTCATGGGCAGGGCTACCCTTGTGTGGAAGCGAGTGGAACGCATCCGATGGAAGGTGATGCACAGACAGCAGCAACTCTGTCCAGCAGCAGTTATGGTGCGTGGATCAGTCCCACCCCGCCCTGTGTGTGTAGGCTGAGAGAGGGAGGTGGGGTTTCACAGAGTCACGCTGTGATCACAGGCGACCAATTAGAAAGAACAACTTCAGCTCATTGGTCAAAAGTCAATCATCTCCATCTGTCTGCATGTCATTTACATCCCTGAACTGGCACCAGACAACTAGCTTTGGCCAGAGAGAGAAAATTGTCACATTCACACTATGCTCCATGTCCATCTGCATGAAAAAATCATAACATGCATTGAGAGATAGACATATTTAAGAGAGAAAGGTGGGAGAAGCAGACAGTGACAGAAAATGCACAAAATATAATAAATTAATAATAATTATAGGAATCTATTCATTCAACAATGACATTCATTGGTAACAATGTCATAATAGTAAAAACTATTTACAGTGAAGCAGTAACCTGTACGGAAGCCAAAAAGGTATTATATGACAGAAATTACTTGTCATTTTAAGCAGTTGCCTGTCACCAGTGGTGGTGCTAGCATCACTGACAGCCCCTCCCCAAAACACACACAATGCCATAATATTTTATATTTTATATCAGATCAGGACCTTTAAGCGCCAAAAGGCGTGTTTGTTTGCTTGATAACATTTAAATATTTTTCCTTAAAATTTAAAGCCATTTAAATTACCATCAGGAGGAACCTTAATTTTCTTCAGTTTACTAATCAAACTGTTAAAGTTACTGTAATCTGTCATTGATTCTGATCAACTGGTAATAGAGAACAAGCTCTTATAAAGCCAAATAGGTAGCCTACAGAAGTCACAGTTTTTACTTACAAAAAGATACGCTCTGTAAAGAAAAAGAAGCTCCATTCACTAGAGAACAAAAATAATAACGGGGAAGCAGGGGGAAGGAGTTAGGATCCAGTGCTGGTGGAAAGGTAAATGGTCCAGGGTACGAGAAAATGAGGGTGAGTTCTGGTAAGGTTGTTTTCTTTTAAGTGAGCAACACGCTGGAGAGCGGGCAGGCAGGTGAAGGAGACTGAGGATGCCACAAAGCTGCAATGGCAGCACGCAAGTCTTCCTTTCAGATCAATCTGAGAGAAGCGTGAGCTCATCAGGAAGCCTGAAACACTGGAACGAAATAATGCTGAGACAAAGATCACAAAGTGAAAGACTACAAAAAAACAAAAAACAAAAATAAAAACCACCCAAGAACTGGCTGAGAATACCATCATAGCTAATCATCCGGCAAAGAGTGGGGATCCTGCAGCTCCTGTTAAGCCCCAGTCAGCCTGATCAGAAGACGGGCTCCAGGTGTGAAGCAACCAGAGCTGCCGCACTCTACAGCAGAGATCTTCTCTGAAACAGGAACTCACTCACACAAAAAGAACCAAACACACCAGAATCCTTACACATAGATGTGATTGTATTGTCAGTTATCCAAAAAGAAATGATACAAGCAAGAGCTTGTTACATATATCTCATGCCAAACTTTTCATGTAACTTGACAGCTCTGTGCAATTCATGAACAGGAAAATAGGAAATAGTCACAGCTTCAGGATCAGATGATAATTTGAGGCAAAATGGCAACAGTAACAAAGAATTGTGCATTTGTGTGTCTGAGTTGAATGCCGGCTAGAAGACTTAGCAAGCTAGCTGCTAACTAGCTTAGCAACTTGGCTCAGCTAACAACAGAGGCCAGTTAGCTGACCAAACAACAACAGGGCGACATAAACTTCCAGTTTGAAAGTGGCACCGAATTGGAACGAGTCATAAGCCCATGTTCCACAGGCTCTATTTGGCCCTGCTCTACTCGGCTCCACCCGCTTTGGAAGCATCTCGATTAGAGTTTTTTTTCCTACAAGGCTGGCTTTTTTCACCTTTTCTGCGTCGCACAAAGACACGATGGATGGAACCAAAGATCTCAAATTTGGACTCATCAGACCAAAGCACAGATTTCCACTGGTCTAATATCCATTCCTTGTGTTTTTTAGCCCTAGCAAGTCTCTTCTGCTTGTTGCCTGTCCTTAGCAGTGGTTTCCTAGCAGCTATTTTACCATGAAGGCCTGATTCACAGTCTCCTCTTAACAGTTGTTCTAGAGATGTGTCTGCTGCTAGAACTCTGTGTGGCATTGACCTGGGGTCCATTCTTCGTACGTCGCTAACTCAGTTAGCAGGATTTCATTGTTGACGATTTGGCATGATCTTGGATCGTTTGGTTCTTCGAAAGACATCCTGCACTTGTTGTCATAGCAACATGTGCGCCATCTTAAGCCTGCTCGAGAGCAGGCTTATTTCATGTAAACAAGATTAGATCACGGCTGTATAAGCGGAGGAGATAGGGAAGTCTGCCGTAGCCATGTCCATTTTTACGACTGCAACCTGTTGCGGAAGGTGCAAGAATAAGTTTTTCGAATTAATCGTGTATTGCGCAATAGACAGGATCCTTTACCGCAGAGAGATTTTCTTGGTGGCTGTTATAAACAAACACATCATTTAACAGTGGCTTTTAAAGAGGAAAAAGTGGTGTTGGAGCCATAAATCTAAAATGTTTAAGTTATTTGTATGATGGTTTGCTTTTTATTTTTATCCTATTCAGTAAGAAGATTTGTTCGGGCCATTTTATTGTGAAGTTTAGTTTACTTTGAAAGGCTTGCTTCCTGTCGAGCCGCCACGGAGCAATACAGTTTTACCGTGTAAACTGTGGATGACTTGGAAAAGGAAAATGTTCATTTTTTATGGATAAAGATTTTTTTTTGTTAAAATTCCCAGTTTGCATGCGTCCTTTACTTCCCGTGTCTAAGGAATGACACTGAAATTTGGATCTCTTGACATAACAAGTGCTTTTTTAAAATAAAGTGTAATAATTAAAGGCTACCATTTTGTAGAATATTGTTGTATTTCACTTTTACTTGTCCCCATGTTCTAGTGGGTCCTGTGGAGGCTCTGACATAAAAGAACAAAGTAAATATGAGATTATTAAAATGCAAAAATTCATACTGTAGAAAGTGATAGAAAGATCTACCATGGACAGTATTTACGCATTAATTTGTCTGCTGCTTTTTGCCAGCCCTCTCTCCTGGCTTTAACAGATTTTGAGGTGTTTTAATTAATGACTCAAATTCAGCATAACCTTCCAAGCTCTTGTTCTGCTTGGGAGAAAAACTGTGGGCGTTCTTTGGCCATGCTGAACAGCCAATAGCAGCGTTGCTGATCAATGTTTCTACTATCGATACATTTCCCCTTTTAAACAAACGCATGAACGCGCAGTTGTCTCAGATAACTCAATCCAGCCATACTAATCGTAAACAACAGGTGTGTTCGAAGAACCCAATTAGCCGGCTCATGATTAGCCGGATGAAATCATCTTGGATGTCTCATTTGATCTTGGATGTTTTAAGCAACGTACGAAGAACGGACCCCTGGTCTCTAATCTGAGCTGCTGTTAACCTGCGATTTCTGAGGCTGGTGACTAGGATGAATTTATCCTCCACAGCAGAGGTGACTCTTGGTCTTCCTTTCCTGGGGCGGTCCTCATGTGAGCCAGTTTCTTTGTAGCGCTTGATGGTTTTTGCGACTGCACTTGGGGACACTTTCAAAGTTTTCCCAATTTTTCGGACTGACTGACCTTCGTTTTTTTAAAGTAATGATGGCCACTTGTTTTTTTTACTTAGCTGCTTTTTTTCTTGCCATAATACAAATTCTAACAGTCTATTCAGTAGGACTATCAGCTGTGTATCCACCTGATTTCTGCACAACACAACTGATGGTCCCAACCCCATTTATAAGGCAAGAAATCCCACTTATTAAACCTGACAGGGGACACGTGTGAAGTGAAAACCATTTCAGGTGACTACCTCTTGAAGCTCATTAAGAAAATGCCAAGAGTGTGCGAAGCAGTAATCAAAGCAAAAGGTGGCTACTTTGAAGAACCTAGAATTTAAGACATATTTTCAGTAGTTTCACACTTTTTTGTTAAGTATATAATTCCACGTGTTAATTCATAGTTTTGATGCCTTCAGTGTGAATCTACAATTTTCAGTCATGAAAATAAAGATAACTCTTTGAATGAGAAGGTGTGTCCAAACGTTTGGTCTGTACTGTATATATATATATATGGCTGCTGATCCATGTTTTTCAGGTGAGGAGGAAAGGCTACTGGATACCCAAACAGTAATGTTTCAGAGCTTCTTTTGAGCTCTTTCTTTGAAGGTAAAAGGGAGAGTGAAAATTTCCGGATAGCTGATAATTTGGGGTAAAGTTGAAAGGGTTTACTTACTTCACTCATTGTCAGGTTAAGAAAGTGACAATGGTTTCCATGCCAAGATAAAGCATGTTTAGGATTTCCAACTTTATCTTACTAAAAAGGCTTGTTTTAAGTATTTACAGCATGGTTCTTTTTTACATTAATTTGACATTTGCAGATGAAAAAAAGACATTTTGCATAATGAAGAGGTTACAGTGTCTGCACAGAATGTGAATAATATTAGTCTTTGTGGATTATGAATGTCAGGCATAACAGCATGTGAAAGATGACAAATTAAGAGTAGTCTTGTGAACGACATAGAGGACCAAAAACAGAAATGGGGGGTCATAATACTTCTGAGCTGAAATGGACTAGATGGCCATTAAAACCAACAAGCCAGAGTGTGAAACTGGAAGCTACAGCTGGGCAGTGTGCAGTGGTGGCATTTTTATAATGGACAGCACATAATTTACTGTGGACTACACTACAGGTGTCATAGATTGCACCACATGATGTTGTCTACAAGCAGGAAAAACAATCATAGTACTCAGTCAAGCCATTAATAACGGTTTCATCTCTAAGTGTGTGTGTGTGAGTATATGTGCATCATATTTGACCATTTACAACAGTGTGTGTGCTCCAGGGTGTTAATTTCCAGTGACGGGATGAGTCCTTGGCATCCCATCGTGATTCATATTAAAAGTCAATTGGCCTTAAAATTCGGCCGGACCCCCGAAGCCTGAAGCAGCGAGATATATCTGTCAGCTAATGGCAGAGCAGCACACAATCATACTGGCTGAAATTGAATCTGACCACAGAAAGCAATGGTCCAAAGACAGAGTTTAACAATAACTGACCATTAGGCTGATGATAACCTCTCTGCTGACTGGTCCACAGTTTTAGTTTGGCCTCTCCTGGTACATGCCAAGTGCTGCTGCTGGTGACCAGTCGGTCTCATAGCCAGTATGAGTCTTAATCCATGTGTTGCATTTTAGCTCTTTATATAGCAATGACATGAGAATGCGCTCGTGTGATGTACGAAGGCTTTGTGTGCTAGTTAATAGCTTTAGAAACAGCTATCAAAGATTCCTCACACTTAATTTCCCGCCTGTGTGCTTGTGTGGTGAGGTATGTCCGTGCTGGCTGGGAAACAGAAAGAGAGGAAGGCAAGGAGGCCATCACCCTCCTGCTGCTGCTTTGATTTCAATGACACTATAATTACTACACACACTTTATGTACAGGCACCAAACTTTACTGCATTGGAGCAAGGCTACAGATATTGTCTTTCAAACTTCTACAACTACTAACTTTAGTCACTGTTTTTCTGGCGATGTTAATACAGACGCATCTAAATCAAGTTTTTATTCAGCAAATTTGATTAATTATCTTAACAAATCTGGATGTTCTTTTGAGCTCTAGATAAGACAAAGGTGGATGTTTACTAGCCTGAAAACCCTCCAAGTGTTGTCCAGAAATGATTACAAACAGAAGTTATATAAATTGTGGTCTATAGTAAAAAATATTTAGCTGCATGTCTGATATAGATGAAAATATGCCCTGTCACCACGATTACCTTGGTCATCTGAAACAGAGACAACATATGTGTTGCTTGTAGTGCACAGTTAAGTCCCGTTGAGTGGCCCACTGGACACAGATAAAATCTTTCCTTTTGTAAACTATTCAAGACAGAGGGGACGGAGTTTATCAGACATTAAGCGGCTCGACCACCATTTAAAAAAAACACCAAACGTTGACACGTGAGTTTCAGTGGCAGAGTGAAAGTGAACGTAAAAAACCCTGCACCACTCGGATGACCTGTGACCTCCCGCTCACAGTGACAGAGGCAGAACTTCAAAAGCCAAAAAAAAGCTAAATTAGACAGTTAAAAATACAATAAAAGTTGAAAACTTAATCTTGTTGTTTGCATTCAGTTTTACATTACCAGCCGCTCTCTGCCATAGAGGGAGCGGCAACATATGCGCTTCACATGATGCCTAGGCATGGCTGCTGAAAACCCTACTGGATCGGCGAACGAATGCACGTATCGGCTGATGCTGATGCAAGAAAAAACACAAATATCAGCCGCAAATATCATGAATCAGTTGACCTCTGGTTAATAGCATATCAGACATTATGATTGTTAACTTCTTATGTCCAACAACACTGAATGTAGCAAAGGTAACCTGAGGGAAGCAAAAGGGGAGCAGTATAATACTGCCATGCATCCCCTGCCAAGATGTGCATTCCCTGCAGTGGGAGCGCACATAATTCAGTATAACAGCACATTGATGAAGAAATGGATTGTAATATGGAAGACAGAGCTACTTTTAATGATATTCATAATATTAACACATTTCTTATGCTCAATGTCATGTGAAACTAGTCTTGTTTGGCAGATTATTCCTAGAAATTACAGTTTTGATACGAACACCACTGAGTCAAAGGTTTTAAAGGCATTGTGTCACAAGAACATGTTCTCTGTGCCTGTATGGGTGCATATAACAAACAGTGAAAGGTGCAAAGTGTGCAATTTGGTTTTCTGTTTAAATTCTGAGGGGTCATGATAACTTGTATCACTGCAGTTATATGAAAAAAACATTATTGCATTGAAACAGGTGGAGTTTGACAAAGGCAGATGTGTTATTCACCATTATGGAATTTGTAGACACTACGTTGTAGGTTCAAATATTCAGTGAGCATTAAATGTGTTCTGCTTAATTAATATTAATAATAGTTTTTATTAAGTTTTTATTCTGGAAACTAAAAAAAAATCATGGTTTTCTATGAGTTATCTTTTCAATCACTTAATCTGGATGGCATTAACTTGGCCTCTGGTAATAAAGTAAAAAATCTTGGTGTTATTTTTGACCAAGACATGTCATTTAAATCCCATATTAACAGGTTTCCAGAGTTTCCTTTTTTCACCTCCGGAATATTGCCAAAATTAGAAACATTCTGTCCAGGAGCGATGCTGAAAAACTAGTCCATGCATTTGTTACATCAAGGCTGGACTATTGTAATTCTTTACTATCAGGAAGTCCACAAAATGCAGTTCAAAGTCTTCAGCTGATCCAAAATGCTGCAGCAAGAGTTCTGATGAAAATCAACAAAAGGGATCATATTTCTTCAATTTTAGCTTCCCTTCATTGGCTTCCCTTTTAAATCAAGAATAGAATTTAAAATTCTTCTTCTAACGTATAAAGCCCTTAATAATCAAGCTCCATCATATATCAGAGCTCTGATTACCCCGTATGTTCCTAACAGAGCACTTCGCTCTCAGACTGCAGGTCTGCTGGTGGTTCCTAGAGTCTCTAAAAGTAGAATGGGAGGCAGATCCTTTAGCTATCAGGCTCCTCTCCTGTGGAACCAACTCCCAGTTTTGGTCCGTGAGACAGACACCCTGTCTACTTTTAAGACTAATCTTAAAACTTTCCTTTTCGACAAAGCTTATAGTTAGAGTGGCTTATGTTACCCTGACCTACCTATGGGGATGTGCTTCTATGGGCTTAGACTACTGGAGGACATCAGGATCTATTTTTCTCACTCTATCGAGTTCTACTGTTCTTCGATTATGCATTGCTTGTCATAATTTCTGCTTATAACTTTTTGTTCTCTCTCTTTTTTTTCTTCATAGTAGGTACACCTGGTCTGGCGTTCTGTTATCTGAGACATCATCCAGAGAAGACAGCTCACCTGCTATTACCATCTAATGTAGAACAGATTACTGGATCAATGTTTGCTTCTGTGCTTTTTTGTCTGTCTTGTTGTGTCTCTGCTCTGTCTTCTGTAACCCCCAGTTGGTTGAGGCAGATGACCGTTCATACTGAGCCCGGTTCTGCTGGAGGTTTTTCCTTCCCGCTACTGGGTGTTTTTTCTTTCCACTGTCGCCTTATGCTTGCTCCGTAGGAGGGATTGCTGCAAAGCCATGGACAATGCAGACGACTCTCTCTGTAGCTCTACGCTTCTCCAGGAGTGAATGCTGCTTGTCGGGACTTTGAAGCAATCAACTGGTTCCCTTAAATAGGAAATATTTGACCAATCTGTATAATATGATTGATTTTGACATGTTTCATGAATTGGCGCTATATAAATAAAATTGAATTGAATTGAATTTAATCTTTTGAATGATGCACACATCGGCAAGCTTTTTATTGTTAGACATCCATAGTCTTATTACTGCATTATTAAATGACAATAAAGATGTCAGGAACCAGAGACAGAGGGACCCAGTATTCAACCAGACAAGCAGAGGTTAGGTTAAAGAAGGTTTATTTTTCCAAAAATAAGATGTGAGCAAAAACCAAGACAGGCAGGCAAAAATGAAGGGCAGGACAAAAACAAAGCTTGTGGTAAAAAACAGTCCAATTGGGCAGGCAGGGCAGGAACAGACATAAACAGGATGGCACCTGTTTGAGTATAGGTGAGTCTCCTCTGCAAGTTTGTTTATTGGTTTGCTTTTGGATTTTTGACCACTTGTTCCCCAGAGATCTGAGCCACCCTATTTCTGTCTGTTCCTGCCCAACTGGACTGTTTGTTTCTCTGCCCTTTTTGGTTTTTGGATTTTGTTAATAAATAATATTATTTTACCGAACCTCTGCTGGCCTGGCTGAATTCTGGGTCCCTTGCCTCCAATTCATGACAAAAGATGCTTGATTCGTCAAGATTCTTCTTCTTGATTCTATGTAGGGGTGCAACAGATGCTGGACAAAGAGACACACATAGTGGAAAAAGGAAAAATAGCTCAGCAATAATAGATTTGCACAGCAGGCAGAAATTGTGCCACAGACAAAATTGTTCCAGCTAAGTAAAGGAATAAAGTGGGGGTATCAGACTCTAGTCATCAAGATCTGGTGCCCTGCAACATTTAGATGTGTCCCTGGTTCAACACCCCCGAAACAAATGGCTGAATTAGCTCCTCAACATGCAGTCAATTTCTCCAGAGTTCTGCTAATTACCTGATTATTCGACTCAGGTGTGTGACCAGGAACACATATAGAAGTTGTAGGTCACAGGTCATTGAGGACTGAAGTATGTCACCCCTGGGACATTCCACGGACTTTTTTGGAGCTTCTATGGTGGATGGACCTCAGTAGGTGATGTTACATTCCCCAATGCAGTCTAGGGATATGGGGGTGTTTTGTTTAATCTGAGGGATTCCTGCAGCTTTGATCTAGGCACCAACACTCACAGCAGTAGGCAAAACAAGCCTTCCCAAAGCTCATGCTGCACGTGCTGCCAAATGGCCATGAGACCAGTTCCTCTCCCAGCTTTATACTCTGCTCATCAAGGGCAAAGTGGATTCAGCTGTCTGCTTCTGGCTGCAGAAACCTCAGAGGGACAAAGAAACTCAAGATTCACTGATGTGCAGACACTGCTTCATGTGACAGGTGAGATAAAATAAAGCTTCCTCACTACAGCCAACCCAGCTGTAAAACAAAGCACATTTGGAAGCTCCATTTTTAGTGATTGGAGGTAATGGATTTACATTAATATCATTAAAAGCAGTGTTAATATCTGTCACATTAAAACCCTACCCCTGTAAAACACCCTCGGTTACTATTATGGTGCTTAAAACCACTCTGCAGATAAAAGTCTGATGATATTAAATGGTGATGATGGTCTAAGTCTTTTTTGCTAATAAGCCTGTTGCATGGAGTAAGCTCTTTGTCATTGTCTGAAAGCTGCAAGAATGCTGTGAAGATTCTTGATTAACACACATTCACAGACGGCCTCCCAGTGTAATTAATGGGGATCATTCATGGCAAGGCAAAGGCAAATTTATTTATATAGCACAATTCAGTACAGAGACAATGCAAAGTGCTTTACATGATTAAAATATAGGAATAAAAGCAAGTAGGGATAGAATGTAGGAAAAAAAAAGTAATTTTAAAACAGTTTAACTTGAACATTGAACATTTTAAAACAGTTTAACTTGAACATTCAAAGGCAATTTTAAACAAATGTGTTTTTAATCTCGATTTAAAGGAACTCAGGCTTTCAGCACTTTTACAGTTTTCTGGAAGTTTGTTCCAGATAAGTGGAGCATAGGAACTAAATGCTGCTTCTCCGTGTTTGGTTCGTGTTCTAGGTATGCAGAGTAGGCTGGAGCCAGAAGATCTGAGTGGTCTGGAGGGTTTATACGCTGATAACAAGTCTGCGATGTATTTAGGTGCTAAGCCATGTAGGGATTTATAGACTAACAGAAGTATTTTAAAGTCTATTCTCTGAGATACAGGGAGCCAGTGTAATGACTTTAGAACTGGGGTTATGTGTTCTACTTTCTTGGTCTTAGTGAGGACGCGGGCAGCAGCGTTCTGGATCAGCTGCAGCTGTCTGATCCACTTTTTAGGCAGACCTGTGAAAACACCGTTGCAGTAATCAATTCTACTAAATATAAACGCATGGATTAGTTTTTCCAGATCCTGCTGAGACATTAGTCCTTTAATCCTGGAAATGTTCCACAGGTGATAAAAAGCCGACCTTGTAATTGTCTTTAGATGCTTTTGAAGGTTCAGGTCTGAGTCCATCACTACACCCAGGTTTCGGGCCTGATCAGTGGTTCCTAACTGAAGCAGCTGAAGCTGTGTGCTAACTTTTGATCTCTCCTCTATTGGTCCAAAAATTATTACTTCTGTTTTGTTTTTATTCAACTGAAGAAAATTTTGGCACATCCACGTATTGATTTCTTCTAGGCATTTACTCAGTGCTTGAACTGGTCCATAGTCACCTGGTGACATGGTGATGTAAAGCTGTGTGTCGTCTGCATAGTTATGGTAGCTGATGTTGTTATTTTTTATTATCTGAGCTAGGGGGAGCATGTAGATATTGAAGAGGAGGGGACCCAGGATGGACCCTTGGGGAACACCACATGTGATTTTTGTCATCTGGGATGTAAAGTTACCTACTGACACAAAAAAGTCCCTGTCCTTTAAGTAGGATTTAAACCAGTGGAGAGCTGTACCAGAGAGGCCGACCCAGTTTCATGGTAATGACAGCTAATGGCTTGTGTGTGTGTGTGTGTGTTTTAGGTTTGTTGCTGTTGGGAAAATAATGAGAACAAATTAGAGTAATCTATTTTCTGCCTGGTTTCTCAATGGTCCTGGTTAATCCATCTTCAAGCTTCTCCCTCATACAACTGCCAATTTAGGCAGAGCTTAGGGCAAGTATGGGACCACTGACATTCGCTTGTTTTAGAAATATTACTAGTGATCAGTACCACGGAGCTATTAGCAGAGCTCTCAAGTCTCTCTCAAGTCTCACGCAATGACCGTGAGACACGCACATTTTCCTCACTTCACACGTGCACACGACATTCCTCATGCTGAAAACAAAGAGCATACTGAATGGGTTTTGAGTCATCTGTTCACAGCTCTGTCCGTTCAGAGCTCAGTATATGCCCCGCCTTCTGCGAAGCTGTTTCTTACTTTTTCACAGCTTGGTGGGCATCTGTAGTTCTGCGTTAACAGAGCAGTAGACGAGCCAATCGCTAGTGATCAATACTGAAATATTGATATCCCCAATACCAGATCTTTATGCTCCAAAATCGATTCTCACATCAAAATATCGATACTTTTTATACTTCAGTCATTTGTTTACCTGAAAAAGGTAAACACCAACAAGGCCGCAGGTCCAGACACGGTGTCAGCCTGGACGCTTGAATCGTGTGCTGACCAACTAGCAGACATGCTAGCTGTGAAGCTCCACAACATTGGATTATCCACACCGCTCTGCTCCTGGATCAGTGACTTCCTCACCAACAGGCCCCAGGTGGTGAGGATAGGGAAACGCACATCTGTTCCACTAATCTTCAACACAGGAACGCTGCAGGGTTGTCTCCTTAGCCATGTTCTCTTCACCCGTTTCACCCAGGACTCTTCTGCTGTCCCCCCCACAAACACAGTGGTAAAGTTTGTGGACGACACCACTGTAGTGGGTCTCATCTCCAACAATGATGAGTCCCACTACAGGGATGAGGTCAGCAATCTCACACAGTGGTGCTCCAGGAACAAGAGGTAATGACAGACTACAGGAGGTCCAGGGGAGTCATTTAGTGTTACAGGTAGGTATAATCCAGGTACAGAGGGTGAAAACGTGGAGATTTAATCGGTGGTGCTATAGGGCATTCCTCAAATGACGTCAATTTACTAAATTTAGACATATGCCTCGCGACCATCTTGGTGTCATACAAACAGAGTGGTAACGCTTGAATAGTTTACTTGTATGAGTCAAATAGTGAACAGATCTGTCCTGAATATCGCCTCAACAGACATATTATGGCAACAACAAAACACTGCTGCTGCGTTGAGATCTGTTGGAGTGACTAGCGACATGATGATCATGATCATATGAAGGGAGTTGTTTTCCATTGATTTTCCAAAATCCAGAGGATTGGCGAGAAATGTCAGTGTTGGATCCAAGCTTGTAACCATGAACACTTTATTGTGGAATCTGACCAGAGACACCTAAATGTGGTCTCTACATCGCTGCCATTAGGAGGGATTTCAAAACCACATAAAATGGATGAGCCAATCAGAAACACCAGGTGGGATTTTCGTAGATGTGACGTATCAAAGAAGCAAATGTTTTGATTTAGACAACAATGGCGGCTCGCAGTGAGGAAGCAAGTGGTAACATTGATGCTGCTATTTCATCAGTGTTGCCCAATCTACCCAATTTTAATTCTTTAAAAGAACACCAGACAATGGCTTTGAAGGGATCATGTTTCTCCAATTTTAGCTCCCCTTCATTGGCTTCCTGTTAAATCAAGAATAGAATTTAAATTTCTTCTTCTAATGTATAAAGCCCTTAATAATCAAGCTCCATCATATATCAGAGCTCTGATTATCCCATATGTTCCTAACAGAGCACTTCGCTCTCAGACTGCAGGTCTGCTGGTGGTTCCTAGAATCTCTAAAAGTAGAATGGGAGGCAGATCCTTTAGCTATCAGGCTCCTCTCCTGTGGAACCAACTCCCAGTTTTGGTCCGTGAGGAAAGCTTATAGTTAGAGCGGCTCATGTTACCCTGAGCTACCTCTATAGTTATGCTGCTATAGGCTTAGGCTACTGGAGGACATCAGGGCCTATTTTTCTCACTCTACTGAGTTCTACTGTTCTCCAGTTTTACATCACTTGTCGTCATTTCAGCTTATAACCTTTTGTTCTCTCTCTATTTTTTCTTCATAGTAGGTACACCTGGTCTGCCGTTCTGTTAGCTGTGACATCATCCAGGGAAGACAGATCACCCGCTATTACCATCTAATGTAGAACAGATTACTGGATCAATGTGTGCTTCTGTGCTTTTTTGTCTCTCTTGTTTGTCTCTGCTCTGTCTTCTCTAACCCCCAGTCGGTCGAGGCAGATGACCGTTCATACTGAGCCCGGTTCTGCTGGAGGTTTTCCTTCCCGTTAATGGGGAGTTTTTCTTTCCGCTGTCGCTTCATGCTTGCTCAGTATGAGGGATTGCTGCAAAGCCATGAACAATGCAGATGACTCTCCCTGTGGCTCTACGCTTCTCCAGGAGTGAATGCTGCTTTTCGGGACTTTGATGCAATCAACTGGGTTCCCTTATATAGGAAATTTTTGACCAATTTGTATAATCTGACCCAATCTGTATAATATGATTGAATTTGACTTTGTAAAGTGCCTTGAGATGACATGTTTCATGAATTGGCGCTATATAAATAAAATTGAATTGAATTGAATTGAATTGAAGGCTTTTGTTAGTTGAAACAATTATTTTCGCTCTTCTCCGGACAAGTGGTTTATCCAATCATATGCAAGGATTTTTGATAAGGCCCCTCTTTCAGAAATACATCTCCAATGGAGCAATCCCTGATGTGTGGAGCTCTGCTGAACTACATCCATGTGGCAATAGTCAGGTTACTGGTGGAGTGGTGCTGAAGTCACAGGTATGGCATATTGCTGTTTCACAGTAAAATGTGATCCAAGCTCTGCACATCTTTTATTTTTAACCTCGACCAGATCCACTTTGCTTTTCTTCAACTGACTTCCAGCCTGAATGATCCGCTCTGCTCCAGATTGACATGGAGTCGGCACGGCAAAAATAGAACAGCCGCGTATTTTAGAGAAGCGGCGAGCACCTGCACTTCTGCGATGCTTCAAAAATGCGCTGCAGCACTCTGGGTGGAACCGCTCTGACAGGTTAGAACTGGTTAGAAAACCAGTCGTGAAGGCATTTAGTGGAATCCCAGGGTTAGCCAACCATACCAGCCGTCTTTCCATCAACATTTTTAATTTGCATTTGAAATATTTCATTAGAAAAGCAGTATGGCTCTGCTTGTGAAAGTAAAATCTGTTGGGCTCTTTTTGGCATTAATTCTTAATGCCTCATTGCCAGACAGGACACTATAAAAAAAAAGAAAAAGAAAAGCTTGATGTAAACGGCAAAAACTTGAATTAACTCACTAAATTTTACGTAAAAGTTTTATGTTCACTTGAGGTGGTTTTTGACTTTTTTTGAAAGAGTAAATGCGCAAAAGGGGAGATGGAAACATCTTTGTCAGATAAATTATGACATAGGAAACATTTACCTGACTTGACAGGATATTGGTTGTGTGTTTTCATAACATTGTGGTCTTTCATTTGTTTAGCATTTTTTTCTGGTTCTCATCCAATTACTGATAACAAGTCACACCTGTTTGTAAGGGACATGATTGTTAATCTGGTTTAAGGCTCTTACACCCCCATGGTTTGTGTTAACTGAAATTATAATCATAGTGGGGATGAAGGTCCACCATGTTATCAGATGACATTACAGTCACTCACTGAGGGGGCCGAAGAAGAACAGGTGTAAGGTTGAGATCAAAAGGGGGAATTGTAGAATCATATGTTTTAATCATAAGTAAAATAATATTTTATTGAACTATATATGTGATTGCAACCGAGATAAGGTATGTAGTCTTTGTAGCTGAACTTATGAACCGTAATCATGGGCTATGTTTGAGAAAACTTGGGGAAGGGAGTAAGGTTCTCCTTGAAACTTCCTGCTTTGTTCTCAAATGCAGCTGCAGTAGTAAATTCTACATGCTCCATGCTCATAAACAACCTCTTGTCAGGAACCAGATAATAAGCCCGAGGAGAAGGGGAGTGTAAGGTGAATCTGGATGATGTCTGCAGCTGGCGAACGGTGTTTAGGCAAAAAAGCAGAGGTTTGAGGGTAAAGAGATCAGATTGCACTGGCGGGGCGTTCTCTCAGTATTGCTGTAAGTGTTGTTTTCCAAAAATATCTTTGTATTCGGTACCAAATATTAAATGTTTTGTTTATTTGCAATACTTTATTGCCTTTGTTCTCTCTCATCAAAGAATTCGGGGAGGATCACCAGCGTCAAGGGGTGATATTTTAACAAGAGATTATATATTATATATATGTGTGTGTATCACAATATCTTTTATTTGTTTAGTTACTTGAGTTTTTTTTACATTTGTTTTACTTTTCTCTTTATAGTCTTAATGTAGGCTACACAGAGATTTGAATCTGTATGTTGGCATTTCTTGTTCTTAATTTGATATTTGGTTTTCCACTAAACATCATGAAGACCTCTTTGTTTCATTTTGTTGGCATTTAAGTTAATATTTCATTAATATAAAAATGTAGTCTTGGTTTGAAAACTGTACATTTTCTGCTTTTTATTTTTCCCACTTCAAACATTTACTGTTTTCATTTGAGTCCAACAAAAAGTAATAAAAAAAACAGACATTTAGTCACATTTAATTTATTTTTATAAACTTGCTGGAAATTTGTGCTCATTCACGTCCAAGTTAATAAGCAGTGACTGGCAGAAACAGTGCCAACACTAGCAGCACAGTATTAGTTGCTGAGTCACTCACTCTTATTCCTGAACCAGTACGTGTTTTTCGTTCCTCTTCCTGAGATTCGCAGATCTCCTGGACACATCAAGTACAGCACTGATTCGTGATTCTAATGTACTGCTGAATGTATCAGGAGACAGAATCACTCAGCGCAGAGTCGACACGTGGAGGGGAGCGAGTTTACGACAATGCTATTTTCAAAAGGTTCTGTAGGGGGAGTGCCACTCAAAAATTACTTAGTATGGCTTTAACATTGAACTTTTTTTTTTAAGAATAGCATAATTCTTTATTTGTCCCTCTGTGTGAAAAGCTGAGTGTCATATAGCCTTTTATCATTCAGTTTACTCTCATAGTAGTTGGCTAATTCACTTTAAAACTAATGGATGATAAACCTATGGTTTAACAAAATCTTGATGTTTCAACAGGCTCTTATGTCTTTTGAATAGGGACAGACAATGACATGATAATCGTACAAAGGTCTGCTCTTTAGATACCAGTTTAGAGAACTCGAATAATCTCCTTTATCAGTAAATGAATGACCTGATAAAGCCTTGCCATCCTCTGGCCACCACCTGTACCACAGTGAATCCTGCCAAAAATGCAGCTGAATCACATCTGTTTTCCAAAGCAAAATTTCCACATGCAATCATCATTTAAAAACTCCTTTTTGCATTTACTTGGGTCATCTTGATCTGATATTAAATTATTGATTATTGATCAGTAATTACTGGTTCTTCATTGATTACCTGAAACATTTAAATGTGATCAAAAACAAAAGAGAGCTGTAAGGGGGTAAATACTTTTTAACAGTGGATAGAATGTAGTTTTTGCAGGCACTGCATTTGTGAAAAGGCACTTTTTTAAAAGAATGTATATAGAAAAAATGGATGCACAGCTCCCAGACTAACACTATGGGGCATCCTTAACCAGTGCAACCATGTGGTATTAAGCAGCACTGCAGAAAGTAGCAGTACTCTACATAGAGCTGTTAGGACTGTGAAGAGCACAGATAAAGTGCCTCTAGTGTCACTGCTAAATATGTTTATTTCTTAAAGATTCTTTCATTCTCTGTATTTGTCTTATTACTAATTCAATTCCATTTGCAATTCAATTTTATTTATATAGCGGCAATTCATGAAACATGTCATCTCAAGGCACTTTACAAAGTCAAATTCAATCATATTACAGATTGGGTAATATGAGTGATGACTAATGAATCTATCACTCTTAAACAGCTTCTAGAATCAAGATAATAAGGCATCAAAGCAACACCTGAGAAACAACTTTTTAAAATTGCTAGTATCTTATATTTTATTGAATTGACCAGATAAATGTCTTACCTGGTTTGAATTTGAACAGTATTAAGCAACAAAGCACATTTTAATGATTTGAATTTCTAATACTTCACTTGGCATGCAGGGATTCAATTATGACATTTTCCTGTGTTTTCAATCAGACGTTTAAATTCCAATCAGTTAAAGAGAGGACAAACCTTGTTCAGGTCCCCAGCCAATATAAGAGACACAGCTAAATTGACTGAGAACAACATAGACTCCAGGACATTTTTAGGTTTGCTAGCCTAACCAGTGCCCCATGGCTTTCATTTACCACTACTAATATTTTCCATGGAGTAACTTGTGTAGCTTTGAAACACACACACACACACACACACACACACACACACACACACACACACACACACACACTAATCTTATATTTGTCATTTAATATATTTTATTTCACAACTTCAAGCAAAACAATAGAAGGTTAAAAGACAGATTTTAAAAATAGATACTTTTCTGTTTCTAAAATAGAGTCCCAGAGAAGGTCAAATATGTGGCTAGAAAGTAAATTAGAATTCATGTGGAAGTTAAAGGTCACATACTGTCATTGTTCAGATGTAACCGGGTGGTTTATTGGTCGGGAACAGTGGTTACATGGAGTGGTTGTAAATTCCTACCCATTTCATGTCCCTGAATGCATCTGTGCCCTATTTCTCCACCTGCAGCATTGTTGGGCTCATTAGTGGGTGTATATAGGCACCAGGTGTGCCTGCCAAGCTAGGAGTGGATTTGGATCTCACTTGGCTGACCACTGGAGCTGTTAGTCTGCTGTACCAGGAATTGGTATCATGGAAATTTGTGTTGCTGGGATCATTTCAGTGACTTCTCACTGAAACATCTGAAGGTACCAGTTTTTCCATTGTTTTCTTATGTCTTATTGTTAGCAGATAGTGATGGCGAGATGAAGCCTCATGAGGCATTGAACCACTCAGCCAAGTGGCTCGAGAAAAGGTTCATTTCTTGATGGTTCATGTGCACACAGCACCACCTACTGGCCAGGTGTATAATCACAGCCAGCTGTATCTTAACACGTGTGATGCATTAATTTTTGTCTATTATGGCTCTTGGGAATGACTTCACAGAAGGTGTAGGACGAAATCATTTGTCTACATAAATTTTGTAAACACATGTGTACAATAAAATATTGTTTGAATGTATTCTCTGTGTGTAATTATTCCCAAAATAGGAGTGTCATGTGATATGGCATGTTGTGTAATAATGTTTTTCTGTGACTCTACAAAAATGGCATAGCCTTAATCAGGCAGAGGACAGTGAAAGTGCTTATGGAACTAGGGAGGGGTAATGAATAGGCTGATGCTTGTGTAACTTGGATGATTTCATGCATTTTTATTAAGAAACAACAATTTCTCCACAGTTTTTGGTTTCAAACGATTTCTCTTTTTTGATACTACTTCTCCAGCCTTTGAAAAGACACGCTCACATGGCACAGATGATGCCGGGGTGCATAAATAAATAAGTGCAAGTTTGTACAGATTGGGGTACAGTGACCGATGATTAGCCCAGTACTCCAGGGGGTTCTCCAGCCTGCTTATGTTCGCCTCTGAGAGGTAGCGCTGGACCTCTACGGTGGCATCTGCTGAGACATTTGGAGTCCTCTTTGCCTCCATGACACTAGTGTCCAATCTTTGCCAAAGTCTGCTACCTAAATGGAAACCACAGGTCAGGTTAGTAAGTGTTTTAATAGGAATAAGTAATCTCAAAATGTAATACAAAAGATTACCTCCACTGAATTCTTGAGAGGTGGAAGCCTGGGGAATCTCGTGAGTGTTCTCTTCTAGGTTCCGTCGGATTACGGTGGCACACTCTGAAGTCAAGCGCTTCACTGCTTCAGCAGCTTTTGTGTTGCTGAAAAATGCTATAACTTTAAATCTTGGATCCAGGAGTGTAGCCAGCGACAAGATGCTCATTGACTGGAGCATGTACAGCTTCTCCCTGAGATGTCTGATGAGCTGCTCTCCTATTTCCACTGCTTCTGCAGGTGCCGACTTGGTGTCCTCCTCCTGAAGGGCATTCTCTATCATCTTCAGGAGGGGGATAACTTTTGATGCCGACACGTGTTGTTCTGCCGAGAGCTCCATGGTGGCGTCATAGAAAGGAGAGAGTAACGAAAGGCACGCTACAACAATATCAAACTCACTGGCAGTTAAATAGGGAATGTCAGTGTGCAATCCAGCCAATGCCGCTCCTACTGGCTCCTTCAACTCCACCAGACGGTGCAGCATCAAGTAGGTGCTGTTCCATCTTGTTTCCACCTCCTGCATCAGCTTGGTTGCTTGCATGCCCAGCTGAAGCTGCACTTGTGTAAGCTTCTCCTTTAAAGATACAGAAGAGTAGGCCATTAAGTCACTGCAGTAGGAGTACAGACAAACTATTAACATTATATATTGGAATAAAATAAAAGAGGATACCTTAGCAGTGGTGCTGCTTCTAAAGTAGCCAACCAGCTTCCTTGCTTTGGCCCGGAGGCCAGAGAGCGCAGGTTGGTGGTCAAGCGCCCTCTTCACAATAAGATTGAGGGTGTGAGCAACACAAATGTGGTGGCGAAGCTTCAGCTCTCTCACGCATGCCATCATATTGGGAGCACCATCGGTGACCATGCATGTCACCTTGCCTGAGATTCCCCATTCCTCCATCAGGGAGGCTTTCACACAAGCAATATTTTCAGCAGTGTGAGACTGGGGGAATGCCTGCACTCCCAACAACACCGAGCTCAGCTTTTCATTCTCCTCCGCAAAGTGGCATGTCACTGCCAGGTAGGCATCCATGTTGATGGATGTCCACATATCTGATGTAAGGCTAACAGCAGCCACCTTCTCTACTTTAGCCTTAGCGTGCTCCTTAGCAGACTCATATTTGGCCTCCACCATGGCCTTCAGAGCCTAAAGGAAGAGATATTATATATATATATATATATATATATATATATATATATATATATATATATATATATATATATATATTGCTGAATTGTGACACATACAATAATGTAGTCATTCGTTTCATGTATGGACCCACACATACCTGCCTTGTAGGGAGAACATAATTGGGATCCAGCTTAGACACAAATGTCTTGAATCCAACGTCATCCACAATAGTGAAAGGCTGGGTATCCTTCACTATCATGGAGACTAGAGCTTCATCCAGCTCTGCTTTTCTGGTGGCTGGTTAAAAGGGAATAAATACAGTGTCTGTTACCTATCTTTATTTGCACAACAAGCAAACATCAGCATGCAAAAATTGTGAAAGTGTGTTTTTAATATAGTAATGAAATACCTTGGCTGGGTGAAGCTCCAGTTTCATCCCTATTCTCATGCAAGGCACGGTAGTGCCTTAGCATGGATGAGGTGTTATTATTGTACCCCAACTCCTTGGAGCACAATAAACACCTCACCTTTACACAAAATAAGAAACAGTGAAAAATACAGTTCCTCATAAGCAAACCTAATGCATCTGCAAATGTTCAGTTCACCTTACCTTGTTAGGGCTTATCTAATCAAAATGTTCCTACATAAGGGACATCCTCCTCTTTCTCGCCTGCTCCATCCTACTCCTATCCTGTCCTCGCACTCCTAAATCTCCTATGTATCTCTTTCCTAAACTCTCCAAACACCAAACTAACTGTCTCAAACTAAATAACCACTATCCAAACTCTACTATCCAAACTATCCAAACTCTATCCACTCTCTCAACTGACCGCAACTCTCCTACAACAACCCACATTTTGAATGGAGCTTGTGGACTTTTTAAAGCCGTCAAACCCCGCGCAACAATCTGAGCCACTTCCCGAAGCAGTCACGTGGTACAGCCGGCCAGCGAGGCTTCGGACGTCATCGTTTTAGGCTCCTCCCCCAAATGAAGCAAGCCTCGATACGCGCATTGAGGAAACGCCCCCTCCATTACTCGACACACGCCTCGAAGCCTCGGCACATAACGTAACATCACTATTAGCAGACCCTTTATTGTCATCTTTTTGGGTATTTCAGGTTGCTGCTGCTGCATATTATGCTCTCCCATATCACCCAGTTATGTTGATACATAAAACACTCTCTATGCTAGCTCTATAGAAGTTCTTTAGCAGTATAGTGGGAAGTCCAGACCTTTTCAGTTTCCTGAGGAAGAAGAGCCGTTGTTGGGCCTTCTTCACCAGGTGGGAGGTGTTCTGAGTCCAGGAGAGGTTGGAGATGTGAATGCCCAGGAACCTAATTGCTGACCTCATCCCTGTAGTGGGACTCATTTTTGGAGATGAGACCCACTACAGTGGTGCCGTCCGCAAACTTTACCACTGTGTTTGTGGGGTGGACAGCAGAACAGTCCTGGGTGAAAAGGTGAAGATAGCTGGGCTGAGGACACAACCCTGCGGCGTTCCTGTGTTGAGGATCAGTGGAACAGATGTGCGTTTCCCTATCCTCACCACCTGGGGCCTGTTGGTGAGGAAGTCACTGATCCAGGAGCAGAGCGATGTAGAAAATCCCAGGTTGTGGCACTTCGGGGCCAGCATGTCTGGAAGCTGTTAAAGCCTGAGATAAAGTCACTTGTGTCAGGTGACTTACCATCAGTTTTTAGACTGGCAAAGCAGTAGCTGCTGTTGTGATATTACCGCCATGATCATCAAAATGGTTTGACTGAATCAGATTGTAATTCTGATCACACAGCCACAAGTGAGAGAGAGACAGCAGGAAAGCCCCTCTCTCTCTCAGCAGGATGCCAGCAGTGACCACTCCCCAGAGATAAAGTCACAGCACACTTCTGAGACTCCCCCCTCTTCAGCTCTCTCTTCTGCGACTCACTCTCCTGGCCACCTTCCTTACTGCTGAGACAAAGGAGAAGGCCTGAACAATGAGGCCCTGGCCGGGCCTGACTGATACACAAGCCAGCGTCTGAAGGAAGGTTCCTGGAATGCTTGACCCAGGGTCTGCTAAACTCGTCTGCCTGCTTCAATGGAAGGACCTTCCTGACATCGGAGGAACTGCTGAGACAGAGCTAAGTCTTCACTCTGACTTCTGCGCAAACCAGTTGCAAAGTAAGGGATGCCGACACAGCTTTGTTCATTTTTGTCAGCTGTTGCAGGAAAGCAGATGCGAGACGGTGGATGCCTTCCCTCACCAGACAAGCTGAGCGATCAGACTATTAAATGGACATCATTCGAGGCCTCCAAGCTATCCTGACCATGCGTCGCCAAGCTGCCCGACCGCGCTGTTTGCACATAGCTGCTGAAACCCAGGCTTACCCGCAGCTGAACAACTAACACCTTCCCTGCTTTCCAGTGCCCCTTTCGTAAATGGCCAAACTGGACAGAACTCACACGAGGCAAAACACAGGTTTGGGCAGCGAGAGCTCAGGGTGAAGTTAAAAGGTTTATTGGGAAATGTTTGTAACTCGTTTGGACACATGGTACTTTAGAAAAAAGGGCTAATGGAGGTAGCTCACGCTAGCCTTCTGTTTATGGTATTGCTAATATCATTTGAGTGTGTTTTATGGTTATAATAACAAGGTTACCTCCACAAGGGTTTCATACATTGATGGGACATTAATGTTTACGTTATCCAGTCCACTCATTATGACTAAAATTAAAGCTAAAGCCTTTATTCTCCTTTTCCATTCAAACACATAACAGTCTGTTACACACGCCCCCCCCCTCAACAAGAGACGTCCCCATCTCACAAAAAAAAAAAAAAACAGGGACCCAGCAAACTACATCCCCAAAACACAGGGGAAGAAAAAAAAAATTGGAATATAAACAACACCCGGAATCCAACCCTTCCAGACAGTGGTAAAACACAAAATTCAAACCTTACCAAGCATTCAGATCAGGGACCGCGGAACGCATTTCAAGTTGGTCGGGCCCATCAGCCAATACTCACAATACCACTACCCATCACATACGCACGCGCGCACCCGCATACACATAAATTTGGCAAGCGGAGAGGGCCAATTATCGCCCGTACAATAACGCGCAGTTCCAACCCGTGGCCGTTTCTCAATTCACGAGAACGCGAGTACGGACTCGCGTTCTCGTCAAGACCGGTCTTGGCGAGAACACAGGAAGATCGGACTTGACAAGAACGCGAGCACGCAGCACGTATGGTGTATTGGAACAGAAGCGTACTTGTGACGTCATGAGACGCACAGTCTTTAGCATTTCTTTAACATTCAAAAGTATTTATATACTACACCACAATAAATCTTATTGACAAATTTTTTTAAAACAGCATTTTTAATTTCTAAAAAGCCTAAAAATTATCGCATATTGAGAAACGGCCCGTATTTTACGCGAGCGCACGTTTTTTACGTCACCGCGCGGTGACGTAAAAAACGCGCGCTCGCGTAAAATACGTGCGGTGGCATTAATAACGTTTGCTGGCGTTTTTTGCATATTATATCATCAGGAGGTTGTCTTTTATGTGCTCAGCCACTAGATTTAAAGGTGTTTTACCCGATAAGAACACTGCAGCACCAGACACAACAAGGAGATCCCTGATCGTTGGGGAAAGGCAGAAAGAAGATGCACCTTTCTTTCTAATCCTGTCTAAATCCTGCTTAGTTCAATAATAAAGTCTGATATTACACAAAACTCACTCTGCTTGTTCTCCCTACTTATGCCCTTGGTGCAGAAGATAAATGAAATATTTAACAGAAATGTTATTATTAATTCTGAAAATATTATGTGAATATAAATACAAAGCATACAGAAAATGCAGCTTTATTAAGTGACCTGGTTTATTTTATTTAGCTTTTAATTTCTTTTCAACATTTAGTTCTACTACTTGGCTTGTGCTTTGGTAGTTTCATGTTTAAAATGACAAAAGAAATATGAGAAGTTTATGGTCGTCAAGTTGTAGTTACTCTCATATGACAGCAGATGGCAGTGAAAGCCCAAATTCATGAGATTAAATGTTTGAAGTCAATTTTTAAACGTCTGTCTACCACTTTTTTGTGATTTCAATCATCAGTGGCCGGTCTAAACATATTAAATTTCCAAGAGTGCAAAGTGAGCATGAAGCTATACCATTTTCCAGGGAATAAACAATATTATGTGACGCTATGCTTCATTTTTTTGTCTGTATGTACTGTTTTATTATCTTCGTGTCTTTCTTTAAATGCCTCAGTACTACTGTTTGTATTATAACCTAATTTTACAGACTGTAAGTTAGTCTAACAAAGCTCCGGAAGCCAGAATCCTGAATTAAATTGTCACACCAAATGCTGTATGGTAGCAAATGAACACCGAATGGAGAATTAATTGCTGGCTAAATGAAACGCACCAGACACAGTGTGGCACATTGGGGCAGCCGAGGCAGTAGCGTTACATCCAGGGCTGTCGCTGGCTGGTATTACAGCGGCAAAACAGCTAGGTGGAGCAGCAGACCTTTCTTCTAAAGTTTCCCCAGGGGGTTCACGGTCAGCGTCAAATGAAGTGACAGCAGCTGCAGTTCCCTTAACTTTTAGCATTATGCCAAAAAAATCGGTTATTTTTTTTGCGTTTCATTGTTAGTAAAACCTTAAAGCTAACGAAGTAGCGGACTCCTAAGCAGCGCGCTAACTAAGCTAACGAAGGAAATGAAGTAGCGCGGACTCCTAAGCAGCGCAGAGGTGGCTTTTGTTTACATCACATGACACAATCAGCCAATACATTTTTAGATGGGATGATTTATCGCTTTCTCATTGGAGAATGATGCTGCTGCCATAGACTACTGTGCATTTGAAAAAATAGCTATTGAATAATTTAATTTAATTTATATATATTATTTTACATGTTTGATCATCAAAAGTAGGTAGGGCCGCGGCCCTACCGGCCCTACCGGTTCCGCGGTCCTTGATTCAGATAACACCTTTGAAATCACAAAAATGAGAGAAACGGCCTGAAACACTTTTGTTTTTTACAAAAACTAGACCTTCAAAACCTGACAAAGTCCTGCAAATAGGACGGAGGTCGCACCACTCGCCCTCTGCGAGACTGTCCTACCTGGAACTCTGGCAAGTTCCCCCACGGTCCATTCTCCATCTCACCAGTCTGAGGCTGATCCCTGTGCTGGGGAAGCGAAGACTCGACCCCAAGAGGAGACATCACAGCAGCCGGAGTAGTCTGTGCAGGCAATGGCAGAGTGTACGGTTTCAGTCTATCATGATGAACCTGGGCTCGCTCCATCGGGTCGAGGGCGTTGACGATGCAATACGTAAGTGCAGACTCTCCACCCAAAACCAGCACTTGCACGACCCGATATGGACCCTTCCACTGCGGTATGGGGCTAAAATAGTAGCTTTAACATTTGCAAATGTGTGAGGAGATTTGTGTGTCTGTACAACAATCTGCAAATGTGTAAAGCTACTTGTGTGTAATCCGTTTTGCAAATGTGTAAAAAATCCACAAATCTGTATTCAGATCTGCAAATGTGTATTGAGATTTGCAAATGTGTAAAAAATCCACAAATCTGTAGTCAGATCTGCAAATGTGTACTGACATTTGTAAATGTGTAAAAAATCCACAAATCTGTAGTCAGATCTGCAAATGTGTAGATCAATCTGTAAGCACACACAGAAACACTTGTGTCTGAAGTATTTTCGCTTCAAGACCCAGAAATACAGACAAATCATTGGTTACAAGTCAAGCGGTTTTTCGGTTGGCTCTCTTTACACACGTGATTTTTGCTACCCTTCTGCCGGGTGAGATGCACAAATGCGTAGAAGGATTTGTATGTGTATTTTTTCGATTTGTGTCTCCTTGCGCAGGCTCACATGTTGCCCTGAGAGCAGGCTCACAGGCACACAGGCTGCCTCTTCCGGCTGTGGGAGGTCACGTGACCTTCAAGGATTGAACCAAAGCGTTTTGCTACCAGACGGCTGACAAGGCAACTTGTTATAACTATATAACTTTCTCCCTTTAACGGCAAAAGTTTCTTGTTTTAATGAGAGACTTATCTTGCTAAAACGACATAATTGTCTCCTCATAACAACGCAACATAACCCGGCATCAGCTCGCGGGATATTTGAGTGTCACGGAGAAGAGGAGAGACGGAGGGAGATTATTTCTTTTTAAGAAGTCATCATTTGTCGGAGGAATGTATTTCTGCTCTGAGGAGTGACAAGGTAAGTCATGCATATACAGCAAGTCCTCTACTTGAAATTTGATCTATTCAGCAGTTATTATTTATAGTTAACAACTATGCTCTGGATACACTTGCATCACTGTAGAACAGTCTCTGGCTCTGTTTACACCGTGAAAACAGGTTTGCGTTGTCTTTGTACTCTCCATTTACACACTACAAGGTTTAACTGTTGCTTAGGGGGACTTTCAGCTAAGCTTATAGCTGTGGGTTTATTTACAACAGTTTGCAGCCGAATCAGTCCTCCGCCAGCCGCTTTCTTCTTCTGGGCAATTTGACGCGGAGCTTCAGAAATCACAGCGCTACTAGTGGTGCGGCATGGGAATTACTCCGTTTAAGTACTCTGTAAACAGGGCCTGTGACTGCAAATGTTCTACATGGATGTTAATGAGATAGTGTTGAGATTAATGTTTATACTTTATTAATCGATTTATCTTGTTATGATGTAGTAATGTAAGCTTCTGATATATCGGTTTTCTGTTTGGGGTTTTTAGAAAAATGTGAAGTATTCTAAGGCTGGTTCAGCAAGAAGTTTTTGAAATGTTTTAATACAATTCTTTGTTGAGACTGTTAAAGAGTGTGTTAAATGAGTTGAGATGAACCTTAACACAGTAGCCATGAAACAGAAACTTCACCCAAGTGGGAAGGACCCCTTTAAGTGCTCCTTACCACCCCTTTAATAGCAGAAAGGTCCGCCTGGATCCATTTATCTCATTGTAAAAAGGTCATTCAAGCTGAAAGCTCCGATAGGGGAAGTACTTATAAGTCCGATAATAGGGTGGACCCAGACATATAGAGTCGGCGAGATCCGAAAGTCGGCGAAGCACAAGAGCATTACGGAACCAAGTAGAGGAATTCAGCTTGAATGACGCATTAAGCCGTATTGCACTAAAAGAGGCAAGATGAATACCCTTTTACTGCTGACTGTGTGCGTTTTCTTCAGTCTGGTAGAAACCACAATAGACTATTATGACAAATCACCCGAATTATCAACAACCTTCCCGAACCCATGTTTAAAAACAGAACATAGAAGAACATAGATCTGTATTTCTGTTATAACAGTACAAGATTTCAGGCAGTTCTGGTACAAATCAGCAAAATAAAGATAGGAGGCTACAGCGGAGATTCCTGGAAAGGGTACGATTGGTACCTGGACATGCCTAAAAACAGTCAGGACATTATTGGGGAAATGTTTTTGCAACCACTGGCCGATGGCCAGAAAGATCATATGGCCACTCCAATAGAGCTAAAATATGGAAAAGAAGAATGACAATGCATCTAGCAGGAAAAGATTTATTTTTTTACATTCAATGCAACTAGTGAGCCACTGCCAGAAAAACCTGAATCCTCCGGTCAATACATAGATCCTCCTTGTCATGTATTAATGCTTTGTATCTGGAGAGAACACGAACAGGACCCTTGTGTTCATTTAGGATTTTGTCCTAATGTAACGGCCTTCAATGTAAACAGAATGAATAACAAAATCTCGGCAGAAGGAACATTCACACGGGGACCCAAAACAGATTCAGAGATGGTACCCTTAATAATAAACAGCCCCCTTACTACAAATAAATGGTTTCAGGTCACAACAGGAGTCTCAGGACAAACAAACAACTGGCTGTTAATGGTAGAGCAAGCTGCTAACATGGCTGGACAAAGCTGCGTAGAGTGTATGAGTGTTTTTTGAAGCAGTACATGGACACCTGGCTGCGACTTCACACATGGCTTTTCAGAATAGAATTGCTCTAGACATGTTACTGGCAGAAAAAGGAGGAGTCTGCGCAATTTTTGGTGAGCGACGTTGTACTCTTATTCCAAACAACACAGCCTCAGACGGCAGTCTCACTGTCGCCCTCGAAGGCCTACGGTCACTGAATGGTAAAATGAAGGAGCATTCCGGCGTGGACACGTCCATGTGGGACTCATGGTTGGATGGTTTTGGAGAATACCGCACCCTTATTTCACCAGTGCTTGTGTCCACAGCTATGTTTGCCGCCATCTTGACCCTTTGTGGGTGCTGGTGCATCCCATTTCTTCGAGGTTTAACGCAGCAGTTAATAACTACTGCAATAGCTCCTCCGCAGGAACAGTATCCTCTTTTTGCTCCCAGCGACTATGCAGATGACCAGGAAGAAAAAGACAATTGTAACATAGAAACTTTATTTACCGACCATGTGTGAACTCACAACCCCTCCGAGTGTACGTGATAATGTTGCTGTTACTCCATGATCTAGCAGCCGAAAATCGTCGATGAAGTGGCTGTGTAGTGAAAATTGTAATAGTATTTTTCACATGACATTATACACCATAAACAGGGGGGAATGTTGAGATTAATGTTTATACTTCATTAATCGATTTATCTTGTTATGATGTAGTAATGTAAGCTTCTGATATAATCATATTACTCACATGATAGCTTATTCATGTCCCTGTGAAGAAACATAAGAGACTCTGTTTGTCCCTTCATGAAACAAGAGGACTCAGCTACAAGATTATGTGCTGACTGAACGTGATTACTCAGCTGTGTATCTTTGTTGACAACTGAGGCTGTAAACTATCTGTTCCCCACCCCTCAGTACAGCCTCAGTCATTGTAACTAGGGACACACCCCTTTCTTAATAAAATCGAGAACGTTGAGACCGATAGAGTGGGCAGGAGATTGTAACTGTACGGTCTTCTTCCTACTCTCCTCGAGAACGAAACCAAACTAATTGCCTTTGTGTCTTTCTTTCCCTGTTTATATGTTCTAGGTGCTTAGACCTGACAGATAGAGATAAGGATAAGCAGCTTCATTTTTTTAAAAACATGTCATGCATTTAATCATAAATTCAGCTGTAAAGATTAATAATCATGTACTTAAAATAGTCTTTTTAGTTTTTTTTCCGTTTTTATATTAACCATAATTTCATTGTGCTTGTAGACTGACATATCAGCTATAGCAAGCATGGATGATGAGAGCTTGGCCATCTATATTCCCACCTATGCTGACAGAATTGCCACAGAATTACTAGTGGTGCGGCATGGGAATTACACCGTTTAAGTACTCTGTAAACAGGGCCTGTGACTGCAAATGTACCTATGCCTTTATGTATTTTAATTAAATATGATTAAAATAAATTTTAATTCGACACTTGTAAGGCTAATTAAAAATATGTGTATTCTACACAATGAAAGTGAGGCTAGATAAAGCTACATTTATCCATATTTTATTGTGTCAAAACAAAGATATGAATACAGAGCTTTCTAATGGGACAATTCACAAGCCAGTGAAGGACAACTATTTATATGAACTTCATTAATAAACCCAGTCAACTACTGACATGCTTTAATAAGGGGAAAAGCAAAAACTGATAATCGATTATCATTGCTGCAAATTCAAAAGTAAATATCAGAATGTATCAATAAAAGCACCTGGCAGCAAAGCACCATTGTTCTCAGTTTATTTGTTGTTCCATTTGTTTTTTTCTGATGTCTTTAAACTTACTCAGAAAAGAAAACAAATCTTAATCAACAACATTGTTCCATTGCAGTCTAGGTTTAAGCAATTTTGACATTGATCCAGTCTAACCTTAAATCACAATTTTAAACAGCAGCTATTCTCCTTCTGATGGGAATTCTGTAAAAGTACTTTTTAAAATTCCCATAAACAAAAACATTAAGGTAGGAGGACCAGGTTTAAGATAGCTACATTAAAAATACAGCCAGAAAATCATGAATGTTCTCTTTTACATCTTAGAATGCCGGTGCATTTGATCTTACACTCAAAATTTAAATACTTAAAAACTTTGAATTTGTAATATTTAGCTTCTCACATTTAGCATAAGTAACGTGCTCAATTTTTAGAAAGAATAAATTAATTGTTATTTTTACCTTTTGTTGAAAATAAAAAAAACTTGAAAAAAACAATAAATTGTCTGCTGTGTTTACAGGTTTGCATCTCTAAAGCTGAATACATGGATGGTGCTGTCCAAAAGTTACTGCTGGATATTTTCTTCCAGCAGTAACAGAGGGGGTACCACAGCCAGAATTCATATTGACATGGAGACAGAGAATGGTACAATGAAAGACATTCAAAGATTTTTGCGTCTTGATGACAGCTATCCTGAAAACTACTTCATTGTGGGATCCAGCACCCACAGCCAGATCATCAACAACTGGTGGGATTTCTTAAGGAAATGTCGTGCACAGTACTGGATGCACCTTTTTCAAAAACTGAAGAATACAGATTACTTTACTGGTGACTTCTTGGATAAGCAGCCAATTCTGCTCACCTGTTTAAATATCACTGAGGTATGTTTGAATGTAAAAGATAAATACTATATGATACATGCTTTTAAATATGGAGTATGTACTTTAAGATCTTGTTTATTTTCTTGTCTTTCAGGAACAACTCTAAAAAGTGGTTCACTTTTGGAACATCATTTGTAAGATTAGAGATGCAATGGCTCCAAGTGGCCGGCCCTACATGATGTATACCTGGGGTGTCAAGCTCCAGTCCTCGAGGGCCGGTGTCCTGAAACTTTTAGAGGTTTCCTTGGTCCCACACACCTGAATCAAATGGCACCTCCGCTCCTCAGTTTGCAGTCAGGTTCTTCAGAGTCCTGGTAATTACCTGATTATTTGACTCAGGCATGTCGGACCAGGGACATATCTAAAAGTTGCAGGACACCGGCCCTTGAGGACTGGACTTTGACACCTGTGAACCCTTCCACGGCGTTTTGGTGAACAAGATCATCTCAAACAGGTTTCTAAGCAAGCGGCAGAAACTTGCACAGTCCAACGTCTTCAGAGGACCGTTTACATGTGATGAGACAGTTCGAAGTATCATACCTTCTGATGACGGAAAACTTTCTTCATGCACCGTCCACACATGATGAAACAATTGAGTTATGCTTATTTTTAAGAGCTTATATACGCACAAACCTGTGACACGTGTGACATTTTCTTGTAAAAAAGAGTTTGTGGAGCAAATAACCTTGTGAGCCTGTCCAGAATGAACCTGTCACTTTCCCACACAGTCAGAAATAGGCAGCTGCAGACCCCACAACCAATAAAGGAAAAGCAGTCAAAGAAATACAGATGGAGGAAAAAAAAACAGACCTCTGTTTTCACTGACTCCCATGTACTTAAATGTTTCATCATGATGTACATAATTTTTTGAATTTTGGTGCTAGGTTTTATATTTTGTGTGATTCTTGTTGTGTGTGTGTGACAGCAAATATATGCTACTAAATATATTAGGACAATAACAAGAAATTTAACTTCACATTTGCCTTGTAATCTGTCATGTAGGACAAAAAATTTTTAAATGTCACGTTCTGTAAACCCCACCACTGCTCCTCATATTCAATACATAATTTTTATATTTATAACAGCAAGACTTATAGTTCTCTGTTACTGAACACTGAGACCCAAGTTATGCACTGTTTGACAATGATGATATGGTCAAATGAGATGAAAAATAAAGTGCCTATGCTTATGTTCAATATGAAAACCTTTAATGAATCTTTGGTAAAAACTCATTACAAAATAAAGTGCAATGGTTTGTGATCAAATCAACTCATTCTTTTCTTAGAAACATAACATTATATTGCAATGTTACATCAACTCACAGAAGAACATACATTAAAAGTACCTTTAACAAGTTCTCTGAAAGATCCTTTTAAAAGGAAGTTCTCTACCTCCAGAAGATGACCTAACTAGAACGTGATCTATGAGTATTAAAAAGATGAATACATGGATCTCAAAATTTAACATGAGAAAATTCTTTTACATATGACAAAAGTCATTGTTAGAAATCCGGGCACTATTGCGCTCAAAGCATTTATCTATTTTACAATCAACTTTGAAGAATATAAAAGAAATATAATGCCCTATGGAAAGAAAAGGAAAATAAGTACAGTTTAAACACATGCTTCAAATTTTTTTACCTTAAAGAAGCTTAATAGCAACAGCAATAATTTCACTTCAAAAACTTGTATTTCACAATGCTGTTGGAGTAATCTTTTTAATCAGTATTTTTGCTCTATATGTTTGTCAGCAAAAACAAAAGCTAACTGACTATTGTGGCTCACTTCCTGAAAACATGAAATATATTACATAGTGGTATTACCTGAAACCAAAAACATTTTAGATCAAATTGGACTTTTTCCATGAAGATTTGCATGTAGAGTTTTTCAAGCAATGTCTGTTGAAGGACATCTCTTTCACCTTTTCCTTGGAACTCGGAGCAAAATCTCTGGGTGGCAATTCTGTCAGCATAGGTGGGAGAATATAGATGGCCAAGCTCTCATCATCCATGCTTGCTATAGCTGATATGTCAGTCTACAAGCACAATGAAATTATGGTTAATATAAAAACGGAAAAAAACTAAAAACACTATTTTAAGTACATGATTATTAATCTTTACAGCTGAATTTATGATTAAATGCATGACATGTTTTTTAAAAAAATGAAGCTGCTTATCCTTATCTCTATCTCATTAACATCCATGTAGAACATTTGCAGTCACAGGCCCTGTTTACAGAGTACTTAAACGGAGTAATTCCCATGCCGCACCACTAGTAGCGCTGTGATTTCTGAAGCTCCGCGTCAAATTGCCCAGAAGAAGAAAGCGGCTGGCGGAGGACTGATTCGGCTGCAAACTGTTGTAAATAAACCCACAGCTATAAGCTTAGCTGAAAGTCCCCCTAAGCAACAGTTAAACCTTGTAGTGTGTAAATGGAGAGTACAAAGGCAACGCAAACCTGTTTTCACGGTGTAAACAGAGCCAGAGACTGTTCTACAGTGATGCAAGTGTATCCAGAGCATAGTTGTTAACTATAAATAATAACTGCTGAATAGATCAAATTTCAAGTAGAGGACTTGCTGTATATGCATGACTTACCTTGTCACTCCTCAGAGCAGAAATACATTCCTCCGACAAATGATGACTTCTTAAAAAGAAATAATCTCCCTCCGTCTCTCCTCTTCTCCGTGACACTCAAATATCCCGCGAGCTGATGCCGGGTTATGTTGCGTTGTTATGAGGAGACAATTATGTCGTTTTAGCAAGATAAGTCTTTCATTAAAACAAGAAACTTTTGCCGTTAAAGGGAGAAAGTTATATAGTTATAACAAGTTGCCTTGTCAGCCGTCTGGTAGCAAAACGCTTTGGTTCAATCCTTGAAAGTCACGTGACCTCCCACAGGCGGAAGAGGCAGCCTGTGTGCCTGTGAGCCTGTGCTGAGGGAAACATGTGAGCCTGCGAGTATGCGCAAGGAGACACAAATCGAAAAAATACACATACAAATCCTTCTACGCATTTGTGCATCTCACCCGGCAGAAGGGTAGCAAAAATCACGTGTGTAAAGAGAACCAACCGAAAAACCGCTTGACTTGTAACCAATGATTTGTCTGTATTTCTGGGTCTTGAAGCGAAAATACTTCAGACACAAGTGTTTCTGTGTGTGCTTACAGATTGATCTACACATTTGCAGATCTGAATACAGATTTGTGGATTTTTTACACATTTACAAATCTCAGTACACATTTGCAGATCTGACTACAGATTTGTGGATTTTTTACACATTTGCAAATCTCAGTACACATTTGCAGATCTGAATACAGATTTGTGGATTTTTTTTACACATTTGCAAAACGGATTACACACAAGTAGTTTTACACATTTGCAGATTGTTGTACAGACACACAAATCTCCTCACACATTTGCAAATGTTAAAGCTACTATTTTAGCCCCATAGTGCGGTGCCAGCTTCATACGGCTTTCTGTGGGGTTGTTAATCCACACCAGCGCACCTACCATATAGGGACGGTGGCAGCTACCCTGATCATAGTACAGTTTCTGTCTTTTATGAGCTTCAGCAGAGTTAAGCCTGGCTGTGCTGAATGCTGACTCCAGCCGCTCTGCAATGATGGAGGCATAATCCATCAGAGATCCAGTGCCCCAGGAATCAGGAACACTAGCAGGCACTAGCACATCTGCAGGAACTCGAGCCTCACGTCCATGCATGAGGTAAAATGGGGTAAACCGGGTGCTGGCATGCATAGAGGTGTTTTATGCAAAAGCAACATGCTTCACATATGTGTCCCACTCACCGCCATGGGAAAGCAACAGCTGGGCCAGCTGATCAATCAAAGTCCGGTTATGCCACTCCACCATGCCATCCGATTTGGAGCTATAGGCAGTGGTCCGGGTTTTCTTAATCCCAAGCCGCTGGCAGAGGATCTGGATCACTTCTGCCTCGAACTGACGGCCCTGATCACTATGCAGGATTTCGGGGACCCCATGCACCAATACATAATCCTCAAAAAGGCAGCGTGCAACAGAATGGGCTGTCTGGTTAGGCAAAGCATACAGGGAAACAAACTTAGTAAAATAGTCCTCTACCCCTAAAATATACCTGTTCCCTCGAGATGTCATGGACAGCACCAGGATATCTGCGGCTACCCGCTGTAGAGGACGGCATACTTGGGCCCCTCCCATAGGAGCCTTTGGCCCAGGGACTGGGCTCCTGCGAGTCTGACAGGCCCTACATTGTTCACACCAATGCCTTATGTCCCTCAACATGAAGGGCCAGTAGCAGGACTGTCTGGCCTTTTCCCACACACGTTCTGCGGAGAAGTGTGCAGCAGCTGGCCCCCCATGCAACTGTTGAAGGAGTTCCGGCACCATAGATGCAGGGACAACAGTCTGAATTCGCTTCTGTCCCGTGGTGTCAGTGACCGCTGTGCGGCACAACAGCCCCTCAATCACAGACAGACGATGAAACTCAGTCCACAGCTTCCTCAAGCCGGCAGAAGAATCCCGAGGGAGTTTACGAGGCCGTCGCACCCTGCCCTGCTCCAACCATGTTAAAACAGTACTAATGTCTGGGTCCTCACGCTGCAGTGACTGCAATTCAGCTCTACTATCACAAAGTGAATAGACCAGAACTGACTCTGCTTCCACATCTGCAGCTGGAGAGTGGTCAGACGTCTCCACTAAGGCCACAGTAACAGATCCCGTTACAGGAGCATTTGGCCCGACAGGGTCAGGGGACACGGGCCGACGGGACAGAGCGTCCGCGTTCAGGGCGTGCTCCGTCCCTGTGCACCATGACCCAGTCAAATGGATCCAACTCCAGCACCCACCTACTCCTGCGTCCAGTAGGGTCACTATCAATAGCCATGCGCCTAAGGCCCAGCAGAGGGCGATGGTCTGTGATGATGGAGAACGCAGACACCCCCACATAGTGTTTGAACTCACGCACAGCCCACACCACGGCCCATAACTCTCTATCGAAGGTGGACCATCTTTTCTGTGTGTGTGTGAGAGCCTGGCTGGCATAGGTTATCACCTTCTCACAGCCCTCTTTGTTGGGGCAGTGCTGGCGCAGGACGGAGTCTTTAGAGGCATCTGTGTACACCTTGAAAGGGAGTGCAAAGTTGGGCAGCGTCACCACCGGAGAGGATGTGAGCACCTGTTTTGAGGTAGGTGAATGCAGCCTCGCACTCAGCCGACCACTCAAAGGGCACATTCTTCCCAGCCAACCGATTCAGTGGTGCCGCGTGTTGGGAGAAATTACACACAAATCTCCTGTAATAGGAGCATAGGCCCACAAAGGCCCTGACCTCTGAAGGGGTGCGTAGAGTTGGCCATGTCTTCACCTTGTCAGTGTTCCGTGGGTCAGGTCGGAGACCATCCTTGGAAACTACGTGGCCCAAGAAAACGACATGGTCCCTGGCAAAGTAGCACTTTTTGGGATTCAGCCTCAGACCCGCTCGCTGGATCCTGGACAGGACTTCATCTAAATGAATGAGATGTTCAGTGAATGTACGGCTGTAAATCAGTATATCATCCAAATACAACATACAAATGTGCCATGGCAGGCCCCTGAGGATAAGCTCCATCATGCGTTGGAACGTGGCGGGCGAATTGGTCAGACCCATAGGCATGGCCCGCCACTGATACAGGCCCCGTCCGGTCGTGAAAGCTGTCTTCTCACGATCCTCCTCAGCCACTTCCACCTGC